>CM060592.1:25279081-26488248 GCA_030578255.1 Tiaroga cobitis
AATTCGGGATCTGTGGGATTTATGGGTTGAGCGTCTCCCACTAATGTTCAACCCTGGTTCAGACTTAACGGTGGATGAGTGCCTGGTGCCATTTCGAGGTCGCTGCTCCTTCAAGCAGTACATGCCCAGTAAGCCTGCGAAATATGGAGTGAAAATCTGGGCAGCATGTGACGCCAGGACGAGTTACGCATGGAACATGCAAGTGTACACCGGCAAGCCTCGAGATGGACAGCCAGAGAGAAATCAGGGCATGCGTGTGGTCCTTGATTTGACCACTGGTCTCCAGGGACACACGGTAACATGTGATAATTTCTTCACCTCATATGCCCTTGGCCAGGAGCTCCTGAGAAGGAAGTTGACCATGGTTGGCACAGTTCGAAAAAACAAACCTGAACTCCCACCTGCCCTTCTGACAACAAGAGACAGAGCTGTGTTTTCCTCTCTTTTTGTTTTCACTGCTACACACAGTCTTGTGTCGTATTGCCCCAAAAGGCATAAAAATGTGCTGCTCATGAGCACATGTCACAAGGATGCCAAAATCAGTGACAGGGAGGACATGAAGCCAGAGGTCATCTTGGACTACAACCGCTGCAAAGGCGGAGTTGACAACCTTGACAAGGTATTTACAAATTTTATGATTTGATGAATGCATCAATTTTGCTAATTTTCAAAGTTGGTGAGTTAGTGATAGGTATTTCTTTTTCTAGCAGATCTACTAATTTGTTTGTGTGTGTGTGTGTTTGAAATATTGCAGATGGTTGCATGCTACAGCTGCAAGCGCAAGACAAATCGGTGGCCAATGGTTGTCTTCTCCACAATCCTTGATGTTTCGGCCATAAATGCCTTTGTGGTGTGGAGAGAAGTCAATCCATCATGGGAGAGAGGGAAGTGTATGAAAAGGAGGCTCTTTCTAGAGCAGCTAGGGAAAGCTCTGGTGTCCCCTCACATGGAGCGACGACAACACGTGCCTCGTACACCAGCCTCTGCAGCAATATTGAAGAGACAACAGGATTCGTCCAACGAGCCAGGGCCCTCCACTGAACCTCCACCACCAAAGCGAAAAAGGTGTCAGGTGTGTCCTCGGGCCAAGGATACGAAAACTGACAAGCAGTGTGCAAACTGCAAAAGAGCCATTTGTGCTACTCACACAGTGTTCTTGTGCCAGATGTGTGTGGACTGATTATTGTTTTACCATGTGTTTTACATATAATTTTTTGTAGCTTGTTATTGCTTTTATGTTCAGTGTTCAGAATGTGATTGTAATTTTTTTTATTGTTATTCGATGTTCACTCTTCACTACTGTTCATTTTTGCATATTGCTGTTGGTTTTATTTACATAATATTTATTTCACTTCTTTTGCATTCTAAAGTTAATTATTTTTTTATTTTTTTTACACTTTGTTCATTAAAATCAATAATATGCAACTACAATCTGACTCCAAGTCTTGTCCTTTAGGTGTGTCTTTTGTGGCATTTTTCTGTCAAATTTCTGTGGCATTTTGTAAAAAAAAGGCATCTCAAAATGTATCAAAAACTTAAAAAAATCTACTATTTGAAAGAATATTTATTTTAAATGTCTTTTCTAATGTTTATATATATATAAATTCACAAAATGTATCACAAACTTTGTGATACGAGCAGTTGGCCACATCCAGTAAAATGAATGGCTCTCTATTGCCTCTGCTGGTCAAAACTATTTCTTTCTTAAACTAATAATTTTAGGTTTATCTCTAACCAGCAGATGGCATACTTTTACACCTAACACCTAGATCAATATCCAGAAACAAATTAAATTAAATTAAAATCATAATTTAAGTGATTTTTTCATAAAAATGTAATATTTCATATGCAAGCTAATGGTGTAGTTGAGAAATTGTGTGGTAAATGGGTACAAAAGTACTTCATATCTCCCAAAACACAGCATTAATGAATAGATGAGAAGTAAACAAAAAAAAAGATATATTATTTGTATGATTAAAAATGTATATTTTTTGTACAATTACTCTATCAATTTTGGGGTCATATAGACCCCAAAGACCAGAAGTGTAAACAGGAAACGAAGACCTTATGAGGGTTAAATGACTTTTGTCGTTTAGCCAAGATTTCTTAAATAAATGATATAAATCCACTTTCCCTCTATATGCCAATCAGCACAGCATTCAGATTGTGTCATATGTTAGGGCAAAACACTAACTCACCAGCTTAAATCTCTGAAGCGGGATTTTACCGAGATCAACAGGACTGCGCTCTGCAATGTTCACGAATCGAGCCTCCAGCACTGCCACGGCACATAACACATGAACCCACCTACGACAAAACCACATTGTCAAGCAAATCAGGTTTCACTGGCACCTGAGGTAAAACCGTTCACATGACATGCTGTCAAGCAGCTGAGAGAGTCAGTACATAAGAGTGTCATTCAGCTGAGAGGAATGTGTCCTATTGATAATGTGCAATCTGACCATGAAGTGCTCCCTCAGGAGGCTCCTGGGTACCTACTTGTCATTGTTTGCCTTCTGCAGAGCTCCTCCTCTCAGAGAGCATAAACAGCAGTCCTGAGGGAAAGACACAAACACTTAGTCACACCACTGAGAATAAAAAACTATTTGTGGGAGCAAAACCTTGTCACGCATGATGGCCAGATATGATAGCACTCCCTAGCAGCTCGAAAAATGCATGACAGAGGTTTAAAAAGTAAATTAAAAAAATAAATCCAACTGTAAACCTAAACAAATGATCCAACTAACCTGAGTAATGGCGTTCGCTTCACAGCGGGAACACATCCACCCGTCCAGCTTAGTATCCTGAGACACGCCATAACAACCTGTAGACAAAACATCCACAATTCATTCAATTATCTTTTTACAGGTAGCAGACAAATTGCATGGATATAAACATTTCTTTTGCAACATAAAAACTTTAGGATAGCATTTATACCAATCAATAAAGAAAAGTGCATATTTTTTAATTATGTAACTGGTTACCATCTCAAGATTTTCACCATGTTTCACCAAAATCAACATGAAACAGCACTTTAGGGCCCTATCATATATATATATATTGACTTTGTTACACTTTAGGGCCCTATCATAGACCCGGTGCAATGCAAGCACCAGGCGCGACGCTAGTCTTTTTTGCTAGTTTCAGTCCGACGCAGAACCTTCTCACGCCCTGCGCCACGTTATTTAAATAGCAAATGCGTTTGCGCCCATCTGTTTGCACATTCTGAAATGGTGGAAATTCTGAAAGTTCGCTGGTCTAAAAAAACCGAGGTGTGTTCAGGCGCATTGTTGGCGCGTTGATATTTTGATTCAACTGAAAGACTGCGCCATTGACCAACTGAAACCTGGTCTAAAGTCAATAGCGCAATATTTTCTTTGTTATTTAGAGAGCGCATTAGTAATATACGCCTATAGGCGTAAACTCTGCTTACTACACACACATGGTAGCGCAGCAGCACACAAACTAGCCAAATGTTACAAATAAAAGGATTACAATGTAAATTCATCCTAGCTAATTGAAAGTATTAATTTCTTTCAAAAAAATCTTACTGACCTCAAACTTTTGAATGGTGACGTAAACGGCAAACACAATTATAAAGGAAGTAGAAAAATGCTTTTAAAATGCAGTGACTGCCGGGACATGTCATTTCAACTGCAAATTTTTCAGTGGCAACAGTGAACGACAAACTTACTGGTGTGTACGCGCACACTACACACAGAGCAGCTGACGAGTTGGCTAGTGCCATCTTTATCCAGATTCGGGGTGGACAGGTGTCCCTCAGAGCTGCTGGTGAAGCACATCTCTGGAATCAGCGGCATGGTCCTCTGCTCTCCTCCTTCAGCTGCAGAACCGCACTGGCTCAGACGGATTACATCACTCTACACAGATGAAACCGTAATGTGCAGGGCACAGTCTTTTAGAGGTTCGCACAAGTCATCTTTCAATTATCAGCTCACGAATAAAAGAATAATTACATCACATCTTTTAGCCTATTTTGTCTTCACAATCCACCAGACATAAGTGTGTGATTTCTGAGCCACTAGCAGAATCAAACAGCCAGTGAGACAGACTGCGTTGGCTGGTTCGCACAAATGAAAACGGAGTAATAATAGATTTCCGTGATATAGTATTAGCATGTGTTACCTGTGTGTACATGTGAAAGAGTGCACACACTGCACAGTACGGCGGTTGCTGGCCCATGCGGAAGTTGAAATCCTTCTCAACTCTAAAATCACGAGGCTTGCTTTGCCACATGGGAGCCAGGAGTCTGGCCCAGGGATTGGTCTCCTCTGGCTCTGCTGCTGGCTCCTGAATCTCTGTGGAGTGAAGGAGTTCTTGAGAACGCGTAAACAGTGATGCACCAATAAATGAACAGCATGAAACAGATCCTAACCGTCATCACTGGAGTTCTCTCTGAGCAGGGGATGCAAGTACGGCAACTTGCTGAGTGGCTGCAGTTTCCTCTTCATGCTCTTATTCTCTTTCTCTTCCACAATTTCATGCTGAACAAAAGCAAGAGAGGCGTTAATTTCATTTGAATGTGTGTTGTGGAAGTGCTTCATTTTGAGCTTGTTTCTAAAACATTATTTGTGATGTCATGTTTGTTGAAAAAGCCGAATATATTTCATGTGCATTAAAAATAATAAATTTCTTATAATTGTCACTATTAAAAACAGTTCTGCTTAATATTCTTGTGGAAACTGTGAAAAATTTTATTCAGGATTCTTTGATGAATAAAAAAAAAAGTCCAAAACGATTATATTTATTTGAAACAGAAATATTTTGTAACATTATAAAAGTCTTTACTGTTTTGGTTAATTTAATGCATCCTTGCATTAAATACCTTGAATAAAAGTATTAATTTCTTAAAAAAATTGTATATATATATATATATATATATATATATATATATATATATATATATATATATATATATATTAAAAATTATATATATATATATATATATATATATATATATATATATTAAAAATTATATATATATATTATATATATATATATATATATATATATATATATATATATATATATATATATATATATATAAAACATTAATACATTTAATAATATTTCATCTTCAATTAAATCTTAAAACTAATATCAATTTTCATACTGGACATTCTACTGTTATGATGCCTGAATTCACTTGAAATCATATTTAAAAGTATTGATTTTAGAGATTTATTTTCAATTTACTCAAACAAAATACAGATTAACATCTATTCAGTTAACAGCCCTAACATATAGTTTTAATACCAGCCCTGATTTAATTGCATAGTATATACCTACTCGCTTTTTTTATATCTTAATGACTACAAAATGCTCATTTTTGAAATATACACACTAAGACAATGCAGTTACCAACCTCTGCGTTTGGTTGTGGAGTTTGCGTATTTGGCCTCACATCTAGTTGAATGTCTGGTTCTTTGAACTCTTCTCTGAGTTCTTCTCTGAGTTTCTCTGTCCTGGGTTGCTCAGGTTTACAGAGCGCTGATTTGGTTGCATAGCTTTGAACCTGTAGGGCATCTGAAGGGCTCAGGGTCCGATGAAAGAGAAGGCTCGCCACCCCTGGTTTGGTAGAAATCCGTGGCACGGCTGACAGGCAGTGAGGGACAGTAGGGACAGATGCTATAGAGAGATGACGCTTTGGGAAGGACTGGACACAGGCTGAGGACAGAGAAGTAGTTTCAGTCACCGGGTTTGCACCACTACAACCCGCACCCCTAACACGCTCCCCAAATGCAGGACTTCTGGAACCTGGAAGCATCTTTAAACTGTTCGAACCTGTCAGTGGCAGAAGGTTGTCTTCGTCCTTCAATTCTGAAATACATTTTTTATCAAATGTAAAAAACAAAGGAGTTCCAACAACCGCTATCACTTAAAGTTGAAAATTAAAGTTTTTTTAGGCATAACCACATGATGTACCTTGATACTCTCTGCATTGTTCTATGTATGGAGTCAAGCGCCCCTTCTTTCCATATTCAGCCTCCTCGTCGTTTGTTTCACTCTTCGGAAGAACCTCCTCTGGTAAGTCGAGACACACCCGGTGTCTTTTGGTTCCTATCCTTTGTTTGGCCAAGCTAATTTAATTGGATAAAGGACAACATTGGAGATTGATATTACATAAGGGTGTGACGAGACGCTTATCTCACGAGACGAGACGAGACACGAGATTGGGTTCACGAGAACGAGACAAGACGAGATTTTTGCACAATTTTTCAGAAATCCTCAATGACAAAATGCATGACAAAATAGTATGCAGGTGCATTTTGCAACGTTTAACTAATAATCTTATAAAGTAGACTTGAAATGACATACATTATGAGTATGAATTATCAAATGCATTGAAAGAAAACAATATACAAGCACTGTAAAAGGTTTTTATTGACTCGCTTTTCTCTGTATGATTTCACATTAGTCTCTTCAGCCCTTACTGTACATTTAAGAGCTTTCAGAACTTCTGATTGAGGCTGTGTGAACAACTCCTAACTGAACTCCTTGAAGTCTTATTAAGCGCAAACAATAAGTGCAAGTGCAACCATAATCAAAGTTAGCACACAGACTCTTTATAATTGTTTTCAAATAAATTGCTGTTTTATTTTGCACCGGCGGTTATAGCGTTAATGCAGTGAGTTCGGAAAAGGCCGAGTAGAGAGAAACGAGGCTGGTGTGTTTGTCTCTACAGTTGTTCTTGCGTTCCGTTTATAAGTTCAGAAACAGAGCCTCCCTTGTCTGTTGTCCTTACGATATTACAGTAACGTTACTCAATATATTCGAAGTGCAAACTGAGACCATAGCCGCAAATAAACAGTCGAGACAGAGATGGGTATTAGGAGACGGACTATTGTATGTTCGCGGCCTAATTTGTGCGTAATGCACATCAGAGAGCTTGTTTTACTTTCACTTTCGTGATAGCGCAGCGGTGCTGAGCGTGCATTCTACAATACATTTATCAGACGTTAGTCTATGTTGCGCAACGAATCCTCCACCATCCTCACGCGATCAGTGAACTGTGATTCGTCCTGCACTGATTACAACGGCAACTCGTGCTGGATGAGCAGAGCAGACTTTTACATTATTTTATAATGGTTTTAATTTTTTTTATAAAACAGCAAAACGATAGTTTAGGCGAATGTGAGTGTATCGGTGATTCTATGGTAATCTCACCCTCACGCTCAGTCATGGCGATATCGCGAGACAGCTTTTCACTCGACGAGAAATCTCGTCATGTTTTAGTCTCGCGAGATCTCGTGGCACGAGATCTCGTCACACCCCTAATATTACATGCTTCTTACATATCAGTATGTACAATGTAAGAAATAAAGTGAGCGTAACTTTTTTACCTTTTCTTTTGTCCCTCACTACTTTGGTTCTCAATGAGTTCCTGAGCACCACTCTTTCCAGCCTCTCCACCTAAAAACTCAGCTGCTTCAGGCGTGGGCTTGGAGTGGTCAATGGGAGCATTGTCCTTCCCCGCCAACCACAGCTCGTAGCGTTCGGGCTGAAATTTCCTTACAAACACATCCATGGAGATCTTCACCATGTCTTTCCTACATGAACACTGAGGGAATAGATACAAGATAGATATTTTTATAAGATTGATGCACTATGTTGTGTACAGGCATTTCAGTACACGATAAATAAAGTTTGGGGTCAGTGATATATATTTTTTTAAATAAATGAATACATTTAATCAACAAGGATGCATTAAATTGATCAAAAGCATCAGTAAAGACATTCATAATGTTACAAAATATTTCTAGTTACATTTTTTCTATTTCAGCTCTATTCATCAAAGAATCCTGAAAACAGGATCACAGTTTGCACAAAAATTAAGCAGGACATCTGTTGTCAACATAATCAGAACAACAAATCAGCATTTTAGACTGATCGTGATTTTGATTTCAGAAGGATCGTGTGACATGTGACTGAAGTAATGATGCTGAAAATTCAGCTTTGACATCACAGGAATAAATTAAATTTTTAAAACATACTCAAATAGAAAAAAAACACATTTTTAAATTGTAATATTTCACAATATGACTGTTTTACTTTTTTATCACATAAATGCCCTTAGTGAGCACAAGGGTCAGAAAACAAAAAGATTGTTGACCCCAAAATTTGAATGAACTTTTTTACATTATTTTTTACCAGTATGGCTTGTTTTCCATAGTCGATCCATCGCCTTGTGGCAAAGTTAGTAGATTCTGCACAGTTAAAGCCATGATTAAAGCCTGCATGATAGCTGTACGGAAACGTCACCATGAACTCTCCTGCATCCTGAGTGATCTACAAATCAAAAATGGACAATGACATCACAAAGCCTCCTCAAACATAAAGTTACAAACACGTGTATTCTAAGGAAGCATAATATGGTCCGCTAATGATATAAAAAAAACCAAGTCATCAGTTGGGCAAAATGCACTCATGATCATAAAAACATACCTTTTCAAAGGGAATCCCATACTTCTTTAGAATTGAAGGTGAAATAAGAGTCATCTTGTGTCTAAGAAATGCTTCACAGTTTTGTGAACTTCCAGGGAAAAAGCCTGTATAACAATGGCAAGTATATATGAGAAAATTTAAATCAAATTGTGTGTGCAGAATTGACGACAAAAAAAGCGGTTTACCTTTGGCTAACCGCTCCAGTCTTTTTCCATGTTCTGGAGGCACACAGTACCTATGAGATTCCAGATGAATTTAGCACTTGGCATCAGGACAGACAATTACAACAACCATCTTTATGCCTAAAGGCACACATTTCATCTACAAATGACATTCTTCTATTAAAAAAATCAATTCAAGACTTTAATTGAAAGCCGCAGGTGCAATTACCAGGACTTTGACTCCCCGAAGTGTAAGTAATTAATGCTGTAGAGATCCATGTCCTCAGTGTGCCAAGCAAAAGTGGTTTTCCACATGCCAAAGTAGAGGTAGGGTGTGTTTACTCCCTCTATCGTAATGCCACTTTCATGCTCCACGGTGTCAAGGATGGTATTCAAATGCCCTACATTCCATTCCTTGACATCCTGCATAAGACACGAAAAAAGAAACAATGACTCCATTCATTTCAGAGCTTTTAACCCAAAAGTGAAACAAAAAAAAAAATCATTCAGATTGCTTACAAGCGTTTACTCACCGGGTCATACAGAGTCCCATTCACGTCCGCTCCATAGATGGGAGGGTTAAAGGTTACATTTTTCCAGTATTTCCTTTCAAGCTCTTCAAAATCATCATACCGAGGGCTGCAAAACCTTAAAAGGGAAGGGCAGGTGCGTTTATAATCAATTTCTACTGGAAAATGAGTAACAAGAAAATGAGTCTTACTTGTCGCTGTTGGCTGTTTTGCGGAACTCTTTCAGAGTCATGGATTTTTTCTGGATGTTGTACTGTGTAAACAGCCCCGACTGCCCAGTCACAACCTGCTGAATTGGTGCAGGTATTGGCAGGTCGTCAATGTCATCGTATGAACGTCGAGGCTTCCAGTTTCTGGGTGGGATGATCTGTAGTTTAGAAAAAGAAATGTAATTTTGTGAATGACTTATTGACAGCAGAATTTTTTTTATGCTAAGTAAGTAGGGTTTTCCTCTAACCTTGGCTAGGCCTGCCTTGTGTGCACCTTGGGACTCCATGTACGCAATGTAGCGGCTGAAGTTCTTGAACTCTTCGCCAGTGGGGTAAAAGGTCATAATACCCCTCGAAATCGGCGTGTCTGATGCCATCTTGACCGACACAAGTCCTTAGAACCTGTATGACAAATGTTATTGGGACTGTATTCTCAAAGTACAACTAATATAAAACAGACTATATTAGCAAAATACTGAAACATAAAAAAGCATGTTATTTGACATTAAAACCAAGCTTATAGTCATGTTTTAAAGCACTATATAACAGGGGTTTTCAGTCTTTCAGATGCCACAGATCACCAAAAATGGCCATCCTAAAATTGAAAAGGTATCTTCATATTATCTTGTATAAAAACCCAAACTATCCTGTAAAAATGTGTCTAAAATATTATTTGAAAAATATTTAGCTAACATTACATTGCACTGTACTGTTAAATTTATTATGTATTTATTAACACATCCATTTACTCATTCATTTTATTTTTTATTTTGATCTTTATTCGTTTAAATATAATTGTTATTTAATTAACTATTTATTCTAATTTAAACTTCTTCTTTTTTGACACTGTCTTCCTTTTAACTTTTCCATGGACCCCCCAGAGCACAGTTTGAAAACCCCTGCTATATAATATGTGGGATGACTTTAGACCATTATTATACGATTACCCCGACGACCAGTCACTTTGACTTAATTTACATCACAGTCATCGCTTTACTGTCATGCTGGGTTGCTAGGTTTCATTAACTTCGCTTGATATGGTTAACCACAGATGTTTTAGCAGAACCACATGTGAACCTTAAACCACATGTGACAAACTACATCCGAGTAGCATTCCGGTGTAAAGGCTGGCAAATAGGCCTTATATGGCTAAGACAGTGAGACAAAAACCTCATATTCTTACAATGCAACCCGTACAGTACTGTACACAATACACGCTACGCCCATTCGCACGCCCCGCCTTGTATTCGGAAGATCTGATGCTGATTGGCTAACACCAGCGTCTCTTTAAAAGTCGTTTGGCTAGGCTAACGAGTTAGGCCAAACGTAAACATTATCATGTACAAATGTATCATTAATTTATCATCGGATAAATTAAAAGATCAAACCTATACAAAGTACACGACAGGCCGTGCAAAATATACCAAGTACAAATGATAAATATAACATATGATGTGCGTAAATTGGAAACCTAGCTGTTGGATGCAGTAGTGAAAGTGCAACGGTTAACGTTAGCTCTTCGAAGCTAGCAACTTTACCACTACTAACAATGCTTTTAAACCGTATATTATAGAAATAGCGTGAATACAGACAATAACAAGGAGGTTATATGCATATATTTACTTACTGACTGTCGAACAAAATGCTTATAGCTGCCCTCAACCTTCGTAGAGACGTTTAGCTAACAGCAGATCCTTTTCCTGACAAACCTCCATCAGCACTTGCACACTGCGCATGCGCACACAGGATTTGTTTACTATATTGGTCCACCCACGCCAGTCACCATAACCAATCAAATCACTGTCACGTTTACACTAGCCTGCCTGCTGTCTGCCATACACGTTTTATATTGAGTTGTTAATTTAAGAGCAGGAATACGTTTATTGCGAACATTTTTAATTTAGTCTCAATTTTATGTTAAAATGTTTGCCTTCTTAACACATATAAGTTTGACCCGTTACTAATACAATATAAAATTACACTGCGTATTTGTCCAATTTACTCCACTCAAGACAAATTACATGATAATCCCCGAAAAAAATAGGAACAAATAAAAAAAGATTTGGTTTTAAACTTTAGAGGCGCAAATTTGAATAAGCATACATGCCTGCATTTATGTATGTAATTTTAATAATGGTAATTTAAAGCTTATTTTCATGATACCAATAAATAATGCAACCAATAAATGAAGTGTAAATATTAGGCTACCAGTGAAGCTACTTGAATCTGAATGACGTTCTGTAACTGCAGATTACAGTAGCCTAGTTTACAATAGCGGGACTGTCTGTCTGTGACTTGAGGTATCTTTGATATTAAACATTGAAAAGGAGACTCTCTTTGTCATACTTACATAGCGGAAACATTTTGTATTCTTAATAAGGCCTTTTTATAGGTAGCCTTTGCTGTGACATATGAGTCACTGAGATTTGAATATGTCATTCAAAACATAATGACTAGTGCACAATCTTTTTACTTATTTTGAATCTGTTTCAAAGATTAAAGTATAAAGTATAATTTCCTTACACAAGAGTATGTTAAAACTTCATGCTGATTTGAACTCGGCTTTCGCCAAGATTAGTGTAGCGGTAGAACACGCAGGACTTTTACCCTTGTGATACACAAGTAACAGACATACACAAATCTTAGAAAAGAATACAAAAATGTATACAGTAATTTAAAACTATACCGTCATATGCATGAAAACAAAAGTACAACAAAAAAAACACAATAAATGTAATTTGCTGAGTCCGTTCAATGGCGGGGAGGCATGCTAAAATCTGGCGCCCCCTAGTGACCAGCGGATAAACAGTGAGAGGTTACACTTCCTACCTCAATAAGTTGTATCCAACTCCACACACAATCACACGTGAAATTTACACAGCAAAGGCAAAGGTATAAAAATGTACAGGTGCAATCACTTCACATAAACCCCACACTTGAGAGATAAATCTACAACGACAGTGATATAAGCAAAAGCAGCCTTCAAACATTAGTTCACTCCATTGGGGATAACAGTAGACCCTAATACTAAAACCTAGGTGAGCAGCCTCAGTAACTTAGTATTCCCCAAGCCAAAATGAGTCCAAGCAGGCAAAACATCACGATTACATGCATTTAGCAGAGTTAAAAAAAAAACTAAAAAAACATTCAACAACAGTCAAGTCACTCACGACCAGCGGCGGCGCCAGGGGGGGTCTTGGGGGGTCTCAAGACCCTCCCAAAAAATGCTTTGACCCCCCATTTGACCCCCCACCCCCTTCCTGATTAAAAAATATGTATCCGGGATAAATATTCAAAAATGTTTATCTTCAAACTACGCAGAACAATAATAATTAATAATTTATTCGACATACAAAATATATAAACATAAGAATCACGTTCCCTCTAAGCTGCGCGCGTGCGCGGTCGTGCACTTCTGATGCCGCGGCCGCGCAGAAAAGAATAATATGCCACGCAGAGGACTGACGCGAAATGTGTGGGGAAATCCATTTGATTGTATGTGAGAAATAATTGCAGTGCTCAAACTGGTGAGTGCAGTTTACAGGTCTCATAGAAAGAGAACGATGTGAGCGCGTGTGATTGGCAGTGAGTGTGTGTGCGGACCAAATATCTCAATACGAGAGGCGACGAGAAACGCAAAGTCATGTGAAATAAAATCATAATATCATGTTTTAAATTAGAGTGGTTTGATTAAAGTGGTGGAAATAACGGATGATGGACACAGAACGGTAACAATTAACACCCGCGTGCAAAGTCAAAATACATTAGTTTACATAGATTTAAATAGTTTCAGGCATGGTTAGATTAGGCTACTATAAAAGAGTTCACATATTCACTTTTCTTGAAAATATTTAGCTATTAGATCTAGCTATTTACAGTAAATGCTTCAGTTTTGTTTTCATATTATAATAATATAATATGAAAACAAATTGAAGCATTTAAACTGATATATTATATCAGTTCAAATACTTCAATTCATTTTTTTATATTAGGCCTATATTTTATTATATTATAAGCCTAAATAAAGAATCTCACAAGGGTATTGTTAAGGGCTCATTGCCATTAAAAAGTTTGAAACCCCCTGCTAAAGAAAATATAGGCTAGGAAATTCATAAGCTATAAACAATCATTTAACTTTGATGGTTTAATGCTGCCTGTACAATTAATTGACTGTACAAAAAAACTTTATGGTTTTCCTAAACCATCTCAGTGTAGCTTAATTTTCTTTCATAATATATTATATTATTGTAAAGAATTGAACTGTCCTGCAGAAGATTTTGTAAATAATTTGTCATAGGATTTCTTAGTAAAGACTGGAAACAGAGGACACCGAGGAATTGGAGGATGAGGAGTATACTATTTTGTAAATATGTTTTCTGTCATGGGTGTGGCTATGCAATTAAAGTTCGAGCATATTGTTTGCAAACTGCAATTGATTAATTAATTAAAAACAAAGTAGTTGATATGCTGTGTTGTTTTTGTCAAGTAGCAGCAATATGCAGTTATTAGCCGTGTCCACTGTATTTTTTGTTGGTTTTCATGAGACCCCCCTTGAAATAACCAGGACCCCCCATTGCCCCCCCAATCAAAATTGTCTGGAGCCGCCACTGCTCACGACCCAGCCCAACCGGCGCTCGTAGCGCGCAAAGGAAAGCTCTGACAGCAAGATGGCAGTGGTCTGCGGTGGGCCGGTGGCGCACACATAGGGTTGCCAACTGTCCCGAATTAGCCGGGACGTCCCGATTATTGGGCCTAATTTATTTGACCTCTCTTGTCCCGATTATTGAGTGCTACGCTGATCTGACTGATATACAACAGCAACACGAGTCCGATTTACGATTTAAATTGATTTTTTTCTCTCCCTACTTAAAATCAATCTGTAGATGACAAAGAAATTGTTCAAAACAAGTTTTAACTTTATTTTGTTTTGATATTCCCAATCCCTTCTAGGATATTATCTGGATTAAAGTGGAATCAGAAACAACAAGCCAAAAAGAGACAAGGGCAGGCTCTGTCACTGTAAATAGTGTAAATGTAATATGGATTGGGGGATGTGTAAAAAAAAAAAAAAAAAAAAAAAAAAAAAAAAAACTTGCATCACAATAAGTTTATTGTGATTGTCAAATTATTTGGTAACTAAACATAATTTTATCAAGTTTATTAACTATGTAAACACAATGTTTACATGGTACAAAGACTGGTATGCTACTGTTTTTATTATTGCTTAACACAAATTTCACAATTTCAATTCAATTCTTGTGATTTGATTCTGATATTGATTCAATATTAATTCCTTTGGATAAATATTAGGTACAGTAGCCTACCTTAATGTGTTATGTTAATTGTTCTCCAAAACTAAATCACCTAATGCTGTAAACATACAGAGAGACCCTGTCAGCTGGTATTTTTAAAGGTTAAAACTAACTCAAATTAAATTAATGTGTTTTTATAATAAAAAACAACGTTATAATATTTTAATGATATAGGTAAAAATAATAAATGTGTAATATAGTTATCATATTTAGCAAAATACTCCTCTCTATAGCAATTATTTTAAGTCCAACTAACATGCGTGCTATGGGTTATTAAAAGGCATTCCTGAGGTAGCCTAAATGTAACGTTACGTGACATATGTTGTTCTCCAGCTGTTTTATGGACATCTTTCCGCGGTTGAAAAACACTGATCGATCGATTTTATTAGGCCTACATTTCGGTAAGTTAGTAGTGAAGAGTAACAGATGATCGGTTCACGTGCCGCTAAACTGAGATCTGTCAGCGTCAGCGATCTTTCACGTCACATTTACAAGCGCCAAAACGGTGTTTATTGTTTGAATTTTGTAATAAAATTGACAGAATCTGAGAGCTGAGAATCTGTTTCATATCAATAGTAACCTGCTATGTCTAGTCTGTCGACTGTCGGTGTCAGTGTGCTCTTTGCTGCGCGATTTTTCTCTGCGTGAGAAAATGCATGTGTGCGTGAGAGCGTGTAAAAAGTGACAATTGCGTCTCTACAGCCTATTCTCATCCCAAGGCGTCATTTACTGACGCTTTTGACCATGCGTCAACATCCGACGCACATGGCACCCTTTAGCGATAACGTCTCAAGCTCTTATCTGGAGTCACTAGTAAGAAAGACATTTCCCATGCCCCGGAAATGTACATTTCTATTAATTAGGCTAATTAATAACCAATATTGAGTGTTCACGGGATGAACCGAGAAATTAATGTTAATGTAGCTACATCAAGTTAACCTGATTAACTGATTCAAAATATTCATAATCAATTAAAACAAGTTATGACTGATTATTAATTTAGATTATTCATAGAGCTAGTTTGCTACAATCGTAAGAAGTGAACAATACTGCCTTTGTGCAATCTATGTATAAAACACTGTTAAAGAAAGATAAAAGGAAGTGATGAGTCGAGTTAACAAATATGGTTGTCTTAGTTTTCTAAAATATATATATTTTTAAAATGTATGCCTTTTACAGAAGAGGGCAGGGAGGATGAGAACCTCCTTAAAGGAGCATTTCACTCGTGGGAACATTAATCTTTATTGAAAGTAATGTAGTCGAAATGTAAAATTAATTTCGAATTTGGTGCCTTCTTGACCGAGAAAAGACATAAAAAGTAACTTTAGGGTGCATTTGTATGAAAGACAACAACTCCCACAATGCACCACATTGCACAGCTCCGCAAGCCACTCCCACTAACCCTCTACTGCATGCATTTTGATGGTACATGGACATTTTTTTATTCCACATCATTTCTTGGCCCATTGGGAACATTTGATTGATTTATTGAAAATTTTCCCTTCCCTGACCGCAAAATATTTTTCCGCAACAATGGTAAAGAATCATAGAGAAAATTATCATTACAAATATCAGAGAGCAATACAAAAATCTAAATTCTTTTCCAAAAAATGTCAAGAAATCATTTAAGTAAA
The DNA here is from genome assembly GCA_030578255.1 of Tiaroga cobitis. Taxonomy (NCBI): domain Eukaryota; kingdom Metazoa; phylum Chordata; class Actinopteri; order Cypriniformes; family Leuciscidae; genus Tiaroga; species Tiaroga cobitis. Next base: position 25,295,394 of record CM060592.1, read on the forward strand.
AAGGGAAAAACACTTGAAACTCATCAATGTATTTGATTTAATACAGACATAGGTTTGTATCATGTAGTGCGTCGTCATATCATGTACTTTATGTATCCTAATCATCCCCATATAAACTATATTGCCAAAAGTATTGGGACACCCCTCCAAATCATTGAATTCAGGTGTTCCAATCACTTCCATGGCCACAAGTTGTATAAAATAAAGCAGCTACTGTAGGCATACAGACGATTCAACAAACATCGGTGAAAGAATGGGTCGCTCTCAGGAGCTCAGTGAATTCAAGCATGGTACTGTGGTAGGTTGTCACCAGTGAAATTTCCTCACTACTAAATATTCCACGGTCAACTGTTAGTGGTATTATAACAAAGTGGAAGCAATTGGGAACAACGGCAACTCAGCCACGAAAAATCCCAGAGCCCAGGAGTCGCCAACTTTATGCAGAGTCAATAGCAACAGACCTCCAAACTTTGTGTGGCCTTCAGATTAGCTAAAGACCAGTGCGTAGAGAGCATCATGGAATGGGTTTCAATGGTCGAGCAGCTGCATCCAAGCCTTACATCACCAAGTGAAATGCAAAGCATCGGATGCAGTGGTGTAAAGCACGCCGCCACTGGACTCTAGAGCAATGGAGACATTTTCACTGGAGTGACGAATCATGCTTCTCTGTCTTGGCGATCCGATGGACGAGTCTGGGTTTGGCGGTTGCCAGGACAACGGTACTTGACTGACTGCATTGTGCCAAGTGTAAAGTTTTGTAGAGGGGGGATTATGGTGTGGGGGTTGAGTTTGGCCCCTTAGGTCGAGTGAAAGAAACTCCTAATGCTTCAGCATACTAAGACATTTTGGACAATTTCATGCTCCAAACTTTGTGGTAACAGTTTGTAGATGGTTCCTTTCTGTTGGTGTCACTTTGGTGACTTTGGGTGTTCCTGTGCACCCAGGAACCCTGCATCTTCCCTTCTTGTAACACATTATTTGCCATTGTAAAGTATTGTTCAAGACATCCTTGAAAAGTACCCCTTATCGCACAACGTTGCCCTGAGGCAACAAAAAGAAAAACTGAATTTGTGAACATGCAAAATAAAAAAAAACTTCATAAAACCTGCCAGAAGGCTTCTCTACACCTTCACACACACACACACACACATATTTTTGTATGTACAGTTAATGTCATTTTAAATAAGATTACTAAAGCAAATAATCTTGCTTTCAACTCACAACATGTGACCATGTGTCAGAAAAGGACGTCCCACCTTCAAATGGTGCTTGATGGTGACTCCCAAACCTTTTGGACGGTTCTTTGATACTTTTTCAAACATTCTAATTGGTTGCAATCATTTAAAGAAAAATGTACTGAACATAGGGCTTAAAAAAAATTTTCCGTTGCCTGAGGGCAACGCTGTGCTGTAGAGGGCTAATCCAGAACAGCGCCTATGAGGTATCCGTCTATCAGAGAAATCACTCTTCCGTCTACCACCAGAGCTTAAAAATTCATTTCACACAAAATTTCTAGTTAGTTGGCGAACTCATTAGTGAATTACTCCTCATTTTTATTTCTTTCGAAATGGTGAATTATTGCATGATACAGAGATGTTCAGTCAGAACATATGCAGTGCGAAACTAGGATGGTTCACAACACAAACGTCCGTGTCCTCATCTGAATCAGAGATTTCGTTCAGGAGAAATTGGCATCATTGAAAGTCTTTGCAGCAGACGGACTCTATCTCTGTGTCCGTAGCGCACAGCGAGAGCACAGGCACCAGCAGTCCGTAACCCGTTTGAATACTGTACTGTAACCCGTTTGAATATTTTGGAAGTGAAATATGAAAGGTGAATATGGATTATTGCATTTTTAATAATGAAAATGTGTTTGAAATGTTTTGAATTGAAATATTCACAGCTTAAATATTCAACCATGCTGAATTTCAGCCCATAAAAATGCAAGCCCTAAAAATACAATGCATTAAAATGTAAGCATACGGTTAATGCAATGCATATTTTTTTCAAGTACTGCAATTCAACAGGCTTTTTTGTTTCAAAAACATTTGGCATTATTTTACTTCCATAAGGATCCTTCTGATGTATCCTGAAAAAGGAGGACACATTTGCAGGGGTGCTTCTCAATTCTTATTTGAGCATCCTCGTTTCCTTTCCTCGCTTCCTATCCTCGTGTCTCAGCTCCACCCGGAAGGCTTTAAGGAAAGAAAATGAGGACGGAGGATTTCATAGCGTCATCAGCAGCGCTCAAAGGATCTGCCCTTATGTTGTTGAAGTTTGGTTATTTAAGAAATTAGTAATACATAGTAATAAAGCAAGATAATGTTGAAATATGTGAGATGTGTGGTTTATATAAACTGCAATGGTAAAGTATAAATTAAAATGATTGTGACTGATGTGAAGGGGGAGGAGAATGTATACGTGCGTCACGTTTAGTCGATAAAACACTTCCGCAAAGGATACACCTGTGCATCCTCGCTCATGACTCCTCTGGAAGCCTCCTCACTCCTTGATCCTCGCCTCCTCGCAGTGCAATTAGAGAATTGAGGTGTCCTTCAAGATGGCTGAGTTGGTTTCCGGGTCATAGGATGGGGGACGGAGGAGAGAGGAGACGAGGAGGGATATTGAGAAGCACCCCAGGCCGCATTTTGAAGCAGCGGTTTCAGTGACAAGTAGATTATGTAGGCTACGTTATTGGTTGTAATCTATCATCCCCTGTAATATGAAGGATAATAATAAAAGAAACCTTATTCATTCAGAGGACATTAACTTATGTCAGAGGCTGCCTTTGCAATTCAGAGTCATGTTTCAAACCAATAAATGAGAACAATAAAAAAAGCTTGATTTCTGTTATTTAACAATGTCGTCTTCTCATATTTCACTAGTCTACTATAAACGCCTTCTATCTCTTTAACCAGAGCTATATGAAATGATGTAATCAAATTAAATAATACTTTCAAATATGAAATTTAAACCAGCAGTAGCTCGAGTACAGAATTCATTTACTTAAAGGGATACTTCAGGATTTAGCATTAAGCTTTGTAGAAAACCTGTAGTATTTTCAAATTACCGCGTTTCCCCTTCCCGCGCTTTTTGGCCAGAGGCTAAAGACTACAGTCATTAGTAGTGGCTGTCCCGCATGTTCTCAACCCGCCCACGCCCATGGAGGGTGGGATCTCACTCACAGAATGTACACAGTGTCAGACATCTTTTTTGGAAGCTAAGCTAGCAGGCTCCACTCTTGTTCTGTGGAGAAAGCTGAGTAACGTTAACTTAGTAGGAGAAAGCCGAGTAGTAGGGGTTACCATACATCCTCTTTTTCCCGGACATGTCCGGCCGTCGAGATCGTACAAAATGTCTGGGATTCAGCTTTTGCTTTCTGCAGTCGCCATTCATTGTTTACATGCACACATTTTGTTTCAATCTAACTGAATTCATTCCGATTGCTGAATCTGAATGTAGGGTTTACATGAACGCTAAACAAGTGATCGGTAGCATTGCTAAGAAAATTCCCGCTCCTCCGTGAGAGATACGAGACCGGTGTGTCTCACAGGTGTCGCTCATCAGTATTCACGCCCTCGGCCTCGTCCTGCTCGCCACAGTAAACATAATTAATGGCGACTGGCCCGGACATTTTGGGCGATCTCGAAATCCCGGGCAGACTCATCACGGAGACTCACTAGTAGCCTAGACTTGTTGTCTAACTACTGCGCTCTGTTACCGGTAGGCGTGGCCTCCTAGGGCAGTGAAGCAAGTGCATTCTGGGAGTTGTTGTCTTTCATCCACATAAGCCAAAAATACATTTTCTGGCTTTTTTCAGTCTAGGAAGCTCCAAATTCAAAAATAATTTCACATTTCTTCTACATAAATGAGCCATTTTAAATACACATTCATCTTTCCAGAGGTGAAGTATCCCTTTAATTGACAGCTTGATCGACAGCTTCGGTGATTATAAAGCCAGAGTTCCATTTTCACACGATCAGGCTGAATTTCAGCCACTCATTCCTAACGTTGGCATCCTTCTGAAGCATAGGCATTTGTAACTCCTTGTAACTGCTTCAGCTTTCCTTAATTTCAACCAAAACAGAGGTTGCACTGCTCATAGCGCCGTTTTACGTGCTCGAATTGACTTTTACTGAACATTTGTTTCATGACAGGAAGCCAAAGAACAGTTCCCTTTCGAGAGGTATCTCCTATTGTATAAGTAGCTTACGCTATGGGAAAACTCCTTTTCTCGAGAAATATTGTATTGAAATATTGTCTTTATGTAAAACGCATTGCAGCTGAACAACTTACAGCAGTGAGCGAGGCAGCTCGGTCATTGGCTGTGCAGCGGCAACTGCACGAACCTATGACGGGGCGACTCTGAACGCGCCGACCAATGAGCGCGCTTCGCGCCCGCGCGCGTCAGAGCCTGCCAAGATGGGCGTGGCCAAGGGCTATAAATTGGGCGCCCCGTCATCTGAGTTCTTTAGATTTAATCTCCTTCAGCGAAGACCTTCTCTTCGCTGGATCCTCCGGAATTTGGAGTCTTTTCGCCGCCGCCGTCGACAAGCACACAGCGGGACTGCAACGAGGACGCCGGCGCCTTCAGCCGCCTTCAAACGCCTTCTGCTGAGCCATCCGGCGCGCATCACATATCCTTTTACTGCTGTGTTCGCCTCCCGACACTTTCTTCTAGTAAAAGAGCAAATAAGGCGTTGTTTCAAATGCCTTCCTGCGCCTCGTGTCGAGGCCCTCTCCCGGACAGCGATCGTCACATCATCTGCGCTCGCTGCCTGGGCCTGGACCACGCAGAAGCTGCTCTCACGAGGGGCGGATGCCCCGAATGTGACTCACTGGGCCTCACCGAGCGGCGCGCTCACTTGGCCGCTTTCTCCGCGAACGAGCCCGCCACCACCGCGCTTCCACCACCTTTAGCTGAGCCGCGCAAGAAGAAGCGCCGCTCACAGAGACTGCCGGAGTGGTCCGAGAATAGTGACGTCACGCCGGGCCAGTCCCCGCGTGCTTCACCGCTACTCGAAGATTCCCCGCCGCCGGTCCAGTTCACACAGGCGGACCAGCACCCCTCCATCAGAGAGGTGGGTCTCGTCTCATTCGGCACGTCTGAGGACGACGGGGAGAAAGATGACAGTCTGTCCATCAACGCTGCATCTGATGACTGGCCGGGCTCTTCAGGGCTCTTCCGTCGACCCAGCGCCGTCGACACTGGCGAGCATGAGCGCAGGCACCAACATGGACGCTGAAATCGTCCGCATCCTTTCCAAGGCCGTGGAAGACCTCGGACTCGATTGGTCTTCACCAGACGAGCCCGCTCACAGCCAACTGGATGAGTGGTTCCTGCAGGGGCCCGTCAGGCCCCTCAGCAAAGGCCCTCCCCCTTCTTCCCGGAAGGCTTCTTTTTCTTCGTCGCTCTCCTCTGTGGACGGCGCAAAAGAAAGAGGCTACGAGGGAACACCACCCCTCGAGGAGGCTGTGGCCAACCACCTTTGCCCGCCCTCCACCACTGGATGGAAAGCCAAGGCTTCTCATCCTTCGAAGCCCTGCCGTGCCACCTCTGCTCTCGCCGGTCGCGCATACGCCGCCGCCGGCCAAGCCGCATCAGTGCTTCACTCAGTGGCGGTACTGCAAGTTTTTCAAGCCAAACTTCTCCGCACCATGGACGAGTCTGGCCCTGAGTATGAGGCTTTTAAGGACCTACGCAGCGCTACTGACATAGCTCTGCGAGCCACAAAGGCCACCGCTCAATCCATCGGCCGAGCCATGGCTAACCTGACTATTCTCGAGCGCCATCTGTGGCTGACGCTGATAGAGATGAAGGACGCGGATAAGTTCCTCGACGCGCCTATCTCCTCCAATGGCCTGTTCGGACCAGCTGCGAATGGTTTCACTGAACGCTTCACTGAAGCACAAAAAGCATCTCAGGCTATGCGCCACTTTCTGCCCAAACGCTCCAGCTCGTCTCAAAGCCGCCAGAGACCACCTCAGCCTCAGCGAGCCAGAGCAGTACCTCCCGTCTCTCAGCACAGACCAGAGACTGACACTCGACGCCGCTCGCGCTCTGCCAGCCGAAAGCAACCTCCTGAACGACGGGGACCTCGGCCCAAGATTGTGCTGAACCCGGAGCCTCGTAAGCCTTCCTAGCTATAGGAAGAAAAATAGAGAGTGTGTGTCTCGCGGAAGCCGGACCACTCTCTCCAAAACATTTCAAGCATTACTCAGTCCCCTTACAGGCGGCTGGAAATGTCTATACAGCAGTCAATGGGCCAGTCGCAGAGCTCGCTCACCTGCAAACAAACGCCGTTTTAACGGCGACACACAGAAATCACGAAAAGAGTCATTTTCTGCCTGTGTCACTAATGGGTCACGTGTCCACACTAAAGTGTGCATCCCCACACACTAAAACTGTCCAAACAGTGCTAAATGTTTCCCCAGCTCAAGCTGGACGCACCATAAATGTAGATTGTGTGCCTACTGCCATGTATGCACCACTACACATAAGCACTGTGTACACAGTTATATAAACCTCCCCAGTAAAAGCGGGAAACAGTACAAAGGTAGCGCGCGTGCCTGCTGTTATGCACGCACCCCTAGACACAAACACTGTATTCATGGCCAAAAACTCCCCGCTACCAGCGGGAAGCTTTATGAAGGTGGCGCGCGTGCCTGCTACGGTTTATGCACCCCCACTCAAAAACGCTGTCCATACAGTTTCAAACACATTTCCAGTTCATGCTGCGAGCATTACAGATGTAGAGATGTGAGAAAGGATGTTTCACATGTTCTACGCACCGAGGTGCTCAAACTAATAGTGAAAGGCGCTGTAGAAACTGTTCCTCCCTCACTGAGCGAGGCAGGTTTTTACAGCCGCTATTTTCTCGTCCCGAAAAGGATGGCGGTCTCCGCCCAATCCTGGATCTCAGACATCTGAACAAAGCTTTAATGATTCGCTCGTTCAGAATGTTAACGACCAAATATATCCTGGCGCAAGTTCGCCCGGGGGATTGGTTTCTCTCAGTGGATCTGAAAGATGCTTACTTTCACATTCCAATAGCACCTCATCACAGGCCTTTTCTGAGATTCGCTTTCGAGGGACAGTCCTACCAGTACACAGTACTACCATTCGGCCTGTCATTGGCTCCCCGTACGTTCACGAAATGTATGGATGCAGCACTTTCCCCCCTGAGACAGCGGGGAGTGCGAATACTGAATTATCTCGACGATTGGCTAGTACTAGCACAATCAGAGAGTCAGTTAATGACACACAGGTCTTGGATTATCAGCCATCTAGAATGCCTGGGTCTAAGAATCAATTTTGCAAAGAGCATACTATCTCCCAGCCAGAGTATTTCTTTCCTGGGAATAGTACTAGACTCAGTGCAAATGACAGCGCGCCTCATCAGAGCGCGCGCTCGCCATTCGGCGCCTTGCAACATCGTTCAGAGTGGGCGCACGCGCCCCCGTCAAGCGATTTCAGAGGATGCTCGGTCTCATGGCCTCAGCATCAGCTGTACTCCAGCTAGGATTGTTGCACATGCGTCCTCTCCAACGCTGGCTCAAGAGCCGCGTTCCCACTCACGTGTGGCGCTCGGGCCACTCTTTAATCAGAGCGAATCACGGCTGTATAAAAGCCCTGACGCCCTGGAGAGCCGTCGACTGGTACCAGTCCGGTGTAAGTCTGGGTGTGAACACAAGGAGAAAAATTATCACGACAGATGCCTCCAAAATAGGATGGGGGGCCCTCTACGAGGGCAGGCCTGTTTCCGGCTTTTGGTCAAACCCGGAAAAGCGCCTACAAATAAACTGTCTGGAAATGAAAGCGGTCGCTTTGGCACTCAGAGCCCTGCTTCCGTACCTGAAAGACGAACACATTCTGGTCCGAACGGACAATATGATGGTGGTGTCTTATATAAATTGCCAGGGTGGACAAATTGCGCTCGCTGAGAGCAGCGCATGTGCCAGGGCGTTCTGAATCAGGGAGTGGACATGCTGTCCAGAGACAAAGTTCTCCCAGGAGAATGGTCTCTCCACCCCCTGACGATTCAGTGGTTATGGAAAACCTTTGGCGAGGCGGAGGTCGACCTCTTCGCCTCCAAGGAGAATGCACACTGCCTTCTTTTCTTCTCGAAAAACACGGACGCGCTCGCCCAGGACTGGCCGAGATATGCTTTCCCCCCGATCGCGATGTTACCTCAGGTCATCAGTCGGGTCAAAGAGGAGAAATGTGCAGTACTCCTGGTAGCCCCACTCTGGAAGACCCAGACGTGGTTTCCAGAACTGATGCAGATGCTGCAATCAGCACTATGGCCGATTCCGCTGAGGTTAGACCTCCTCAGTCAGGCCAACGGGATGATACTTCATCCCTGTCCCGATCTGTGGGCCCTCCATGCATAGCCCCTCAACGGGTTCCCAGGAACCTCCCAAGTGGAGTGTTGAATACCATCGCTGAGGCGCTTATATGCCCAGAAATGGAAAATGTTCAGTGACTGGTGTAATGCCAAAAACCTGAATCGTGCGAGATACCGAGTGTACTCGACTTTTTGCAAGAGCTTCTGGAGGCGGGCCGTACCCCCTCTACGCTCAAAGTGTACGTGGCAGCCATAACAGCATCACACGATCCTGTGAAGGGACGCTCGTTAGGGAGAAACGACCTAATTGTTCGTTTCCTGAGAGGCGCTAGGAGAATGAATCCTCCACGCCCTCCCCTCAGTGCCGATCTGGGACCTGTCAACGGTCCTGAACGCACTTAAGGGCGCCCCGTTCGAACCACTCCGAACCGTGCACCATAAACAGCTTTCGCTCAAGACTGCGTGCGCTCTTGCTGGCACTCGCCTCAGTCAAGAGAGTGGGCGACCTGCACGCGCTGTCATCAAGCGCTGCCTGCCTGGAATTTGGACCTAACGACTGCAGAGTTGTCCTTAGGCCAAAACACGGGTATATTCCTAAAGTGCTCTCCACACCCTTCAGAGCACAGGTTATCTCTCTGGCCGCGCTATCGTCTCCAGCAGACGAAAGCGACGCTAATCTACTCTGCCCGGTCAGGGCTCTCAGAGTGTATTTGGAGCGTTCTGCCCTGTTCAGACAGACGGAACAGCTATTCGTATGCTTTGGCGGCCTTACTAAGGGTCTCGCTGTTTCAAAGCAGAGAATATCGCTCTGGATAGTTGATGCTATAGCGCTGGCTTATGAAGCCAAGGGCCTGCAGTGCCCCTTAGGCATCAGAGCTCACTCCACGAGGGGTATGGCCTCTTCGTGGGCATGGTCGAGTGGGATACCGATCGAAGATATTTGTGCGGCGGCAGGCTGGGCCTCACCGTCCACATTTATCAGGTTTTACAACCCACAGGTCCCCTCATTGCATTCCAATATACTATCAGCCTGATGCTTCTTAAATTAACTACGAGTTCATGAGACCGGGTTGTATATATGCTGGGCATTATCTCTCCCTATAAAGTCCGTCGCTGACTGGCTAAGAGTCACTATATATCAGTATATATATATGTGCTTATGTTACCTCTGAACGCCCCTTGGGCTGCAATATATATATATATATATTCTCCCTTTCTTAGCTCGCCTATGGCTGGCTCGTTGGGTGATTACTTTGCTCTTACGGCTCAGGCACCTGCCTCTGGCTATAATAGAGCGAAGTCAGCACACACGGCGTTTTACATAGTGTTCCCATAGCGTAAGCTACTTACGCAATAGGAGAGACCTCTCGAAAGGGAACGACTCGGTTACTAACGTAACCTCGGTTCCCTGAGGGGAGGGAACGAGTATTGCGTAAGCTGTCGTGCTTGTGCTTAGTCAGTTCGCTTCAGTCGATTGAACCTAAAGAACTCAGATGACGGGGCGCCCAATTTATAGCCCTTGGCCACGCCCATCTTGGTGGGCTCTGACGTGCGCGGGCGCGAAGCGCGCTCATTGGTCGGCGCGTTCAGAGTCGCTCCGTCATAGGTTCGTGCAGTTGCTGCAGCACAGCCAATGACCGAGCTGCCTCGCTCACTGCTGTAAGCTGTGCAGCTGCAATGCGTTTTACATGAAGACTTCAATATTTCTCGAGAAAAGGAGTTTTCCCATAGCGTAAGCTACTTACACAATACTCGTTCCCTCCTCTCAGGGAACCAAGGTTACGTTAGTAACCGAGTCATTATTCCTGCTGGATAGATACAGCTGAAGCCATCACAGATCTGAGATCTTAATGGAATAGTTCACTTCAAAATGAAAATTCGGTCATTATTGACTTCCGTAGTATTTTTTTCCTACTATGGCAGCCAGTGGGGTCCACCAACTGTCTGGTTACCAACATTCTTCAAAATATCTTCTTTTGTGTTCAGCAGAAGAAAGAAATTCATAAAGGTTTGAAACCACTTGGGTGAGTAAATGTTGACAGAATTTTCATTTTGAAGTGACCCGTTCCTTTAAGAGGAGTGTTATTAGAGTGCTTTACAAAGTTGAAGTCATCTAACATCCAGTCATTTTGTCTTCCATTTAAATCAAACAATACACTGACTGAACATAGTCCAGAAACACACACAGAGACAATACTTTGTACAAAAACCAATTATTGAACTTTATTAACATCAAGGAGTTTTTTCCTGCAACATTTTTTATTCCAGTTTTCTTATTAACAAATAGAAAACAGACTGTGTATACAACAGATCGAACCTCTACAGCACTAATCATTCACAAGGTAAAAATGAACTTGCAAACATATTCTGAACGTATGGCCAGGTCTCCCTTTAACATGCCGGTTGTAATCGAGCAGGCATGAAATGACGTCGTCCTGTAGGAAGTGTTTTTAATTTGCGATGTGCCGCCCCATCCCATCAGAGGAGACTGTCAAACACCCGCGGTGCGTAGATAATACAGTAGATATAACTTTTGTACCATGAATAGATTCACACACAGCAGTCTCTTGTGTAGTTTTACGTTTTGAGAGAATTATGGACAATAGAGCAGAAGCTGTTTATATACTGTATCTATAATAGTATTTATATTTATTCATAATTATAAATTTATGTATATATATTTCTGTATAAAAAGAAGAGTTGGATTAAACAGAGCTGACTCTCCCTCGGGGGAGTGGTTTATACTGTACAGGTTGCCAATGGCGATTGGTCTCATTTCAATGTCAGGTCTTCAAATGTCACAGAGAAGCGGGGTGCGAGGGTCACTCTTCGCCAGGTTTGCGTTCGGTTCCCGGTCACGTCCCCCACAGTGAACGCGCTCCAATCAGAAGGTTTATTCTTCACAAATCACATTTAACCCCTACTGAGATCTGTACAGTGCTGATTTTATTCGTTAGTTGATTTGCTTTCCCCTACCAAAAGTTTTTCTTATTCAGTACCACTAACCCAAAGGCATTTTTCTTTTATCATTGAGATATCAGAGAGAGACAGAACATTAAAGGCTTCTCCAAAAGTGAACCCGCTCATTTTAGCCCAATAAGACCAATTATACATAAAGAAGAAAAAAAACAAAAAAATCATAAAAAAATCATGTTACAAAGTCGAACCATCAGCAGCTTGGAGAACAGCGGTTCTCTGGTATTAGTATCAGAGGAACATGTTAAAAACTCATGTTCTTGTGCTAAAATAACCTATTATAAAGAAAATAAAAATAAAACAGTACCGATTAAGGAAAAGGTAGACTCACGGAAAAGGCCGTTAAGACAAAATATGTTAAAAGATGATTAAAAAACACAAATATTCTAAATAAGAATAATAACAATATTGTCATACTGGATTTTTAAAATAATAATAAATGATCATGATTTAAAAAAAAAAATTAGTGCTACCAGTAGCCTTCGACTGTAGTGTGGGTTGGCGTACGCTAAAGAGAAACTAGAATATAGTTTTTTTTTAGATGGTGCTTCTTGAAAGAGAGTTGTCTAGATTTCTTAAAGCAATCTCTTGGTGCCAGTCAATAACGAACTGCTGTGATTGGTTAACCAGCCACTGGATAAGCCTGCCCTTCCCACCCCCCCCCAGATCTCTGTACAGGATGGGGTGGGGGAACGGTGGCTCAGAAGGGACACTTGGTGCACTCCTGAAGAGTTGTACCAGAGGGCTGTGTTCCAGGAGTGGTTACGTTGCATAGTGATCGAAGCTCCCCAGGTACTCCAGAGCGGCTCTGTAGCACAGCTGGTACTGGTCCTGCAGGGGAAAACAGTGTGTCAGTGGGACAAACTAATAACACAAAAGAGCTTACGCTCCTTCTCAATTCCTGCTGTAAATGATTATTTTGAGATACCACGCATGAAACGTTCTTGACAGATACCACTGAAATAGGTGTCTTGAGAAATAATGCTAGGCTCTACAAACAACATTGGCATGTTAGCCAATCAGAACTTGGATGCAGTTGTTGAAGGAATGGACACATCTAATCAGTAATTGGTATTATAATGCTTGGGCAGTAGGACAGTACCTCTGTCTGCACCATGGCAGGCCTTTGTGTGCGCAGGGTCTTAACCGTCTGGAACAGATCCACCACACCCTCATATCTCATCCTCTCCAGGACAATACTCAGAGTGATGAAAACACCTGTCCTTCCCACTCCAGCACTGGAAAACAACAGCACCAGTTACACAAGGGTGAAGGCTCTACGTGACACATGACACGGCTGTCTTGAGTGCAATCACGTTTGGTTGTTTAAAAAGGGGGTAAAAATTAAATGTAATAAAGTAAACCAATTATTTATAAAAAAAATTAAATAATAATTAATTGTTAAAATGTTGAAATTAAACAATACCATTTAAAAAGTGTACTGTTATTTATTAATACATTTGAAAATATTAAAAATATTTTATTATTCAATAAATGTCATGAAAAGTTCACGATTCATGAAAGTAAAATCATTCAATGAAATCATAAAATAATAAAATTCAACATTCTAAAAAAATGTGTAAAAAGAAAAATAATAAAGAAATAATAATGTAATACTAGTGCTGTCAAATTAATTAATCGCATCTAACATAAAAGTTTGTGTTTATATATTATATGTGTCATATAATATAATACATATGTATAATATGCATACGGTATATTGTATAAACAAACTTTTATGTTAGATGCGATTCATCATGATTAATTGATTTGACAGCACAACAAATTATTAAATTAAAATAAGCGATACATTTGAGAAAAAAATCTTTAAAAAGAGAATGTATAAAAGATAAAAGAAATAATAAATAAGTTATTTATTATTACATTTTTTATTATTAAATTAAAAATAATACAATAATTTATGATGAAAATAACTCAATTAAATGATAGAATAAAACAATGTAAAATGATAATTCATTATTAAACGTATTATTCATTACATTTTAAGTTATATAACATTTTAAAAATTAAATTAAACATTTAAAAAAATGTAATGTTTATTACATTAATAATAATAACAATTATTACAAATGATTAAATAAATGATACAATCCAAAAAGTGTAAAAAGTATTCAATTATTTATTATTACAAATTATTCATACAATTTAATGAAAAGTTAATTACATGAATACACTCAATTTTTGTCTAAAATGTGTATTTATTTGTTCAGTAGCCATGTAATAGGCAGGATAATGTACAGTCAGTTGGTCATGATCTCAAAACCCCTCTGCTTCATGTTGGGGTTTATAGAGTGACGCTGATCAGCTGACTGTACACATCGTGCCATCCATATTTTCATTCAGACTTGTCCAATCACAGATCAGCATACCTGCAGTGCACAGTGATTGGTCCATCCTGCCCAAACTGCTCCTTGGTTTTGTGAACTTGGCCAATGAAATCAATGAATCCCTCTCCGGTTTTTGGCACTCCCTGCTCTGGCCAATCAGTGAACTGGAACTGGCGAATGGTCCTGGATTGACCGTCCTGAAGGGAATGCAGAATTAGCGGCTTATTAGGCTGCTGGTATCACCCTCACATACGCACACAACAGCTGGACACATCCCAGTCAGACCGCGCACAGCAGGGAGCCTCTGTCCATATGCTTGGTTTATGACCGTGTGTGCATGCGTTTCAGCTACAAGCTTTTTCATAACCTTGCAGCTATTTATAGTCGGCAGAAAGCTCTAAAGTCCAAGGCGAGCCGTAGGATGTGAGAGCGAAACATCGGCCACCAGCAACAGATTGCTCACACACCCCAGCGGTGCCCTCAAGTACCATACTGAGTGACATTCATCTGGAATAACAAACACAAATAATGCTCCTCTGGCAGATTCCTTCAGGTGATAGATGCACGTACCCTGGCATCTGTGACTTTGAACTCTCGCAGGATGTACTGGGGCATGTTGTATTCAGCCATGGGATCCACCACAAAGTACTGATAGCGGGCAGAGCGCTCTGCAGGCCAGTACTGATGGCACTTCTCCTGCAGGATGAGAGAAACAATTGGAATTTATCCCTTGATTAAAACCGCAGGATGCAAGTTAAAAGGAGGAACATGCTCTTACCCGTCCCATCTCTCTGAGTTTGGTCAGCATTACTACTATAGTGGAATTGTGCTCCCATAACATCCTCCAGAAGTCCTCTGTGGTCTCCGCTAGAGGGCCCTGAGTGGCGATATAGGCCTTCTGCTGTCTGTGCACACACAAAAACATCTTTTGAGACCTTGATGCAAAACAAGCAAACGAGTGATCACATGACCTTGACAGTGGCTAGAAAACAGCCGTGCCTTGACTAAATCTGAAATGGACTAGTGGATTTTTTTCTTAGAGGGTGAATTTTTGGGTGAAACATCCCTTTATTTTTTCTTTTCTGAATTGTTGTAGCTTTATTTTTTTTGTGGCAGTGCTTTCAAGAAAAGTCTCAGAAAAACATGTTTATTTTCACCCATAAAAAATAGACATTTATTTTTGTGAACAAGCAATACATAGTTATGCTGTTATGATATAATATACATATATGTTATGCTTGTACTATGCATATGTTATAAATTTTTGTTGCATAGGAGCCACACTGTGTAACAGTGGAATGGATGTGACATGGATGCGACAAATGTAGTCACTATGGAGACTAATGCAGTGAGCATGTTCTGTTTTTTATTAGATTTTTTTATCCATTATTGAATAGTCTACTTCATAGTGTTCTTTAAGTTAAAAACTAAAATAGAATAAATATAAATAATAATATAGAAATTAAAAGTTCCTGTCATCAAGAAGTTGGTTGTTATTCTATACATTTTTCCCCATTATCGTACAGAGTTACTTCCAGGCATTCACATTTTAGTATTATTTATATAATGTTATATTAACACTATACACTATACTATTGTTTATGTGTAATTTGCAGGTGTCATTTTTTTCTCTGAAACTGACATTTAGCCTATATATGTAATTTTTCTATTGGAAAATTACATATAAAATATCCTACCACCTGACAGATATCAATTAAAGGAGTTTTGTGAGTAATCAAGTGTCTCTGTGACAGCCCTAAACTCAAAACAGTAAAAAAACGCCCTTTTTAGCCAATCAGAAATGCTCCCTGCCTATCATCATCTTCCTCATCTAGGTTCGCTGATACGTCTTTGGAGGGCGGGTTTCGAAGAGATGGCGTGTCATTGAAGGAATGGTGGTGGTCTAATTCAGCGGCTTACAGTAGTTAGCAAAACATTTACTTCCATCATATTTAAGAAACACCAATCCATTGTGAAAAATCCATATCCATATCCTATAATCTGTTCTACCCATTTATGTCCAGTACACAGAGCTAAGGTGTTGTATTAACATGACCACTGGGTGGCAGCAGCGTACTTCGCTATGGCAGCTTGTACAATCAATGAGCACATGGAAAACACATCGCTGTCTCATACAAACAGTGCCACGGGTTAGCAACTAATGAAGGTGCTGCAGGCGAGGCAATAACATGGAACCGGGAGATTAAAGTCTGCTCAGGGCCTTGTTCCGACAAATAAAGAGACGGCAGAGAAGAAGAGAGGAGAGATGGGGAGAGACGAGCCAGAATGAAGAGCAAAGAAGAGCGAGAGTTCCCCTCCCTCCCACCCACCCACCCACGGCCACTCATTCCAGAGCATACACACACAAACACGTCGCTACGAACAACACACAGCAGACGTCAGGGGCACACTGCCTTTGACAAAGCCGAATTACCTCTATATTAATCTGTTTTTCCTTGGAGGTTATTTTCACCCCCAATCAAACGAAATTCAACACGAAACCAAAAAAGGCCGACACACAAACAGCTCTAATGACGTATCCGCTCGACTGGAGAAGCTCTTTGTAAACTAGCAAGAAGGTCAAGCGTGTTTTTGTGCTCATCGCATTAACATGCTGTTTAAAAGAGGCTTAATTGCAGCTTTTTGACAAGACAACAAATCTCGGAGCAGACGAACCCAGAGGCTCGGCAAGAGAAGGAGACGTGACCGGCGGAGAACCGCTTTTTGAAGCTCATTTGCTTTCAGAAATGGGAGTGGTGTCAATTACGCATTGGCACAGGTTGAGCTCCTCCAGAGTAGCTCTCATTAAGTTTTAATTCAAACGAGAGGGGCTGATGTATCAAGCCCCTAGACATTCCCTTCACACACTATGTGACATTTCGTGCCCACGCTTCGTTTTACGGCAAACACGACTGGCCTTTTCTCTCTCGCTTTTCTGTCTCTGATTTTCTCGAGCGATCGCCCCGTTGAGAGCGCATCCCTTTGTAATTCAATAAACAGCTGTCAGACAGAGTAAAGCAACAAAAAATGCGAAGGCTGAAAATATGTAGACAAACTACACTGTGCTGCTCATTGTTTAGGGAGAATATTGCAGTGGAGGAAAATAGGAGCTATGGATCATCTTATTTACCACGTACAAGAACGAGTTTTGTCGCCTAATGTAAACAGAACCACTGCATTTATTTAAAGATGGATTCAGAAGCCTAAATTGAGACTCGCCAAGCGTCATACGCGAGTTAAAAATGGCTACTAAAACAAGCCAGTTGGCTGGTAACAATTAGGAATGGCAACATAATACATGGTTAAAGTCTAATTGTAACAATGATCCGATTCTCACGGACATAAGTGACCTGAGCAAATCAAATTAACACTCATGTTAACACTCAATATATATAATACAAAACAAAAATTACACATATAAAAAAAATGCTCAATACATTTCACAGATATAATTATATAAATTCATAAGAATTAGCACTTTCTCTCTCTATACATACAGTATGTATATAAAGACATATAAGATAAAGGAGCATGCATACACATATAAAGAACAATTTGCTCTCATTTATAGACACATTAAAAATATGATTAAAAATAATGCAAGGTCCTGAAGCCTGAAACACACTCTACGTGACTACACGAATGTGGATGCTTCTAGCTAAGTAAGCTTGGTTTCATGACTGAAATGTGTTTGAGATTCATAATGCAACACAACTACTTGCACAGTCAGTTTTTAGAACCCACAACTGACATAATGAACCCACAACTGAATAAAAAAAAACACAAGGCATCTATTGCAGCAGCCCTCAGTGTTTTAGTAATGGTTTGGCTACCTGTATCCGTCGATGCAGCTGGCATTGATGTAGTCAGATCCCTCCACTCCTCGGATTGGCTGCAGGCACACCCGCGTGGACTCGAAAGGCATGATATTGACCAGCCGGTTCTTGAACTTGTTGCACGGCAGGTTGGCGCTGATGAATCGTGAGGTGTGGGCTTTGGAGTTGGCGAGTCTCTGTGGAAACAGCGTTGGGTTCAGAAGGCTGGCACAAACTTTATAGCAGAAAACAGTCTGAAACAGAAATCTTTTTTAAATGTGGAGGACTGTTAGTTGTGTGAATGTGAGTTCTGCAGCAGTAGAGAGGGGTACGGGTGTAACGGTCTGACTGGGAAAGCGAGGGCGTGACTGGCAGCGGGGAAGAGAAAGCACAGATGGACATCAGCAGTGAGCGCATGGAGACCGTTGGCTCTACTACAAGCTCTGTCTGTACTGGGTACCCACTCCGGTCTTTGCACCAGATGCTGTTTCTACTTCTAGAATCCGTTCTGAGTTGAGCTTATACCAGCGTTCAGTTATATCCCAATAGCATTATTAAGAGACGGAATAGAAAAACATTTTCAATAAAACAGTCATTAGGGTTTTACATGCACTGATTCTTGTCAATCCGAAAGAATCAAATCGAATTCCAGTTTCTGAAAGATTGGTTTATGTACACTAAACATTGCAATCTGATTTACAAATTCATGTCCATTTACATATATCTACTCTGAACAAAATGTCCTCTTAATCGGTTTGTTTAAGATACCAACCCCGCTTCAATAGGATCGAAATTTCATTTGGATTAACTGCAGTGTTTTTCAGTATAATTGTGAAATCAATCCTGCTATAAACATTATTTGGCTGCATGTAAATGTTACTCGACTGATAGTCTCGCGTAGCCAGACCTTCAGACTGACGGCTGAAGGTCTGAAATTCATAGCAGCTTTCTTTGGCCAAGGCCCGCCCATAAGGCCGTTTGACCGACATGTAAAACAACCAATTACAGTTCGTTTCGTTCAGCGTCACGTTTCGGTGCGTGGAAATGTCCCCACAACAACAGACCTGCGTGCAACAAGTCAGTCAGCATAGAAAATCAAAGAAGGAGAAGAAAACTTCAAGAGTCTTTCCCGTGAACCTCGCATACTTTTGAGAATTCTACGTTTAGCTGAGCTTGATAAATGCTCATTGTCACTCATGTAAACACAGTTTTTCTTCCGCAATCACACGTCTGCGCTTTGTTTCCCGGCGGACCGAAAATAAACGCGACACTCGCGCCCCCCGGAAATCCGATAAAATTCAACCAATCAGATGACGACTTCGACATTCCTGAAGTGTTTCCAGTTAAGTGTACCATATGCATCAGACGTTTAGCCAACGTTCCGTGGGCGTGACGTCTGAGGCTGAGACTACTCGACTGAAGGTGCACTCAGTTTTGTTACATTGTGTTGACTTATATTACAGACATCATGGGCTTATACTGACACCACATGGCATGGATGCATCAGGGTTATAATAGTTTTGAATTTAGTTTTTCTTTCAATTTCATTTTCAGCCTGTTTTTTTTTTTTTTTCAATTTAGTTTAGTTTTCATTATTTTGTGGTATAGTATTTTAGGGCTGATATCAGTTAAAAATGTTATATTAATTATCAAATTAGATCAAATATCAATTAAAACGGCTTTAAATTTCTCAGCACAGTCCAGTGTCTTGTGGGATCTTCATGTTTAATGACAGTGCATTGTAAAGGTTCCCAGCTTTATAATTATGAATCAAAATATAAAATCAACTTGCTTGTTTTGGAATCATGAAAACTTATTTTTGTTTATTTTTTTTCCAGTTAACTCTTTCCCTGTCGTTGACAAAATCTCCATCATTTATGAGAAAACGCTTCCCTGCCATTGACGGAAATTTCCGGCTTTCCGTGTTTTCACTGTTATAAGGTAGGGGAAGCTATAATGCATCTTCTGAAAGAGAACTGAATCTCCTGATCAGGCAAAGAAGATGCAGAAACAAGCGATATTATATGTAATCATATGCATATGTAAAATAACGCGATCATCAACATTAAACGGCACATAAATCAAAACTGTCAAATGTTACTGAATGAAATGTCGACCCAGGATGAGCTACTAGACTGTGCAAGCATTAGGGGTGCTGATGAACTTGATCTACTCCATCTATGTTTTGATTATCATTCTGAATCTGATCCAGATGCAGTCTTTGGAAAAAAAAAAAAGATTTTTTTTTCTCAGCTTTTTGCTCAAAATGTTACTTTTTTATTAAATTTACCCAATATTTAAGTGTTGCTAAAAAAGAATGCTTGAAGCTAGAATAAAATGGTTTTTTTTTTTAAAGATAGGTGCAGTCACCTTAAACTCCAGCTCCATGGCTGTGACGGTCTCTCCAGATGGTGGCTGGGTGAGCTTCTGGATGTGGGCGTACAGGTTTCGGGCAGGGACCTCTGTGTTTCCACAGGTGGCGGCCTCCAGCAGGGCCTCGTGAATGAAGATGTACTGGTCCTCCGTCTGCACCATGTAGTTCCTCTGGGCTCTCATGCATGTGACGTGGCCATAAATGTCTACCGTCTTCTCGTGTTTCATGCGCTCCAGCATGGCATCAATGACTATGAAGCAGCCCGTGCGGCCCACCCCAGCACTGACAGACACAAACTGGTTAGACTACAAACAAACTATACTAATACTGATACTAAGGGTGTCAATAGATAACTTTCTATAAAACAAACATCATTACATATATATATATATATATATATATATATATATATATATAGTGAATAATCAACCAAATTATTCACATATCAATATAGTGGTATGAAATATTATGGAAATCTTCTGGTAGGGAGTATGAAAATTACTTGGATTTTTAAAAAATATTTAATTATTTGGTTCATTGTTTTGTTACATAATTAATCAAATGTGTTAACTTGACATCCCTAACTAAACACAAAGGTTGAATAAAAAATTAAAAACCTTTCATACAACTTCCACCAAGCAAACCTACAACTGTTCACTTTACAACAGAGTTGTATAAGACGGGAATAAAGTGAAAAGGTAGGCAGTAAATGCAGGACTGGGGAGCGGCGCTCACCTGCAGTGCACTACCATGGGTCCAGCATCAGGAGGGTTGCAGGCTTTGACCCTGCGCAGGAAGGCTAGGATGGGGGTGGGGTATTCAGGCACTCCGTGGTCTGGCCAGGCCATGAACTGGAACTGCCTGAGCTCCCGTTTCTCACTAGAACCATTCTGTTTGAACAAAGTGTGAGGAAGGTGTTTAAGTAAGCTGAAAATGTGGAACTTACTATATGGAGAGGAAAAGGCAAGTAACTTTTTACCTTGTAAAGGGCAAATGTGCGCACACTGTAGGTTGCCAACTCAACAGCGTCAAGCATGGTCACTTGGATCATTCCGTAAGTCTCTGTCCCACGAATGGGCCAGTACTGGTCACACTTCACCTGTTTAAGAGAGTAAGCAATTTTTTTTAATCAACACTTCTATTAAAAAATCCACAACAATATAAGCAGCCAACATTGATAATAATAGGAAATGTGTATTGACATCAAATCAGCATATTAGAATGATTTCTGAAGGATCATGTGTGACACTGAAGACTGGAGTCATCACAGGATTTAAATTACATTTAAAAATACATTAAACCGTTATTTTTATTTAGCCATTTTTGCTATTTTACTGTATTTTTGATCAAATAAATGCAGCCTTAGTGAGCATGAGAAACTTGTTTCAACAACAAAAAAAAATCTTACTGACCCCAAACATTAGAACTGTAGTGTATTTGCTCTGAAAAAAAAAGTTTTTTTGTTGTTGTTGTTGTCAGAGGCACTATAATTTCAATCAAACAAGCACTTTAGAATGTACATTCAAAATGTTTAATGCATGGAGTAAAATCCAAGATTTAAACAATGAAGGTGTATTTAAAATTTCCACAATGTCACTAAATTAATACAAGGAAGAATAACATTCAAATTGAATATAATATACAATCATTTTTAGTTATATGCACTATTTAATAATACCAGTTTGATTTACAGAAATTAATCTGTTCTTGGTTTTTATCAGACTATGAAAACATCTCTGTATTTACACTTAAGCAAAACTATTATAACAATGTGATTAGAACTTAAATTAAAACATGTTACTTGTTATATCGACAGCAAAATTATTGTGAATATTCTAAATATTGGCCAACGTTCTATTACTATTGCTATAATGTATTCAGTTTAACAGAAGCAAGCACCATTAGTGCCATAAAACATCAGCTTGTGTAATGATGTTTTATGGTATATTTAAATGTGTTTGTTGGATTGTTAATTGTATGTTTTCGTTTCCTGCCCAGGGACTACAGATGAAATTTAGCTTGTAGCTAATTCTGGTATGGCTGAATGCCATACACTGTCCCTGTTAAATAAATAAATAAAAAAAAAAAAAAAAAAATTTGATGTATTTTCCATGTAAACTGAAAAATCTAATTTTTTTTTACATATACTATGGCATTATGTATATGAATATTATGGCAGAGGGGTGAGACACCTGTATTTCACAAGGACAAAGCTTATTTTTGAATAGAGGGCAACTCTTATGAAGACCAACAAAGCAGAGTGCATTAATATTATTTAAAATTAGACAAAAGCAGTAGAAATTCATCCTAAACAGCATGTTTTGTATAGCGTTCAATCATCTACTCCAGGAAAAGACTGAAAAACAGAGTTCATTTGGTCTTCAAGGTAGGTGCTGTCAGCAGTGAAACTAGGGCAGTTGTTCTGCCTCTGCTGGAGGTTTTCATCACAGGGCTTGGGGACGCCCTTTACCTATGAAGTAATGTGTTATGGGTGCACAGCCTTGCCAAAACTCACTCGTTTACCATGCTAGCTCTGCCAACATATGTCTCTTTCTCTTTAGCTCCCATCTAACCTCCCATCCATCAACAAAAACCAGAGTGCACAAATTCTCCAGGGGGCGGAATTACAGGTTATCTTCGGTCAGAAATGACATTTGAGCTGAAAAGAAAACTAGTTGATGGACTCTCTCCCTCACCAACCCTGGGTGCCACTGGCCCCCCGCTGAGCCCGGCACAACAGAGCGCTAAAAGCCCACATAGTGATTGGACTCACAGAAGAGCAGGTTCCTTTAATGCCAAGCACAGACGGACGTTTACAGCACCAAGAAAGCCGTTGAACCATTTTACTGTGCCATCCAGTAAAAAGAATGGTATTTTGTCTTTTATTTTCGTACAATATTATCTGCGGTTGGGTTGGAACTCATACTACCATTTTGAAGGGAACCTCACGGCTAGAAAAGTGTACTCTTCATACATGGCTTTTTGTGTACTCTGCACTTGAGTGTTTTGAAAAAAATATATATTAATACTTTTTTTTTGGCATGGCTACATTACATTTATCTAAAGTGACAGAAATATTGAGTGAAATTATAAACGTCTTTTAAATAATGTCATTTTATATTGTATTTTAAATAAATGCTGTTTATTTGATCTTTCTATTCATCAAATAATCCTGAAAATGATGTATCATGGTCCCCACCATGGTAAATGTAGCCTTGGTGTGGATGAGACACTTTATTAAAACCCTTATTTAACAGTATTTTATGTACCCACCTTCTGTAATACTGTCTATTTTATTCATATGTATTTAACAGTTTATTTGTGAAAAAGTACAAGGATTACAAAACAGAATCAAGGATTTTTTTTTTGTCACAGATTTATAAGTTTATACATTTTGTTAATATATATATATATATTTTTTAGAATTTTCATCAAATTATTATTGAAAATTATTACAATAAAACATGTATTATAATTTTTTTTATTAAATATATATTCTATATTTCAATATAAAATGTAGTAGTATTGAATATTCTATATATTTTATTTAAGTATATATTCTTTTTTTTTTCTCCATAAATGGAAATATCATATCACACATTTGTGTGAGGAGCCTAAGGAGTGTAATTATTGGTTTTGAATGTAACCGATAAGTTTATCATCATCATCGTGTCCTGATGTCGTATGCCCCTGGTACTCACCCTGGACTTCTCTTCCAGTCTGGTCATCATGACGATGGTACTGGCTCTCTGCTCCCAAACCATCCTCCAGAAGTCGCTCAGAGTCTCAGGCAGAGGGCCCTGCGTGGCAATGTAGGCGTTCTGCTTACGGTAGCCGTCAATGTAGTTGGCATTGATGTAGTCGCTACCCGGAACACCTATAGAGAGAGGCGACAATTCACTGGGGGCCCACCAGTATTTGTGCTAATTGCTTTCCCTAAACACACACATCTGTCACCATAATGAAATGTTAAAGGTCAACACATTTGTTTGACTTTTACCGTCCACGGGGGTGAGAACAACTCTCGAGTGGTCGTAAGCAATAACGTTGGCATAACGGTTCTTTGGCTTGTTGACCTCCAGGTTGGAGTTCTCCCATGTGAACTGCTGGCCTGGATCAATAGACTGCAGGGGAGAGACGAGAGGACGAAGAGAGGGAGAGAGAAAGAGAGAAATCTGTTCAGTCTTTTGAGGCACCTTGTTTGAAGCTTGATACCACAGAGAGCCGCAGGGGTAAATTTGAACTAGCATCACTTCAGCAAGAGAGGCTTTGTTTCTATAGCAACCCGATGTTTTGAAAGGAGACCCGCAAGAACCAGAGATGACTTCGCCACCAGGGGTTGTTAGAACTGATGGACTGGCAAAGCTCAAGTGTGGTAATTTGGATCCCTTTGTGGGTATATTGCAGTTCTGTTCCCTTACTAGTGATCATCTTCCCTGCAATAACAGCGAGTTCCTCTGCTGTTATCATAGGCAACCAACAGATGGCTTAGTGTTCACTGACACCATAATTTAAACACGATCACTGTAGGGGACTCTGATAATAGTACCACTGACTCAGTACGTCCGTACCTTAACTCAGTCGGGCATATGGCTTTGATGCTAAAGATTACATTCAGCATTCAGATGCTCAGCCTGGACTAATGGAATATGTGTGTCCATGTGGACTTCTTGCGTGCGCTTGATTTTGTGCCCGGTGACAGGAACGAAGAGGGAAGAGCAATGGCTGAGGAATAGCAGACCCAACAGGGAGAGTGTGGATTTATGGAGACAGACAAGAAGTTCTAAAGAGAGAGGACAGATGAACACATCTGGAGGAAAATCCTGCATATATCACTGGCTGCTCGCATGAGGTGATGCCCTGAATGGGTAACATATATTAAAAGCAAGGCCTTTTAATTAGAGGTTAGTTGTGTACAAATGTTTGAGAGGTCATGCTCATGTTACAACCATTCTGATGGATTATTACAGACATATTAAGGGACGGATACAATCCACTATAAAAAAAATGAATGGGAGAATTATTATCACATTTATATATTGTGTGATTTGAGCAAAACAAGCATAATTTATGATACCATTGTTGTTAATGTTACAAAAATCATATAATAATAATAATAATCAAACTGTATACATGTACAGATTCAAGTCTATGGTGACTACAATAAATAAATAAACTATATCTAACACTTTGTGGCTTATTTTTTAGATGGCACAATGATTCATTGCTGTCTTTATTACAAGTATTATTCTTATTATTAACCTGAAAAAAATTCAAACAACACTACTGCTACTACTACTACTACTAATATGAACCGAAGAACTACGATAAATGTTCAAATTATATCTAAATATTGATATCTATGGTGGCAAGAATCAATCAATCCATTAGACAATTAGACAAAAACACAGTTTGGAAAAAGGATTCATGATGTACTCGCTTATGCAAATTTTGAACACAAAAAAAGTTACGGACCGCAGCTTTAAGTTTATGTTCCTGTAGTTCCAATGAAGCCAAGAGTCATGCACTTGAATTACAGGGAGCACAAATACTGATAAACATATGCCTGTACCTGTAAGTCACGGTGGATTAAGCATAAGTCAAATGAATAAAATGCTAATTTTCAGGAGAAAATTTAATATGTACTCAGCACCACATGGAGCTAGACACTGGATTCCTCATTCTGACTTCAGAGGATTACACAAGAGACTAGAGGTGGGGTGGTACTCTCTCCCTTTCCTTCTCGAGTCACAGGTCTCCTCGGCTCAAATGACACTGGGTCGTATCTGAGCATCGATCGACGGCAATATGCAGCAGCCTGCTTGGCCATTCAATAATGTTGCAGGGTCTATTGTTATTCAGCATTGATCTTCCTGCTCTGGACAAGTCTCTGGTTGACTTAGTGTCCATCAACCTCCACAACCCTTCACCTGATCTGGGATAACATCAGCCTCCTCGGATCCTTTCAAACGTGCGTGCTTGTTTTAGACAAGAAACACCCTCTTAAGGGCCTCTGTAAACTACCATAAAGCGCTCTCTTTAAAACACAACTGGTTTTTTAAATGTCCATATATGAAGTAATGTTCAAAAACAAACAGCAACTCAGCATTCAATATGAATCAATTGCCATATTGAAGTATCTGATGTGCAAAGTGTTTCACTGCCAGTTTATCAGCAAGCATCTTGCAGTAACATTTACTTTGCCGTAAGCTTTCGCATGCAAGTTCAGGTAATGTGCGAAGACGACAGCTGGTATGCTGACTGGCAGTGCTCGGCAAACAAGGGAAACAAATATGAGCTGTCACTACATGAGATGACAAGCTTGAGAGATGCGGATAATGATAGCGGTGGGAGGTGAGCGCCGGCTCCTATAAAAATCTTCAGCTCTAGAGGGTTGACAAACATAAGCTCGTTACTGGTGAGAATCAGTGTCTGATGGGAGTGTTAGCAATTGCTATTGCCACCAGTTGAGCTGAGGAGTGATCTACAGAGACACTTTAAAAGCCAAGGAGGAATTTTTTGGACAACAAACACCCTTCAAATTCTGGTTCATGTTTATGCAGTGTAAAGCATTGAAAAACCACAGACTACTGGGTTAAATTAATATGTACATCTTCAGGTTAATAAGGGTGTCATGCTGGTGTAATGTAAAGATCACCTGTATGGTCACAGATTTTTCAAGAGGAAGTAGCAATTGATTACAAGGCAGAGGGAAAAATATCTTCGGCAGATATAAATATGTGAAAAACTGAGACAATGAAACTGAGCAACGGATGCATGGAGTAGAACATGGAGCCAAAAAACACGATGGTGACCCGCTGCCTTGCTCATGCTGGCTGGACTAGGCTACTCCCATTGGGCAAAGCGGAACCATCTGTCCCCTTGAGAGGGGGCCTTCCTTGACAGGAGGACATGACATCATGACATGCCAAGAGCAGGTTGTGAGCACCGCCTGGCTACAGAAGGCTTGTGTGGTGAAAACCACAATGCCGAGAGATTAGTCACATATGACTGTTGAAACGGCTTGATCCGTCTCTCACTAAACGTCTTTAAAGAGCAATGAATAAAAGGAGGTCTATAATAAGACAAAATCCTTGTCGTCTTTGCATTTTACTTTCCGCAGACATGTGTAATTACAGAAAAGAGGGTTTCGTTGGTTTGAGTGAAGTTTTAATTGCAGTTTTGCTATAAATACGACTGATAAAAAAAAACAGACCAAAGTGATATGAGAAGAACAAAAGAACAAATGAAAGAAAGAGACGTGTGTGATGCTGGCAAAATCGACAACTACTTCACTTGTAAAACCATCTCTAACTGGTATCTTGCAATGTTTAAGACTAATCTAATAATACATCCACACCAAATGTTTGTCAAGAGCTCAACCTCTACTTCAATGATGCACATTTTGGGCCAACACTGTTTGATCTTTTAATAACTCCACACCTTTAGGGTGACGGCTGACAGGCATGGTAAATATCGCTCTTAGCAAGGTTTAACAGGCTTACAAGATGTGACAGTGCAGGTTTCTAGAGAGAGAGATCACGGGAAAATGAACATCTGCCTATTTGAGAGAGGCAAGCGCTAGCAGTTGTCATAACACTGGATGCTCTAACAGATGATGGCAGGAGAAACTATTAGATAATACCAAAGTGTGCAAAGCGAGTGAGCAAATGATTTAAAAAAACAGTAAAGACAGAACTAACTTCACAAAAGTAACAAAAACACAAAATAAATATGCCAAATCAGATCAAACAATGGAAACCCAGACAAAATAAATGCTCTATTTTATAAAGTTCCTAAAAACATAGGCTGAAGTTTTGCTGAGTTTCGGGAGTTTCATAAATGGCATTTAAACTGGCAGTGACAAGCTTCGCCATACACTGTTAGAAAAAAAAATTGCAAATATTGTACCTTTGTCGTACACCAGATTGTGACTGGGGCAGTACTCTAAAAAGTACATCTTTGTACATTCTCTAGGCCTAAAAGGTGCATATTGGTACTTTAGACTAGTAATATGTGCCCTTAAGGTAGCAGTCTTAACGAGTAAGTAAGAAACTTTAGGAGTAAGTAAGGTACACAAGTGTCCTGATTGAGTGTACTGCCTAGGGATGCACCGATACCATTTTTTTCAGAACCGATACCAAAAATTCTGAGTATCGACCGATACCGATCCGATCCCTGGTAAAACGTTACACATTGCTCTTTGTATTGTTGTAAAATACAATCATGAAAAACAAGTATATATATATATATATATATATATATATATATATATATTAGGGGTTGAACCGACTAGTCAATTAGTCGACTAGTCGACCTTAATGCAATGCCGCGACGCTTTAAGCTTGACGTCGACTAGTCGCGTTGATCATGTGACACTATGATTGCGCTAATTTTGATACTAACATGTTGCAGACGACAACAGATGAAGAGCCCAGAGGGTCATTGCAGCAAGAAAGCAGCATTGGTACATCAAGTGTGTGTAAATACTTTACTAACCTAACACTAGAAATAGTTGAAAACGAAAGTAAAACCATGACGCACGCTCACTGTTTTACCGGGAAATGAGAGTTCAGTATCTTTATTAAAACATTATTTTTTATCATTTATTTATTTAAACATATTAATGATGTAGCCTACCTCTAATTCACCCGCAATTAATTTGAATATTATTTTGTATTACTTGGATCTGCGCATCACTAAGGCGCTGATGTGAATTTATAGCTTTTTTTCCTTTTCTTTTTTCATCCTAAATGATGATGTAAACAGTGGGCTGTTTACACCTGGCCACTTCATGTGTTTCTGTGATCTGATAGCTATCCGATCGTGAAAAGACCAGGTGTAAATGCCCCCCGAAACGCGTTCGGAGACGGATTTAATTCCGATCGCTCAAACCGCTTCAGGAGGAGGTCTGGGCCGCTTAACAGACGAAACTGGACAAGTGTAAATGCATCTGGTAGTTGAAACCACATATGTAAATTGGACTTCTCCCAACAATGCTAACAATAAACGTGTGAGAGCGTATTATAGTGATGAAGCTATGGCAGCACGCATCGCCGCAGATGAGCAGCTCGCATCTATTCATCAAGCCAACGTGCAACTATCGCAAACCAAAGTGAAAGTAAGTCGCGGAAGCTTAACACACAATCATCTTCGTTAAAAGTAAAGAAACAAAATGATCTTACCAGTGCTGTCTGTCTTATTGTGGTCTTTGATTTTGAAATTAGCTGATGATCAATAAAATGCAGCTCATTATTGTTGCTTTCGGTGACGTGAACTCCGTTAAATCTGCATAGCGCGTTGTTTGAAGATCGGATTTATATCCGTTTTGCGTAAACATATTTATGTGACCAGGTGTAAATGGAATCGTTTTGATAAATCAGATCAGTAAAAACGCATGAAGTGACCAGGTGTAAACGGCCCCATTATGAGCTGTCTGTCAGCATCTGTATAATTTTCTAATTAATTGCAAATTGTGGCATGTTGCAAAGCAGTCCCATCTCTTGTGGTTTTATGAATGACGTCATCGACTAGTCGACGTCGACTCGACTTTGATGTCATCACAGTCGACTTCAAAAAATCTGAAGTCGTTCAACCCCTAATATATATACTATAAAATTAAGACATTTTTTAAATGTATAGCGCAGCTGTTTAATGAGGCAGCAAGATATGAAAGATAGGACAGAACTAGAAAAGCTATTAATAATCTTGCATTGGGCAAAAGTATTATGATGTGAAAGGCTCCAATACAGTGCGGCACAAAGTGCTTTATGCGCATTCCGAGCGCAGCATGATGCTCTTGAAGCCACTTTCAAGTAGACTTAAGTTCAAACAACTGTTCTAACAGCGTTGGAGCTGAACTCTGCAGGAAAGTGGTCCTCCAGGAGCAGGTTTTGCAACCCAATTTCCAAGAGAATCTGCAACCGTAATTAATACTCTCGATGCTAAACTTTCAAGCAGTACCAGTCGAATGAGTTTAAGCTACTGTCCTACCTCATACTCCTGGGAAAAGCGGAGGGCATCATTGGCCTTGAGTCGCTCGATGTGGTCCGCCAACTCGCAGACAGATATGGGAGGATGTTCTCTCATTCCTAAAATAGAAAGTAAGACAACAAAGTGATGAGCACATCCCAGAGTATCACACCTGATGCATCGTACCGTTACGGTGGGGAGCGAGTCTGTCAGTTTTGAGTTGAGGAGGACACAATATAAAGAGATTCTTCTTGCACCTCTATGTGACATGATCCCTTTAAGAGATTTGTGGTGAC
This sequence comes from Tiaroga cobitis, assembly GCA_030578255.1. Taxonomy (NCBI): domain Eukaryota; kingdom Metazoa; phylum Chordata; class Actinopteri; order Cypriniformes; family Leuciscidae; genus Tiaroga; species Tiaroga cobitis. Next base: position 25,325,523 of record CM060592.1, read on the forward strand.
ATATGTTGTGTCCACTTACGTCTATAGGCAAGGCAAGGCAAGTTTATTAATATAGCACATTTCATACACAATGGCAATTCAAAGTGCTTTACATAGAAAGGAATAAAAAAGAGTTCAAAGAGTTCATAGCGCTATATAAATGAAGATGATCAAAATAACCACACTATGGCGATTCAAATGGCTTTGCATAGAAAATAAGCACAAAATAAAAGCAAGGGGAATTAAAACAGTTATAAAAGGAATTAAAAGAGATAAATGATACGGTTATAAAATTAATTAGAGTAAAATTAATTAATAAAGTAGTAATACGATGATACATACAATAAACTTCTCCTCTGGCAAAACACCGGTGTATCTTATTTTGCATATAGTTTTACTCTTACACTGTGTCTGTGGTGATCTTTCAACGCGCCTAAAAAAATCTATTTGACGTCTCTAATTGACCTGATTTTTCCCTAAAATCGGACAGGAAGAGCTCTAGGACTGACTCCTTGGGTTCACTGCCCCATCAATCAGCACCCCAAAAAACCCATTTGTTCGGAAGCTCTAGGAATGGAGTCGATCCAGTCCGCACCCCACAGAACCTCGAGTTTAATTGACACATCAAACTCACTACTCCACCACAGACCCAGGTCATCAGCATTGTTTCATCTCTCAATTTCTCCAATTAAGTAATTTATGTTTGTTTCTCATCCAATTTTCAGTGCCATTTGAGTTTAGAATCGAAAGGAGGATGCAGAAATAAAATAGTGTAGTCAGTCGGACACACAGTGGCACAGTACTCGTTCAGTAAATGCACAGCTAAACAGATGTGTTATAAGTCTGGATTTGAATGTGACTGCTGTAGGAGCACATCTGATCTCTCCTGGAAGCTGGTTCCAGCTGTGTGAACATCTGAACTTTCAGTCTTCTAATGGTTTCAAAGAGTTCATTGAAATCCTTCTTAATGAGTTCTAACTGCTCTTTCTGAGTATCATTCTTCCCCACATGTATAATGAGTCGATTTGCAGTCTTTTGTTTCATCAGAATGTTCTGAAGTTCCCTGTTTACATCAGAAGTCGTTGCTTGTGGAAGGCAGCAGGTAGTTGTATCCCTGCTGCTAATGTTTCTGATTATGGAGTCACCCACTATCAGAGTCCTGTGCTCGGCTGCGCTCTGAGCTGAGTGCCGCTGTCTGCTCGGCCTTGAGCGCCAGTTAGCAGTGTTAGCTACTAGCTGATTCAGTCTGTGTTCGATCACATTCATCACATTCCTCATTCATTAATACTTCAAATCTGTTCTCAAGATGTATAGGCGGTGGTAGGAAACCAGTGTTTGCAATCCTTGTCATAGCCGTATCTGGGGTAGAGGAGGCTACTGCGGCAATATGTGATGCTCGTGACAATCTGATGTCTCGAGTGCCTTTGGGTCTCGCTCCCTGCTTGTGCCATCCACCCAGTGTTGATCGGCTTGTTTCTCTACACTCAGTATGGCTTGTCGAGGAGCACTAGATTCCTGGGACTCACCGGCTGTATGCTGGGGACGGTAGTCCCGTAGGTAACTTTGTTTCAAGAACTGCAATCCTTTGCAAAAGTCTTTTGCAGTTTGTGCAGCAAGTAGATTCTAGAAGAGGCATTTTCTTTCTTATCCTTTTGAATGTAGGCAGCTGTGTTTTCCCTTCTCCGGAATGCAAGCTGATGGTAGTGGGAGGCTGGTCGGATAGGAAAACCGCTTTTTTTGTAGTAATCTCCCAGTCACAAAAGTTTCTAGTTTTAACGTTGATGCCAAGCTATGTCGATTTAGCACTGTGCTGATTTGCTGAAGTTAAAATTAGGAGATAAAATATAAAAGCGATAGAGCAAAGTGCGGAGCATCCGACACAGTAGCTAAGCAGGAAGTATACCCCAAACACACTCTGGATTTATTACCTGGAGGGTCAGCTTGCTGCCAAAAACCATTTCCCTGCCACTGCCAGCGCTTGTGAACGTATCGAGGCTACATGCTCAGCTGGATCTGAGGAAATGCTCAGCCTGCGTGATGTTCGATGAGGAAAGGATGGAGGTTTGTAATAGAGAGGGATCTGTCATTGGGAATCCAATGGGTGAGGATGAATGAGCAAGACAGGGATGCTTAATGGGACATGGTTGGGTATGATTCCCCATTATGAGTTCATTATGCCCACAGTGAGCACAGTAATGTCTGGACGAGCCCCCTGCCAGCTACTTCATGCAACCGTTACTGTGAGACAGTGGGCGGCAGGATCAGGGGCCACTCTCTTAATCAACCGCACTGATACGATGCCAAAAAAACCCCTGATTTGCTGCATCCTCTGTTCTGCCAGAATGCAGACACATCTTGCATTTCTTTGCTAGAATATGTCAGTCATGTGTTGCAACATACTGTGTATGTAAATCCTCAGCAGGAGAACATGCTAATTTAGAGTGTCAGTGGTGTAAGCTGGGAATTGCTTAGTTGTAGATAAAGGAAGATGTCCAAGTACCTTGAGGGATCACTATATACATGTGACAAAGTAATGTTAAAACAGTGAAAATAAGCAACAACTCTCTACCATATTTTTACTGGATACTGTATCCTGAATACTAGGTATTCAGATATCCTACTCATTTGACATACTGTTTTTTGTGTACTTTGTTGCAGGAAAGTACATATATGCATATAACAAAAATAGAGTTTGCAATTTACATACATACATAATTTCTACTGTTTTCTAGCACATAAATGAGACACAAAGTATTCTGTATATTTTGAGGGTAATGTTGCAATAAGCTGCACCATGAGCACATTAAGTGAATTCAGCACTTGTTAAGCAGCAAGTTAATTTGGCAGCGAAGAGCTACAACCCAGCATGCAAAGCAGGGAAAGGCCGATTACAAGATGTCTGGAATTGAAATGAACGACCAAGGTTGTTAAAGTGAAAATGTAACAAGAAACGTGTGGATAGGAGACTGGACATCTTACTGCTACATATAAGACAACGACAGGAAATTAAGTTTGATAATACGGGCATGTGTGTGCTGTACATAACATACAAGTGAATAACTCCTGCATTTAATGCAAGGTACAACACAAGCAATTCCTGCCTCAGATATGGGTGCTTCTTCAACTAGGGCACTAGAGAAAACACTTTTTCACATCATTCATTTGCCCACTAACAGCGTCCAACAGTTTTTTTTTTTTCTCTGAAACATTGTAAACAATTCCACCACAGTATCATTTTTGTAATGATTTGGTTGTGGTGGTAAGACAGCATTCAGCAGAGAGAGTGAGAATCCAAACGCAGTTTATTAACAAATATAATCCAAGGTCATAGTCCATACCAGGCAGAGGGTCAAGCACTTGTAATCAGAGCAAACACAAATACAATCCACTGAGGCAGACCGGAACAAGGAATCCAAAACTCAGGAAAATATAAAGAAACCAGGAACTGCTCAAAATACTGACAGAGTGTAAACCAAACAAACAAACAAACAAACAAACAAACAAACAAACAAACAAACAAACAAACAAACAAACAAACAAACAAACAAGACTTCATACTAAATGAAGGCAAAAGGCATTTAAATAGACAGGGTGATGATCTGTTTCAGCTGTGTCTTGTTTCATTTGATCAACTAATAATAAGCAAAGGATTCTGGGAAATGAAGTCCGTTAAAAAACAGAGTCTAAGGTAAACGGTGAGGGACTAGGATGCCATCAGTTGGCACATGATGGCACCTGCAGCTGACAGATGTAACAATTTTCATCACATCTCCGGTAAATTATTATCTACTTAAACAGCATTTTAGAAATCAAAAGGTTAACTCCTTTGTCTTAGGCTATTTTTATAATTAGCATGTTATATATCCTAAATACACATAATTAAATCATGTTTTCACACAGAAATATTCTATTCTTAAGTAATATTTATTACCTTAAACTTTTTCATTTATTTCTATAAATGTTGATAATATTAGACAAATTGTTGGTTGTAATGAAAATGACGCTATAACTGTGGGACAGACGTGAAATGTGTAAATATTGATATTAATTACTTTGACAATAAATATTAAAATGGCTTGTTTACTTAACGTAGTTTTAAAAGTGTCATGATTAATATTTTTTTTTATGATGGATTTTCATATTTCAAGAAGTCTGAGTTAAAACAATAGTATCTTTAGATAAGACATTTAAAAGTAGCCAAAATAAATGAAGGCATAAATAAAAAACGTTTCAAAGAATGTAACCTTCATATATATACAGTATATACAGTACATATATATATATATATAAGTTATAATAACAAAATACCCTGATGACAAAAGTACCTGTAACTGAAGTAAAACCCCTATATTAATATACAGTCACATAATTTGTACCGTACTCATAAACAACACAAAAACAACTCAACCCTGTGTTTCAAAATTGAATCAAACGTTGAAATGTGAAGTGTGCTTGTCGCCACTCTGCTGCCATATGAAAACCGCTGGCTGTGGCAACGGGGATTCACGGTAAGAGAGCTGTATGGCTGTTTTGCCTGCGGTAATTATGCGCTCTTCAGGACTGAAAGGATCTGTAATAACCTGGCTCGACTGCCACCACTCAGCTATTAGAGGAGAGAGAGGCAGGCCTGACATTTTCTCTTAGCGTCACAGATCTGCCTCTCATTCACCTTGGGAATGGAAAGCAGGAAGGCTAATTAACAAAGAGGGGTTAAAAGAGAGCAAGAGGCCTTCAGGTGAATTGAGTCCATATAAGACACTCCGAGGAGATGAGACAGTGAGTGGAGAAACTGCAATAAACAGCTGCATTCAGAGCCACCAAAAGACAAATAGTATCTTAAATGCTTAAGAATCTAAAACATCTATCTTAAAAACATCGATTCTGAACAGACAACTAAACAAAATGACATGTAATTTACTAAAGGTTCTGACAAAATGTTAATTGCTGCAGTCTATTTAAAAATATATATTTAATTAATTTGAAATTTTTTTAATCGGTTAGAATAAATGATTCAATGGCTCACTTGTTTCCTTACTGGATGATTCAGCGTTTTTTAACGAATCTCTTGAATGAATGATTCAATGACAAAAAAAAAAAATGTAACAGTCACTTGTCGCCACCTACTGGTGTAACAATGTAATTATTACAATATTTATTTGAAGCATCAAGTTACTTTCAAAGGATCAATGTTTATAATTCTTGTAACAGAAAAAAATTGATCCTGTGTGCTTGAAAAGACTTATGTAAATACCCATACATAACAACTGCTCTCTCTGGGTCAGCGGCAGCGTCAACACAGACTTGTATGTTAGCTGTATTTGTCAAAGGTTTAATAGACACAGCAGAATCGCTATCATTTAGGAATAATTGAATAGAGGTTGCGATCTTTTAGCAATTAATCGTGCAGCTCTAATATATAATATAAAGTAGCTTATAAAGCTTTTATCTGGCTTTCAGATGCAGTGTTATGACTGAGTGCACCTCTCTCATGTGCTGTCTTTACGGGTGTGGTGGGCGGGCCGTGAAGATATGAAGATATGCACAGCAGTGACAGATCGTTCTGATTACAAAGACACACTGTCAGTTCAGTCAGCGTGCGCATACACATCCTGTTTATGCTAAATGACACATTCGGTGGCATATGCTGATGCGTGTTTGTGCACTGAGAAAATAATATCAGGGTTACTGAACAAGATACAGATGATATAGTGCACTGGATGATGTGAATGTATTGTGTATGTAAAGAAAAGAAAGATTGAATTTGTTCATTGTGCATATGGTGAAAGGCTTAAATATCACACACTGAGTCATAGGAAGAGTGTACACGTGCATATGGAGGAGAACACATGGGGCTCTGGCAGACTGGTAATGTGTGTCTACAGTACATATGGTGTACGATGTGTTACCTGGTGTCTGGTAGTTGAGTCTCCTCATTTCTACAGGATCAGACGAGTTGGCCAGAAGACAATCCTTCACACCACTAGAATGATCATCTTTAGGTAGGGGGGATGCCCTCTTCCTGTAAAAACAAAATGGAGTCAGCATGAGTATGGCTATTGATTCATTCAGGCCACGACACCCTCACCAACAGAGGATGGCCTGCAGATTCAAAGGATTCGGAAAACAAGATAAAATAAATAGTTTTGAGGGATGGGACAGTGAAATGTGGACATTAGCATCTTCATAATAAAAGAACATCAATTAAACACCCTTGTAGAGGAACATTTTGTGTCCTGTGCTGACTTTTTGCAACTTGCTAGTCTAGAAATTGACAGAAATTGACATTTACAGAAATGTTTCTTGGGCATCAAATCAGATAATATCAGATTGATTTCTGAAGGATCATGTGACACTGAAGACAGGAGTAATGGTGTTGAAAATTCAGCTTTGACATCACAGAATTTGTTTTTAAAATATATGGTGATGAATAATATTTCATGTTATATTACATTTTTTACCGTATTTTTGAACAAATAAATGCCCTGGTGAGCATAAGAGACCTCTCTTACCAACCCCCAACTTTTTAGCAATACTGTCACTGTACATTACACTAAATTAGTATACTATCTTAAATTCTAATATAATATAATTATAAGAGTTTTAGGAGTACACTAGCATATAGATGACCTCAAAGCTAATAGAGGTCGATTACAAGTCGCAAAACTCCAAATTTGTTTTCACGAGGTCTTAAGACAACATATTAATCAGTCTAAAAAGCACGAGCCTCATTTCCTGTTAAAGCTTCGTTGCTTTTAGAGCACATTAGGATTTCCCTTAGGGATGTGAAGGGGTCACGAAATAAAACCCAAATAGCGTGTTTGTTCAGCGTCTCGCTCGATTCTGTTAGCAAGCTCACTAAATATTCAGGGTGCGACGCTTTTGTTTGTGGGGAAAACAAGGCGACCAGGTAATTAGCACATCAGCTGGATGGCACAACACCGGTAATTACGCCACTGTAGCACCTGCACTCCCGAGCGCGCTCTTCCAGCAGGTAAAGCTGTCGCGCACACACACACACACACACACGAAGTCGCAGAACATCTGTCAGTGGAAACCCATCCTCAGACACGTGGACACAAATCCCCAACCAAAATGAAAGAGCCAACTGCACGGGAAATTTCACATTTCACTGCACTCAATTTGTAAGGTTCTGAGCACAGTTTTCTAGCTTTAATAAAGCCTGAATAGCTCAAATGAGGCCGACACCAGAGAGGCGGGCTGCACTGAAGGGTCTTCAGCATATGCCACTTAACAGAGCCGGGCGTATAGCATCGCTAATCACTAAAGCGCTGGACAAGTAGCCCCTCACCTTCATTGTACATACAGTAAGTCTCAGCACGCTTCAATTATTCAGTTTGGAGTTAATACATATACACCAGAGGCTAAAAGGATCCATTTGTACTGGGTTCAGCATGAAAAGCAAAGATAAAAATAACAGAAAATGGCCATTTTGCTCTGGGAGAGAGCGTGTATATGCGTAATAGATATATTTTGTACATTAGCGGGTAAGAAGGACAGAAAAAAAAAGAAAAGAAACAACAGTTCGGTGGAGGGAAATGTCAGCTTTGAAGACGAGAACATTTCTATTTCGGCAGCCGCCGGGCTGGCATTTCCTTTACAATGGGCCATTCAGGGCTCAGGTGAGACAGCAGAAAGGCTGACTGCACACGCTCAGTCTGAGTGACCTTCAGGAGGAGGTGAACGATCAACACGAACAGCACGGCAAAAAAAAAAAAAAAATCCCCCAAAATAAAACATCACGATCACAACAGCAAAGCATGCACCACTGAAACGACGTAAACCCAATGGACTGGAACTTTTCAAGGGCAGCAGGGTGTGAGGGTGAACTATGGTCAATCTTAATTCAAAAAGGCAATTACAGCCAACATCCTGTTTTGGATGAACTGAACTGATAGTCATTCAAAACAACAAGATAATGAACAGTAACGTGCGGCCACACCTGTAGACCCTGCAGCCTGTGAAGAGTGAGACAGATGACACTTCTGAAATGAAAACCATGACAGAAAGACACCTGGCCATAATCTGAAGGTACCCACCTCTCCTGTTTGCTGCGTTTGTATGGAGTGGAGGAAGGAAGAGACATGTGATTAGTTGCTGTCAGACACCCAGAGACCCAAGTGAGCTGTGCGGCTAACCTTGCGTTTCAAAAACGTCTTTCAGAAATCAGACTTTGTGTTTGAAGATGGTGATTTAAATTATAATTTTTTAAACGAATAAGTACTGGAATGACTGACTAGCACAGCCTCAGCCTTTGCTTCAGCTTAGGTAACTAGGTAATATCTTTTCTGCCCCCATCCAGGGGTATAATAAAAAAAAAAAGTGTAGAAGACAATGTCAAAAATTTTACTTTTCATCTTGTTTATATGACATATTATATATATATATATATATATATATATTATAGACTTCTTCAATTTATTTACAAACACAAACTCATATATCGGTACCATATCGGCCATTATTCAACTTTTTTAAATGGTTTATTATTGTGTTTTGAAACCCTTGTCTTTTTCATCTTGTTTATCTAACAAGTATTATCCACTGCTTCAGTTTATACAAACACATAATCTAGGGGATTAATAATATATCTGTACCATAAGTTATCAGCCAATATTAGAGGTTTTTCATTATTATTTTTTCTTGTGCTGAAAACCTTGTGTTTTTCCATCTTGTTCATGACGTATTATCCACTGCTTTAGTTTATAAACAAACACATAATCATAGGGAGGCAAAATATATCGGTACCATATCAGTTATCGAACGATATTATAGAATTATTTTTATTGAATCCCTTATTGTTACATTTAGATGACCTTTGTTGTCATCTAAAGCTCAAACTAATAACTTAAAAACACCATTAAATGTGATCTTTCATAAATCTCAAAATAGATATCCATTTGTAATAATGTACATTATAGCTTTGTGATGTTTAAAATTGCTTGTAGCATTTAAAACAATTGATTTTAGTTTTTAGTTTTATTTTTGATTTATTTAGACAACATATATTTAATATGTTATCGACCACAACATGAAATGATCTGCTTATCATCGGTATCAGTCAAAATATCAATATAGTCCATCCCTACATTAAATGTTCATTTTCAGCAAAGAATCAAAAAGGCTAATCTCATTTGTGATCAGATTTTGCATTAGGGCATCCGGCGGTATGGCCGCCTGATAGCAACAAACAATACAGCCACTGACAATATCGCTGTCAGTGTGAACAAACAAAAGAGAGAGAAAGTGAAGGCCAGCATTGAAATAGACCAGTTATCATTCCTGAAGCATAATAATAGCAGAGCTACTCGCTGGACTATCCGGCTCGCAGCGGTGGCAGTGCAAGATGACAGCTTTTAGAATAGCATCAGCAGGTTTTGGCGGCACAGCCACATAACCGCTCGCCTGCCGAAACCGAAGGCTGACGCTGCCATTTCACCGCTGCATCTTCACTCGTGAACTGCAAAGCTAAAAGAGTGAGTCCTGCGCCACCAGGGGGGCTGAAATGGTGGATTTGTGTCGAACGTGGAAAAAATCTGAGCAAAACAAACGCAAGGTCTGCTCTGAAGTAAGGGATTTTACTAAGACGGGCTTGAGGGAGTATAAGTCAGTACTGTATAACCGTTGTGAATGGGACCACCGGGTCATGCCGCGAGCTACATGTCTGCCTTATTCGGCTGAGTCAAGATGTCATTATGAATAATGTCCTCCTTTTGTTCTCTCTGCGGGAAAGCTAGCTAAAATTAGCCACATCTTGTTCCGTGTACAAAGCAGCCCTGAATTCAGAGTCACGCTGACGATGATGTGCAGGGGTCTATTTCATCTAAAATCAGACTTTCTCAGAGGCTGATACTTTGAGAGAGTTGCTCTCAGAGATACCGGAAAAAAAAAAAGGGTGGGCTTTCATAACCTCATCAACAACAGTGAAAACTAGGGCTGTTAATTGATAAAATATAGAAATATTTACATGGAATGGTGAATATTAAATCTAATTAATCACAACTAATTGAGAAACACTTCAAATGAAGATAATTCAAACACATCATATTCAAACAGAGATTAAAATATGGGATCTATCTTATCAGGAGGAACGATTCTAAAAGGTGCGGTCGCATTTACCGTTGTTCAGTGAATGTTCACAGGCCAAATCCAGTGAACAGTGAACCTCAGAAAGGAGTGATGGGAAACCTCTTCCTCACCTCTTGAAGAGCAGGATAGCGATAACTATGATGATGATGAGCACCACGGCGAGCACGGGGCCCATGACCCAAAGCATCTCAGGCTGGTCCATACTGCGCTGCATATGGTTTTCATCCGTCACCATGATGAGGTCCGAGTATGGGCTGGCTGAGAAGGTCCGCTACAGAGAGAGAGAGAGAGAGAGAGAGAGAGAGAGAGAGAGAGAGAGAGAGAGAGAGAGAGAGAGAGAGAGAGAGAGAGAGAGAGAAAGTTTGTGTTAGTGCACAGCAACAAGATACACAAGAGTTATGGTTGACCTGGAGCAAATGAGAGCTTGTTTGGATGTGATGCTTCATTTGATGTACTTTAAGCTAAAGTATCTGTCATTTTGAAGATGTCTTAGCTGTGCTAAGAACTTAAAAAACCTTTCCTGTTGTATTTATTTTGACAATGATATGATACTTTTATTTTTATGTTAAAGTCTCTTATGCTGAAGGCTGCATTTATTTGATCAGAAATACAATAAAAAGAACAACATTATGAAATATTATTACAATTTAACATAACAGCTTCCTTTTTTGAATAGAGTTTAAAAAGTAATTTATTCCTGTATTGTCAAAGCTGAATTTTCTGCTCAATACTCCAGTCTTTAGTGTCACATGATCCTTCAGCAAGCATTCTAATATCTACCATGCTGCTCAAGAAACATGTCTTATTGTAAAGGTAAACAGTTGGAGTGCCCCTGAGAGCCAATCCACATCAGACTAATTGTCATTCCTTCACAAACTACATCTCCCATAACTCACTGCCCGGACTCTTCATCCATTATCACATTTACCTGTGTCTAATTATCTTGTTTAGCTCACCCAAAATAAGCCTGGTTTTCTCATTCATTATCTGCAAAGTTTTGATTAATGTTACACTGGCAATTCCGAGCATTCTCCCTGGTTTCATGTCTCTTGGTTTTTGGATTTCTTGCCTGTCTCGGAGGAGCAGTTCGTGACACTTATTATAATAATCAATGTTGAAAAACAGTTATGCTGCTTAATTTAGTAAAAACCATAATACATTTTTTTCTGGATTCTTTGATGAATAGAAAGTTGAAAAGAACAGCATTTATTTGAAATAGAAATATTTTGTAACATTATAAATGTTTTTACTGTCACTTTTGACCAATTCAATGCACCCTTGTTGAATTAAAGTATTCATTTCCTCAAAAAACTTTTGAACGATAGCATATATTATAATTACTTTTCATTTCTGGAAATCACAATTTTGAATTTCCCTATTTTCTAGGAATGTATGTTGACTGTTCGACTGATTCTTTAACTTCAATTACAAAAATGTGGAAAGCTAATTTAAAACAGTAAAGTAGCATTAAAATTATTACCGTCAATCGATAAAAAAAATGTAATCGCACATTTTTCTGTAATTAACCTTGATTATTCGCACCTAACATTAAAGTTTATATTGAAATTATTTTAAATTTAATTTCCAAATTAGTATAGAAACAACAAAGACAGTAACCTATATTTTAGATATTTGTTTTTGAAAGGCCAGAATTATCAACACTGCAATAAATGTCTATATGAAATAGATTTTTTTCTCAATTTTAGCCATTAATTATAGGCATTCAGCATTACAGTATGATTAAAAACTACCAATTTGAACATTTATTACATTTAAAGTTGTTATATTTTTTTTAAAGCCTACGTGAATTTAAAACAATCTTCACATAAACCCATTATAATAAATATATCTGTGCCTTCAATCAGGGATACATTTGTTTCCATTGGCCCAGTCAGATTTTTACTTTCCCAGTCAAAATGCACAAAAAGTTATTGCTTTCATTGTTTTTGACCCATGTAAATTTGTAAACAGTGCTTTAAGATTTTCAGGTAGGATCTATACAGAAATTGATAATAGTTAAAGTTTTCAACCACTTCACGGTCTTCACTGCATAAATTATAAATGACATTTATTTTAAGTTATTCAGTCAAGAGCAGTGTGTGATTCTCTCTATTTATTTTGTTCTTTGATTACCTTAATGACAAACAGCAGCAGGTTTATTAGGCTGCTGTCACTTTAAGACAACTCTTTACGTTTATTTAAGACTTTGCATAATTTTGGTGTTTTTGTCCGTTCAAGCGCTGTCTGAAGAGGCCTTCTGTGCGCACGAGTAGTGTGTGTCGCACAGACAGGAGATTCACAGATTTCTCTTTTGTGTCTTATCGCACTTGAATGGTTTAAAAGCATTTGCATGAATAAGAGCGTGATCATATATTGTAACGCTAGCCAAAGGATGACGGGAAAAAAGCGGATGCAGCGTTGAAAATAAAAATGAAACTGAGAAAATGTATCGCATGTGTTAACGTGTTAATTTTGACAGCACTAATTTAAATAATTAAAAAAGGGAAACTAAAACAACCTACACATGCATATGCACATGCACACATCCTCACATCAGTCTCCAAGTCAGACCAGGTTCCCTTAACAAGACTCCTCTTAACCCCTGCCATACACACATTCACCTTTGATTAGCATAAGTCACACCTCTGAGCATATGTGAACATGTAGAGGAAGATACGCACAAGAAAAGAGGAATTTGTGTGAGAAGAACATGGAGAGAGGACCTGTGCACCACCCCCTCCCTCCCTCCCTCTCTCTCTCTCTCTCTCTCTCTCTCTCTCTCTCTCTCTCTCTCTCTGGCTTTGATAAATGGAAGCTGAGGAGAGGAATCATATCCTCTTCATTAGTGCTCAAACCATGGTGATAGTGAGCTGGCTGGAGGGAGGGAGAGACAGGAAGAAGAAAGAGCCAGTGTGAGGGGACATAAATGAGACATCTCCCTGCTGTGCCCTCTTCCATGCACGCGCCATGGGACAGGCTCGAATTTTGCCTCACAAACCGCCAAGAAACAATTGGGGAAAAAAACATGAAGAGAATGAACGAAAGAAATGAAGGTGAGGAAAGATGGGCCTGCCACTTTCACTCTCTTATTCTGTGTTGGGAGAGGCCATCCACATGGACACTATTTCCCTGAAGGCCAAAACCCCAGTCGCCTTCCTCTCTTTCTCTATCTCTCTTCCTTCCGCTTCATCCTGTCACACAGAGCGGGGCACCATAATCCGGATCACTTCCACAGCTCAGCTTGACTCATCTAAGAGGGCACAGATATTAATTGAAGAGATAAGCAGAATATTAGCTGGAGGAGAGTCACGAAGTCGTTGTGTTATCGCACTGCTCATTTGACAATCTCACTGTTGTTAACGTGATGCTTTATGTGAGCGCAGGCGGTTAAGTGAGTGCAATGTACTAGGACTATTTCACTGCATACTTGTAACTTTTCTTTAGCAAAGACCTGGAAAAAACATTGGCTTATTGGCTTAAGGCCCCGATATGCTTCAAGCAATGAACTGGTGTGACGTCTAATTGAAGTTGTAAGTCTAATTGAAGTTGTAAATCTAATTGAAAGAGACGATGATGTCTAATTGAAGATGTTTAATACTGTAAAGCTGCTTGCTTTTAAACAATCTATTGTATGAAGTGACATGACTTTACTGGAGTGCTGAATTGCAGAGCTCATGCAAACATCCACATCGCTAGGATCAGATGCTTTCTTAATCGTTTTCTCACCGCTGTCATTTTTCTTGTGTTTATTTTGTTATTGAAAGGAAAGTGCGCAGCACATATTAATATATTTATCTAAACAGCACTCTCAGAGTGGATGGCGTCAGTATGTTCGCTAACAGTAAACCGCTGCTCACTTATTTCAAACTTCTTTTTACCCCAAAGCGAAGAGCAAAAAAGAACTTTGCCGTGAGTATATCAGGGCCTTTAAGCTCAAGCTAGTTGTTGGAACCAGTTTAAAAGTTGCTTTAACCGATTCGATCTACCAGGTTAACATGTTTGTCCACTGGTAATCTAGCTGATCAACCCATCTACACAAACTCAGACCAGCTGGAAACATATAAAAATAGCTACCACCTATTGTATACAGCCATGTGGCGCAGGATTTTGGACCAATGAGAGTTCTCTGTGGGCGGGGCTACACAGAGAAACAATGCAAATACAGAGACCAAAAAAATGCCAACTACACACTGACTGTCATGGTCAGTTAGGACAGAAATTTAGATTAATATGGAAGACATTTCATCGCTTGTTATAACACCTCAGCCAGTTAGGACACTGTGTAAAGCTTTACCGGGGTAAAAAAGATCACTTTCAGCCTACCAGGGCAAATCTCACTAAAAAGGCTTCATAAATCCCAAAATAAAAAAATAAATAATTACAAAAAAATAAATAAATAAATCACAGAAAGCAAAGGCACTTTCTATATAAACTAGAAATAAGTATTCTGTGATATAAACTTTTGCTCCAGCTTCTATATTCTGGTTTTATCTCAAAGCTCTGCATTGGAGGATTGTGAATATTATTGGTTTCTTAATGATAAATTGCTTGTGATTTTCTTCATTTGCAAGTCCCTTTGGATAAAAGCTTCTGCAGAATGATGAAATATAAATGTTAAAATGTACAATTAGCCACATTACTGGACTACATTAATGAGAATGACATTTTTCACATTACAGTAATGAGAATTCGAACATAAATGCCAATCTTAATAGTCCTAAAAATAGTCCTCTTTTTCACATAATAAAATATGAGCCAGACATTTCTTTGTGAGAATCACCCATCAAAGAGTTTTGTTGTTGTTGTTGTGGTTGTTGTACACCACGGTGCAATGCGTTTTCTGACGCTGTGGAGGTGAATGAAACGACAACGCTCTGCTTCCTCCGGCACTTTAACACAATTTGAGTACGACGTGTTAAAGTCAGTTAATGTCACTAATGTGTTGCGCATTTCCCAAGGAGAAAAAACACACACACAAGAAAGCTGAATACTAACTAACGCAAAATCCATTGAGCGGATAAGGATGTGCTCGTGTCCTCAGGCAGAAGAGGAGCGGTTAACGACATCATCTCAGCGCTGGGGTCTCAGTGCGGGCATTCTGCTAATGTAAATACTTTATCTGGCAAAAACAGCTCGGCCGCCACAGGCCCTCCTTCCTAACTTTACCAGCCAGCTAACGCTCTCTCTCTCTCTCTCTCTCTCTCTCTCTCTCCGTTTTGCTTTTTTCTTGCGCTTCTTTCTTTAAAAGCTCACTGCTCTTTTTCTTCTGGACCGCTGGAACAGCTCTCTTCCTTTCAAACCTGTCGAAGCGCCGTCTCTCGCTCTCGTTTAACATAACATCTTAAGCTTGCTTCTCCGCACTTGCTTAACCAGATTCTGTTTACACTATCTATCATCCGATTTCACACTCCTCTGGGCTTGTTTATGTGCCTCGAGTGATGCTTGTACACAAAGACATTCTGTTTTTTCCATGGACATGGAGACACCGTGGTTTACTGGTCCTCAAGATGAAGTGAATTAAAAGTAAATTTGATTAAAAAGGTATTAATTTAATTCATTCTGATTCATTTTTAAAATTGATTCATTTGGTCACAAAGTCAACAGACCTGTTTTAAGTACTACATAATCTGTTTGATGATTCAGCATATTTTTTTCATCCATTAAAGGTTAACATATTAAGTTAATATTCAATGCTAAAGAAGAGGACATTTCACTAAATTTAGAGTATATTGAAAACGTATCATGCTATCATGCTCAATGAATAAATAAATAAAAAGTAAAAATCAAGACATTACAAAGTTAGTGTTTAGTTTCAAATGCTAAAGGTTGAGGGTTGTTGAAATAGTACTGTATTATTAAGCATTACAAAAGTATTAAATAAGTAAAAATATAAGTATTCATTTTTAAAATATGTAATTATTTTTAATATATAGTGTATCATTTCTAATGTATTTTTTTTATATAATTAATTTATTTAATAATTTTACATTTATTTGATATTATTAAATTATTATTACTATAATTATTAAATAGCACCTGGTCACATTTTATTTAGTAAATTTCGTGATTAATTGAAAAATTATTTTACCCCATCCTAGTCTGCATTTTCAATTACCAGTCTAATAGTTCTTTTAATTTTTTTTATATATAATTATTTAATGCATTTGATTTGGTTGATTTATTCATTTAACATTAGCTTAAAATTATATAAAAAATATTATTATTATTGAATTGCATTTGGAAGCATTTAATTTAGTGAATTTCATGATTTACTGGAGAATCGTTATTTTTACCCAGAACTAGTCTATGGTTTCAATGGGATTGTGTTTCTGTGCAGAGCACTAGGCTTCATGTCTTCTAAAGTCTTTTGCTGGAGCTCAGCTCATTTCAGAGCTGTTCATTCATTTCGTATGACAGCTCCGCAGCAGGAGAGCTACTGGAGCGCCGGAACCGAAGGGCGCAGCAGCGTTAGATGTTGAGCATTCTCTGAGATAGCATTCTCTAGCCACCGACAAATGGTTAGTCTTGTTCTTTTGAACCTTACACACCCCCAATCTAAACGTTCTCAAACCATCTGTGGGCTTGTTTAATCTCTATTAATTAAAGAGGTGTCCAGGTACAGTCTCTGCAGATCAGGAACGTCTCGTGGAAGTCCGAGTGAACGAGTCAGGATGAAAAGGTTGACGGTTAAGAAAAGGATGGGTAGCAGGGCCTTTGAAGTGCTGAGTGAGGAAGTTGTCCCCCTCTTCTCATAAAGCATGGCGGACAGATTAATGTCTAAGCTTTAGGAATACTTAAGAGTCAGCTTCAAGGGAATCAGGACGAGCCTCCGTGCTCCCAAAGCCCTGCCACGCAAATCCACTCTGCTGCTCTTTCCACAGAGCCGAGATGGAGGAGCTCAAAGTGCCAAACACTGCTGACGCTATCATGAGAGGAAATTATGAATATTTATCCAACTGGTCCTCTGGTGGTCTGGGCTATAAGTTTCAGCGATGATTACTTTCAGGGCTGTGAGGGTGCGGAGTTCGATTCTTTGATTTGTTTAAGCAGCAGATGGAAAAATGCGAGAGGGGCTGAAGGGAACCGGCGAGGCGTTTAAGCTAATGCTTGTTCGACAAACAAAGCTTATTGAGCTTTGCTGCTTATTAGGACAAGGCTTTGGCAAGACTTGACAATATAACTACTTGTGTATCTGCAACTCACACTGAAATTTTCGGAGAAGCTGAAGACGAAGATAAAAGACGGCAAACATAAAAACGTACATGTGGGGTCCCCCATGTAGTTCAAAAATAATTATTACAAACTGTAATACCTGCTTCTCATTTGCAGCAACAGGGTATTGGTCCTTGAGTTCAGCCATGACAAAGCACTGGTAGTTTTGGCTGTTAGAAAGGGGCCGGTTGTAGAAGCCGGAGTACGTCTTCTCGTCGCCCAAGGTGAAGCTGTCTGGGAGGGAGAGCAGCTTTGCGGCGATGTATGGCCTTACAGTGTCCGAGTGACGTCGTCTCCTGAGCAGAGCTCCTTCGGTAGACTCCAGGAGCTGAGGACGAGATTAGAGACGGATGAATTAGTACATAAAAGCCACAGGCTCTCAGTGTTGTGTGGGAAACTAATGCTAAGTTGGTCAATGCTTTTATTTGAATTGCCTGTGAATGTAAAAGCATTCAACTTGTCAACTTCAATGGGCTTCTCTTTGTGTTCGTGATGTAAAATAGTTTTTTAATGTTTTTGAAAGTCTCTTGAGGACACCAAGGCTACATTTATTGATTAAAAACACTGAAAAAAGTTTTCTAAATATCATTGTTTACTACTTAAATGTTTTAAAAATGTATTCCTGTGATGGCAAAGCTGAATTTTCAGCATCATTACTCCAGTCTTCAGTGTCACATGATCCTTCAGAAATTATTCTAATATGCTGATTTGCTGCTCAAGAAACATTTCTGATAATTATCAATGTTAAAAACAGTTGTGCTGCTTCATATTTTTGAGGAAACCATTTTTTTGTTTCAGGATTCTTTGATGAATATACATGCGCCCCACCCACATTAAGACACTCTCAAACATGACCTTGATTGCAAAATTCGATAGGATTTATTTCAAATATAGTCATTAATACGGTACTCCAACTCCTCAACTTCAACAGGTTTCATTTTGTGTTTGTGATGTGAAGTCACTAGCCCCTTTCACACAGCAATCCCGGTAAATTACCGTAAAATTGCTGTTTACACAAGCAACGGCGTTCTGGCTTTTTACCGGTAAGAGACCATTCACACATCAGCTCCAAAATACGTGTAATTTCTGTAATGTCAGTCATCGGAAATGATCTTTAAACACTGCGCCGTTGTCTTAATCCCCCGCATGAGGAGTCATCTTTGGTTTCACTATCTGTTCAATTTGCCAAAAAATGTTGACGTCTGAGTGAAAGGGATAAGCGGATGATCAAACCGAACGCATTTTTGGTCTTTAAAAACGAGACGCGCATAATAGTCATAGACTGTAAAAAAAATATGGACGTAATGTCCATGATGTCACCCGTAGGTCTCTAAAGAGCATTTTTGAAGCCCAAAGTGGGCGGAGCTGCCGTCGCCATCGTGGTAGCGCGTCACCGCCGGATAAACAAAAATGGGCAAAAAAACGGGATTAGCTGAGGTGACGTGACGGCTAACAGACACCAGACAAACGGCTTGTAGTGACAGCAGCGGCAATCCACCTGCCACTCAAGTGGCCACGCCCTAAATTATGCAGAACTTTAAGGCTTAATATAATTTAAACGGATGAGTTATAAAACAATACACCCCCCTTCCAGTTGTCATAAAGGGCAAAATTAGCTATATAGACCAAAACCACTTTTAGCACCAGGCAATGAACACATTTTTTCCTGCTGTAAAGTTGGGCATTTTAACATGGGGGGTATATGGGATTGACTCTCATTTGCAGCCTGTCTCTAGCGGTCAGTCGATAAATTTGCAGTTTAAGTAACTTCCAAGTTGGTTTCATGGATTGGATGAATGGAAAAGAAGGCTGGGTCTTAAGCGTGACACTTTGAAAAAGCTGCGAGACGTAGTTAAAGATGATCATCTTGCGCATATTTAAATAGAAAAACTATTAAAAGCTTACTGTAAACGGCGCCGAGCATACACGTCATCTCCATTATAACTCTATGATTACCGGTAATTTACAAGTATTTAGTTAATTTAGTTTACCAGTAAAGACTGTGTGTGTGAAAGGGGTTACTAAGTGCTACTTAACTTGTTTGGCTTCATATTGTCAAAGTCACACAACAAAATGTGGTCTCTCTTCATTACCCACAGTTGTTCTGGTGAATCCAAGGGCGAGATATGCCTTGTCATATTTTCCTGTCTTTTCACCACATTGTACTGCTGTCTACTGGAAGTGGTTGCATAAAGCCAATGTTGCAAATCCATTTGTCCTTTGTGTTAGAGCGCTGGAGTATTTCAGAAATAGAACAGGAGTGATAGACAGAATCAGTGATTATAATGGGTTCTAGGGTTTTGGTATTTGTGAATTTGAAGTAGATTCATGAAGGAGATTGCTGGTTATATCAGAAATGTATACAAATAAATGCACAAAAAATAACATTACAAAGTCCAGAAATCAATTTCAGTAGTACACTGAGTTTAATTTATTGAAATAGAACTCGTTTAATGTAATAGTTTTATCCTTACATCTAATACAATAAATTGTTAGTCTCTAGAGTATTTACATTAGTAAATACATATGTAGATCCAGCACCATATCACCTCTTATTTAACACAAACAACTGAATTGCTAATCAACTAGAGAGGTTTCTTTTGTATTAGGTACATCTGTGACACGAGATGTTTCAAAAAGTGGTGGGGGCAATATCGACCCTGGCAAAAAGTGGCGGAGACATGTCCCAGCCATCCAACCCGCAAATTATGCATATGCTGACTGTACGCTGAATACAACCCCATTTATACATATCATAAATGTGTATAAAGAATATCTGGAAAAGTATTTACTTATTTATTTGATTAATTTTTATTAGACTACAGTAAGACATAAAAACCTGAAGAGAAACAAAAAATTTGCTGCTGTCAATAATTATTTGATTAAAAAAATGCAGCCTTTGTGAGCATAAGAGACTTTCAAAAACATTAAAAAAAAACTTTTAAATAGTAGTGTATAAAATATATATTTTAAAATGCAAGAAAATATTGTATTCATTTTCAAAAAACATGATGTTGATTTCAAGAAATCACATTTCTAAAATTCCCTGTTATTTCCAGGTTTCTCATGACTCAAGAATACAGTTAAAACCAACAAAACAGTAATAACTCACGTCATCCAGCTCCATCTCATCCGGATTAATCCACTTACGAGATGATGTAGGAGACCCGGGCACGACCACAATGTAGTAACACCTATGCAGAAAACAACACTGTTAGCATGTACACCTTTACTCCTCTCAACTGCACTACAGCAGCTTGAACAAGTGCCACCATAGATTTGAGCTGGTGGGAATTAGAAGCGACCCATTCAAGGTGTGTGAATGCGTAGAAAAACTGATGACTTGCTTTCTAAGTAATAACTTCAGTTAATCATCTCAACACTACTGGTTTTTAAATCATCAGCTCCGTCTTAGAGTGTGAGGGAATGAAGCGCTCACGAACGAGCATAACTTTGGGAGAGTGGCACAAGGCTGCTCATAATAAGACTGGAGCCGAGGCTTTAATTTGGCCGGTCTCTGATACGAGAGGCATTTTCAAAATCAGCTCCAAGAAAAACTCTCTCTGTGCTTCAGAGCTCCGGCATTTCCAGGAGAACGAAGAGCTGTGTCTGACACGAAATCCCACATCAATCAGCTCTACTCTAAATGCCAATCTTCTCCAAGACTTTCTCATCCTCGACACTCTGGTAATCTTTTTACCAATCAAAAAAGACACTCCGGAGCACAGACCTGTTCTTCTCCAGGGATTGGCAACAAGGCAGTTTTTTTTTGACCACACTGCACCAGTTCTGACTTTGTCAATGGCCAAAGAAGCCAGAGAAAAAAAAAAAATCTCCCGGTTTTGCGGTTCGGTTGCAATTGCAAATGAGTTTAATTTCTTTTCAGGGACCATAATTGGCTGTGGAAAAGCGTGACTCCGAAACAACATGTTCCTCTAAATGGACAAAAACAAGCCACCTTTCTTCCATCACCTCCTCATTCATAAAAAATTAAGTGTCGAAAATGACATTAGAGGCTTTTCTCATGCATAAATTATGGCGACACATTTAAGGGCCTCCACCCATAAGCAGGAGCTCCTGTGAAGAGCATTCAGCTGTAACGATGGGCTCTCTGTGGCAAGAACATCAGAAACAGAGCAGCGCGTCTGCTTTCTACGAGCAGGATGTGCTCATATCCTCCATCATGACAGGGTGCACTCTAAGTGATCTCAAACCAAGACTTTCAGATATATCTTCCTCTCAGCTAAGAGAGAAAACAGCCTATCTGTCTGCACATTCTCCGCTACTGATTTCTACGCGTTCCATCATGACTTATCCTTCAGCACACAGCTCAGATGAGAATGAAGCGGAAACACGCCAATGTCACTTGAGTCTGACAAGGACCTTCTGGCAGTCTGAAAAAAAAAAGCCATCTCTTTTCAGGAGAAGGTCAAATGTAAAGCTGAATACAGTAGGATGATGTTGCGTTGGGTTGAAAAGCAGCTGGAATCTGCAGCGTTGGCAGGAAGGCTGTTTGCTGAGGTGGGGAGATTCAGTCTGAGTATTCAGTTGGGGGGGGGGGGGGGGGGGGGATAATTGCATGGTAATAGTGTGTGAGCTACACTGCAGAGCGGAAAGCATGGCGTCATTGACCTGAATGAGGCTGGAGGCATATCTGTACTGATGAGGTTTAAATAAGATGAGTACTAGCCTATATAAAATCAACTTTTAAAAAACTGATTTGAAAATTCTTTACATACATACAGTATTCAAAACCTTCTGTAAGCTACGTATTTCTGTTTTATACATGAGTAAATGTATAATCAAGATATCACGTTTGACCTCAATTGCCCACTTATAAGTATGACTATATATATAGGCATGCTTTATTAAAAGGATAGTTCACATTTTTTAGGTGAACTATCCCTTTAATAAAGCATTATCCCATAATTTACTCTCAAGCCCTCCTAGGTGTACATGACTTTCGTCTATCAGCCAAACATAATCGGAGTTATATGAAATAATATCCTGGCTCTTCCCAGCCTTATGACCTCTGACCCGACATATGTCATAATAAGCTTAGGTGAGAATTGACGAACGTGGAAGCGCAGAGGATGGTGCTAAAACAAAACACAGGTCACGAATTAGAAGTCTAAAATGAGATGTTTTAAAGAAAAATGTTGGAGAATTCCGATATAAGAGAAGTGGAGCTACGTCCTACGGCGGGTCAGAGGTCACCCTTCCGCCAGAACTCGGCTCTCTTGTGAACGCGCGCACGACCATTGCCGGAAGCCAGCGATTATAAATATGGTTTTAAATATGGATATTTTTCTTACAAAAATCCCACTGGAACTCCTTTTGGAACTTCAAAAACTCGGACACTATTCAAGGTGAGATGAGCCAGGATATTATTTAATTTAACTTCGATTGTGTTTGGCTGAAGAAGAAAGTCATATACTGTATATATATCAAATTTATTTATAAAGTTTTTGTTCAAATCATTCATATTTCTTTCATCTTATTTTCTCCACCACTGAAAGGACATCACATTTTGTTTGTCCGTTTGCTAGAGGACTAACCTGACAGGAGCTGAGGTGGGCACTTTGGGAAGGTTGATGCTGAGTTTTCCATTATTGGTCTGTTCTGCTGTGTACAGGACAGGTTTACTTTTGAACAGGTCGGGTGCAGTTCGAATGGAAACCTGTTGCTGCAGCCCACCAGCACTGTTCCCTCTGCTCATCAGCACAAAGGAGTAATCCGTGTCTGGCTGCAGTCGCGTGATCAGCTTCCTCTTGAGGTTGCCTTGGACTTCCACACTCTGCTGGTTATAGAGGATCTACAGGAGGGAGAGGTTCAATTTCACTCAGTTGCACGGCTCACTAAATCTAATTTTTTCATTCAGTTTCATTTAAACAAAGAACTTGATAGCATAAACAGACTTTATCCCCATGCAGTCACTTCTAGCGTTGGAAACAGTGTGCTGTTTTCTGGGCTTGGCCCATCAGGATATTACTGTTATGATTTTATACCAGTGTCTGGCATGCAGAGACGCCACACAGACAACTGTCAAGTCCACTGTAGGCCAGAGACCGTTCTGACAGGCTTTCCACAGCATTTCAGCGTACTGACCAACAGTGCGACTTGCAATTTTACAAAACCACATGTGAATTTACAGAACGAGCACTTAAATCTAATAGGTAAAATTACATTTACATCTGTTGCAGCGTAACCATTCTGTACAAGAATTAGACCATTATACAGCAGACTCCCAATTGCTAGACTATAAAAACAGGCATAAATATAAATGCTTGTGAATTCTATCTTTTAATACAAGGAACGTTTGTTTGTGCACGTCAATGGGGTCTTACCTTAAAAGGCACATGGGATTTATAATTTTCTGGTACTTCCCAGGTGAGAAGGACAGAGGTTTTCATCACAGCTTTGACACCAAAACTTGTGGCAAATGCTATTGTGGAGAAAACAGGGATTTTGTAAACATTATTCAAAGCTCAGGGTTTGCAATGCATTATGTATAAGGGAACATTTACAGCAAAACAGAGCTTCTGAAATTGGCTAAAAAGGACTGTTTACTAATCTCTTGTTGTGTGAAATTTCTTACACTGCGATATAAGTACTTACAGTATTGTGAATCCATTTTTAATAAATGAATAAATAAAGCCCGTCTTAATATTTCCAGTAAAAGCTTTTCTGTAAACTATAAAATCTGTGACTCTAGCTAAACTTTCCCCAGCTACAGGAAACTTAAAACTCATAATTCCTGAGATCTATCTAATGCTATTCTGCTCAGTGTTATTTAAAGACTATTATAGTATTTATTCATATTTTGAATTGGCTTTTGTTTTTATATTGTAAGTTTTCTTTTAAGTTTTAGGTCAAGTTTTAGTAATTTTATGTGTAAATTGTATTACTTTTAAAAAAATATTTCCATAGAGCTTTAATTAATTTTATTTCAGTTTTAGTCATTTTAGTATTTCAACTTCAACTTATTTCAGCGACATTTCTAATTTTTGTTTACGTTTTTAAAGCTGCAGTCCGCAGTTTTTCCTCTTTGTCGCCCACTCTGTTCGAAATCTGCAATTGCAGTCATTTGCGGAATTATCAACTTTACGCGAGTTGTACCTCGGCATGGCCAATGTTTTGAGGAGAGTGTGCAGCTGTCAGTCACCGCGCCGGTGTGGATACTGTCATTAAGAATTACAAATTTTACTTTTTGGATGTATGACCAACATAAGAATTTTCACCCTAAAATGTCATCTAAACAAGCAAGTAACATCCACTTTTGTTCTTCTGACCGACTAAGAGAAAAAAAAAAACATTGCAGTAAATCGTGCTGATTAAATCTAACGATCGCTAATCATATCACGTCAAACCGTGCAAATTATACTTTGTTCTCAAATTGTTAATGTTAACAACATCAGCATTGCGTGACTACATTTAAAGCCCTTCAGATATTTATCCTTGTTTTCGCATGCGCCCGGTTGCAGTCTCTTTTTCCAAACTCTCAGTCCAAAGACTTTTGCATTTTACAATGGGTGAGTCTCTAGTTGTCATTATCACTGGTGATTGTCGTTTGAACCTTTCTGGATCCGCCATCAAATTGATAAGTTTAATTATATCAAGTGCTGTGAGAAAAGGCTATAAATCTCCACCTCCAACATCCTCACACACATTATAGTCTACTAGCCGAGACTCCTTCTTTATGTGTACAGATGTGACGTAATGACTCAAATTTCCTGCGGAAATCCACCAGTAACACTGGAATTAAAAACATGATTACAAGCTTACCGTTTTGAATTGAGCTACGGCAGAGAGTTTTAAACACTGGCTGGTTATCTACTTGCTCAAAATTTATTTTGGATAATTTTTAACCCAAAAAAGTTACTGACTGGAGCCACTTGCCTTAAAACACACCACCCAATGTGAAGATAATATAACTTTTTTCATAACACAGCACATGTATTATGGTCTTAGCATGACAAAATGGCTGTGTTGTTTCAAGCGTGTGTTCTTGCAGCAAAAATTATTGGTTGGTTATCTGCTGATTTCTCTGTGACCAGTGGACAAAGATTTCATCTCGAGTTCAAATGTGTTAAGACAGAAACGAACATGTTCAGGTGTTGTTTTCTGGAGACAATCTCTCTTGGAACATGAATAGGTGTATTGTGTATCATGTGCACCTGTATCATTAAATATACTGTATAGGGTGCATTATAATTATGTTACGGTGCATTGTAATTATCTGAGGCCTGGCACAGTGATAGATATCCTTTTATCCCTCTGTGTGATTTGTTTAAGCGATTTAACGTAAGCCATGGAGTGTAAACACCAACCAGGTGATGTAGACATGGTCCTGCTCTGGATACTGGGGCTTATGGGACCCCCTCCCTTGCTGGTGAAGGCTTGCACACGAATATCATAGGTGGTGTCTGGCCGAAGCCCCTGGATGGTCATCTGGGTTTCGTTGGTGCGGTTGGTGCTGTTCTGTTTGCTGTTGATGTCGCGGTACACCACTAAATATTGAGTGATTCGGCCGTTGCGCTCAGACAGGATGGGCGGTTCCCAGGACAGGCGGGTGGTGGAGGTGGTCAAGCCCACGACGCGCAGGTTTTGGGGAAACCCGCTGGGCACGTCCTCCGGAGTGCTGATCTCTTTTACGTACTCCTCTCCGGCTCCTGCCCGGTTCCTGGCGCTCAGGTGGAAGCTGTAGGTGGCGCCCTTGTGCAGGTCTGTGGCGGTGTGGTGGTCGTCGGTGCGTGCGAACTCACGGACTTCATAGTTCTCTTCCTCCAGATGCTTGTACCGCAGTCGGTAGCCGATCAGCTCGCCCACCATGTCCTTAGGAGGCTGCCACTGGATGAGAGCCGTGTTGCCGACGGTGGTGCTGATGATCATGGTGGGTTTACCAGGCACTGAGGGGGGTAGAGGGAGAATATGTGAAGCACGGTTGAAGAGAGGGTTATTGTGCAGGGACATTTTTAGATTCTAGACAATATCCTATAACTTTTTAAATGTTTAAAACCATCCTCTTATTCTGGCATAACAGACTACTTTTATTTGGCAAGTAGTCTTTGAATAAAATAAAATATAAATACACTACCATTTAAACGTTTGAGGTCAGTAAGATTTAAAAATAATAATAATAATTTTATACAGGAAAGATGCATTAAATTGATCAAAAACGACACTAAAGACATTTATAATGTTACAAAAGGTTTTTATTTCAAATAAAAATAAAGAAAATCAAAGAATTCTCCATCACGGTTATCCACTAAAATATTAGGCAGCATAACTGTTTTCAACATTAATAATGATAATAATAAATGTTTCTAGAGCACAAAATCATCATAATAAAATGATTTCTGAAGGATCAAGACTGGAGTAATGATGCTGAAAATTCAGCTTTGCCATCACAGGAATAAATAGCATTTTAAAATATATTACAATACAAAACAGTTATTTTAAATTGTAATACTATTTCACATTATTACTGTTTTTACTGTATTTTTGATCAAATAACTGCAGCCTTGGTGAGCAGAAGAGACTTCTTTCAAAATTCTTATCAACCCTAAATTCATATAACTAAAATGAGTTGTAAATTCCTTTTCATATTGACCAAAATTCTATAATATTTAAAATATTTAATAATAATAGTAAAACAAAGCTGTTCCCATCTATTTAAATCCTTAAGAAATGTCTTGCAAAAGCTGCTTTTAATTAAAGTCTACATTCTACAATGAATTGTCACTGAAAACCTCCACAGACACATTCAGGATTTAAAGTCAATATGACACCTGTAATGTGATTTACTATGAAATATAAGAGGACATTCAGTGGAATATAGCAGCTGGTGACATCCGTAGAGAAGAAAATAAGCTATTATATTTAGATTGTTTTCTTTTTTGGAACAATGTGCACCAATGAATCATGCAGAATAAGACCAGAAGCATGCATTAGGAAAGTAATCAGGGTGAATTTTGAGTGTGAAGCGAGTCAAGTGTAGAGTGTGAGTTTCTACCTGCTCCGGTGGTGGTGATGACTTTGGCTTTACTGCGCGCCCCATCGCCCCTGGTTGTGTACGCTGCCACGGTAACAGAGTAAGAGGTCTCGGAGAGAAGTCCAGTGATCACAGCTTCCTGTTAAACGGAAACAGCATGATGCCTAAGATGCCAAGACTGCATTATCTAGAGACGCCCTCATGCCATCCCCTCTGGCAGACACTGATCATAAACCCTCCAATAAACCACACACACCCCAATGCTTAACCATTTACAACCTCCCTTTTAAAACCATTGGACACATCTTTAAATTTCATATTGCACATACAAACAATAACTCCAAAAGGCTTTGAAAAGCTTTTTCTATGAGAAGCTCTTCCAAGCCACAAAGAGAAGAACCAAAGCAGCTCAACCATGGGTGTCAGTCTTGCTTTACACCAGTGACAAAAAGTTTTTACGAGGACACTTAGAAAATCATTTTTTCCCCAACTGTCTGCAATTTGGCAGATATTTGAATGATTTCCCCACCCTATTTTTTAAAATAGGGTTTCAAGGTTCCTCCTAAAAAGTCAAATTAGATCACAAATTAGCCTAACTGGTGTACACAACTGGAACACTGACACATCTGGTTGACATCAACCTGTGTGAGCATTTGAACAAACTCACAAACCAAAGGAAGAAACAGAGAACGTCAAACACAGCACACGCAAGCAACTGTAGGAACACATGCACACACATACACACACAAAGTCTTGAAGTCTTTAAAACACAATATTTTCACTCGGCGTTAAAAACGCTGTATTCTGCTGCCAGGCCAGTATTTGGCGATATAACTTTGTAAAGAAACACTACACGTCTGTAGACTGAACACATAATGCGCATGATGTCATCGTTTGGACAAATGCACGTTTTTGTCATTTACACGGCGACAATAACAGTATCGTTTTCAAAAACTTGAAGCGGTTTTCAAAAGTTTGCATTTTAAGGTCCCCAAAACAATTGTAAAAAGTGTAAAATTTTTAACTGAAAACGGTGTCATGTAAACGGCCCCTTGAAAACTCCTAAACTGTGCATCATTAATGCGCTGCTATTCGTCCTCCTTTCAACATGAATTAGCTAACAAAATTCTGTATCAAAATTTATAGGCAAGAAAAGTAGTTTGTTTAGGCTGGGTTGTATGAATTATAAACCTGCGCACATATTTTAAAAAGCACATAACTATAGAATCAATTCTGAATGAGCATGTGAACGCCGTCAGCGTTAATCACAGGTTCGCGTTTAAAAGTCTGATCATTTCGACGGAGGTGAATCAATCAAAGTTAACTTTAGCTGGAAATAACATTATTCAAGAACCGCTATAACGCCAAAACAATCTGTTACCTTAAATTATATGTTTATCTCTGTAAAGCTGCTTTGAAACAATCCATTGTTAAAAGCGCTATATAAATGAAGATGACTTGACTTGACTATATGAATAGAAAACTAATTTTACTGAAGAAACGTTTAATGAGGAATAATGTCTGTAAAGTCTACAGTAACTCAGGTGATCTCTTCTTAGTGTACTTGCAGGGTTACCTGCAAATGATGTGCTGAAAATCCTCTCACTCACACACACACACAATAATTAATGAGTACAGGCTCAACCACACTTAAATACACGCATGGAAATAAACCAAGGTCATAACACAGCATATGTTCACCCGCCACACACACAAAAATACCAGACTCCTATATTACAAATGGGATTTAAAAGCTTCTCATTAGCATTTTTAGAAAGCCTTCGCTGAGTTTCTTCTTTAATTAAGATTTTAATTATATTAATACTTATAGCAATAAGTGCCCACTATTTCACAATTTTCTTTTTTTAAACGGAGTATTGGTTTGGTTTCCTCTCCCACAGAAGCCCTAAAGAAGGGGAACATGGGATAAAATGTAAATGATTGGATAAATTTAAATTACCTTTTTAAGTTTGAGCGTTTATTCATTACTTTAATCACACAAAATTACTTTTTATAGGCGAAGCAATTGCATTTTCGTCTCTCATTTTCTCCATCATAAATAGTGCTCTTTTAACAATTTTTCGAGCAACGGGAAAAGCTCGCACTCACAGAGACCAGAAGTTTAACTAAGTAGGAAACATTATCATGCAGTGGTGTTCTGAAATGAGGAGTTTTTTTACTTCTTTTTTTGTGTTTTAATAAATAAAATGTAAATTCAAGTCCCATCTACACTTAATGCTCTCACATTTTAAAAGTTTTCATCATCCAAACAATTTTGAATAATTTACTATTTATGTTAAGTTAAACTTGATTCTCTTGAGGTTCTCTTAATGGAACAAGGTGAGATTAATGGAAAGCCATTTTAATAGGTGTGTTTCTTCTCTATACATTGAGCACACAGTCACACTACATTAGTGAGCTAGCAGCTGACGCCAACCTTCAAAATGGCTGATTGCTAGAATAAATAACACAGAGGTGCACAGATGTCACTCGCTGACACCAGCGAGTCTCTGTGCTGTCAAGCGATAATCAATGTCATCTGTGAGAAGAGCAGCACAGTTCCATTATGTGTTGGTGGTACCTCTGAATAGAGCCTGCGGTGAAAAAAAATTAATAGAGTTTCTCACCTTTGATGAAAAGAGAGGATCTAAAAATGGCTTAAATGAAGATTTAAGAGTGGTTTCTTAATACAGATGTTGGGTGTTTTTCTTTTTAGATATGGGTGTGACACTAAGGGCCCTATTTTAACGATCTAAGCTCATGGTCTAAAACGCAGGGCGCAAGTGCAGTTAGGGTGTGTCCGAATCCACTTTTGTTAGCCTAACGACGGGAAAAAAATGGTCGGCGCATGGTCTAAAAGGGTTGTCCCAATGGCGCAGTCTATTTCAGATGCCTCAAAATAGCAACGCTCCAACAATGCGCCTGAACACACAATGCATTAGCTATTTAAACAACGTGGCGCAGGACGTGAAAATGATAACTGCGTCAGGCTGAAACTAACAAAAAACACATACACCCTGCAAAAAACACATATCATACACCCAGCACTGCATTGCGCCGGGTGTATGATAGGGCCAAGTTTGCGAATGGTGTTTAAAAGCAGAACAAAATCTATGCGTGACGATTGATTCGTGGCGTTTACTTGATCGTTGTTGTTATTAAGAATAAATTAATAATTAAAAAAAAATTTTTTTTTACTTTTACTTTTTTACCATGGTACATTTTTCAAGGCCATGTTAGCGCATAACCACAGCCAGCATCGGAGATACAAAAAATTTGGTGGCCAACCTCGACTTATACACAAATACACACACACCTAACTGTGACTGCTCGAGGTCACCAGGTCAGGTGTGAATCCTTGTATTAACGTATGAATCCCAGATTCCAGAAATCCAGTTCACTGACAGGCTGCTAGACAGCCCTGAATCATGGGAGAGGGAAAGGCAAGCAATTTGGCGGAAGCAAGCGATTGGCTCCTGCTGAATGTTTTCCAGGCAGGTGGCAGCACGCAGTGGCAGCGGAGCAGGTGCGGTCGCTAACAGCAGGGCTCCAGAGAGACGGCAGCCAGTCTGCTGGCACAGAGATGGGCGGACTGAGAAATGGGGTCAGGCTTCACTGGGAGGAAAACGACACTGGTAACTGAAGTGCGCCCAATTCTTCGGCTCCTTTTTAATGCTCCAAATCTAGGCAGTAAGAGGATTTACCAGCATAACGCAAGCCAGGCCGTGAACTGTAGTGGGCTGTCACGCAACTATAAGAATCTTTTGAGGAAACTCTGGAACAACGAAACACACACACACACACACAAAGGCATGTTCACGGACAACACACACCTACATTCTCAAAGAGCTGTAGTGTTGAAAGCTGACTGTTATCTACAGCTTTCCCTCTCCAGTCAGGCTTCACTGGTTTTCAACACTCATAGCACACATAACCCTGAACCAGTCCCTCTGCTGAAAGCAGGTAACATCATTCAGCGCCAATTCAGTCATCACACAAGGGGCCAAGCAGATTTTAACTTCTCTATTAATATCCCTTTCTATGCTTCCCAGCTCAAAAAGCCAAAATAATACATTTAAAAGAGCAAGCAAAACCAATATAAAGTGATATATTTGTCATGGCTCGGTATTGAAACTTATAACTGTAATGAAAATGAATGTTGTTTACATGGCTTCCTGGAATACTTAGGATTGGTTAATCAAGGCATTCTGCAGTCAAATATAATAGTATAACGAAACTGCTGTTCTGGGCAACAGATTTCTTCTTACATAATTATTTTAACAAAAATCAAATATTTTCCATCCATTTATTTATTTGGTGAGTAACAATGTAATAAGTGGGACAATGTAGAGTTAGCTGAATAAAATAAACTCTGCCTGGGTTTATTTTGCAATAATTATCAGATAACTGTAAGCCCTTACATAACGCATTTTTGGCAATATACAGTACCATTCAAAAGTTTGGAATCGGGAAGATTTTTTTTAATGTCTTTGAAAGAAGAGTCTTATTCTCACCAAGGCTGCATTTATTTGATCAATAATTCAGTAAAAACAGTAATATAGTGAAATATTATTACAATTTAAAATAACTGTTTTCAATGTGAATATTTTGTAAAATAAAATTCATTCCTGTGATGGCAAAGCTGAATTTTCTAATTATTAAAAAATAAAATAAAATAAATTAATAATCACTCTGACCCAAAACTTATAACTGATAAAACAGCTCCAAAATCTCATTCAATGAACCAATGTCACCATAAAATGTCTGTTTGGGAACCATAAACAGCCGACAATTAGACAAATGACTAAAGTTAGATGTTTTTTGTTTTGTTTTTTGCCAGAAAAATTCTCTTGCGATTATAATAACCAAAAGTCAAGAACAGCAGACAAAGCTTTCATTCATACAACTACTTAAATCAGTACGTCTCAGTTTCCATACACCGTCTCTTCTATCTCTCTAGTCAAGTGTCTTCGTCTGCACACGTACAGTATTTGTCATCGCAGTACGAGTGAGTGTTTATTATTCAGGAAATGTGCTCTAATAGTGATGGTCCCTTCCATATTTGCACGCATGTGATTGTGTGTGTGCGTGTGAGTGAATAACGTTTACTTGCTATGCTAGAAGTCGTTAGCGCAGTCATTACACTGTCAGTGAAATGTGCTCTCAGGGGCCAGACCTTTAGAGCATGCGGCATCATTACCATTAGTAAATACAGTGCATTAGTGGGAGACCTGCAGTAATCCTGAAAATGCTGCAATTTATTCTGGTCTTTTCTGTGTGTGTGCGATATGTTTGCAACAGTGCTAAAAAGATGCTAAATGGTGTATATTCCCACATTCCCCCCCTTTTATACAAGCTGCTTGGTCCAAATTCATATCAAGCACACAGGAGGAGTTCAATCAAACTGTTAATCCCTCCTTACAAGGAGAAATGTTAGTTTTAAATGAAGAAAAGCCAAGCGATAGAGGAAAAAGCGAAAGATGAACACACAAACGCAGAACATCCCCGCAGGCCCAATGCCACAAACCACCCGCTCACACTTGAGTTACTCACATATTCCGTGGACTCTTCAATTTTCCACTGATGGAAAACACAGGACAGATGAGAGGGGAAAAATGAATCAGAGATGGCACTACTGGGGAGAAAAAAAAGCATCGCTACCTTTTTTTTCTCTCATCTACAGATGAACACATAGCGTTAACAGTGACATGCTACAGATACAGAGGAGAAGGGTGGAGGAGGAGAGATGACAATATTTCACATTCGACACAGTGCTGCATAATGTCAGGTAAAAGGAGCAGTGGTATACTGCTAACAAAGGCATGGTGCTTAATTTCCGTCGCTCTGTGGGAGAAAGAAATGACAACTATTGCACCACTTACACCTGGTGCAAGAATGTTTTAGTCTCAGCATGGTTGCAAATATTGCAATTCAGAGACACTTACCTGTGCTGCATTCATTATAAACCTGAAAACTGACCTCCAAATGACGTACAGAAATATTGTACAATCCAAAACATTTATCACAGATACACTGCCTTGTTACATGCAACGTATAATTTAAGCAATTGTGTTAATTGTACCTAAGGATGCACAAAATATTGGTGATGATTTCATTTAGCAGTATCAGTTGATATTATATATTTAATTGTGCAGCTGAAATCCTCTATTTTTACTTAAAGCATTTTAAATGAATGATTTAAATGTTTTATGTTTTTTATTTTATTTGGAGAAAATAATACAATTTTAAAATCTGCCAGTTATCGTTCATAACATGGAAGTAACCTTCATCTTATCGGTTCCTGCCAAAATTTAAATGCTGTATCACTAATTTTATCTCACCGACACATTATACATTTACACACGTTTTGGCCCCTGCTGGCAGATACCGATACCAGAGCATTGATGTATTCGGAATTCCTCACATTTTCCTCAAGAGAGACAAGAAAATTAACATTTCTAAAAAGTTTTTAGGTTAAGGAACTTTTTTTCTTCGACTGTAAGCGAATCCCATACAGATTAAAAGCCAATTTCTTGGTGCGAGTCTCCTGGTGGTGTTCAGCATGAAATCCCATTGCCTCCATCACACTGCCAGCTGAGCTAGGTGACATCAAACTTTACTGACAGTGAGCACCCACAACCGTTGCTTTCTCTTACTGAATCCTCAACAAAAGGCGCACACACATGCATCAAATCTTCCCTGGACCGAAAAGCCAGCATGGAGCAGCCAACTCAACCGGAGTTGATATTCCTCTTCGGGAAGAAAAAAGAAATTGCTCCTTTCTAGCAGAGAATCTGCAAAGTGCAGTGAAGCACGTGACAGTATCAGTGTGCAGACCCCCACACTGTAATTTTCTACATTAGATCAGTCTGCAAACATTCATCCATATCGTACAATTGCTTCTCATGATGGAGCTGATCTAGATCTGTGTGTATATTGCATAACAGTACCATTAGCAGACTAGATGGAGGCCAATATTTCAGTCTGTTTCCCTAACACACCGCTTCCCACACACAGACCTCACACGGCCGATCCTATAGGATAGCGTCTGGCATATGTGGTGTCTTGTTAGCCCGCCGGCTGCTCAGAGGTGGGAGTCTCATGGACGATTTTAAAAGCACCTGACAGCACACGAGAATCCACTGGCTTTGCCCAGGGCATGCCTTCCTAAAAGTCCAATAACAATGACTTTACCCAGGGCACGACTGCCTGGAGGCCTGACCGCCCGTCATTAGCTTTCTCGGCGAGGAGCTGAAGTCATGCTGATAAGTTGAGTAGAAAGTGTGGAGGCTGAAACATTGATCAGATATAATGGGCCGGAGAGCGCTTCTAACCCTTCAGGTCTGCACTTAAGAGTTGTACTTCAATCATTTAGTCATCGACGTTTCACTGCATTCACTTCCGCCTCGAATGGACTCCTAAACCGCTGATTTAAACTGTCCTATTAATCGTGCACAGTGCTGCAGCGTAGATACAGTACCAACGTGCACTTACTGTAGCAGTTAGCACATACACAAAGGCATCTAAAGGGGACAGAAAAGCCACCACAGTTCCTTTGGTCTGCTCTACATTCAAACAACAACATCCCACCTCAGCACCGAACAAGAAACGTACGCTTAAATAAACACAAACAACCTCTTTAAGCTCAAGTTAATGAGACATTTTTTCCGCTTATCTACTTTCTTAATGGGTTGTTGTTGTTTTCCACGTGGCACTTTAGCCTCTGTTTAGCGTACAGGCCTTTCCTTTCCCAAAATTATCTCTTCTGAATCATTCTCTTTGAATGCTAGATGAATAAATTAGCCTAGTTTATTAAAATGCTTCAGAGGGCAGAAAAAAACAGGTCAGAACTGATAGGAATCTTGAGCTGGAGCCAAATAAGGCAATTTTCAGACGGGATATTAAAATAGTAATGGAAGTCTGCGTTTGTCAGATAAAGCCTGTTGGAGAACTAGAGATAAAAGGCGAAGATGGTGCTGATATTAATCATGGGAAATAAAGGGGTCTCCTCTCTCTCCTTCATCAGTGATTTTTTTTTTCAGAATTACTGTATGAATCTAACATTCACTTTACTCATAAAACAGATGCTCGCAGAGTCTTTTACGTGACAGCAATTTGCAGCAACAAAGTGATCCGAAGACATTTACTTTCAAAGCGAGTTGACTTGAGATGATATAAGCGACAACCGTTGGCAACACAGAGGTTTATGCAAATTTACTTTATGCAAATGTACAGTGATGGGATGTGGCAACTACCAATGGGTACGTAGACAGTGAAACTCACATGACAATTGGAAAACCTAATACCAACCCACAACCCCAAATAAAAACACCTGAACCAACTATTCAAGGTCTTCAAGCATACTAGAAACTTCCGGGCAAGTTTGTTGGGGCAAGTTGGAGCTAAACTCTGCAGGACGTTGGCCACCCAGGATTCAATGACAAGATGGTGGTAGTTTATAAATCCCACTTTATTTGGGCTACTTTATTGGGCTCAAACCCTCTATGTTTTGGCTACCAGGTCAGGTCCTTGTTCTCTAAAAGCTGCGCCACCCACAGCTCCGATCTCTCGCTACATCTGTCATTTCCTAATTCCCTCTTCTATCTAACATCCACAACTGATGCAACAGGATCCTAACCATACAGCGCAGAAGAGTGACAGCTGTAATTGTAGGGGACTCTCGTGCAGATTTGTTGGAGATTCTTCATGGAAAGGTTGACAGGCCTCTCTAACGGCCACTTGCTCGGCTCTCGTGGCACACTGGAATGGATCAATTAACTCAATCTCTCAGTTAAATTTAGACTGAGGGTAGTGTGTGGGTTCCTAGTCTGGCCTTCTTTGAAAAGAAAATGCATTTAACCCACCCACGGACAAACAAGTGCTCGCTGGTTTCCCGGCTTTTCAGCTGAGGCCAGGGAGACAGATGAGAGAGAGGCTTCTCAAGTGTCTTGATATGAACTTGAAATCAATGTGAAATCAAAAATTGCAATTACTTACTTTCAAGTTTACAATTTACGTTCCACATCTAATTGTGCATAGTACATCAGAGCATAACCTTTTGTCAAAAAATAATAACTTAGGTGGAGTATTAGTAAATGCTAACCAACAGCCAAAAAGCTACTAAACCATTTTTAGCTACTTTTGTAGGTAATACAGCCTTAATAAAACCTTACTAATAGTTAAAGTCAGTATGAAATGGAAATTTACTATGTGTTTTCTAAATGCATTTTACTGTGAACATTTCATCCAAATATACATTTCTTTTTTCGACATAGTAATTTTTCATAAAAATGTCACAACTTGATCTTTATGAAACGAGACTCTCTGGTGACGTATGGCAGACTTCTCCAATCATTTAGTCGGCTTAAACCCTGCCCGTTTCTTGACTGGAAGCTCGCATTCAGATCCTTTTTCTTTTCGATAAACCTTTTTACTCTGCTATAAAATTGAAAGAACTTCCGTTTCATTATGACTTTATAAGTTATAGTTAATTGCTATAATTTATGCAATATAAATAATGACAACAATTACAAATAAGGATCATTTAAAAAAAAGAAAAATGTAACTTGGGATACTGGAAATGCTTAAGCATGAACTTGACTATCAAAAAGTCTCCTCAAAAAAACCAGTAATGCTTCAGTCCAGTTTCATAAATATATCACATTATAAAGTAAAATATGTATATTTCGTTTCATATTGATGTGTTAGATAAAATCATCCAATAAAAAAAATCTGCAACTATAATGTTATGACATACCAAATGAGAGTGGGTGTTGTGTAGGTAGCTAGTCATTTGTAACTCACAAGTGTTATTGTTAATTGGTGGCTTGGCCATTATGGTATGGATTGGTTCAGTAATGCACACTAAGAGCAAATGAAAAACATTACACATGCTCTTGCTATCCTCTGAGATGTTTTAGGAGCCCATCCATGCAGAAGCCCATGCTCTTAGAGTCAGAGAGTCTCTGAAGGTGGTAGAGAAACAGCACATATTAAAAATTGGCAACCCCCAGAAGAACAAAAATGGATGTCTTGAGAAATCCGGGTTTTTTTGTCAAGACAAAAACGCACTACAAGCCATTTATCAAAGCAACTCGGCAACCACCCTGCCACACCATTAGTGTTACACAATACACAATGGATTTTCATCACTTCTCCGACATGTTTTCTCCTTTCTTCACTCGCTCTCCTTGGCCAGTTACATCCCAGAGAGCAGAGCAACAACACATTCTATTTTTTGCTGAGTAAGAGTCAAATAATGAAAAAAGATGTAGACATAAATGTAACCGGAGTCTTATGACACATCTTCAATGTCTGAGAGAAAAGAGAGACACAAGGTGAAAGTAAGCAGGCTTGCATGGATCTTTGTGTCTGAGAAATCTGATATTTACAAATGCGTCTCAGCAAGTCTTGCAAATGTTTTAATGTTTTTTTTTCTTTCTGTAAAAATGAAGGCGAATGAGTCACGTCCTGGGACAAACCATCAGAGTTCGCATTAAATGACTCAATGCTTCAGATGTTATGGTGGATTGTTTGCCAAAGAGGGAGAGAAAAGCGCAGGTGTCCTTGTGTTGTGAGAGCAAAGAGGTCAACAGCAGTTCATCTGTCAGATACTGTAAACAAAACCTGTCTGTTGTTTTTCATCACTGATAGAAACTAGATTTTACAAAAATAGAAAAAATTCACAAGAAATGTGTCTTGTAAGCTCAAAAATATTTAGAACAGCTGACCTTGTGACATTAAACAAAGTTTACAAGTTATGACTTGTTGAGGTGTTATGGACTCCAAGCAGACGAAACAACAACAACAGCACCACAAACCAGAGAGGCGAAGGTCACAAAGACAACTACAAGCTCTGAGCGTGGGATTTTATAGATATATCAATTAAAAATGCACTAATATAACAATTCTGGGATATTAGGATATTATGGTCTATAACTGAAAAATGATATTAAAATTTGCTGAAGAGTTATTCATTTTATTGATACACCCCCCCCCCCCCCCCCCCCAATTAAATTAGTGTAAAATATAAAATGCATGTAACATTTCCAAGTGTTAGATGACAACAAATTATAAATAATAAATAAATAATAAAATGATGATACATTTTTTAAATAAAAAATATAGCAGAAATTAGCATGTACAATTAATAATATAAATAACATGAAATAATATAACAATATTAGGCAATAACCAATGTAGTACCAATATATTGTGCATCCCTAATAATATAGGCTGGAATTAAAGGGTTAGTTCACCCAAAAATGAAAATTAAGTCATTAATTACTCACCCCCATGCTGTACCAACCCCGTAAGGCCTTCGTTCGTCTTCGGAACAAAAATGAAGATATTTATGATTAAATCTGAGAGGTTGATCACTCCTCCATAGGCTAAACAAAAATAACGACTTTATTCGACTATTCCTTTTCTTCCTTGTAGGCCTGAAACGAGACTTCAAGAGATTTCCACGACGCGCACGCGCGAGAACTTAACTGAAGTAGTTGAAGGAGATCGCAATTCTCGCGCATGCATCGTGGAAATCTCTTGAAGTCTCGTTTCAGGCCTACAAGGAAGAAAAGGAATAGTCGAATAAAGTCGTTATTTTTGTTTGTTTTTTTCGCACAAAAAGTATTCTCGTCGCTTGATAAACTTATAGTTGAGCCACTGTTGTGACATGGAATATTTAAACATTTTCTTCATTGACTTTCTGGGACGTCAGGATTCATTCCCTTAGGGAGCCTATGTAGGAGAGATCCAGCTGTCACATTTAATCAAAAATATCTTCATTTGTGTTCCGAAGACGAACGAAGGCCTTACGGGGTTGGTACAGCATGGGGGTGAGTAATTAATGACTTAATTTTCATTTTTGGGTGAACTAACCCTTTAATTAACGGCAGCACAGAAAACTTGCCCGTTCTAGGAGGTGGATTGAGCGCTAATGTGCGAGGGGATACATTGGCATTTCTCATGCACTTCTTCACTTGGGTATGTACTTATGCAAATGAGAAATAATCTTCTCAATGCACCAGAAAACCCCTGTCACCTGCCCATTTACTAAAATCCATTAAAGCCCACAGTGGTCCATAGACGTCTTTTGTTACAGTCTTTATCCCACTAGCTCGATAAGGGGGAATGCTTACACAGGTAAATGAGAATCTCTTGGTTGGGGGCAGGGAAAGTGCAGAAAAACACACCACTACGCAAGTTAATTCTCAGCTAACAATTCAAGAGCAGAAGCATTTAAATGCCCCCAGTCTGAATCTCTATATCCTCGAAAAAGTGTCTACTTAAAGATATTCATGGATATCTAAATCCCTCCTAAGGATTACTATCTTTCTTCCATCTCAGCGCATCCACGTTTCTTCAGGCAGTTTTTAAATCTCCTTATATTAATGCACCATGAGTGAAACCAAAAAAATAAATAAAGAGAAACAAGGCAGTGCATATGTATTAATGTTAAGATTTACAAAGAGCTGAATTCTTGAAAGGCCACCAATAGTGTGCATTTGTGAAATATTCATAAATTATTCATACATAAACAACAATTTACATAACACTCAAGGCTCAAAAAAGTTTTCATGTGGAATTAGATGTGTAGACATCTATCCTGAAAACATTGAAGACAACGATTCTGTTCCAAACCTTATTGAGTTGCCTACCTAGACAGCATTTTTAAGGCACACTAACCAACCCGGAGGCTGTTCAAAACAAGACAATTATGTAGCCAAAAAAACAACAAAAACTACTAAAAATCATTTTCAGTAACTTGCATAAAATAAAATATAAAACATGTTGTACTAAAAAAGAAAAACTTAGTATTAAACTAACTACTAAAGTACAAAAAATACTAAAACTAATATTGCGGTTTTATTTTATTTTTTAATAAATAATTTCATATATTTATATATCTTTTTCAAATGATAGACATCAACTGAAAGAAAGGTCATAATAAACACAATTTTTTTTGCATGCTTACTGTGTCCGATCAATCGCTTAGCAGCACGCTAACACCAAACTCCATTCTAAGCAATTGTGAGGTTTAGTTGAGTCTCCAAGTGAAGCTTTTCAAATAAGTCACTTAAGTTAAGGGTTCCGATTTCAGTTAGGATCACTAAGGTTTGGAGCAGAGCCCAACTGAGCCCTAACAATGGCATCCAGCTCACAGTACAAACAGTACCTGTGCTTCTGGCAGAGCGACATCCATTATATGAGGCTGTCCGCGTGGCTCCCCGTTCTCCAGGTGGGAGTATATGACCTGGTATCCCCGGATCTGGCCGTGCTGCTTCCCAGAGAGTGGTGCCTTCCATGTCACACGGATAGCTGTGGAGTTCACAGCCTCCACTTCGACTTTCCGAGGTGGGGCTCCTGGCACTAAAGGGGGACAGTTACATTTAAACTTTTAGGATTGTGTTTGAGCTGAAACACTCTAATAACTGCTAATGAGTTGCGGTTTGGGTAAGGAGAGGTATTAAAATATTTGTCAGTCAAGGAACATTTATCATATCGGTAGAAAAGCTAATGCGGCTTCAGTGAGAAGATTATTCTCAACTATTCAAGGATCCAGAAGAAAGTGTAAAAAAATCTGATAAAAATAAGAAGTGCTAAAAGATTAGCAGGAGGTGATGAAGGACAATTAATTATCTGATGAGGATGTGCTGAAATGCTGCTCAGCTGATTTGCTTGGCATGAATTATGGCACGACGACCAGATTAGGGAAAAGCATGATATCATTTCTAAAGGT
Source organism: Tiaroga cobitis (assembly GCA_030578255.1). Classification (NCBI taxonomy): domain Eukaryota; kingdom Metazoa; phylum Chordata; class Actinopteri; order Cypriniformes; family Leuciscidae; genus Tiaroga; species Tiaroga cobitis. Next base: position 25,366,556 of record CM060592.1, read on the forward strand.
GATCCCAGGACCAATATATAAGGATGTGACTATACGGCAGAAGGTGGTCTAAGACAGGAGGGGAGGAGAATGAGAAGAATGAAGAATGAGAAATGAGAAAGAGGAAAAAGATAACTAGAGATATCGATGAAAAAGCTAGTGGACAAAGACAAACTGTTGGTCAAGATTGAAATAATTAAGATTTTACATTTTAAATCCCATTTTAAATCCTGTTATTTAGGCTGCGTTTACACTGCAAGTCTTAATGCACAGATCTGATCTTTTGACCATATCCGATTTTTTGTCACGCTTGTTTACATTTAACTTTAGACACGCAACATGGTCGACCCTCGGGTTTTGAATGGCCGTACTAAATTTATTTATATAATTCACGTTGTGTGGCCATGATTATTAGCCAGCATGGATAAGTTAAAAGCTGTCATGAATATTTGCAGTGCCAAATCTGACTGAACGGATATAAAAAAAAAAAAAATCGTTTTAGTAGCGCGGTAATATTTAATTTATTTGAATGAATGATTAAGTGAGTTTTAGTGCTTCATGAAATGACATTAAAAAGCTATCTTTGTGGGCAAACGCATCACACTTGCCTGGAATTCCGAGGGGAATTGGATCTAAGCGTTTAGACGTAGGTCAGATGTCCAGATATACATCTGATTTAAAACCACATTTAGAAGTGGCTCAGAATGGATATGAAAAAATGTGTATCTTGTGTTTACACATGTGCAACATGTCAGATACGAGTAAAAAATCTGACTTTTTTGTGCCAGTGTAAACGACGTTGGAGACAGAGTGCATGTTGTCTTGTAAAGGACCATGCAGTGAGCACATCCGGTCTTATACTGCTCTCCTACGTTTAATAAGCTTTTCTCTTTAGCCTACACTTTTAAAAAAGCACTCAGGGATTGCCTGAAGTCACACGTGTTATAGCCTGTAACTTGTGCAATCATAAAGGACATGTAAAACTTTCTGTAGCACAACAGAGGAAGGACAGACAGTGAGTAAGAGTGAGTAACTGCTTTGAGGGCTGATGTCTGTGACTGCATGCCATGTCTAGGACAGGGTTTTTAAACTTTTTGAGGCCAAGGACCCCAAAATACAATGATTCCCTTGCAAAGGAGCCCTTTCTAAAACATCTTCATGCAGAACCATGGAGATCTTTATACTTAGCGATAATAATAATAAGCACGATATGATAGCATATACAGTACAACATGATGTTTAAATTACTGCCTTTTATTTTATAATTGACAATAAAGACAAAAATGATTAAAATAATATTTTTATGTTAAAATATATAAAACACATACACTACCGTTCAACAGTTTGTGGTCGGTAAGATTAAAAAAGTCTCTTATGCTTAACAAAGCTGCATTTATTTGATTAGAAACAGTACAAACAATTACATCGTGAAATATTATTTCAATTTTAAATATTTTTGTTTTACTTTAATACTTTTTAAAATGTAATTTACTGCTGTGATGGCAAAGCTGAATTTTCAGCATCATTACTCCAGTCTTCAGTGTCACATGATCCTTCAGAAATCATTCTAATGTGCTGATTTGCTGCTCAAGAAACATTTATTATTACTATTATCAAAGTTGAAAACAGTTGTGCAGCCTAATATTTTTTGTGAAAACCCGTGACCGTGATTTTTTTCAGGATTCTTTGATGAACAAAGTTCAAAAGAACAGCATTTATTTAGAATAGAAATCCTTTGTGAAATTATAAATGTCTTTACGGTCACTTAAAGTTCAATTATCAATTAAATGCTTCCTTGCTGAATAAAAGTATCAAATAAAATATTACTGGCCCCAAACTGTTGTACAGTATGTATAGTTGTTTTTTATTCATTATTATAAATATTTTTGAACAAAACTATATGCACTTTTAGCTTTTAGCTCCGATTTGCTAAAAATACATTTTGTAATTATTTTTCCTCGGACTCCCTTGCAGTGGCTCTGGGGTCCCTGAAACCCAGTTTGAAAACCCCTGGTCTAGGCATCCTGGTTAGCTAACAGCTGGACTTCCTGCAAAGCTGTGTCTGTTGTTTGATTAAAGTGTAGGACAATAAGACCATCCTTCAATGATAAGATGACTCTGAGCTATGAACCATGCGTAGTGGTCCACTGATGTTATGGTGTTTTAAGAGGATGTATCAGTGATATTGCTCCCTCCTCACTTATTAAGTTGTTCCACTTATAATTAAAACGAAATGCTCCAGTCACTACTTTTAGGGGGAAAACCCAGCTTTCAGGTCCAGGTTTGTTCAAGGTTAGGCATTATTTAGAGATTCTGACTTTGTCCATACCCCAACATTTAATTAGAAAAGTTTGACAAACAAGAAAGCCACAAGCATACTGTGGAATGTAAAACAAATGTCACAGATGACATTGTTCATAACCCTGAATTGGAATAACTGGTCGTCAGACAAAAAGAAAACATAGCAGGCAGCAGCAGTAGCCCAGCATTAGTAGTTGTCCACATAGGAGACTTCAGACCTACCGTCCTCATTGGTACGTATACGCACAGCTGTGCTCTCTGGGCCGGGGCCCACATCGGTGTGTGCTCTCACCCACACCTGATACTCCGTCCACTTCTCCAGCCCATCCAGCACATAGCTGGAAGCATCCGCTCCGATGTCCTTCACCTCGTGGCGCTCCGAGTCTTCATTGTTCACCGCCTGGTAGCTGACTGTGTAGCGCACGATAGCGCCGTGGCGACTAGCGGCCGGCGGCGCCACCCAACTCACCTTGATGCTGGTGGAGCTCAGGCTGAGCAGGTGCACGTCTTGAGGGGGGGCAGAGGGGGCTACGGGAGGGGGCAAGGCAACGGGGAGGGCATCAAGCAAACATTAAACAACTCAAAACAAGCTCGCTTCTGGACTGAGAGGTTGGGACAAGAATCGAGAACGTCTTTGTTATAAAAAAAAAAAAAACATAGTATGGAAACCTTATATCCTGATAACCTTTTTTTTTTATTATTATTATTTGTACCTTTTGTGGTCTGTGAATGGTCTAAGGTTGATTACTAGGTTTTCTGTCCTGTCTTTTTGAAAATACCAAAAAGAAACAAACAATTACAACAAAATTAATAGGAGAATGTAAACATAATATGAAATGTCATTTTAACAACATGTACAGTATATATACACATACCTTTTAAAAGTTTGGGGTCACTACGATTTTATTTTAAAGAAATTAATACTTTTATTCAGCAAGGATGCATATTCATATAAGGATTCATATTCATTAAAGAATTCTAAAATTAAATTCAATGAATCACAATTTAATAACAACCAAATCATCATATTAGAATGATTTCTGAAGGATCATGTGACACTGAAGACTGGAGTAATGATGCTGAAAATTCAGCTTTGCATCAAGAATAATTTACTATTTAAAATATATTTTCAAATAGAAAACATTTATTAAAAATTCTAATAATATTTCACAATATTACTCTTTTTATTGTATTATTGATCAAATAAATGCAGCATTTGTGAACTTAAGAGACTTTTTATAAAAAAATTAACATTTAAAATAATCTTACAGACCAGAAACTTTTTAAATAGTAGTGTGTATAACAGGCAATCAAATGCGCCTCACCAGCAAGAGTGTGCTGGTGTTAGAATACAATCCAAAACTGACATGCAATTGCGAAAAATATTACTAATTTGGCTGGTGGCTGGCGATTTCTCACTCTGGTCTAAGTGATCAGTAAGTCGCAGCCGTTTACAACTTCTCTGTTTGGATGTTGACAGGCAGGGGAAAAGCCATCGGTTTGTGTTTTAACAGGCATTCACACATTCTCAGTCAGCCTATTGGCTGGAAGACAACAGCCCCCTGTTTGTCAGAGATCCAAGTGTCAGTGAGTGTGACAGCTGACGCGTCCGAGAGCATACTCGACCATCCTGCCTTCGCTAAAGCATGCTGCAAGCATCTTTTGGCCGGCTCTGTGCCACTTCTGAGTGTCTGAGATAAGCGCAGCCCCAGCACGGCATATTTAATTAAGTCTGTGACGAACAGAGATCAGGTGAGCTACCAAATTAAATATTCTTGTTCAACACAACACAGTCCAGAGGCATAAAAAATAAAAATAAAAATCACTACAACAGCACAACAACAATTTACAATGATCAAAAAAAGCCAAAGGGCATCCGTTCATGCAACTCTACAGCATATGATAAACATAACTGCATGATAAAAAAACTAAAACAAAACTATAACTAAGGAAGAAAGGAGAGATAGGAAGGAGCGGAAGAACGCCGGGATATTTTAACATGCTCGCATTCCTTTGTTAACAACCAGAGCAGAGAACAGGAGAGGAAGTTTGATGATGTCACACCGTTCTTGGTGCCCACGGTGGGATTGAGCGTGAGGCGTCTCGCATCAGGGGGTCCTTAATCTGACAACAGTGGGAGAGCCACTACAAACGCCTGATGCTGCAGGTGGTGACAAAAATACTGCAGCCGTAGCTGAACACGTTGACAGATTGTTCGTTTTTTGATCTATTTTTTCCGGGATCCTGACAAAAAAAACCCATGCGATCAAAGGGCCTTTTGAGTCCTGGAGGAGGTGATAGACAGGTCTTGAGAAGAACACGAGGCTGTGAGGGACTCAAAGGGAAAGGGAGTATTCTGATATGACTGTAAATCTTGTAGTATATACTCTCTGAATATTGTCTTTTGATATGTGGGTGCAAGTGAGAAAGGTTGGGTTATACACGAGTAGAGGTGAGAGTCAGTGTTAAATTTAGCGCAAATGCAGTGTTTCATCTCCTTCTCAAGCAGGCTTCACTGCTCTGGCTTTTAACATTGCAGCAATAACAAATCACATTAATAGCCTATAAGCCAAAATAATGATGACAAAGGCACAAGCAGACACCAAACGTACCTTTCGCCCTTGTCAATGAATAAACGTATTCCCTGGCTTACAGGTGTAAGATAATTAATTGAGGAGACTGTAGACAAAGGCTTGAGAAAGGAGGGGAAAAGAGGACCTCTGGATTGCCCATAGGGACAAGTTTAGGTTAGTTGATGTGATAAAGACAATAAAATAGGGTACTCACTGGACTGGGCGGTCTTGGCTTCAATGGGCTGAGTGAAGACCCCAAGCCCCATTTCAGAGCGGGCCGCCAGGGAGAATTTATACACAGTGTCCGGCTTTAGACCTTCAACGGCGTATGAGCCAGCAGGGTCGAAGGTGACGTGGATCTAAAGAGGAAACATCAAAAACACTTTCTGTACAAAAACATATGTGTCCTATCCACACTCCACAGGTTTATTTTAAAGTTGGAATAAAATGTCTGTTTTCTAAATGCACGTTATTGCGAACAATTCATCCATGCATGTTATTATTATTTTTTATTACCTTGTAATTTTTAATTCGAGTATAACTCTAAAATGTTCCGATCTTCTCCAATCTTTTAGTCCGCTGAAAGGGATAGTTCACCAAAAACAGATCGGTCTATGCAAGAAACTGAACATTATTTACAACTGTATTACCTGTGGCAAGCGGTCCTGTGCGCGTTCACGACAGTCTGAAGCGCAAGCTTCCTGTCGCATAATGACGTACGCGTGGGAGCTCAAGCATTGAGAATCTGTGAAATGTCAATCTTTCCGATTGAGATCAAGCAAGTGAATGAAATCTTAGTTTTTTTTTTACATAGGTTGCAGCATCTAGGATAAGCACAAGTAAGTTTGCCGAGGCTGTGGATTACAGGTAATAATGTTGTAAAAATATCATTCTTGCACAGATCGATTGTTTCGCTTCATAAGACCTCAGTGTATCACCAGGAGCTACGGATATTTATGTAGTTTTGTCTGTATATGTCTTTTTTCGACTCTTAAAAGTGACGGTAGCAATTGACTTGCATTATATAAATCACCAAGGACTGCGGTTTCAGCTAAAAATCTTCTTTACTGTTCAAATGAAGAAAAAAAGTAACCTGCAGCTTTTCCAATCAACAAATGATGACTAGTAGGAACAGTTTTTTTTTTCCTTTTCAATCTGTTTCACTAATATGTATGTCATAATATGAAAGTTTTTTTGCTCCTTCTGCTTCATTGTGACTAACACATTAGTTCTGGGGCTGTGGGATGTATTGTGAGGTGGGTGTGGAAGACTAAAGGTGATGATACACAGGGCAACTTTTTGAGCAATGTTGCTGGGCAATGTTGCCGTCAACGGGCAACCAGATGAGACACAGGGCCCACGACCCATCTAAATTATCCAGATCGAAATGTATTGCCCATTTTCAATGGGAAAGTGCCCAAGCAACAATCGCTCGGCAAGATTGCCCAGCAACATTGCTCAAAAAGTTGCCCTGTGTATCATCACCTTTAGTCATCAAATCCAATTCACTTTCAAACATTTAATCTACCGTACTAATGATAAGAACTCCGTCCTCTTCTCCTTGTATGGTGATCACGCCCACTTAAGTCCACTTATGCGTGTTGTGTGTGTGTATCAGATTCAAATCACAGGAAGAGAGATTTTGAGTGAATAAAAGTTTTAATTTCGGTCTGTCTTCATAAAGTGTTAATTTACATTGTTCAACAAAAAAATGGAATCTGACAGAGTACATGCAGTTGTCAATGTTTTTTGTGTTTTTAGCATAACAGCTAATATTGTAGGCACATATTTTATCCTCATTTGTAAGTATCAGCTAAATTAATAAATCTACATATATATTTTTTTTTCTCATTGTTTATTCAACATTTTAAGATTTAAGAACACACTGATGGCTATCATGATGAGAGTGTGCATAAGACCTCTGATCTCAACGTTGAAGAACCGACATCAAGAAAACAGATCCAAACGGCCCATTCTGGCATCAGTTAGAAATACTGTCAAGCGCTGAGCATTGAACAGTACATTCTGTTTTTGAAGCCAAAAGCACAAATCTAATTCTATCAACTGACTGCAGACTTTTGCCTGCAGTCAATTTGTGAAATGTCAATTTTGGCTATCTTTCATTTGTATCCTTGGCCCACAGCAACAGCTGTAGACTACCAATATCAAGTCTTCTTGTAATTCTGATTGAATCGGGAAGGAACAAGCACTGACATGATACCTTGTTATCCGAGTCATCCTCCCAATATAGCAGCTCATATTTAATAATGGGGTCCTGGACCGGCCACAGCCAAGTTAGCTGGATCCGCGTATCCAGCTCCGCCTCAGCCTCAAAGCTGGATGGCTGAGCAGGAACTTGAAATCAAACAGACACAGACGTGTTAGCGACAACAGATGCACAAGTATTTTTAAGGTACTGACATGAAATAAAACATGCAAAGTAGGGCTGGGTATTGATACACATTTCCTGATTCAATTAGACTCCAATTTAATTCAATTATGATTTTGTTTTGATTCTGATTCATTTGGGTGCATTCAAGTAACAATGACAATTTCGCTTGTAAAAGGAAAGCTTAGCTATTTTTGTAAATAAAACAATGAACCTTCAAGTTCGATATATTCTGAAAATATTAACAATAGGGCCAAATCCATCCATTATGTAAAATCTCAACATATTCCATAACCAGAAGTAATGATAACTTGATGCTGATTCAGCAACCACTCTGAAAGATTCAGTGAGTTTATTCAGAGAATAATTCCTCAGACTGATTAAAATTGTAACATAGTCTTTTTGAATTATCCATTAAAAACATATGGTTCAAATGAGTAATTTATTCATGAATCGGACTACACTGGTTCTGTATGATTGGATTAATTAAAAAGAACCAGTTCGTGAGAGCCATTTGTTTGTGAATCGGCCTATATCTGTCATACTGTATGTTTTTATTAACTAAAAATAACTGGTTCACGAGAGTCATTTCATGGAGTTCTGGACTACACTGTTCATACAATATGTTAGTGCATGTGACATAATGATTGATTTTTACCCAGCCCTATGTATAAATACTGATGTATTATTCACTATCCCCAAAAATTCACCTCCTTGCTGTGTCTTGACCTGCAACACATCAGATGGGGGCCCGTCCCCTACAGACGTGAAGCCCAGGACACGTAGGCTATAGGTTATGTCGGTGGTCAGGCTCGAGATTGTGGTGAGACGGCTGTCGTCCGTGTTGTGTTTCTGCCAGGCACTGAGAGGAGCGTCCAGGTCAGATGTGTAGTAGATTCGATAGCCTCTAATCTGACCATTAGGTTCCTCCGGCGGTTCCCACTGCACCAACATGGTGCTGGCACTCAGCATACGTGCCTGGACGTGCAGAGGTGGGGAGGAAGGCGCCTGCTCACCCGTTCGTGTCTCAACCGGGTCACTGGGTGGCCCACGGCCGATGTTGTTGACCGCCATCACGCGGAACTCATATTCGGAATAAGGGCTGAGACCACCAATGCTGTAACGCGTGGTGGCAACACCGTCCACTTCTTGGAAGTTGGTGTCCGAGGTCTTGGCCCGGTACTGGATAATGTAGTAAGACACAGGTTCAGGGTTTCCAGAGTCCCATGTCAGGGTAACGCTCGTAGCTGTGGTTTCCGTCACAATGAGAGATGTAGGAGGCTTTGGGAGAGCTGAGGAGTAGACAATAAGAAAGGAAATTAAATGGATGACAGTATATGTAGGCTAAGCTGCCTACATGGTACACTCCTAAAATAGAGAAAGACGTGCAATGTAAGACAGCGAGAGAAAGAAGAAAGGCCTGCATTCTGGTGATTCACAGAAAGGCAGACCGTGCCGCCTCATCATTGTGTCTTTAAGATTTGTGGCTGGACTCCAGATAAATGTCGGTGACATTCTCCAAGTCCATATTGATTGGTGAAGTGCAAAGTGCAATCAATAGAGGCAGCCACGATGACGAGGAACGAAGTCTGGCAGGGCTCGGCGTTGTCTGGTGGGACAAGCCACACTGATACAGCTCCAGACATCTGGTCTGGGTAAACACATGCTCAGAATAATCTAAAGCCTTTCATTTTCTCAGAGCCCACAGTAAAAACGCGGGAAGTCCCTAAAGCTCAGTCAACAGAGAGCAAGTGTCCATGTTTTTTCTTTGCGTGCATTTGCCAGGCGTACCAAACAGCTGGTCAGAACCTTGGGGTTGCGGATAGAAAATAACTTTTTCTGTTCTCTGACAACCTATTAAGGGTCTTGGGTAAAATAACAGTCTATAGAATCTTTAAACTTAAGAAAATATACAAAATTGACCTTATTTACGCAATTAATACACGTTCTTGGACTAAAGCCGGAAGTACACTTCCCTTGTCTTGCAAACAGTCCAATTGACGTAATTTTCAACATCAGCACAGTCCGCTGATGTACTGGCTCACATCAATGAAGTGTACTTTTAATGGCTTGCACACTCAACAAAATGCAAGGAGGAGCAGAACGTGGAAAATTAAGCATACCTAGGCTATTCCTGCAAAAGATTCTTTCAAAATAACTACTATTTTTGTGTAGCTCACAAGTGGAGAGAGCAGTCATTCGAGGATCTTACCTTTGACAGAAACTTGTGCGGTTGCCTCAATCATACCGAGGGATGAGATAGCTACGCATGTGTAGTTGGTCGACTGACGGATGTTGTTGAGCTCCAGGACATTGCGCCCCACGGGCATCTCCTCATCCTTGGTGAGCTCCACATCACCAGCCATCCATTTGACGTAGGGCATGGGGGCACCTACTGCCACACAGGTGAGGTTGACACTGCCCCCTGGCATAACCTCGTGATTGGTGGGTGGGATGGAGAAACGGGGCGGAACTCGTCGTACTACCGGAACGAAGAAGAAAATGTGGTGTGAGATTTAGCATGTGCGATATTGTAGTACTTTTATGTCAACTTTTAAAACAAAAACCATACACGGGGAAATCTATTGCGATTACTACATCTCTAGTGTAAATACTAAGACTACATCACTAACATGAACAAACTAACATGAAGTCGAGCTGACAGGTCAAACAAATTCCCTTCAAAGGCCGAGCTGCCACTTTTTCCATTTGTTAAAGCCTGAAGCTTAACAACTGGAGGCAGGAAGTCAATACTATGGCTCACACATATGTGCAGAAAGGGGCGATAAACCAATACGTGCCGGAGGAAAGGTGAAGAAGGCATCGTAATGGTATTTCTTATAGAGTGAGACATTAAAATTCATGCCAAAGGGGAGCTTTATTGAATTGTGGATTTGAAGCAAAAAAAATCATCCTCGCTGAGGCATTGCAGGATGTAGAGTTTTCTCTGTCAGTTTATCGCCTGGTGGCACTGAGACCCTGGTCAGTTGTTGCTAGGTCCTGCCTGGATCCGGGAACCTGTCTGAGACCTTGTGGGAGATGTATTGTTCGCAGGGCCCTCTCTTTGTGAGCCTCTGATATGCAGATAAACCTGACATTAAAAGAGGTTCCCATGGAGACGAAAAGGAGCCTGCTGACACTGTGCAGAGATGGGGAGGAGAGAAGTGAACTATCAATGTGGGGGCTGCACGGAATTCAAACCAGTCTTGATCTAAACGGACTCGAATGCATGAGGCTCTTGGTGTACGAGGAACTAATCCACGAGGATCAGCGTGAGAAAAACATCAACATTTTTAAAGGATATTCTTTTATCAATGGAAATACTAGAAATGCATTTCACTCTCTATAATGTAGTGCTCAGAATCAAAGATGGTGGAAGATACTAACCCTGAACTATTTACAAGCAGCACAAACTGGAGAGACTTTTCTCTCCTATTCTCTCAAAATAGGAGTATAAAACCACAGCACATTAAACAGACTCTTCCAATTTGTGTTAATGACCCGCTGCCTCATGTCTGTCTATGGAGAAATGGCATAGGCAATAATTGGTTTTTGCACAGGTCTTCCTGAAATTGGATTCTCGACTACGTTCTCTCATTTTATTTTCAGATAGACACTGCGACCAAGCTTGTTATTCTCCTCATTATGTTTGCATTGTAAAGGAAAAACGATAGACTCTTGAGCATTTTTTTCTTTGAATTAGGCTATGTAAAATTCAAAGTACTTCAAGTCCGCTGTTGCAAAGAAATTACAGTAGCAGTAGCATGTCTAAGAAATACAAATATTCACTTTATTGATTTCCCTGGAAGTCTGACACTAACTGTGGAAATGGACATATGGTGACGATGATTTGTAGGATAGGAATGGAAATTCGGTGTGGGTAATACAACAGAAGTGTATTACTATCAAAATAAACACTGATGGTATTTCTATTATAATGTTTCGGGTAACAGGGAGCAGGTTGGCTACAGGAGCCTTTATCACGAGTCAAACCATACATGCATTGTGGGATAAAATGGACACTCAAACCTGACCAAAAAAAAGAAAATAAATTAAATTATTAAAAATATAATTACAGGTGATTGTTTGTCAAATTCAACAGGGATGTTTTACATAGATTAAAACTAGTTTGGACTAATTAACAATGAATTGCTTTCCCTTTTATTCCAGGCTCATGCAAGTCATCTGACAACACATTCAGCCTGATAACACAGGTTTTATAGCAGGGCAGCATAGCAGAGGGAGTGGGATTGATAACAAGGGTCTCTGATTAAAGAGGGATCCAGATTGAGGTCTGCAAGAAGCGGTTAAGAGTGAAAAGAACCAACCTCCTCGAGGGTCTAAGTGATGAGGTGAGAGTTTGACCAGGTGATATGAAGGAGATGAGATTGAAAGACAGAGACAAATGTGAGACAAGAGAACAGGGAAAAACATTTGTATAAATTTCATGGAGGTTAGAAAATGCAATGGAAAACTGAATAAAGACAAAGACACACACTTGAGTTAGATTTGTAATATACTCCACCATATCTCATACTGTTGTTAAATGTTAAAGGTAAATACAGGCCTGTTTAAGCAATAAATTTGCTTAAACATAAATGTAAGCACTGCATGTATGATGTCTATAGGGAACATAATCACATTGATAAAGGTTAATGGTAGACATTGATTTAAGGGACTAAGTTTGGTTATAGAAAGCGGTTGTCCATCTATTTAATAACTTTGCGTGTAACTATATTTAACACTAAAACAAAACTGACAACCATATTTTGCTGCTGTGTGAACATGGCATAATTACTTAACGTTACTCAATTTTAATACACTACCATTTCAAAGTTTTTTTTTTACTAAAATTAAAAGTATTTATTAAATTGACCAAAAGTAACAGCCAAGACATTGTTAAAGTAAAAAAATATATACATTTCAAATAAGCCGAGAAATGTTTCTTGAGCACCAAATCAAATTAGAATGATTTCTCACAGATCATGTGACTAAAGATTGGCTGCTGAAAATTCAATAATAATAAGAATATCAAGAATAAATTACATTTAAATATATATATAAATGCATATTAAAATAGAAAACAGATATTTTAAATTGGAATCATATTTCTCAATATTACTGTTTTTACTGTATAAAATAAATGTAGCCATGGTGAGCATGACTCTTCTTTCAAAATTAAGTCACATTATGATATAATGTCACTGTGACATATAAAGCCGTTTTTGTAAGATATAGTCAACATTTACAAGAAATCATGCAATAGTGAGATTTGAGATATTAAGTAATAGTCAACTTAGAAGTTTTTTCAACTTTTTTAGCTTGTTTATAACATGCTTCCAAAGAACAGCACAGGATGACTGACATATTATTAACATTTTCCTAATGTATGTTGGAGGAGTACGTTTACTGCTATACTATACAGACAATTCAGAATGATTGAACATATTCTGACAGCTGTCTCTGTATGCATACGAGCATACATAACTCCATATCTCCAGCGAGGCAGACAAGGCCACTGAGATCATCTAAAAGAGCCTTAGGTCATAATCTGCCACATGAAAGAAGATGATGTCAGTTAAAGGCTTGTTGAGAATGCCAAGGTAACACTACAATACAATGACGTGCATTAGCGGTATTAAAATTTACCTTCCTTAAATATTGAACAAAGGTAAGTGGACCCATTCACACAAGATATAATAAACAGACAGGCGGTTATGAAGTGTGCGCCCACTCTATTTGATTTGTTGTCAGTTTCAGGAGCAGAGGAAAGAGAGCAGACCGTGGTTGACAACTTTTCACTATAGAATAAGTGGCTGACAAATGAGCATTCACATATACAGCCAGTATACATGACTGTGATTCTCCCAGGTTATATAGTATTCTGTCAGACAGATGGACGGAGCGACAGAATGAGAGAGAGAGACAGTCATAGAGCATTCAGACAGCTCGCAGAAAAGTGCTGAGGACCAAGAAAAGGGAAGCAGCTATTGAATACATAGATCCACTGACAGGCTGGCAGTCTTAGACACCCAACTCATCTAGCGTGAGCAGATAAATGAGCAGGACGGGTGGCTGAGGAATGGGAGCAGGATACTGTGCTGAACGTCCTTGAAGAGAAAAGCATGATTAGCCGTTTTACAGAGACGCTTTGAAAAACAAGCACCCACACCCAGTCTGTGATGGACAGATGGATAAAGGCGACCCATTATGCACCTGTCAACTCTGAGGAAGTTAGTTTTTGGTGTACCTACAGAAGTTCCTGTTTTTGTTATTATTATTTTGGCTGTGCATGTTATGTTGCTTTGTAGTGAAATGTGAGGTCATGCAGACTGATTAACAAATTATAAATATTCATTTAACTCCATGGGGGATTTTTCCAAAAAACTGTCAAGAACAAGTGTGGCTCTTTTTTCTCCCCAAAGTCAACAGAAAATAGCAAGAAAATTACAATTTGTATAAAGAAAATGAAGCTCATTAGGAATAGTAATAGCAATATACTATAAATGATGGGGGTATATATTTAAATTACATTTAAATTAGTATTTATAATCATTTAAATGAGCATTTATAAGCAGTAGGCTATTTCATCAATAAAAAGACAATCTATCATTTAAATGCAATGTATTTATAAATAAAAGACTATTTAATCAATATAAAAGACCACATATAATTTTAACAACAATATTTAATAAATAATTTAAAATATCACAAAAGACCATATATTGCTGCTAAAATGTATAATTCACATAATATTTTCAGCACTGCATTACATTTAGGCTGATTATAAATAAAGTAAAAATGACCGCATTATTAGTTTTTTATTCGTTATTCGTTTAATTATCATAAAAAATAATCTCAAAATGCAAAACATCTTTTACATGACACCGTTTTCAACTAAAAAAGGAAAACTTTTTACACGTTTTGGCCATTTATTTACACGACAGTGGCGTTTTGGGGGCCTGAAAACGTAAACTTTTGAAAATGGGTTTCAAAGTGCACGTTTTTTAAAATGATACAGTCTCTGTGTAAACTACTGAATTTGTGAAAACGGTGATGTCATGCGCATGCGTATTATGTGTCTATAGGCACGTAGTGTTTCTTTAAAAAATGACATTGGGTAAATGAAAATGGGAAGGGAAAACTTTTCCGCGTTTAGTACACCGATGTCATGTAAACATACCCTTAAATGTTCCTACAAACAGGCTTCCCTTTTAATGCAAAATACAATTTATCCCCTTTATATTCAATGTGTTTAGACGCCACTAGCAACCTCGTGTGATTGAGTCGTACGATGACGTCTGCAGTTTAATCCCATTGTATATAACATTTTTGGCCGTTTGTTTGACAGGAAGCATGAGAAGGCTTAGTCTTCACTTATTGCGTGACAATTACTGGGTGGCACCGTAACGTCACTAGCTGGAGGCCATACTGGCAGCCAGCCATAAGCTCCCTGTTATTACCTGCATGGAAAGAGCTGAAGGGGTTGACACTCATAACAACAGCACTCCCAGAGTTATGTTTCACAGACAATGCCTCCACACCATTATACCTTTAAATCCACATATTAATACTGCAGGTGTCTTCCGTGGCACTAACCTTCGGTTAACCCTTTATGTCTGTTCGCTCTCATAACAAATACTTTAAGAAATATGCATGTTTACCTTTGCTTCAGTTGCTATGAAATCAAAACAGAGTAGGGAATGTTTTTTTGTTTTTTTTTCTCGGCACAATTTTGTTCAACAAACTTTAGTTTATTTTGGCTCCGAAATGCCAGGCAAAGTTCAACACATGTGGAAGTCAAAACAAAATTGCAACATGGTCAACACAAAGGTGTGAAGCATTGTTGAGGAAGTTGTTTTGATAGGGGCGGCACCTGGAGCGCGTCTCTTACCTCGCACGTAGAGATTGGCGGGGGCAGAGTAGCGCGTCCCGGCGCTGTTCATAGCTACACATTCGTACTTGCCCTGGTCTGATTCCTCGCTGTTTTCAATCTGCAGAGCTCCTGAAGAAAAAGAAAAAAGAGAGAAAAAAAAAAACAAGGGTAAAAGTCACCTCTTTGATTTACGAACACGATTATGAATCCCCTGACGCAACTTTCTCCAACAAACCACAAACTTTCACTGCAAACAATCAGTAAACACTTCCTGTTTAAATGTCAGACCAGTTCCACTGTGTATATAGTTTATTGGCCGAGAATGCTGCCTAAGACATGCGTAAAGATGATTTTGCAGGTTGAGGGAGTCTACAGCTTAACATATTTGCCTTTCACTGTCATTAGAAAAAGCTTTCAGGATATTAATGTCATTGACTCGGAGCCAATTACGCTACAGCACATGACTTTATTACTGCTGTGGCATATTTATACCAAGAAAAAAACTACGCAGACTGTCTGTTCACTATAGATAAAAACTGTGCTTCATAAGGTTACATGAGGACAATATTTAATTAGTCTTAACACACACAATGCTGGTCAAAACATTGGAATCATTCAGATTTATTTAAATGTTTTTTAGCTCAGCAAGGCTGTATTTCTTTGATCAAAAATACGGTAAAAACAGTAATATTGTGAAATATTGCCATCAATTTATTTGTGACGCAAAGCTGAATTTTCAGCATCATGACTCCGGTCTTCAGTGTCACGTGACCATTCAGAAATCATACTGACTGATTTACTGCTCAAGAAACATTTCCTATTATTATCAATGTAGAACACAGTTCAGTTGTGTAATATTTTTGTGGAACCTGTGATATACTATCATTAAAAAAAAGGAAATTAATACTTTTGTTCAGCAAGGATGCATTAAATTGATCAAAAGTGTCAGTAAAGACATTTATAATGTTACATTATAACGTAAACATTTCTATTTCAAATCAATGCTGTTCTTATTGACTGAAAATTTTAAAATATTTTTAAAAAATAAGCAGCAAAATGTTTTCAACATTGATAACCTTTAATAAAAATCGTATAAAAAGCCAATACAATTTATAAAAATGTAGCCATGACAGAGAAACATTACATTTGAAAATATACTAAAATAGAAAACAGTTATTTTATATTGTAAAAGTATATTCAAAATATTACTGTTTTTACTGTATTTATAATGAAATAGTGCAGCTTTGGTGAACAAAAGAGACTCAACAAAAACATTTAAATTCCATTCCAAACTTTTGACCAGCAGTGCATTTATTAATTTATTGAAGATATCACTTCAGTGCACAAAAGGAGGCAAATCTCTCAATAATGTAAAACAACATTTAGTGCAGCAGATACTTTATATCTACCCATTTTACACGGGCAGGAACATCAAAAGAAAAATCAATCCAGGTGTCCTAACCACAGATAAGGTGTTCGCTTCGACAAGACTCTGCCAGGCTCTTAATCTAGCAAAAGCACACATATTTACCTCTGGCAGTGGTGTACCACCATAGCATAGGTTATCACCTGCTGTTTACCCCTGACTACTTCCCAGCATCCCAGTGCTGCAGGAAAGAAATAACATGCACCACTAACCTTGCCCAATCTCCAAGTTCAAGGAAAACTGATTGGTGGTGTTTCCTACACTGACAAGCAGCAAATTACTAATCAATTCGGAGATTGCTCAGCACTGATTGCCGTCACCCCTCAGTCCTGACAACACATCTGATTGATGGTGCCATATTGTAAAGTAAAGGCCATATTGTAAAGTAAAGGGACCACAATAAAGACAAATTACACAAAATCCTATCTAAATCAAAGGAGGAATGTGAAAATCACACTTTCATACACAATTATGTGAATTTAATAAAAAAAAATTTTTTAAAGCATGCCTTTAATATATTTGACAGTTACAGACACAAAACAATTAGAATATTTTTGAACCATTAATGCATTCAAAGTGTTCGGTATGACATGATACAGTATGTTAAATGGATAGTTCACCCCAAAATAAAAACTGTAATTTTCTCAACCTAAATGATGACAGTTTTTTCATTTCTGGGAGAACTATCCCTTTATTTCAAACGGAGATGAGGTATGCCACACGGAGACATGCTTTTTTGAAACAAATGAATACACTGCGGGACAAACTGTGAGTCTTGACGAGGACATGGAATTGTAATGAAGACGATACATGTCCCTTATTGATAAAGGAGATACAAAACAATATGAGCTGATTGAGCTGAATTGAACACAAAGACCTGTTGTTGCGAGCGAGATAAATTAAACATTAGGCCCACGAACACTGAGATTTCAGCCAGTAAAAATCAGCAACCACTCGGGAACATAAGGCAGTGTCAGCTTATTTCTCCCTAAGCGAGCCAGACGTACTTCCTGATTCAAAACCTGAGGTGAGCTGCGTAACAAACAGACCTTTGTTATGCGCCGTACACTTACTTCTTTATACAGTCAAACTCCAGGGGTCCTCAGACCACTGGTATTGCTAACCGACTGAGTGAAGTAGGGCAATGGCGGATTTGTAGAGCACTCGCCTCTAACAAGTGTGTTTCTGAAATCCACGTTTCATTCAGAACTGAGAGCGACTGTGTGATTGATCGAACGCTCCATCTTAACAATCAGGGCCGTGCCCTCATTTCCCATACATACTCATTTTAGCATAAGTAGTATGCAAATTCAATCATTTCAATTTTATCACAGCCCAACTGGAATGTGAGAGAGACACTCTGGAGATTCTAAAGACGGCCTTCAGTCTTAAAACCAAACTCATAGCATAACTTTAATAAGACTCTGGCCTCAGAAAATATTCACAACAAACGCACGGCACAATAACTAGCAAGAGCCCAATATCGTCCCCTCATCAAAAGTATAGTTCATCTAAAAATTAAAACTCTGTCATAATTTACTTATCCTCATGTCATTCCAAACCCGTATGAATTTGGAACATAATTCTGTGGAACAGAAAAGAAGATATTTTGAAGAAGGTCCTGAATGAATTTCTATGCAGTAAACAATTGAAAGTTCCAATCCCCATTCATTTTTACTGCATGTAAAATGGCGACCAAGATATTCTTCAAAATCTCAAATTTTATGTTCCACTGGTTTGGAGTGACATGAGGGTTTGTACATGATCACCGAATTTTCATGAACTATTCCTATAATATATATTGGTAAGTGAACCGCCTCCAAAATAATGCACACTTTTCAGTAATAAATACACTACTGTTCAAAAATTGGGGGTCAACAAGAGAAGGCCTTCTTTGAGAGAAAAATACAATAGAAAACATTCATATTTTGAAATATTACAGTTTAAAATAACTGTTGTCTATGTCTATGTTTTCTACTGTCTTCACATGATCCTTCAGAAATCATTGATTCTAATATGCTGATTTGCTGCTCAAGAAACATTTATTTTTAATATCAATGTTACCAGTTTTGCAGAATATTTTTTTTGTGGAAACGTTGATATATTCTTTTTTTCCAGGATTCATTGATGAATTGAAATTTCATATGAACTTGAAATATTGAAATAGAAATCTTCTGCAACATTACAAATGACTTTACTCTCACTTTTGATCAATTGAATGCATCCTTGATAAATACAATTATTCATTTATTTCGAAAACAAAAAACTCTCACTGATCCCGAACTTTTGAACAGTAGTCTATTTCTGTTAAATTGCTTCGATATAGACATCAGAACACAGACAGGTTGAATATGTACTGAACAAGCAGGAAATGACAGTGGTGGTGATGATACGGGTAATGACGGAGATGTTTCGTGAGACACATTCCAGCTGTCTTACCTCGTATCGGCGAACCCCCTAGGTGAAGTAAATTGAATGCAAACAAGATTGAAGAGAAGTGTTAGTAGACGAGAGAGATAGACAAAGAGAGATAAGGAAAACAAAAGGGAGGGAATCAAATGAAAGTAAGCTTAATTAAACAGAAAGGAATCAAGTTGAGCCAGACTACTGCTCTCCGAGGATTAGTTGAATGTTGGCTGTCTGGTGCAACAGAATTAGCTCGAAAAAAGAAAAAGAAAAAGAAAAAGATCCGAGGGAATATTTTTCTTTGTGGTAGAATTCTGAGATAGTTTAGGTGGCTGCCAAACCGGATGCTTTAAGGACAATTTGCAGAGCTTAAGGAAACAATCAGTGTCTACTTTTGTTTTTGTTATTTTTGTTCACAGCATTGTTCAGAAAATCACAGACCATGGCAGGTTAAGGCGACACGTATGGTGTGACAATAGCAGAAACAGCTAGCAACAATTCTGTACACGCGAGTTTAAATCAACATGAAATGTCATTCTATAAATGATAAATGGCATTTAATTACTTATTTAATAACTTGGGCTCACCATTAGCATTTTTATTAGCTAGCCAATAAAATTTTTATTTTAGAAAAGCCAAAGTCTTGCTTGTTCCAACAGCAGCCTAAAACAATACATAAATACATATTTGGCTATTGGCAAACACAGTGATGTGAAGTGGTGTACTGCTATGAATGGGAAAAACTGCAACACGCAATATGGTGGATCTAATAAAGGAAGTCCCACCTTCACCAATAAAAGAGCCAATCGTCAGTTGAAAATGTCATCGTGTCACTGCACATCACTGTTAGACGCTCCGGTTCCCATTGAAACCTGAGATATACGTTTATTAATGCTATTTGAGCATAAGAAACAACATAACGACAATGTCAAAATTTGCTGCTAATTTGATACGTTTTATTTAAATGTGACTTTGGCATGCAGTTTTTAAGGCAAGCAGTTTGGCAACCAAGCAATGTGAGTTTGGCAAGCTATTTTCAAGCCGAAGAGAGTTGGTTTTGCATGCCAGACATATCTTTCTTGAGGTGTTGCAAATATGGCCGACCAAGTGAACTAATTTTCCTTGAAAGGGACTTTACTATCGGTTAACACTGGTTAAATCAACTGCTTGTGCAGCCAGATGAAAAGCTATAAATCATTTACCTAAGAAAGAGTTCATTTTGATTTCATGTCGACTTAAACTATCGGTCAAATCACAAGGTAAGGTTACTTCGTCATTACCATTGTCTATCAGAAAACACTTATCTATAAGTAAAACAGCAAACATGTCATTCAACATTCTCCTGAGGAGTAAAACGTGGAGATAAGCCAGATAAGACTAGCTTTATTGTCATAATTTTATGTTAAGAATGTCCTAAAGGGCCATAAAGCTTTGCGCCCCATGCCGTCCAGAGATAAGATCTTTGAGGAAGCAATGTTTTGATCTTTGGTGGAATGGTACATTTTGTTCATTTGACTTTTTGCAAGATAGAGGCATTCAGGATTCAAACTTTCAACTGTGTATTTGTAAGCTGAGTACTTAGACGCTGATGCTAGAAACTAGAGAACAAACTCCGCTGTGACTTGCCCTCTAAATGAGGTGGATTTAGTGGAGAAGGATAAACTCTGAGTCAGTCAGGAGCTATTAATCCAGCCTGGGCAAAGTCCTGTTCATCCGTCTGATCCTAGGTCAGACCTGAGCCGTCTATCCATTAGGAAGGTCTACAATGTAAATAGAGCAGCTGATCCTCTCAGGGCCACTCTCATATTCCCTTAAGGGGTGCCTACAATTACCCAGACCATTTGCATGTGGCTTAAGACCCATTTGATGTTATGGCCACATCAATACATTTCTCCTTCAATGGTAAGCAAACACAAATTGCCAGACCAAAGGCCTGACTTTGCACAAAAAAAAAAGCGTTCTAGTTTTAATTAGGTGGCAATATTGCATTCATTAAACTGAAAGAAACAGAGCTGTGTCGATAGGGTGTCTATATTATACATTTAGAATATTAGTTCCTGCTTCCTGGGTTGAAGAAGTGTGTCATCCCTACCTGAACGAAGCTGTTTAATTCGCCCGTTGCTGTTGATGTCTACAGGCAGGAAGTCCTTGAACCAAGTGATCTCCGGGTCAGGGTTCCCACTGGCGGCACAGAGCATCGTGGTTGTTCTTGTTCGCTCCACCACTTTTAGCTGAGGGCCCATGTCTATGGTCGGAAAGCCATGAGGAATCTGGTTTTCTGCAGCAAGAAAAAGAAAAACAGGTCAAGTCAGGAGCCAAAAATCTAATGATTTACCAAAATAAGGATAATGATCTCAAAGATCTCTGATTGCTATAAATCAAGGGTTAGAGATGTGAGCCAGACGTAACTGTCCTGCTAAAGCAAATCCAGGACTAGTCTCATTAGTGCACTGAATCAATTCACTTCCCAGAAAAAAAGCCTTCCTTTGCATTAATAAGATCAAAGCATGACGAGACTAATCCACAGGACGTTTGCGTACCGTTATTCTAACATGTAACACCATATGGACTCCAAGCTTTAAGTTTTAAGCTGCAAGCTTTTATTTTAATCTAAATCTTTACAGGAGTTTGAGAAGAGGCGGAGCAAAAACAATGAGAAAAGAAAAAGCAAATTCAGCTACAATTAAATCCAAACATGAAAGGATCAATACACTACTTAAAGTACTAGCAAGCCAGCACTATATTGATATTCCTCATACATTCTAGTTTTACTTTTCCACACTTTTCTGCAATATCATTGCGATTTTTAAATCCAACATGAAGACCTAAATAGATAATATTCTTTCTCTTCATAATTCATCATCTGAGGTTATGAGTTATTTCTTTTTTTTTAAACAAAAAACAAACATTCATTGTTAGTTTAGCATTATTGTTATTAAAATTTCAAATTGACCGAAACTAATTAGTATTATTATTGCTCTCATCATTTATTATATTTTTCTAACAATTTCAGACTTCTGTTGTTAAATGTGCTTAGATAAATTACTTTTATAGGTTACTTAAGGACAAGATCAAAGTTTGAAAATTTCCCCATCGACTTCCATTTTTATAATGGTCACAATTCAAAATGCAAACAACAGCAATGCCATCATCAAAACACTTGCATTCTCAATTGTCACTGGTCTTCCTTCTTGCATTCATTTGAATAATGAATTGCTCTATTCATTCTTGTAACATTTTAACCATCTTCAGCCGCCTCTACACTGCAAAAATGGTGACGTGTTGATACTGATATGTGTTGATACTGACGTGTTGATACTGACGAAGTTGATATGTGCCACAGAAAGAAAACCAAACAAGTGACAACTGCAACATGCACATGATGCGGCATTTCATTTATGCAAAACCAGTCTAAAACTGCTTACCTACAATTTAAACCTAACACATTTATTTTGCGGTCTTGCAAACACTGCTGTTTTCTTCTGGAAATGCAAATCTAGTTGGCAAATAATGCTTTGTCCTTCAATGGTTTGGAAAACACCCTTTCCACTCTGATACAGACCGAGACGCCTTTCACTATTTCTACACAAGGGAGTAACAGAGCAGATATCTCTAAGTATCAAACATTTGCATAATTAACACAAATTATATGAATAATATGAAAATGAACACTAATTATATCAGAAACCAGATAACCAAGTGAGCAAGGCTGTAAACATACGTCTTCCAAGCACATGAAAACATAAGCAATGCTGTGGCACGGTTTAAAATTACTTTTCTTTTTCCTCTTCTCAAACATTCACACAAATGTTTGGATGAAAGCCCATCATGCGTAATATTCACACTTGCAATAGCAACAACATTACTGCAACACCACACTCTCTTTGATGCCAGGGTAAGCCAAAAGGCAAGGCTGAATTATTCAGTTTGAGACAATCCTCTGCATGTGACAAACATTCTAAGGCAGGGGTGCACAATCCTGTTCCTGGAGATCTACCTTTCTGAAAAGTTCAGCTCCAACCCTGATCAAACACAACAGAAGCAGCTAATTCAGATCTCCAGGAGCACTTGATAATTACAGACAGGTTTGTTGGATCAGGGTTGGATCTGAACTGGTAGGTAGATCTCCAGGAACTGCTCTAAGGTCTACCTAGCACCAAAGTCAACTGCGATTGATCTTTTCTTATTATTCCAGTTAGTTCAACATTAAATCATTGAGCATCAAGCAATGCTTCTCATGGAAGCTGAATTAAAAAGCTCTCACACAAGACTCTGACTTCAGGACAATGGAAATCAGACATTTCCACAGTGAGCAAACCTCAAAAGGGTTATTTCACAATATGAAAACATCGAAAAGGGGAATCATTTAGAAAGCGGAAAAAATGTTGCGTGGAATCCCGACTGGAGGAACTTTTCTGTACAAGGTAACTTGGAATATGAGGCTGTTCAAGTTATGCCTCATTAAAAGCAAAAACATACAGATTTTTTTTCCACGTCTGACCTTCAGAAACTGTTATATATCGAAGTGTACATTTTTGCCTTGGCGTGCTTGAGAGAGGTCAACTACCTGTACGAGTGTGGGCTGTATCACTATGCCGGTCCTTTTCTCTTAGCGGCTTCTGAATAAACAATTGAATACATTTCCTTGAGAAGGAAATCACAAATAGTACCTAAGAGTCATATAGTCAGCATGCAAAAAAGGTAACCGAGCACACAACAACATCTAAGAGAAAACCTACTGGGCTGTTTCCTCAGTGTAGTGTGAAGATGTGCATTTCAGGTTCCCCTATCAGGTGTGCAAAAAAACATAAATAAAGAGAAAAATACAATCTCTCCTGGTGTTTCAGGTGACAAAGTGAAGAAAAAAAGTCATTGAGAGCAAAATAAGTGGCTTTTAATACAAGTCTTGTGTGCTTGTATTGAGTCGAGCAAGGACTCCATTTCTGAGATGAATTGGTAAGAAGGAAAAAATTCTGCAAAATGTCCCGCTCTGTCCCGGGTCTGTGCCGCATCATAGACGTGGGCGCCACAGCAGATGGTGGTTTGAATTTAAAAAGCCTGCCAACGCTAGTTTCATTGTTTCCCCGAAGCAGTTATGACAAGGTGCCTGGCTCCGATGGGGTGATACATTTGGTGGGTAATTGGGATGCCATCTTGTAAAGAGCAGAGGGAAACTTGAGAGTGGATGGAATGAGGAGGAAGTAGGAGGAACGGCTCTGCAGAAATGTTCCAGCAAATAGTCAATAGAGAGAAAGTGAACTTTAATGACAGTGATGTCATGTGCTGAGATTCTCTGCTTGTTTTGCAGAGTTTTATTTCACCTTTGTCTAAGAGGTTACGCAACTGACTGAGGTCATGGTATACGAGAAACAAAATTCCTGTCAATTACAGACAAAGAGTACAGGCTCAAGTTTTTATGCAACGTCAACACCTTATTTGTATCACGTTACTTTAAAAATGCAGTTAAGCCTACTGGCATTTCAAAGATAGTAGCTTGACTATGATTTACAGATTCATGACTACCGAAACCACGTCTAACCTTCAAGCATCATGTCCTACTAATCCAATGGGTGCGGCTCTATTGTTCTTTGTTCATGAAGGGTTTATTCACATTAGATTGTTATTTTTTGGTTAACTTTCAAACTCAACTGCGTTTTCCAATGCATTTAACCTTATGTAGCACACAAACACAAAAAACTACTCTAAGTTTTAAGTATGTCGTTTCCTTTTTTGCTGTTTACAGTATACACAACTTCAAAAAATCATTGTGAAAAGTAGTGTTGTCAAAAAACTCGGTACTTCGGTACCAAGTCGGTACTAAAAAAAAAATCAACGGTTACGGTCCCAGCTTTTCTAGGTACCGAGTACCGGGTTAATCCGGTTCTTGATGCGCTGTCAGAAAGATGCAGAGGTGCGTACCCTTCATAAAAACACTCTGAGACACGGCGACCGGCGCTGCTAATGCGGTGGCTCTGAATCCACTTGTTGACAAGAAACGAGGAAAGAGCCACATATGGAAATATTTTGAATTAGGCTAATGTCACGTTGCCATAAAGGGCCGGTCACACGTTTATATAGCCCGTTTTTTTTGCGCGTGCAAATTTCAAATGTAGGCGCGCGGCAAGCGCGCTCATAATAGAAGAGACGTGCGAGCTCGTCTTTCCAGGCTCGCCGCTGTTCATGGTTGCATAGCGGAGACACGGGAGAGCAAGCGCTTGTGGAAAGGAGAAAGCAATGCGATGCGCTCTCCATGATGACGAGGAAGTATCAGACTTAATTGATTTCTAGCCCTTACATTAGAAATCAGCCACAGGGTTCTCAAGCTTTGAAGACAGGCAAGAGTGACATTTTTGGATTAAATAAAAGTACAGTTAAGTCAAATAAAACATGTTTTATCTCCTGTATAGTTTGGTAACACTACAATGAGACACCATTCATTAATATTACTTAATGCAACATCAACACATTGAGTGAACAATATATTTTTACAACATGAATTAATATTTGTGAATGTTATTTAATACAAACACTTGATTGTTCATGTTTGTTCACTTCATTCATTATGCATTAAATAATGTTAACAGATAAAACTTTTGATTTAAAAAATATATTAGTACATTTTTAAGTTAACCCCATGGAGAATAATTGCTACAGTATATAACTGTTGTTTATTGTTAGGTAATTTTATCTAATGTTATCTAACAAATAGAATCTTATTGTAAATTGTTTTTAATACTACAGTTTCCATCTTTGTAACTGTGATATACACTTTAAATGTGTAAATTTAATCTAAATTAAGCTTTGGTACCGAAATTGGTACCGAGAACCGTGGATTTTCTCTGGTATTGGTACCGAATACTGATATTTTGGTACCGTGACAACACTAGTGACAAGCATTTTTTATTTGAGATTAGATGTGAATTATATACTGTAACAGTACTATACTTTTAATTCTGTTTGTTTAATTATGGTGGCGTTTAATTGCACATGCTCCCCTATTTTTACATTTAGATTACCTTTTTCATCATGTTACACTCACTCAATTTGTATAAACATTAACAATTTATTGACACAGTTATTAGCAAATCCCAAAATTAATATCCATCTTTCCCACTATACAGTACATTATAATGTAGTGATGCCTAAGTTCAATTGTAACATTTAAAATGACTGATTTTCAGATTTGAGTGTTTTATTTTTAAATTCAGACAAAACTGTATATAACTATTATTAATTAGTTATCTGCCATTACATACAAATAATCACTGGCGCACATAAACTGTTGTAGGTCCTTCCAACTCTTTTAAAGCTAATAGTTAAGTCCTTGTGACGACCTCCATAAACAAGTGCCAATGTAACAATAGTACTTGTGATAGTACCCAATCAAATCTTCTTCCTGAATGGGAAATCTACTGTTGCCATCCACAGACCCAGAGCGAGTATTTAATGAGACTTTACCAGAGCGATAAGACTGTCCAGGCCCTTGCAGATGGCAATCTATTGTATTTTCTCCTCGGTTGTGGAACCAGGCCAGAAGCAGCCAAGCTTTATCGATGCATGTGACCACAAAAAGGGAGCTAACAGAGTAGCACACCACAAACCCATCTGTAATCAGTTTTGTGGAAAGAAAAGGAACATTGTTTTTTGAGCAGCAGTAAATTACGCTCACTGAGACTTATATTCAATGCTGTGAACGATCAGATAACAGAAGAACAGATCGAGGCTTGAAAGTCTGATATTTACAAAACTTGAGTGCTGCAGAAAACCAACAAATGAAACTATTGGCGAACAATGGGAGAGAACTAACTCTGTATCATTACCAACACAAAGCAGCGATGCTGCCAAGAGAAATAACAATGGCTTTTCAGGTGGCCGGGAGTAAGTAGGACAAAATGTCCTGAAGGCAGAGAAATGGAACGGTGAACTCATCTAATGCGAACAACGAGCGCTGTCGTAAACATGGTTTAGATATGCATAGGCTGCATGTCCTCAATGCTGGGTCAGAGCAGAGAGGGACACGATACACATTACAGTCGATCCGACATGAGGAGTAGTGTAGGAGGGCGGTCACCGTGGGAGGATAAAGAGGGAAATGGAGGACAGGAGGGGTACATGCCAACCTCCTGCCAGCTCCAATTACCAAGAAGAACAGAGCATGGCATGTGGGGTGATGGGTCTAATCAGAACCCCACTGAAGAGACAAGTCTCTGTCCTCAGACCCCACTGTGAAACAGCCCGAGTGCTCTCCACGTCCACGTCAGCCGGAGTTATTCTCACCCTGCACAAACACGTCGCCACAGAAGAGGATGCTCAGATAGTGATGAAGCACCGTGGGGCACTCACACCGAGAACAAGCTGTTCGTCAGAGACTGATCACGCATGTTTAGATCCAATCTCATGAGTCTGGTGTAATGTCCATGCTATATGCTAACTGTATGTGTTTAAAGGGACTGTTCACCCTAAATGCCACATCTTTTGAAATAAGATGATAGATTTAGGAGAGTTCTTTGAAGAACTGTTCCATGAAAGGTTTTTTTGGGGAACCCAAAATGGTTCTTAAATGGCATCGCTGTGAAAACCCACTTTTGGAACCAGTGTAAAAGAAAGACATTTTTGACTGAAATATTCCTTTAAGCATGTGGAGGTCTCAACTGTTAGAGAAGAACAAAGTTCCACAAACACATTTTGGACAGCATATCCCTCACACTGAATTTCTCTCCAGTAAGGGAACTTCTAAACTAATAGCTTGTTTAAAAACAATGTAGTATTCCTGTAAAAGTCTCAACAGTTCTTGGGAAACAAATGTCCTTGTAATTTCCAGAAAGGTGTGTATGAGAGTGATGGATGACGACAATTAAAGGGGACATCTCTTTTGATGGAGGGAGCAGAAGGGTTTCTGTAGTGATATATGACAACAGAACACCATTCATTTTACTACATCTTTTAATTTCCTGAGATCATTTCAGGTCCAGGGTTGTCATCCTCTGGAGAAAACAGGTTTTTACATTATCCAGCTTGCCAAAAAATCTGCTTCATTGGCTCATCACTGAATACATATATACAACAAATTAGACAGATGTGTTGTCCGTTAAGAATGCAAGCACAATGCTTAGCAAATCAATCTAGAAATAGCTTACTTGTATTGTAGCTGTCTCTGCATATTAAACTGGAAAAAAAGTACACTGAAAAACCTAACAACAAAATCAATGATAAAACAGTGCAAACACTGTACAGCTGGGAAAAATGTTTTATTAAACCCCAGTGCATGATGGGAACACCAGTATCAGAAAAGCGGGTTAGTTTTACTTCATTTTATAATGTTGATATTTATGCTTTAATTTCTACAAGCTTGAATTGAGTACTAATAAGGAATTTACTTTGTTTTTTGCCTGAACTAACTTTTTCATACAGAAATTACATTTGTTTCTTTCTGTAGTATTTACTTCACCACAGAATCATTTTTATCAGTGTACTTCAACGTCAAAAACATTACACATTTACCTTCAAAATTAGATCATACTCTCAATGTAGCCTCTCAATACTTACGAATAACATACATTCTAGAGAATCAAAGCAATTACGAATGAGAGACGGCAGGCACTGTATCCGAACAAAACACCATTCATTCATGAAAGATGACATCAGTGTTAGGTGATATCAGTGACAGCCTAGATATCAGACAGCACAGAACGCTGCTTTGCCTGCAGGCTGATGTAGGAGATAACTTTTACATGCTATTATATTTGCATTTTTGGAGACAAGACTGAGTGCTTTTAAGATGAAGCAAAGGCAAAACATTAAGCCATTTAGAAAAGAGCAAAAAGATGTGAGAAAAAAGTACACAAATGTACATTTATAATGATTTCAATTTTAAATAAATGCTATGTATCTATGTATCGAAGAATTCGGAAAAAAGGTATCATGGTTTCCAAAAAAATGCATAAATAAGTGGCAAAAAAATAAGAAGTATTTCTTAAGCATCAAATCAGCACATTAGAATGATTTCTGAAGGATCATGTGACACTGAAGACTGGAGTAATGATGCTGAAAATTCAGCTTTGCGGTCTCATTTTTTATTTTTTTTTATTAAAATTTTTAAAATATATTTAACAGAAACAATAGTAAACAGCTATTGTGAATTGTAATATCACAATATTAGGCTACTGCTTTCACTGTATTTTTGATAAAATAAATGCAGCCTTGGCAAGCATAAGAGACTTTCCAAAACATATAAAAAAAAATCTTATCAACCGCAAACTTTTGAATGTTATTTCAATCATGACAACTAGTTTGAGCTATTTGGCTAGTTTGAGTTATTTAGCATGATGGACTAGATCTGCTACACTGCTGCTGGTTTATTGCTGCTGCTGCATAAATAGACATTCATAAATCCCATAGGAGATCTAGGCAGGTGGAGCTGGGGGAGGTGGAAGGTTTCAGAGGAACTCTGATGACAAGCTGCAGGACTAGCCTACAGCAAACACTGTACCAGATTATTTAGAAATATTGCGCAAGCAATTGCATTGTCTGTAGGATCAGTAGAGGCCAAACCGCTTATCCTGCGCCCTCTAGAGTTTCATGACTGAACTAGATTTATAATGTACTGTAGGCAATATAATGCATCTAATTAAGAATACTTTACTTGAAAGAGCTCATCACAATGCATTATAGGACTGACTTACGCTGCCTACCTTGTTGAGCAGCTTTGGCTTTGGGAATGTGCTTATGTGAATGTCTAGACAGGCAGTTGTTTTTAGAACAGAGTTTCAGTGTACAGCGATTTTGTAGTCGAGATGGATTTCAAGGTGGTCAGATCTCCTGGTTCATTATAATTATGAACACTGCTAGGACTTCTTAAGGATCAACATAAAGGCAGAAAACAGACCAAGTAAAATCAATAGTTGCCCGGAACATCCTCACCTTTAAATGGTATAATTGTCCGTGAAGATCTGCAACTTCACAGACACGTAGTAAATAACAAAGCAGCATGTGTAAAGGTGAACCGCACCCTAGGAGTGTCGGAGTCCCGTCTGCAATATTTCAGCAGCGTGCTGTTTATCTAAGTCAGTGGAGAGGAAAAAGGTGTAATGCATGCCATGACCTTTGAAATAATACACTTTTTCTTGCTGGCCCGAATATTCAGGCTGACTTCCTTCCAACAGTCACTTAATCAATGTTGGCCAGGTGCGACGTTGGTCGCTCTCTCCCTCCACTATCCGCATGAGTCTGTCTTTCTGGTTTTTCCTCTCTCCGTCTAGCCCTCCTTCCTGTGTGTCCTCCAGTTTCTTGTGTCTCGGTATGATCTACAGCTCTGCCACAGACACGTAGCTGTTATTTATGCTACAGCACACTGGTTTGTACATCACAGCAGCACATGTGTGACCCATTACCACAACCGAAGGGTGATCTGCTCACTCCACTCAAGCGCAACGGCCCGAGTCACCTTGAGCCATGACAGCCGTGTGGAAATCAAGCGATCTGCTATCTGTTATAGAGCACACCTTATTTAGATGTAGAGAGCTCGAACAGAACCAATATCCTGGTCAAGTAACAAGTGTTTTTGTGTTTAGTGTTTGATCAAAAAATATTTTATTAATGTTAATCAATCAATACAATTGCAAATAAAGTAATACAATAAAAAGCATATAATTATAATCAATCAAAATTATGAATAATAAAGAAACTATAAACATTTAGAACATATATAAAATCTCAAATATCCTCTTTAAAAAATGAAAATACCTGATCCCCTATAACAAAGCAGCTCTGACACATTCAAACACCTGTTTAAATGAACCACTTCCCAAAGAGTAAGCTTTTTTAGTATGGTTGAAAGTTACTGAGAACAGTGTAACATGAAAATGAAGCCCCCTTGGCTCTGTTCATGTGACAGCCGTTACTTATTCTTTCAGTTTGCTGACAGAACACCACAGATCAAACACACACACAGCTCTCTATTAGCGCATCTTCTCTTCAGGCTCTGACACTGAGCTAATCAAACTAAAGATACAACTGACTGTATAGCTGCCACGCCTACCAAACTTTTGACAGACCAACAATCTCACGACCCGAAACGCTCCAGATAACCACAGAATTTGAACGTACATCAAAGCCTTTGAATGTCCCACGCTGTTTGCATTTTTGTTTGTTCTTCCACCCCAGTTGCATCCTTGAATACATTTTGCTTTAGTAAAAGATTAAATTTGAATATGTTTGGTTCATTTGCAAATGTTCCCAGATACCAGTAAAATGAAACTGTAGATGGCGCAGGCTGATAGGTCCTTGACTCAATTTGGTAGCGATCGCATCGTCATACTGTAGCGCAGCTGATTGGTTTCTGTTTCTTCAGCGGCCAATGAGCTGCGGCTCAACGTTCAAATACCGGTAGTGGCACTATCTTTTTGCAGAAAGATGACATTTAGTGAATTTACCAAATAAAATTTTATTAAAAAAAAAATCATTAGGCAGTAAATTGATTTAAATGGAAATTTCTGCGACAGACACACCGAGCAAACCCTAGCTTAGTTTGTTCCCTATACAACACAGCCTCTTATATTTTATTGCCTAATCAGAGAATTTCAAATATTTTTACTCTCACTTTCACCTCATCTGTTCTGTTTTGCCTTTGAAACTGAAAGCCTATGATCATTCCACCCTGAAGCTACATTGACCAGGCTGTCGGACATACGACGACTCAAAGTGTGAACTGCTCCAATTACGCGGCCTAGTGAGCATGGCTGTCAGAGCCACAGGGCTGCTTATTCACAATTACTAGAGCAACATCAGTCAGAGAATGGCCACTCAACAGCACTACAGACAATCTCAACTCTAGAGATTTAAAGCCTGTAGCTGTGTCCGAAACTGCTCACTCATTCACTACTCCCTATATAGTGTATGGGATGTAAGTGCACTATATCCGCAAGGAGTGAACGAAATGAAGTGAGTGAATTCGGACACTGATGTATGTGCGTCGGAGAACTTTTATTCTGTTACTTACTTTATAAAATAATATTAATAACAATAACAATCATAATGACTTTATGTAATTATATACAGTATACCTCCGTGCCAGCTTTGCAGTTTCATCAATTGTATAATTGGCTTATCATGCTTAATATGTGTATAATCAGTTAGTGTTATAACAGAAATTGTTAGAAACTCTCACAGATGACGTGGTCGTTGAGTGCCCTCAGGCGACCGTTATGATTACATTTGAATGAATACGCTACCTACAGATGATTAACTAATATTTTTAAATCATCCACCAAATTATCATCTCGTCCTTACAGTTTAATGAGTTAAAAAATGTATATAATTTCATTTAATTTTAAAATACATCTATATAATGTTGTCCCTATATTTTAATGTTTAAAACTAAACATTAACCCCCTAAAACTAGCATGAAATAAATAAGAAAGCAGAAATAAGAAAGCTGCAAAGTAATCTGGTTTAAACTCGCTTGCTCCCGCACTTTCACGCGCGCTCAGTCCTCCCCGCATTGGATTTTGGCAAATAGCCTAGTGATTCAGCAAGTGTACATCGAATGTACACTTGAATTCAGAGAGGAATGTGGGTATAAAAGTCAACGAATGTAGGGAATGATGTTGTTCACTCAGAATTCGGACACAACTACAAAATGGCCGACACCCGGTATAGTGCACTATATAGTGGATAGGGAGCGGTTTTGGACACAGCTCCTGTCACACGTCTGAGTTCCCTTCCTCAGAACTAAACTGGACTGGAAGAGCTCACTATATTGACAACGGTCGTAAACACATCTGCTGCAGTGAATCGGTAGTGGCTCCAATGAGATCTGGCAGCTACAAACATGTTCTGTCAGGATTAATTACTGATGTTAGTCATAATTAGGGAAAACAGCCTTTAATGTGGATTGTGCATCAAGCCGGAGGTTAAAGCTGCAACTTTATTCAAAATCCAGTAATTTAAGTTAAGCCGCAAGGCCTTCGATAATGCAGCAGGGATGCCGATACAGACTCCAGGTGAGTGAATCCACCCAGCCATATTGCACGAGTCCTTGGGAGAGGCCGCGCTCGACAGACGCAGTTTGTATCTGTCAAACGCTCATGATCTACAGTGCTGGGCTTCAAGCCAGCAGATGGTGGGAGAAATTAAACTCGTGACACGGACCGTTGACTGAAGCCAGGGAAGCAGTTGGAGACCACACCTGTAGAGTAGATGGGGTCTGTGTGTGTTGCGTGAGAGCGCTTCCCTGGAATGTGCATAAGCAAATGATGCCCTTCCAGTTAAACTGAAAAGTTGTCATTCAGGAAAATGACCTGAACTGTCATTCAAGTCAGGAAAAAAATTCAAAAGCTTGGTGTAATTAAACACACTGTGATGTGGGGCAGTCGATGTCAAATGGTGTCAGTAAATGGAGGACGGTTCTGATCCAGAGTGGTCTTTGCCTGTACTTGACTAACTGGAAAAAAAACATTTATATCTAGTATTGTGAGGGAATGGACCCAGTCTTCACCAGAGCAGGCTTCTTAAAAATACAAATAAATAAATACCAGGAACAAGTGATTTTCATGACATTTGGTTCTGTTAAAAATTCTAAAATTTGCATTTTTCCACCAATGCGGACAAACATTGGAATAAAATCAGAGCCTCGTAAAACAATCAGCATGTATTTTATTTTTTCTCTGCAGTGAATCAACTTTCAAGAGTGTGATTCACTGTTTCTCATGAATACTTTGCAGTGGAAAAACTCCTTTATACCCCTCCCACATATGCGCAACACATGACCTGTTTCACAAACAGTGAACTGGTAAAAGTATAAAGATTTAAGAGAGATAAAGACGGCAAAGCTGTTGGATGCAATACATGTGAACAAGTAATAACCTGTTTTTCCAAAGAGTTGTCTAATAAAATCTGATTTGATAAGAACAAAACAGTTCTGTAGTCTGAAATCTGGGTAGTGAATGCAATATGAATTGTTTTCCAATAATTGTTCATTCGCACTTCCTTGAAATTACAAAAAGAATTGTTAATAAAATCTGAATCAGCACTATAATCATTACGATTCCCAAACATGGAGTTTTCTCCAAATTGCTAATTCAATATTAATTCACTGGCAGTATGAGTAATGTTTACTAATTACACTGTTCAATACGAGAAAGACAAGAACTCCAGGGGCGCGTACCAGTAGAGCTCTTGAAAAGGATATCTAATGAGGAAACCGCATCTTCAAATGTACAGAAATACTCCACTGATACATCATTTAAAAGAATTCTTGTGGGTTCAGAGGACGATGGGTGTCTTTCCAATTCCTCCCAATGTGATGCATGAAAGCATGGACGTCATCACGTCAGCCTGGCACAAGACAAGAGCATGAAATGAATAAGCCAAAAATGAGAGATGAACTCTTTTTACCATTCGTAATTTCGGAGGGATGGAACAAAAAAAGATCTTAGGCAAATTCACCCAGAATTACACTTTCTGATTGTGATTTAGCGGATGGTTGGAATGAAAGTCATTAAACCGAACAACGCAAAAGGCACATGTAACAAACTGCTCTGCATTCAGTCTTCTCTGCAGTCCTTGAGTGTCAGTAATGTCAAATTTCTCTGCTATAGAGAAACGAGGAGCACAAATGGGGTGCAGCTAGACGAAGTCATTATGAATTCACACAGAGGCCCATGTTGTCATCCGCACAATGTGATTACAAGAGAGGCATGGCAAATTTTTATTCAACAGACAACAGCTGTGAGCAAATAACGCCCACAACCTTGGTGGAAGTGCAGCCTGGAAGTTGAAATGAAACCTTCTGGTATTCCACAGATTCGTTGTGTAGAGTCTACGGCGAAGAGCGAGCCCTGAAGGCATTTTGGGATGCATCAGTGGCCCTCAGAGGAAAAGAACGTTCACACTTCTAGAGCAACCAAACAAATCATAATCACAGAAGAAATGCTCTTGTAACTGCCATCTGTTTAAATTGGGATCAATTATGTTAAGTTCACAGTAATTATTTAGCAATATGATTCAAGTGGCTAATTAGACAGGCAGACGCAGTGACACACATATTCCTAAGCTGTGTTTGACCAGCTAAACTCAAGTGGGAGTGATTCATGTGGCTTAAACAAGTTTTAGCACATTAACAAAAGTCTGTAAACCAGGTCACTCAACTTCAAGAAGTTCAACTCTATTAAGCACATAATTGCTGGTTGTTTGAGCAATAAAGTCTATTTTTCTGCCACCTTGATACGTTCAACCAAACCAGACCAAACGAATCAAACCAGACCAAAGCCAAACAACAAAACAAACCACACAAAGCAAAACACAAAAGCCCCAAAGCAACGCACAAAACAAAACACTCTATTGCTTAAGGTTGCTATATGTTTAACTGCTTTTAAATGGCATTCTGAAATACCATACTAATTGGTCAATCATGCGATATGTGGTCAAATATTTTGTATAATGACTGTTGAACTCCACAACAACTGCTTTCCTACACTTATTTTCTCTCGTATCACTTTGTGTTTTCTTCTTTTTCTCTCAAATTTAAACATGTAATGTCCTTTTTATTCTAATTAGATGCATAAAACAAAACCCCTTTATGTCAGGAGTCCTGATAATCCGCCAGTGTTTATTTTGTGATAATGACTGGCTGACTGTATGACTGTATGTGAAATAGATTATGGTTCTGAATTATTATCATATTCATATACCATGCTATTTACATGGGACATTTCCAAGAAAACTAGAATGGTACTATTGCCTAAAAAAAAACACGACAGCACCACTTTACGTTTTGTATTTAAAGCAGTACAAGCACCACAGTTCTACCCTGGTTAAACAGTGATAAGTGTTATATTTCAGCCTAATATAATTTCTATGAGCTTAAGATGAGGCGACTGCATTTCTGGCAGAGATTCCCAAGACCCTCCAAATGTACCGCACAGGACATCCTTTAGTAAGTCATTAGAGAACATCATTATCATTCAACTTCTCCTTTGTGCTGGTCTTTCAGCATTGCTGTAGGACACAAATGATGCATTGCTCGCTATGACCAATGAGCTATAAATAGAGTTCATTCTGTCCTGCAGGATCCTGTGGGCGTCCAACTTATCCACTTCACTGTGGAACGCAGCTAAAAGAGCAAAACGGCCTGCCTTCAATATGGCACCTCTTTCTTACTCTTCCTCTCTGAACGGCGCCACAGGACTCTAGCATTCATCAGATGTTTTCTTCATTCGAGGCTTCTAATTTCAACTAAATGGCCTTTGTCTGCTCATACACGGAGGTAAAAAAAAAATAATATTAAAAGGGATTACACTGGGGGCACGCGTGTAATACCAAACACATGGTGCTGTGGTGGGTCAGCCGTTACTACAAGGAATTCTGAGGGATATTTTAAGATATTCATTTTAATAGTATTTGAATTGTTGACATTTCATCACGCTCTCATATTCCCAATCTCATGCTTCACTCTTATTTCTCAGCACATAAATGTATTGCTAAACATGGGGCAAGATCCAATGGCTTGCATAGAGAAATGGGTCAGAGGTTATTCTTAAATCAGGACTAACAACCTTATACTTAGACGCTACTAATGACCCAAGACACTATATCGACGCTGTCGGGCAGAAACAGTATCTCCACATTTCGTCAATTTTATATATTTTTTCATAAACCATTACTATTGGTGACCCTTTATGTCGGTCTGTGGGTTTTGCAAATATCTAACCAATGAAAAGTATTAAAAAGAGCTTATGTCTAAACCTCGTAACTCCATAATGAGATACACTTATTGCCTCAGATGCGGCCATTCTAATGACAGACAAAACACCTATGTCCAAAATTCGCTGGTGAATCGGGTTGGGAATCGAAAATCAGGCCAGGAATCAATTCCTGTGTGAACATTTTAATATGTTTTTAAACCATTCAAGCGCAAGACGGCGCAAAAGAGAACTCAATTTGACACACATGCATTGTTTTCAGTGCTGGTCACATCCAGAGTGTGTGCACAAAAAGCCGCCTCTCATAGTGCACGAATACAAAATTAAGTTCTCTTTAGCGTATTTTTGCGCCTGAACACAAAATGATGTGAAAATATCCTCGTAAACGCAGTTGGTTATGTCTAAAGTGAACATAAACAGTTGAGAATAAAAACGCACGTGTAACAGTGTATTGGATCTGAACATTAGATCTTAAAGTGACAGCAGCCTAATAAATCTGCTGCCACCTGTGTCATTACTGTTAATCAAAGAATAAAAGAAAAATAAAATCACTCAATGATCTCGACTGAATAACTTTTGTAACTTTAATAAGGATTCATCTATATTAAAAAAGAAAAATAAAGAAAATTATGAAGTGTTATCTTACATTTGACTTCAATTTCTGAACTTTATTCAGTTGTATTTGGTTGTGCTATATTGCTAATTTGCATTATTGTTTTTATTGTATTACTGACTGTTTACGTGTCTTTAATAATGTTTGAAAGTTATATTAATTAGTCTATTTTCTTAGTTGTTTTTAGGCTGCTGATTTTTTACTGAGAATAAATCTGTATATTTTTTTACACTTTTAAAAACCTTATTCGTCAATGACCCATATTTCTTTATAAACCATCTTGGTGACACTTCACAATAAGGTTCCATTCGTTAACATTATTTAAATACATTAGTTAAAATGAACTGAACATTAAAAATACTTCTAAAGCATTTAAAAACCTTAGTTAAAATGTTATTTTGAACATTTACTAATACATTATTCAAATCAAACGTTGTATCTGTTAATACTATTTAAAGGACCTGGGCTGACAGAGAACAGTTGCATTTTTATTTACTAATGTTAACAAAGATTAATACATACTGTAAAAAATACATTGCTCAGTTGTTAGTTAATGTTAGTTAAACATCAACTAATGTTAACTAATGGGAACTATATATTTAATTTGAATAGATAACTTTTTTTTATAAAATGAATACTTCCATCACGTGTTGTGGCCTGGTGGGTAGTGTTCAAATCTAGCTAGAGTCGTTTCACAATCCCACCCCATCTTCTCCTGTCACTTTTCCACTATTTATCCAGTTGAAGGCAAAAACTCATGCAATAAAGGCAGAAATTAATGAAAAATTGGTCAAACCCAGGGCCATCAAATGCCCAGTGGGACAACTCACCTTCCAGCACAGTGAGTTTGGCGCTGGTGTTGATTTCTCCCATGCTGTTGGTGGCTGTGCACTCATAGATGGCCTCGTCCCTGTGAGTGCGCAGCGGCTGTATGCGGAGAACTGAGCCCGAACCGTCATCAAATTCAATCACCTGAGAAAGAAAGACACACACACACACACACACCGTGTTAAATGTTTTTCTCTCTTCTCGTCTTAAATTTACGACAAACCCTCAGACAGATCGTATATCTTCAAAAGCGGTGGGTCTTTAATCACCTCCCTCTGAACTTCCAGCCAACTACTGTCTGGAGTTATTCTCCTAGAACTGCCACGTCTATCCCAGGCGGATATTGTGTTGATGGAATGGGCTTTAATTTCTAATGTGTAAAAAATATGCTTTTACATGTGATATTTTACAGCCCAGTGCAGAAAACCTGAATTCAGCATGGTGTGTATGGGGCTGGAATACCTAGGACACTTAAAGAACACTTAAGAGATGATACATTTAGTGTATTTAGGCTAATTTGTTCTCCTCCCAGATCTGTGTGCATTGCCTCATTTAGATCAAGAGCAGGGCTAGGCGACATGGTAGAAACACGATTAAAAAATTAACTAGATTAATCGCAATAAAAAACACTTATATATTTATAATTTCACAGCTAATCTCCAAATTAATGTTGAGACAACATAAAGACAGTATATTTTAAATACTTGTTTAATGGCATCTTTTTATGAATGAAGGCCATTATCACTGAGACTAATACAGCTACTGATGTCTCATAAAAATGATTTCCCCCCCAATTTTAAACATTAATTACAGCCATTCAACATTAATTGAACGGTGTAATTGAAAACTATCAATGTTTTTACATTTATTAGGCTTAAAAAAATAACAACTTTTAATTTAAGTGAACTTCAAATAATCCTCACATAAATCCGTAATAAATGTCATATTTACCTGTGCCCTTCCTACATGTCTAACAGGTAGGACATACAGAAATTTAATAAAGTTATCAAACAGTCTGCACTGCATAAATTATAAATTAATTATATAGACTAATCCTTATTAAAGCTACAGAAGCAGCGAGTAATTTTCTCTGTTACCTTTGTTCTTTCATTAACTTTACTTACAGACAGAATTAGTGGCGGCTGTCACTTTAAGACCAGCAGCTGCTGACAGAGACGCGGATCTTACGCGAGCCTCAATCTTTCACAAATCTTACGTTCATTTAAGACTTTATTTAACTCATTTAAGACTGCTCTTATGAGGATACTCGACAAAACAGACATTTTGGCATAAATGTGTGTGTTATTGTTCGTTCAAGCACGAAAGAGAAAGAGAAGATTCTGGTGCGCAGTCTATGCGCCGCCCGATACTGGCGCGAGTCTTTCTGTGCGTCGCGTGTGTGTCAGGACACAGCCAGCGCGTTCTCTTTTGTCTTGTCGCGCTTGAATGGTTAAAAAGCATTTGCATGAATTAGAGCGTGATCATATAATGTAATGCTAGTTAAAGGATGACAGAAAAAAAAAAGGATGCTGCGTTAATTGCGTTTAATATTTTTAACGCGTTAAACTGAAATAAACTAATCGCATACGTTGTTAACAGCCCTACTATTCTGACAATATTTGACAAAACATTTATATATAAATGTTTGTAATTAGATACAAGTTGGTTTGGTTTGACATTTTTAAGTGTGACTTTTTAATTCACAGTTTTTATTTCTAAAATAAATAAATAAAAACATTTTAAAATAAATTAAATGAAAAAAAGTCAATTAAATAAGTGCTACAATATTTCATTAAAATTATTATTATTATTTTCGCTGAAATGGGTAAATAAATAACATTTCAAAATATTAGTTTCCTGAAATTGGTCAAATATTTTTTTGAAAGTGTCCAAATACTTTTTTGTTTTGTTTTTTTTGTAAGATTTTAAACAAACAAACAAAGCTCAGAAATAGGTGAAAGGTTAGTAGGGTTATTCTTTTTATTTTTTTATTTGTTTGTTTATTTTTTGCTGCGCTATTTTTCTTTAAGCAGCCCATTTCCCTGTTGAAAAATATTGGGCCTTCATACTGACCCCAAACCATGAAGAGGTACATTCAGATCTCAGCTTAAACCCTAACACAGACAGAACAGGAAATGGGGCGAAGGGAATAGAGGGACAACACAGAGGGGTGTGAGGTGGCTGAGGGCAACACAAAAGAATATATCAGCATAAGATCGCAAGAAGAAAAACAAGAGTGTTGCGCAAATGCCTGATGATGGAAAGAAGAAAGGCATCATGATGAGACAATGACATGCTAAGGAGAGGCAGGAAAAGACAGTTAGTCACCTCAAAGCGCTGGGAGCTAACTTTCTTTCCTTTCTTCATCCATGTGATCCGAGGCTTGGGCTCACCCGCTGCTTGGCACACAAAGGATGCCACTCCTCCTGAAATCCCTGTCTGGTCCTCTGGAGATTTGATGAAATTTGGCAAGCCTTGAAAAGTGAGGTGAAAAGGAAGAAAAAAAATTAGTTCCTGGACTGTGGTCGCACAATACTTTGTTAAACTAGTTTTGAACGGGCATCCTTTAAACTGGAACTAAGTTAACACCTGCAGCTGAGCCTGAGAGAGACTTTCACCCACAAGTCACCTAATACCTCTCAGAATGTCCCATGCTCTGTATGACAGCTTCTTATTGACTTATTCTTATTTAAACTTAATTTAAACATTCGCTAAAACCCTTTAAAAGTCAATGAGGCAGTCATAAGCAGCGAGTTAAGACGTCATGTCCAGACAAAAATAGTTCAACGTCTCGAGAACCCTGCGTTCCGATGCACTCCGTCTAGATCTTGAGATGTCAATTTAGCACATTCATTTTGTACCATTATTTATAAAACCAAGAACATGATAAAAGATTAACTAACTGTTTGCATTAGCCATGTTTCCACTGCCGGGTGTGCCAAAAGTGAGTGTGCTAGTGTGTGTCAGGGCCAGTCACGTTTCCACCGCCACTTCTGGGCTTGATCGGACCTCCTTGGGGCCAACAGCCAGGGTTTTTTGGCCCAAAGAATACCTTGGTCCAAAGAGGGCCAACTGGGGCTTGATGAGTTGTTATGGTCAAAGGCCCTTTGCTCATTTATCTGAACAGGGTCAACACCATTTCCCATGTTATCTCAACATTTAAGACATTTAAAATGGTCATTCTTTCTATAGAAATGTGAAGTAAGCATATATTTTATCAATATTTTTCTAAATGTCATAAAAGCCATAATGGAGTTGGTTTGTGCATTCCTGTGATCACAAATAAATGGAGGCAGGCGCGACTGAATGTGTCTGATGTGTGCTCTCTTTTTATGTGAGATCATGGTACAGTAAATACCAGTTTGATTCAGAATTATTGATGAAGAATTATTGACGCCCAGCACGTTGTTATCCCTGGCACATTATTATTATTTTTTTTATAATTAAATCACACTGAAGTTTAAACACTGACAGCCCTGTTAAATATACATTAATTGCATGCATTTAACTGTCAATAATCTTTATACAATCATAAAACAAGGTAAGTGTTAAACTGACAGAATTTGTTGCTACTTTTTATAATCACACAAAATTAAAGTATTAACATGGCAGTCCTAGAAAACACAAAATAAACACAGTCAATGTGATTCAACAGCCAAAAATAGCCTCAAGAATTAAGAAACACTTAACACACTGACAGAAAGAATGAAAACATTTCATTCTGTATTCAAAAAGAGAAACGTTGACAATGGTATGGCTTCAACAACTAGTAGCTAAACAACATTGTTTTGTTTTTTTAAAGAGGCCAGTCAGCGCACGCTGCAGCTCATGGCTTTCTGCGAGAACAGCTCACACACCCTGCGTTGTTGTCATGCATTTACAATACAAACAACAATGGGACAAGTTTCACCACTGCTCAAGCCAGGTAGTGAAGATAAAACCCCACATGTATCGCATGAGTCATTTCAAACATGTAATGGCTTGTTTTTAAAGACATTTGGCAGAATCACAGCTACTGCGCAACATTCTGCGGAAATAGTGGGTGATGCGGGTGAAAGGTGAATTATTAAATATTACACTAGATGTACCACTTGCATTTTCAATTCCCTGAGCATCATTCACTAACAACTTCAGATCAGAAACCCAACCTTGTTCAATCTAATAGAGCATGGATTCACATCTGTAAATACTTCACCTACATTAAATATAAAATACACAAACAAGACCCTGAAAACCACCTTTAGCCCGATCTCACTTTATCAACCCCATGATTTCTGATAATCTCATTTAGGAGGAGGACGCAAAATCCATTATCACAGTGAAACATCTCCAGTGACCCACGGGACATGTTGGAATAGATCACGGTGTCCTAGCGGGCGGTCCACAGTGGGAATCTAATCCTCTCTTAGTCAAGGGAGAGATAAATTGCAGCGGTGTGGAGACTACATGCGGTTGTGATTTTCTTGAAGGGAACAAGCCGGGGGAATACGATGACATCGCAATGGTGTCCTTCCTCCTTTATACTTTGGGATCAGAAGGGGAGTGCTGAAGAAAACAAAATCAATACCTAGTTAACATAACATAGCACCTACGGGTAGGGTGGTGAAGTACTGACTAGCAGACATCACTACAGTGTGCCGGGGGTGGCTTGGGTTGCCCTTGCTCTAGGACATAACCCCCACCGGAGCTATATAAGAGAAGAAGACGCCCACAACTGTGAGGCTGTTTGTGTGTATGCACCTGTATGTGTATCCATTGTAAAATCTAAGCCAATGTGTACCACACCAGCACCCTTATGACCCACAGGAGTATTGGCTGGCCTGACATTTAAATGACATTTACGTGCCGGTTTCTCTGGAGACCGTTTTGATTGGCACCACAGAGCAATGCATACCCTTATAAAAGCCATTCTGGCTACTTTTATCTCCATTATACCCACACAAGAGGGTGGAAAGGAAGTTTTGGGAGCTAACGGCCTCCCCATTGGAGCCATCACTGCTGGTTTAATGGGTAAATCCCCAACAAGATTCTCCAGTATACTTGCTGGGAATTCCCAAAACATGGATACTTGGGTGTGCGTGTGATTTAAAGCATGAGGTTAGTGTCAGTTTGACATTCAAGAGTCCTTTAACATCGGTCATGACATTTCTATTAGCGTGTGTCTGTGTGTGTGTGGGGGGGGGGGGGGGGGGGGGGGTCCCAGTGGGCATTAGCCTATCTGGGCACATGTTTCAAATTAAAGTACATATAAACTGCTGAGACTTTAAGCACATGAGATGCATGAATGAACCACAGAGGTCCACAGGAAAGGCATGATAATAAGGGTCTAGAGAGACATACAATTTTTACTGATATTTTCACAATTTCAACTTTGATCTTTAAGAATAG
The DNA here is from genome assembly GCA_030578255.1 of Tiaroga cobitis. NCBI lineage: Eukaryota > Metazoa > Chordata > Actinopteri > Cypriniformes > Leuciscidae > Tiaroga > Tiaroga cobitis. Next base: position 25,410,034 of record CM060592.1, read on the forward strand.
CACTTAAACGACATATTTAGCGCTAACTTTTGTATATTTGATTTGTATAATTATTTAACATTTACACAATGTCAGAAAGCTGAAACTAAAACTAATTAAATTATTTTCTGCATACTGGTTATCAGACACTTGCATAACAATTATTTGTATATTTCCATACTTATAATTATAGGATCACTGTGATGTTGAAAATTTAAAAGCAACCTCAGAGCATTAATCTCAACCACATTTCCACATTTATTTCTGACCTGGGGAGAAAGAAAAACCTATGACTAGAAAGCCTAGTCCAGTCTAAAACAGATTAGTTATATTCATAGTGGTGTTTATGGTACATTCTGATTGATTTGTTAATCAAGAGGACCTTTCCAGTGGCCAGTGACATTATCTAAGGTGCTCTTGAAACATTTGTAGAGCTCTCAAAAGTCTCAAAGCTAACAGATCGACGTAGTGCAGTTGTGCCCTCAACATGTTTGTGAATTGACAGAGGAGAGGTTCAGGGCTCAGGGTTACTTGATGCTCAAAGAGACTCTGTTGAGAACACAGGTCATAGAAGGAGATGAGAGGGACCGGGCCCTGACCTCCCAGGTGTCTCTGCTGTCGCCCCAGTCCTTTTGTATTAACCAACTCAATAAATCCAAAGGCGCCAGAACAGGTGGCCTTGGACACCTGTTGACATTTATTTCCTACAGACTAGAGTCATGCTTTAGACAGCAGCATGTGGCCAGTGTAAGGGGAGGACAGCAAATGGGCAGCAAATTCCTGATCAAGATGAAAAAACTTTACTTTTACTTGCAAACACGTTTTGCTTGCGTCTTGAAGTTACGTCAATTTTCAAGATGGGTAATTTAAGGCTTTCCCTGGAGGAGACTTGTGTTGCAAAATGCATCTGAATTTTGTAGGAATGTTTTAAGCATTTATACAGCTTTTTTCTTAAAAGGCTTTAGAGTGGAGACGACAAATGGACACCAGCAATTAGCAGCATTCCCGCTCCGCAGAAACACCCGATCCGGATTAAGTACAAGGATCAATACACAAAGCAGGGAGCCAACCATTCGTTCTCATTAATAATAGATTAGCAAGTTATCATTTTCACTCGTGCTCCGAGCGGAAATGTGTCCGATGCTATCAGCTGCGGTTGTTTTAGTGAAACTTCTCCATTAACTGGGATTTAGACCTTTTACAGGATTTTGCTTTCAATTAACTCTACATCAAGCCAGTTATTTTGCTCTATCGGTTTAATATCTCCAGTTTCCTTTATTGACATGCACGATTCCCTCGCTAAATCCAATGCAGTGGCATCTGCGGCAAAAGGGTATGCTTTTAGGAAAAGAGACGATTGGCTGTGAAAGTTGTTTGAAATGCAACTTATCAACACTTTGCTTTTCCAGGCCTTGAGAGAAACGCAGAATCAGTGGGCCGAAGAATGGAGACAAACAAACGATTGGATAAGTAAGGCACTAAAAACTAAAGGAAGAACAATTCCCAGTGGGAATTCTTTCTCTAAGTGATACAGTGTTAGGCTGCTGTTGAGTGCGCCACTTTCTAATGTTATTAAATTATTTAGGAGAATGTGCGGAACACAAATTCTGAGCACAATTATGTATATCCCTCTGTGAGGAACATTAAAGTAATGGATTTCCTCATAAGACACTGCTGGAGAATTATCTTAAAGGGACAGTTCAGCCAAAAAAACTGTTTACTCGCATCGTTCACTCACCCTTGTGTCGTTCCAAACCTTTTTCTTTTGAGAAGAAATGGTGAAGGACACTCTTTAAAATATAATGCAAGTAAATGAGGCCTGATACTGTCAAGCTTTAAAAAAACACCACAAAAGTACACTAAAAGTAGTCCACACAACTCAAGTCCTCTGAAGTTATATAATAGTTTGGTGCGAGAGATTTAAGCTGTAACTCACAGACAATCTTGAAAATTCAGGAGCAAATGTTGGGATGATGTGAACAAATCATACGTTTTGAATCAGATCTTTAAGTGAATCAAAATAATCCAGTTGTTGATTCATTTAATGAATCAGACTGGTATGATTCTTGATCCTGCGCCAATGAGTCGCTCACAGTACGGTAGTTAACAACTCACTGGAGGCGAAGCATTTCAATGAATAGCCTAACACCTTACATTTTCAACACAGGCTGATTGGAAAAACCTGCTTGCGGTGACATTTCTGCAAAATTATGTTACGTTGTTTCCTGTACTGTCACAGTAAAATATCCAGTGAGTCGCGCTAAAATCGCATTTTATCTGAAGCAGATGAATGTGAATCTGGGAAAGTTTCATTATGTTGGTTGTTGTACAGATTGCAGCTGCTTCTGAAATAAAATGTTTGGTGAGAAGCTCTAAAGGGTTTATGCTCTATCGTTTTTGAAAATAATGTACCACCTACACTATAGTGTTAAAAAGGCAAATGTGAGATAAAAATGTGTTTTCTGAAGCAACCATGCCATTTTAGCTTGCTTGTACAAGTCTTTTTATCAAAACTTCTTTTTATCAAAACTAGTTCCTCACGGATTCATGCACAATCACTCCAAATCACAAGTGCAAGTTTACTACATCATAAAAGCCATGCATATGGAGCTGATTATGTGATGGAAACAGCTAAATATATTCGTTTATGAATCATGCAGTATGGTAAAAGTGTTCTGAGGTCATAACGTATTATTGAGCAAGTATTATTGTGCGCTAATATTCCCCTGAACTCAAAACTTGTGTGTAAAGGAATCAAAGTTGGTGTTTTACTGCCACTAGTGTTCATTTCAGCTGCAAAATGAAGTGTATAGGTACATAGTGTAGTGTATAGTGTATATAAGTGTATATATGAGTGTTGCACGTTTTTCCAAAATGAGTCTAGATTGTAAATGTTGGTCTTATAATCAAGTTATTGAATGACTTTAGACGACTCATACGGATTACTTTTATGGTACTGTCATAATGCGTATGTGTCTTTTTTTATGGTTCAATGCATTACAATTGCACAGACAAGAGTGACCAGCACTTAATTCATGATATCTTCCTTTGTGTTCCACAGAAAAAAGTAAGTCAGAACTGACAGAAATGAAGATTAAGTAATGTTCTTACACAGATTGGGTGGAGGGTACACATGTAGCCACTGAGGGAAAAAATCATTTACTAAAAGCATTAGCTCAATGTTCCCTCATGTGTCTTGACAAGTTGATGAAAAAAGAGCTTCCTGTTAATAGAGGTAAGCTGTATCATATGACCAGGCGGTTTAGCATTACTTCAGCCTTTAAACCAGTGCCCATCCTGGAGTCTTCAAAGTCGTGACTCATTATCTCTCTTTCCCACTGTCGACATGATATTGGATCAAAGACGAGACGGGCAATCATGAGGGAATATCGTTACTACCTCATTATTCGGCCCTCATGATAGAACAATAGAGTTATTCTGCCTCGCAGAGAAAACCTTCCTGTTTAGACGGAGCCATCAATATTAAAACAAACCGGCGCTAGATGCTAGTGCATTCCAGCTTGCTTCTCATAGGGCTATTGTTATGATGAGCATAGCACACAGAAAGCTTTCGCACAATAGGCAGGTGTCATCCGGGCCTCGCTTTTGGCAGAGGGACAAGAGGAATGTTTGCATGGGAATACAGATAAGTGAGGATCACGGCTGGTTTGCAGGCAGCACTAGACTGAGAACTCCATAAGACAGAAGGTACAGGAAGTTCTGGGTGACTCTGAACGCTTAGGGCAGCCAGGCACTATGAAAGATTAAGGAGCCATGAAATATCACCAGATTGGAAATATTTTGAAAGGTTAACCCAAAGTGATCGCCCGAGACCATTCTAGAAAGCCTCAGGAGTCTGCGCCGTTACCGAAGGGTGTCATTATGACACAAACATAAATGGTCATAAATCTGGCTGCTTTATTTGCTACGACCTGCACGTAATCTGCGTTAACCCAGCGTTTTCCTCAGAGGACTCATGTGGTGGATGGTGTGTTGCAGGAGAAATATTCTAGCCTCAGCTACAGTGGAAGCGGGGTAATGAGAATTCTGCCTGAGGTTTACTTTAATTTTTCAAACAAGCTTTAAATCTCATGCCTTTTTCAACTGTTTTCCAAAAAGTCCCAGCATGGTTACTACAGGTATAGAAAAAGCTAAATAAATAAATAAATACTTACATTATATACATTATATTACATTTTATAGTAAGTGTTATAGTCATAACATCTATACACACAGAGTGTTAGCTTCTCAGTTGCTTAATCTCGTGACACATGGCAACACAGCTAAAAGTGTCCTATATTTGACCATTTAATGAAAGTAGTTGATGCATTCACAAGCCCGTAAAAGCTGTCGAGTTAAATCACGCACAACGCGCGAAAGGGGGGTTTGCAAAATGTCTTGTATTTTTGTAATTGTATTAATTTAACAAACACATATGACTACGATTAACAGCCTCGGATAGTTACAGGTCTGCTTAGGTCTGTCTTTAACAGTTTATAAGTTTTAGTTAAAAATAAATGTCCCAATGGAGAAATTAAAATAGTTTCAGTTATGAAACTATCAGTTTACCCGGAACTATCAGTGAGTGGCAGATTTGAAGAAAGTTACAGTCGTTTGGCAAATAAATAAATGACTGAGTTAAATACGTATTACTGACATTTTATCATGTAAGCTTTATGAGCATTCACTGCTTATATGGACCACACCCACTGATTTTTATATATACACAGTGCTTGGCATAAGTGAACACACCCATGCTAAAGTTGACTAAAAAGAATAAAAAAAATCATCTTTTGGAAATTGATCTTAATGCCTTAATTAAAAAAATGAGGAACAATCCAATTATGAGAAATAATGTAACGTAATTAAATACATGTTGTTCCTTAAAATAAAATACAGAGGGTATAAGTCAGGACACCCCTATGTTAAATAGAGGCAGGCAGATTTCTATTTTTAAAGGCCTAGAGATTGGCATGGTTTTATTTCAGTTAGCCTAATAGCTGGTTTGATTTGCATTGAGAGATGATCTTATGGAAAGTACCCCATGTCAATCTCTAGGTATGGTGAAGGGTGTGATGATGTGGGGCTATTTTAATTCCAAAGGCCAAGGGAACTTTATCAGGATACATAGTGTCCTGGTGGATCCATGAAATAACTGGCCTTTAAAAAAATATCTGCCTGCCTCTATGGGAATTTAACAAAGGGGTGTCCTGACTTATGCCCCATGTATTTATTTACAGAACATTTATTTATTTACAATACATTATTCATTCACAAAGAAAATTGGTGTCCTTGTAGATTGGATTTTTCCAAAAAAAAAAAAAAAAAATTAAATTAAGGCATTAAGATCAATTTCTAAAAGATGATTTTGTATTCCTCTTTTTAGTCAACTTTAGCATGGGTGTGTTCACTTAATAAAATTAATAATATTAAATATATATTACAATAAACTAATTAATATATATATATATATATATATATATATATATATATATATATATATATATATATATATATATATATATATATATATATATATATATATATATATAATTATTTTTATTATAATATATATTTATTATTATTAATTTTAAGCATTAGATGAAAAAGGTAATCTAAAATGTAAAAATCTGGTTAAAGTTGAAACACTAAAATAAAATAAAATGAATAAAATGCTAAAATAAAATGTCACTTATACTGGCCAATAACCAATATATCATGCATTCATAGTTTTGAATATTCCAAAAATATTCCATACTTAAGTGCCACATGTTTACTCGACACAGTCCTATCCTTTTATATTAAATGAGTGTGCATATGTACAGTTTTTGAAAGTCTTTTTCATCTTCATGCATAAACAGCTCTGGGACAGCTGAGAGGAGGGAGGCAGGGCGCTGTTAAAGCTGTTAGGTAAAGGGCAGCCATCACATTTGCACAGCCTGTGCCATTGACTGGCGGGTGGGCAGAAAAAGCTTGGGTGCCCCTGGGGGATGGACATGAGACAGGGATGTAGGATTGGAGAGGAGATCAGTGTCTAGATGCTGGATCAATGGGGACCCGTTATGGGTTGCGTCATCAATCACAATCAAAGCCCCTCTCACACAAAATAACCAAACTAATCAGCTTCCCAACATAAAAGCCTCATTCACTGCTCATACATCTTTACCTCTGTCCTTTTCTACAAGTCTGGAGTATTTAAACTGTCACACCATGTGTCAAGAGAAAATGTAATTACAGTCCTTTTGGGATCTGAACACAAATGGACCTGGACTTGACTGGGGTGTTCATTAAAAGGAATTCACCGAAGCAGATCCACAACTACAAAACACTCCGCGAGGCTAAATACAGGTGTGTGATATGCTAATTTGGGGAAAAAAAGCCTGTCCATACTTAATATTACAATAATAAATGTATACAATTAGACTACTGTACAAATATCTTACGAATATATCGGATTCTCTTTATTAAAAGGAATAGGCTAGTCATCATTTACTCACCCTTATGTTGTTCCAATTTCATATGAATTCATACGAGTAAAGGGAGGCTAAAGGAACGAGTGAAGGAACTAAATTTTAAAAAGAGTAAAGTAAACAGTCAGCAATAAAAGAAGAGCATATAAACAAATTGCAAACGATAGAACAAATAAATACAATAGAATAAAAAAACTAATGAAATAAACATGGCTTTGAGTTTTTCAGGTGGGTCTAAATGTAGTATAAGAGAGTTCAGTTAAGAAATACTACAGAAAATAACACTGGATAGTCTTCATTGTATAAATTAAATACAGATTAATGCTTACAATTTAAGTTACAAAAGTTATCCAGTCAAGAGCAGAGAGTGATTTTCTGTCTTTTGTTCTTTGATTAACCTGACAGACACCAGCAGGAATATTAGGCTGCTGTCACTTTAAAAGTGTATGCACAGATCCAATATACTGTTACACATCAAGCATTTTCTTTCTCAACTATTTACATTCACCAAGAGCGTGTATTTGACCAGTTGCGCGCAATAAGCCAATAAGCTTTGAAGGAAGGAACATTGGAACCATTTTTGATATTTCAGTATCAATATGTATAGAAATATCGACACTTTTGACAACACTAAGGATGGGTACATAATGACAGAAATGTAAAATTTGGGTAAACTATCCCTTTAAACTTTCAAATCTCATTTAGAGACAAATAGCATGCCTGCAGTAGTTTGTAGGCAATACCAAATATGGGCAGTAACAGCATCATCCAACCTGGAAACAGTCTGGCCAAGTTTTCCCAAACAGGTAATCTAATATAAATGCTCTTCAAGTTTTGTGAAATAGCTTTATACAACAATTAGTGGTGCACGATATATCGGCCACCGATATAACATCGGCCGATATGGTACATTTTTTACACATCGGTATCGTTCCGATGTCAAAATAGGGCCGATGTGAACAGGCCGATAATCATTCGTGTGTAGATGTGAGTGCGGGGGTGGGGATGTTTGTTTTTGCACGAGCGCATTCATTACAAACTCAAGTCCTGTCAGTTTAAACATCAAGCGCAAGAAGACTGGAACTTGCACGCTGTTTTCTGTCAGCCTTACTAAGGCGTATTTTTGTCCCGCCGAAGCCTTATTTGACCGGTAAATGATGTAGATGACCGACTGCTGCGCTTGTTTAACTGAGGGAACGAGCAGAGCGAGTGAAAGCCCCGGTCGCGCGCACACCGTCTTCAAACTGTTTTGCTCTCTCTCCCTCCCTCGCGCATATTAATGCATTGAGTTGACTGAATATCTTTGAGAATACACGATGATAAAAGGTCGGAAGACCGAAGTTTTTTTTTTCTGAACTACCACTGGTTGTGAATTGTGCTAAAACGTTACCTTATCTTCTCGGAAAAGCTTTCCACACATTCAGATGACAAACCACACTTTCAATAAACAAAACAAAAATCTATCTAGTGATGAAATGTTTTCTGTGTTGAGACAAATCTTGTGCGATGTCCTAAACTGCCGGGACAATCACACAACGTGTGCCGTGGTCCGTTAATGACACGTCCGATTCGCAAACTAATGACTCCTTTGAACCGATTCCCTTAAATGAATGGTTAAAACAACTGATCTGTCCAACACTGAACTCAAGAGACATAAATCGGAAACACTTTACAATAAGGTTCAATTTATTAAAGTCTAGTTAACTACATTAGTTAACATTCTATTAATATTAGTTTCTATGCGGATTTACTCCATGACAAAACCACTCCAGTCATTCTAGAATGATTCATTCTTTCCAAATAGAGCTATTCAAGTCATCTGGTGAAACTGTTTTTATATCGCAACGTCATTTTTTACCAATATGGTGCAGCCCTAATCCTCGCTATGTGTTTTCTATACAGAGATATCGACATTGGTAAATATCGGTATCGGCCATAACAGTAATATTAATATCGGTTATCGGTATCGGCCACAATTTTCACATCGGTGCATCACTAACAACAATAAAAAAGGTTTTCAGGGGAGATTCAAAATATTCTACTCCAGGCACCATGAACTGAACATGTGGTGCATATTTCTGCAAGAATGTTCGAGAGCTGTTTAGAAGAGCAACTCACGAAAGGCAGAAGAAGATCAACACATAAAATGTGGTTCATATTGCCAGCCTGCCCAATCCTGGAGGCCTGAACAAGCCAAGTGTGTGGGTCACATTGTACAAGAACAAAGAAAATTAGTCATTGACAATTATGGGGTCAGCACAAAGGGGAGGGGGAAAAGGTTATGATGGGAGTCAGTGAAGGATGAGGAGAAGCCAGCTTTAATGCTGATGAGAAGCAGGGGACGTGAATTCCCCACAACAAAATGTCATAAGCTCTCAGATGCACGTCTATACTAATGTGATTAGCTTCTCATGTCTGTGATTACATAAAAACGCTTTATGGATATTAACAAGCCGAAATGCCCCCACAACCTTTCTCAGATGCTGTACAGAGGTTCTTGGAGAAGATTCTTGACAATACAGCAACTTCACAATGCAGAGTGCACTCACTGTGCATGTTTTCTTACCAAACAATATATATTTGATATGACAGTGAGCCTAAAGACCACATGAAAAACTCTGCTTTTTATAATTGGAAGGACATACAGTACAATCTGAAACCACTAGTGAACATAAGAAATACACTGATATTCTAAGTCTAATCAACAGAGACATTAATTTCTGTACCATGTTGTGTAAATTAATTATTACACATTAAAAACGAAAAGGGAATATAGGCATTGTAAACTACAGTATGAAAAATGGATATTCATATTGAGATCTAAGATAACATTCAACTGTGTTATTAAATTATTTTTTAAATAATTTTAAGGGAACATTAGATGATGGGGGGAAAAGCATCCAATTGTTTTTGTTCCTCTATTGTAAGTTTGGAAAAAAGTATCTACTATATATATAGTATGTATATATATAAATATATATATATCAATTCTAAATATGTTTATTTCCAGGTTTAAATTAGATTTGGAACACACTTCATGACATCTGTGATCATGTGATGCATGCTGGTCGTACCGGCTTTAATCTTGTCTTGATGATGAGGTCATCCTCACAGCAGTGATATTATAAGGTGTAAGTGGCATGGGAGGATGACACACTCATATGTATGATGGTTCAAATAGCTTTTATGGCTGTCCTTCAGTCAAGGACACTGGATGATCTTGTCATCTGTATCCTGGCCACAGCTGAGAGTTTGGGGATCTGCCTCTGGCCCTGCGATCGACCATTGTAATTAAGCTATTAATCTCACATCATTAACCCCCGCTGACCAGTCCTTCAATTCATCGCTGTGATATTGCCGTTCTGCCTTACGCAAACCTTCTGCTCTCTCCATTTCGCCATCTCTTCTCTGGTGTCTGTCATTGAAGGACCACAGCTGGGAACTAACAAAATTACCTTGCAAGTGCCACTCGACTGAGGATACGGTTACTTTTAATTAAAAAGAATCAATTTCTATTCCTGTCAATTTCACTCAGTGACCATATGGACACTTGAAAACACAATCCAATTTGCCGCCAACCACCCAGTCGGCCCTGCCTAGCCCGCCGGGAAAACAAAAGCTTCCTTAATTGATTTATAGAGGTGGTTTTCTACATAGCGCTTCAAGATAAAATGTAAAGGGTCCTCATTTGCAAGTGTTTTTCAGCTAACAGTAGGCCATATGTGTAGGTTGTCATTTAAACACCAAAAGGATTTTTATTTTGTACCGAATAATTAGCTCAAGTGGGAGAAAAATGAAAGCTTTCACTTTAACTTTCAGATGGCATTTAAGGCACCTTCATTTATTGCTCAAAGACTTAAATTGTCTCAAACCTTCTTGCCATTAGAGAGCTGGGAGTGATGGGATAGAAAAAGGATCAATATAAACCGCCTCTTGCAGCATATAGAGACAAATAGCATCAGAAAAAAAATCCACTGCAACTGGAAAATGAAAAAAAGAGCAAGTTGTGAAATAGTCAAATCAGCTAAATGCAAAAAGACTGAAGAAACTAAAACCATTCTTTAGAAATGCCTAATAAAGGCTTGTAGATTTAGAAATACACTACACAACACTAAAAGTGTTGGCAAGTAACTTTATTTAACAGTAGTGATGCTACTAGCTGAACTAAATTTTCAGCAGCATGAAGGTAATTTGACATTTTAAAATGGAGTAGCTTTTCAAGTAACAACAAGTTTGAAGCTACTTTTCCAACACCACAAAAAAATAGCCGTTTTTTTTTTGCAGTGGTATTAAAAAAACTGACAGAGAGATGGACGGACAGGCAAACAGAGAATGAGATAGAGGGATGGATGAATGGATGAATGGATGTCACTTTAAATTTCTTGTAATTTGACAAAATTTTGGATCTCCTATTTATCATTTAGACAGTCACTAATTAGTTTACTTCTTAGAGCTGAGAGGAAAACCCACTTCTTAAAGGACAAAATGACTGAGAAGACTGTTATGTAAACCTAGACACTAGTCTGGATGAAGAAGACCCCAATCAAGCAATTTGGGTGGCTTTAAAATCACACAAATAAGACAAACACCTAAACAAGACTCGAGGAACAGCCCTCAGTCTCCTCGCAGAAGCTACTGTGCAATCTGTGTAATCTTGACTTCTTTGAGCACTCAGAATAAGAAAGTGCCTTAATTTTTCATCCGTCTGATTTAGGTAGGATCTGTTACCATGGTGATCAACGTTCACGACGCCCCACCCTGTAGTTCTGGCTCCACTGCCCTATAATTCAGAGCGTTGCAAAGCCAGTTCTTTCATGTTTAGTAACTCAACCCTCTCTGATTACAGACAACAACACAAAAAAGACCATTTGTGGTAGTCAATATTTAACCTTCCCTCTATTTATAGTTTTATTTGTTTGAACCATCTTCAAAAAGTATTTATACCAAAATAAATGTCAATGTAGAGCAGGATCACACTAGGATATTAGTGTCTGAAACCTGGAGACCTGTTCTCAAACCATCAACAGCCCCTACAGCAGCATGTGATGACACTAATGAGGTTGCTGCGTTAATGCGCTAAACACAAACATGCGGATAACTGAACAAAGGACATGAAGCCCATGGCAGCAATGAGCAAAATGCTGTAATGTTTATTCACAATGTGACGACGGTCTTCATCCAGGTGGCATGAAGTCAACATGAAACAGTATTCACAACCTATTTTAATTCTGTACGGTGATGTCTTTCACAGAGATGCTGTTATAATAAATTAAAGCCAATAATTATTTTCATGTTATTGGCGAAAACTTATAAATGGTCGTTATTAAAATTCTACACTATTCTTGTCTAAATAAATAAAAAATAAAACACTATAAAATCAATTGTTTGAAATGCTACCAGTTAATTTAGGCATCACAAAATTATGATGTACAGTATAATTAATTTTGAGGCTAAAGATTAAATTTAATGGTTTTATTAAACTACCAGTTCTTAAAGATTAACTTTGAGTGATCGTTAGATGACGGAAAAGGTAATCTAAATGTAAAAATAGGCCAAATGGGCATGAACAATTAAATATCTAATATCTGCCGAAACCGATACTGGTAATTAATAATTATTAAAAAACAGTAATATTGACCAATGTTCACTGTATTTCAGTGTAAAACAGGAAAATCAAGGGGGGGAAAAAAGGAGGATAAAGGCGCAGTCATATTAGTGATACATCAGCAAAATTTTGCAGGCAAAGTAGATTCATTGTCCATTGTCAATAGGAGCACAAAGCACCTCTTACTCAGAGGACACTTCCAAAACAAGCAGCTTTATATTGGTAGATGCAACAAAATTCAATCGAATTTTCCAATTCCTATTGACATGACTGCATTTTGCTTGCGTAATTTCACAGTTTAAAAGTAAATGTTACTGCACATTAGTTCACCCATGAGCTAGTTCTGTACTCTCCATTGACAGCTAAGCTTATATGATGAACAGATGATGAATTTAGGCTTTTATTCACATATAAACATTGATCAGCGAACATAAACAGAAGCTCAACCGTTCCTGTGACGCTCAAGAACAAACCTCATTGGTTCTGTGAATAGCAAGTAAATAACGACAGAATTTTCATTTTTGAACTAACCGTTTAAGACTTTATTTTAACTATCGGAAGTTACATTGACATTTATATTATATTTTGAGAAATGATTATGAAGAAAACCTTTTTCTCTTAGGCATAAAGTGCAAACATGCAAAAAAAAAAATTAATTGCATGTTGAGTTTAAATCTAAATTTGGAAAAGAAAAACTGATTTGATGAGGTTTTGGATTCTAAATACTTGACATACTAAAGGGATTCTTTAAATTTCTTGAAATATAGATCAGTTCCTTTGCATCAGAGATCGCTTTGAAAAAAGCAAGATTTTGAATCACAAAGGGTTAGCAACTTTGAGAGTGGCAAAAGGAGTCAAGAGAAGAAGCTTCAAGGTTATTCTTATACAAGCCCAGCCTCTGAACAACTGAAAGATTTAAAGGTTAAACGCAGCAAGTGAAAAAGAAAGACAGCGAGTGAGCCGGTGCGAGAGAGAGAGAGAGAGAGAGAGAGAGAGAGGCCTAATGGAATTACAGCAGCCTTGTGACAGCGGTGCAGATGGGTCACATGGTGAATTAAATGGCTCTCTGACCCATGCCAGAACTGAGCCTTGACCTCAGCTCGACCCGTAGCACCCGCAACATTGCCATGTCACTCACGGTGCATCTCAGTGATCCGCACACTCATTCACAAGGACAATGAAGCAGAGTGGCTCACAAGAAATGCCTTCTGATCCACGGCTACATAGAAATGCATCGCTCATCTAAGCGCGAGTAGGCCGGGGAAAGTTCAGGTGAACAGACCAGTGGGTAGCAGCGAATGTTTTGTTTGAATGTAGGGTTCATTTCGTGCCAAGCGTGTGAAGTATTAGTGTGTTCACTCATGCCTGCAAACAATTCCACAATGCGACGCACTTCCAATTTCACAAGGTACAGGAAAAGGCACAGGAAAAAAAATGACTAGTCAGCTGGAGTGTTGTACTTACTGTCCGCCTGAGAGGAGAATTGCACGCAGCTCAGCAGAAGCAGTAGAGGAAGCCCAACGGGCAGGAGGGGCACGGACATGCAAATATTAGGCACCATGTTCCAGGTTGGCACTGCTCCCCCTCGATCCCCGCTCTGCTCACGCAGCTCTCACACAATCATAGACTAAAACCTGCGGAACACAGAGACAAGCACGTGTTAGCATTCGATTCAAGGTAGGACAACCAAGCATATAGACAGTACAGGTATGATGAATTGAGTGATCTGCCAAGGGGCAACAGGGTTAATGAGGAAAGCAAACGCTCCTTTATCAAAGTAAACTAAACCCATAATCTTCTGCCGGTTAGCTAAATATCAAAAGGCCGGAAGAGAATTGGGAATTCCCAATAACCGGCCGCCGCAAAAGGTGCCCATTAAGTGGCTCTACACAGATGGCTCCGGATCTCCAGAAGTGTGGCGGTATTACTGTATAGCCATACACAGTTCCCTAAGGATGAATGCTGGTTTAAATCAGTGCTCACAATATTAGAGGACTAAAAACTGGCAGAATATAGGAAAAGTTGTGTTGAAACTGCAGTTTGTCACATTTCAAGTCCTAATTAAACTTAAGCTAAAATTTTTATCAACTACAGACAATATGTTATAGGTCATTAAAATATATATTAAAAATCATTAAAAACGATTTTTGAATGTACAGTAAAGTGCTTGGGATAAGATGTTTCATGTTGATGAAAATGAGGCTGTGATCTTAACAATGCTCTATAGCATTTGCTATAATGCTATAATTAAAGGTCGTTAGTTGAACAATTGGCAAAAATTATATATGGCGCTACCTTGAAAAAAAGGTCTATAAATGTAGAAATATAAACTTGAGTTAACGCTAAATACAATAATAAAAAAGGCAACGATAAACAGAGCAAATATTTATTTTTCTATAAAAAAGAACAAGTAAAATGGCAATATTTTAAAGGACACTATTAAGTGACGACTCGACTACTGAGAACTACACATTTTTGAAAACAAAGCTACATTTTTTAAACATTCTTGGACATCTGAATGAACCAGTTTGCTGAATCAAATGATTCCATGAACTTCTAACACAACTTGAAAATGGACAGCATGTTTGATTATTACCTCAGCTCAACTTCTGAATAAAAACAGCAATGCAGCATTTTTTTTTTTGAATGGTACACTGCTACTTGTTGGAAAAATTAGCTTGTTACTAGACTGGCTACATTATTTTGAAAACAGCTGAGCTATTGTTACACTGCTGAAAAAACATTAAGGGAGTGAAAAGGGAGTAGCTAACTGAGAAAAATAACAACATTGTTCAGTAGCATAACGTTCCAAATAATGTAACCAGTATAGTAACAAGTGAAGAGTGGATAACTAAAAGTAGCAATGCTGCTAATGTAGCAACATGGCTGGTTGTGTTTTCCCTAACAGTCTTATCGGCGTAAGACTTTCTATTAAACAACCCAGCTTGGGCCTTTCAGCAGAGACGGTGTGGGGCAACTACACCCTCCTGACCATTTCAAGTCCAGTGCAACTCCAACTATTACTTCTACTGAACTCAAAAGAAGTTATTTTGAAAAACATCAGTAACCAAACAGTTGATGGGCATCATCGACTTCCAAAGTATTTTATTTTTCATACTATGGAAGTCAATGGGGTCCATCAACTGTTTGGTTACCCATATTCTTCAAAATATCTTCTATTGTGTTCAGCAGAAAAAAAGAAATTCATACAGGTTTGGAACAACTTGAGGGTGAGTAAATGATGACAGAATTTAAATTTTTGGGTGAACTAAACCTTTAAGTGGATCAAAAAAGCACTCTAAAGTTGAGCTAATTGGATTTATTACACATATAATATCCAGTATATAATATTGCAATTAGCATGCAAAAAAATGCCTGAAAACATTACATTCAGTTCACACTTAAGCAAATCCTTAAAGTACATTATTTGTGTGAGCTAAAGTTTAGTCTTTTTCATTAGGGACACTAAAGGTAAACCCTACGTCTGCCACTTTGATGTCAACGTGCTCACTCGCCTGATCTCGTCCGTTTAATATTTTTTTCCACAGTGTGAGAGGTCTGTGATTTTAATAAGCAAGAATGTGAACGATACACAAACAAAGGCTTCAGTATCTCACAAGGTGAGAATAACTCAATACACCTGAGGAGGTGTTGACTAGCCAATTACTAACAAGCTGATTTGAGATGCATGTTGGATGCGTGCAGATACGCCTGGCTGCCGTGTTTGTGAGATGGTGCCAAGAGAAACAATGAACAAACAGATCCTAACAGGGAGGCGTTTAAAAAGTGTGTTTATTTTTCTATCTAAAAGGCTTTTTGTTAATCTTTCTTGACAAGAGGTTTTTGTGTGCTAAAATAACAAGAGACGGTGTACAAGTTGAGTCATAGCCCGGTTATACCAAAACACCTTGAGGGGTTTTAGTACCGCGGCAATCGTTCTCGTAATAAGCCTTTACTACCTTTGGAGGCATATCAAATAAGAGCAGTTGATTAGGTCACCAATAGAGAGGAAAAAATGAAACAAGCATTACGCTTCGAGCATGACCTAGATTTTGAAAACACTGCAAGGATTAGCCAACTGATTCACTTTTTTAATACATACCTCTAAGTCAAAAACCAATCATTTAAAACCTGCCTGCCAATCACCAAGCTCTCACACCCCGCCTGACTTGTTTGTTCAGGCCGGGGTTACGAAGAGAACAGGTAAATAAACCGATAACAGCACAATAGCACAGAAAATGTACACATCAGGTGAGATTTACCCAAGGAGCAGTGATATTGAGCAATAAACTCAAATCAAACAGTCATCAACCTCATAACTGTTGAGAAGTCACGGTTTAGTTTTTGAAAAATAGGCTACTAGGCGAACATTACTCAAATATATTGTGCTTTTAGCATGAATACAGAGGATTATTTAGGATTATGAAATGAATAAGGATCATCATTGAACAAATGACACTTGTATTCATGTGCATCTTGTATCACATAAATACTGACATTTATGTTCAAATGCTCTAACATTCAGGTAGCTTTATCAAAAAACGTGTATTGGGCAGAAGTATACAGGCAGCTGAAGGCAAGAGGACAAAAATGCACACAATTGCAAGGACGTTTAAGACAAAAAGAGCCACATTTTATCCCAAAAACAAAAGATTTTTTTTTTTTTGCATAAAGTAAATGAAGCATATTAAGAACATTCCCATTTTTCATTATGGAATTATTGTCATGACAATTAAGCACATATCTCCCCTCAAATTCCCATTACTGTAATGAATTACTAATAATAAATAATCTATTTCTCAAAAAAAAAAAGCCAGCAATTCCGTCAAATAATCTTCCTATCCAGACAAAAACCTTTCTGTTTAATTCAATAATGGCAGTTCAACAAACACTACCAAGGTGTACACTTACTAATTTAATTTACTTTTTTGCCATTTATTCCTGTGATGGCTGAATTTTCAGCATCATCACCACAGTCTTCAGTGTCACATGATCCTTCAGAAATCATTCCAATATGATGATTTGGTGTTTAAGAAACATCATGGAAAAAAGTATAGTAGTAAAAACATAGTAAAGACATAACATAAGGCATAAGACATAAGGTTCATTACTCCTGCCTTTACAGACGGTCTCATCAGTGTGAAAGCCCCAGGAATCTCGTCTTGAGCCCACTGTGTTCCTAGCATCAAGGATAAATAAACACTTCTCCCCTTGTCACTCTTTAGGCACATCTCCTTTCAACCACTCCGGCGCCAGTGATTGCTTTTCCCTTAATGGCCCATTCAGAGATAAAGACAACAGGAGAATCTATGGCAGGGCCTTGTGTAGACAACCTTATTGACGTCTTTAGGGAAGATAAAGCTGAGTCCTTCCCACAAGACCTGTGTTGGAGAAAATTGTCCAACACCATAAACCGCACAGGCCATGGCTCCCGACATGAGCCTGTCAGTGCTTTGACTATAATGCTGATGTTCAAGTTTAATATTTCTTACTTTGACAAGTTTATAAAACATATGATCCAAGAGCAAGTCCGAGATAACTTTGAGAGCGAACATAAGAGGGTAAAACTCATGAAATCAAATAAAAGTTGAAGGTAAGCAAATTACTTGGTGCTACACTTCATGTGGGAGACAGTTTCTCTTCACTGAGTTCTGCGCTGCAAAATAACAACAACATGCTCAACTTCGGCTTATAAAAGCCTTTTGTGCTCAGCTCACAAGCTTCCCGATACACAATTAATATCATTAATAAAGTGGCAACTTTAATGAATGTAAAAATAGCAAAGCAAAATAAATGACCATTTTATGAAGAAAATTCTTGTGCCAAAACACACCACCAAAATGCTTCAGGATGGTTGCCATGGTATTGCTATGTCGATGCTAGGGTGTTCTGGATGATTGCCATAGTGGCCCAAGTGAAAAATAAATAATTCCAACATTCAGCAGAATTCTAGGTCACTCATTCCATTGTTAAATGTACTCTTCAGTAAATCTCAAAATTCTAATTTAGTAAAAATAATAAATTTACAAATTTTGTGAGTTTTATTTTTGGTCGAGAATTCCACTATCAGTCTTCGAACAAAATAATTGATCATATTACCTGGATACAAATCTTATATCAGTAAATCTAATAGTGCAGGTTTATTTAGGAAGACCAAGAATATTTCCAGATTAATTGGCCCATCGTGCTTGACATTTAAACATCCACTGAGTGTTTATACAAGTTCTTTGTTTATATTAAAGTATTACATTAAGCATGAAGTACAGTGAGATAATACAGTAATATGACTCGTATTAAATATGCATAGGCCTGAGGTATTGACACGGCAGTTGTACACGTGAGACGTAAATAGACGAGCCAGCTTTAAGTGAGCGAATGACCAAACGTTCCCTCAGACCTTTCTGTCATGGCGTGAGCCTGAAATCACATTTGACTCACAGATAGATGGCATCAGATGTGGTGACAGCTCACCCATTTATTCACTATAAACGCCAATAAAATGAAGCAAAAGCTCTCTGAATAAGACATAACAAGGAGATTTACTGTCACATTTTGAAGATAACCAAAAGGCTTCTCATTCTTTCCTGCAGCCACAAATCAATCGCCAAGTTATTCAACAGAAATTAGATGTAATACTACACACAGCAAAACACACTGAGGAAACGCTTCATGTGGAATTCTCTGTTGAGTTATTACTAATCTTGCAGCATAAAAGCAAAGATTTAAATGTGTTGTGCAAACAGGCAATTAAAAAGCTTTTTTTTTTTTTTTTTACTTATCTAATGACAATGCTAAATATGACCCAAGATACTGCACATGAACTCACAGTGACTTGAATAGAACAGACAGTAATGCAGGTGATAATTAGTGAAGACTATAGTAAGAAAAAAAAGTTGGTCCTGGCCACCACTTCAACCTCCAATTACCTCTTTAAAAATTTTTTTTTAGATATTCCAAGAGACAAAGAATAAACTGCATACTTGATGTACAACAGGTTATATTTGCTGAAGACTGCAAAGAATTTAGCGGATTATAAACCTGGAGTCGAACACAAAGCGATCTCAATCAAAGCTGACAAAACTACGAATACGACAATGAAACAGAATGCCTCTGAATCCCCCACAGCCTGCTAAGTTTACCCTCAGCATCGGCACCGGTGCTCAATCCACACACAAACAAACAAAAGACATGTCAACATAGACCTGTGACACCTGAATCAATACTGCCTGAGACTGGATAAGCACATCTTGACAATGAAACACTTCATTAGAACAAAATACCTCTTAAATATGGAATCTGGCATTTTTTAAAAGTTGTTTTCATGTGAAAACATGTGAATTTCACAAAAATCTGTCAAAAACATGTCTGGGCTCATATTTCAAACTAAAATCAACCGAAAGTAAAAATAAATTATATTTAGCTTTTAAACAATTATTTTTAGGAACATTAAAATAATAACATGCATTTTGACATAATTTTGAGGACAGTTATGCATTTATATATATATATATATATATATATATATATATATATATATATATATATATATATATATATATATATATATATATATATATATATATATATATATATATACACACACACACACACACACACACACACACATATACACATAACAAGGGTATAATTTGTTGTTTTGCTTTTAACATTAATTAAATAAAAAAATTCACATCATAGCATTTTACTGCAATAGAGAAAAAAATTTAAATTAAAGTAAAAAGAATTATAAATAATGTAAAACAAAACTCAAAAGTCAAGCTTCCACACTGGTAGTGAGATCATTTTTATGAGAAAACGCAATGTAAAACCTATAAAAATAAACTTAATATATACCTAAAAATAGACTTAATTTTCTTAATACAAAATATTTTCTTTTTTTTTTTTTCTTTTTTTTTTGGATTTGATTTGAGCAATGTGACTTGGGCATGTTTTCATTAGACACATCCAAGCGTTTGTCATTGGCCAAAGGTCCCAGCTGTCTGATCAATGTATTTCAAAATCCCTTGAACTAAACCAGTCATTTTAGGAGATTAAAAAAACCTTCAAGCAAAACACTAGAAAAATATATTTTACTTGTGAAGTATCATCAGTACCAAGTCCTCCATCACTGTTGAAGACGCAGCATGAGAGCGAGAGCTGCAAAGTCAAACTGCAATCTGAAAACTTAAGATCTAATCAATCTTCAGACTCCTAAACACAGCACTAGAACAAGGTCTGATGTTAGCAACTACAAATGCAGGTGACTTTCTTGAGGACTAGTCCAGCTCTGAAACACAACCCTTTGTTCTCAGGTGGGGCAAGAATTTGGTTCACAATGCTGCTTTTCTGGTCACAGTTTGTGAAAAAATGCTCTTGATAATGTGTAAACTTCCTCTCCTTGGCTGGAAATGATGCAAGGCCCATTATTTCCTGAGAGTGTACGTCCTTCTCCACATTTAGACAAAGATGGTATTAACTGTAGGAGGCCTGCTAGCATACACTGCACCAATTTTCAAAAGGGGGAACATTCTGAAGGATGAAAACAAGACGTTCGCCCTGGGAATTCAGGTTAACCTGGGAGTCATTATCTCCTCTAATTATGCAGTAAATAAGGCAAATGAGATTTCACAGGTACAACTCATCCATTTACACAGCTGGATATGAAGATCAGGCAGTGGAGAAACACTGTATCTGGTTTTAGGTTGGCTCAAGGACTCGCAAACAAGCAAATCTCATGATTCAACCGCCATTCATCCACAAAACTACGGCAAACTTCTGCTTACTGCCGTGCAAGTCCTACAGGTGTGGGTAAGCTGCGGTCTCATCTCACTGTGGGATCTGCTGCCTCTCTCTGTTTCCGTCTCTCGGCTACACAACAGACAGCTGTGGCAGATGGAGCCATATCCCTATCGGTCTCGCGAGGCTCCGGATTTAAAATGTAAAAGAACAAGCTGCGATGGGGAGGAAGTGGCTATGTCACAAGGCAGCAGACGTCAGGGACGGCTGCCATGAGTGCACAAGGCTAATTCAAGCACTAACAGACTTCCCGTCCAAGACAAACCAACAAACCGCAGGCCGGCGAGGTGGCAAGTGGCTGCTTCTTGAACACGTCTGTAACCAGGGGACAGAATTTAAATGAGGCCCGGCTTCCAAGAACCAGACAGATCAGACTTGATATGGGTTATTAGCTGCCTTTCTGAAGAGAATCCAACATAGAGGCAAGCTGGGCAACTCCATTAGCATTCAGGGATGAATCATCCAAACATGTAGTGTTGCTTCCCACCAGTAAGAGCGACAGGTAAGGGAACGTGTTCTGTTCCCTCTATTCAGGCGGAGGAAGTTATAAGTTTCTTTCAAACTTGGCGATGGTTTTAACTAACAGGCAGTGAACAGCGAAGCTGAGAGGAAGAAGAGAAGGATTAGCCTGATAGTTGCTTTTCACTGAAACTCTCCACAGCATAAAGGGTTTCTCTGACAGCTTGTGACTCACTTTGACCGCGACAGGCAAATTACCCAGGGTTTCACTTGAAAGGAGCAAGATCAAAAGAGCCACCATGGCCTCGTCTCCAAAGCAGAGTCAATGTGCTTTTCTGCAAAATGGGTTTATACTGCCACTGTTTCCCTCCCGTTAGAGCTGAAGGACCACTTTGAGTCAAAAGGCAAAACCTCTCACTCAAAATATAATAAGTTTTAAAATGATACCTAAAGAACAACCTGCCAATAGTATTTTAGCTGATGTACTTCAACAAAACCAAGTGACTGAGGAACAACAGTATGGGAGGAGATCAATCAATATACCAATAAAATGTGCACTCTGTTAACAAGACAAGCCACTAAACCACAAACACTTTGAGGTCCCCATCATATACATTAGGGATGGGACACAATGGTCAACTACTGAATATGCCCAAAAAATGACTAGTCGAATAACCCTAGATTTTTTTAAAGTTAACTTTACTTCAGTTAGATATTTTACTGCTGCTGCCATGTTTGCCCACACGTGTCACTGCTTTCAGTTTAAGCGTCCCGCCATTGCAATTCTACCCATTCCACATTGTCTAGCTCAAATCCAGCAACTAGGCTATAGAGGGTATACGCATGACGTCACCGTCGGCCGGAGTGAATGCGGTCACGCCCACAAGTGGCAAAAAGACTGAGCGGCAGCATTTGTTTTCAGCGTGAATGCCGTGAAAAACACACAAAACACATCTAAAACGGGAAAGAGCTTTGCGATTGACTGTACAACTAGATTTGACCAGAAATCTGAGGTACTGTATATTTTTACAGACTGCAAAAAGCTATAAAACAGACTATATTCTGCATAATTGGATGTTTTTAAATAAACACTGACCAAAAACTATACGGGGACGATATGATGATATACCGTATAACATTAATGTAAGTGATCACTCGGATTTAGACATATCTATATTGTATTTATATAAAACGTTTACAGGCAAATTTTCTTAATTTATTTCCCCGGCGTCGAAATCAGGCACATATAAATGTCAGGAAACACGATTCCTGGCTGCATGTCAATATCCATGGATCACTGGATCTTTGATAAGTTGTAAGGAACACTATATCGAGTCCAACTTTTAGTTTAAACTGATAATAGTTTGTTTTACTCGCGTTTTCGCAGTTTCCCCTATTAACTCCAGCCACGCAGCAGCTCTTTTGCCACTCAGTCCGGCTGAGGGGGGCGTGTTCCGGCGGGGAAGTGACGTTAATGCATTCCCTTCTATTCTGCAGAGTTTACCTCCAATCCTAATTAAACACACCTGAACCAGCTAATCAAGGGCTTCTGGCATACTAGAAAATTCACTTGTGTCTTATTTAAAGGCCCACTGAGAACAAATTCCAACTGGGGACAGGTGAACCTGAATCTAATTATACAGGACAGACTGGTCAGTGGTCAATTTAAAAAATATATATCTATTGTTTCATCAGTAAGAACCTCAAAACCTCAGTATTGTCTGTAAAGGGATGACCATCTGTTTAGTTGACAGTCGACATCTGACAACATCCTTCCTATTTTCAGTTTGAGATGCTCTAAATCTTGAGGGTAAAGACTATTTCACATCTCAGTCATTACCTGGCAAAAATAGAAATCCTTCCATCTGCTTGGCCGAGACATGCCGGCACAGTAATGTGTCGCATGAAATAGATTGTCCGGAACCTGACATAAAATCGATCTTGCTTAGTTCATCCGTCTACTGCTTCCCGATCTATCTCCCGCCTCTTCCACACTGTCTAGACCTCCTCTTCCCACTTGGTGCTCTTCGATTTTCACCCTTCTGCACTCACTGCTATACACCCACCCCCTCATTCCCCGTTGTGGCTGCAGGGTGGATGTACCTGCAGAAAAAACAGTTCTCAGACTATCAATTACCTCTTCAACAGACACGCAATTGGCCCCCCTCTCAAACAGGTTCTGCAACTCAGCCAACAGAACAACATGCACAAACACAGTTCATGAGCAACACCCACATTTACTTATGAACAACAGGCTGTTCGCGTCACTGCACAATGTACATATATGTATGAAATGGACAAGGTACAACACACCAAATGTATGTAAATTAAATTAACAAGAATACAGATATGTGAGCTAAAGCAAATAAATGCGTCTTCAGGCACCCTTTGTTTGGGGTTTCCCAATGGATCTAACATGAGCACAAGGGACCAAGAAATAAAAACAGCTCCTGTCAGGTCAGCAAATGGCAGAGATGTCTTGGTGTCACACTGGGCTGATTTTAGTTTGCGGAGACAGGGAGTTGTCCACATCCCAACTGTGGTGTTGACATGGTTTAGCGTCTTGTAGCCTAAAATGTCAATGTTAATTAGGATCTGATTATCCAGTTGTGTTTGAGGATGCCAGATGTCATTAAGTGACAGTCCCTCCCATCAACAAAAAGTCCCAAATGGAATAAAGAATTAAAAAAGGAACGTAATTGCAGAAGTCAGAATCAACTGTAAATATAGGGGCTTTCACACCGGAGGAAAATTTTCATAGCTCCTATAACAATTAGCGGAAGTACTCGCTTCAGGAACTGGAAACTATTTTAGTTCTAGGAACGCCTTTTGGGAGGACTAAATTAGCTCAGAGTAGGGTCTAGTCCAGCACAATAGGAACTACCAGTGGCGTAAGTTTACGTTGACTGGCCGAACACATGTGAAACACCAGGTC
Organism: Tiaroga cobitis; assembly: GCA_030578255.1. Classification (NCBI taxonomy): domain Eukaryota; kingdom Metazoa; phylum Chordata; class Actinopteri; order Cypriniformes; family Leuciscidae; genus Tiaroga; species Tiaroga cobitis. Next base: position 25,434,278 of record CM060592.1, read on the forward strand.
CCACAACTTTTAAAAAGCAGTGTAAACACACAGTTTATAGCCCATCTATTTACTCCACAAACTAACACCATAAACATGGAAAACAGCAATAGATGGACCACCGCCGAAGTCCAGGCACTTCCAAGCTAAGTAGAAAAGCTAAGGAGAAATTCAACACAATTTTGAAAGGACCAAGTGAAACATGATTATGCATTTCTGCTCAGCTACCGACATTGGGCATCAGCCACACGACAAACACAATAACACTGATTTTATACCGTTTACTTTCTCTGTATAACAGTTCTATCTAATAACGTAGTGCTGGGCGGTATGACCAGAAATCCATATCACGGTATTTTTTCAAAATTATACCGGTTTCACGGTATATGGCGGTATTTTTTTTCCTAAGCATGACTGGGTTAACCACATTTTCTACTGAGTGAGAGAGGAAATACTGCAGTAGACTGACTTAGAATGCCCTATTTTACTGTCATGAGTGAATATTGTAGAAAAAAATCCACACTAGTATTAACCCTCTGAGGTCGGCTATCGCGCCGGCGCGATAGTCTCGCTTTTTTCTTATCAGTGCAAAAGAAACTCAAAATACTCTGTTGATTTTGATCTAACATATTAAGTGTTGTACATCATTAGATCCTGATAAGTGTCTATTTTTTTGTGGATACTCACAATAAAAACAAAGTGTTGTGCTTTTCGCCAAATAAAGAAAATCAAACATGATGCGCATTCTGCCTTCTCTCTGTCAGTGAAGTCCATTCTGAAACGCGTCCGAAAATTAACTGTAATTCCGCGAATACTTGTCATACAGGCATGAGTGTTTTTCCATAATGAAGCTTGAACTCTCTTCTTTTAAATTAATTAATTTATATAAAAAACAAATATTCTCAATTTATGTAATCTGTATGAAAAGAGAGAGATGTCAGTATTTTTCTTTCCAGCTCATTATACCCAATTACGCGTTAATGTGCCACACCCACGGAGAGAGCGCGGTAAACTGACTGTAAACCGCAAAAAGACTGTTTAAATATGAATTGCGTGTCTGTGTGTAGGCTAAATGATGAGTGAACGGCACAGGCGCGCGCGCTTTGTTCACTACAGTTATACAGCGCGTGTCTGTGCCGTTCATTCACTCTCGCACCTATATTAGTAAACGTTATGTTTACATGAACAACACATACAAACTATATTGCTATAGCCTACTAAGATGAGTAAAAATAGACTGAAATATGTTGAAATAAAATGTCTGTATAAGCAACAAGCTGCAAATTCACATGTATATACTAATATAACAGACTAAATATGAATGTTTAGACAAGATTTTGTGATTAGTTTTGGATAGATTATAAAGTTTTGACTCTAAAAAAAGACTACGGTCACATTAAATAGGTACGCTTGTGTTCACCAATTTCTGCTCATAGTTAAATATACTATAGTATGATGTATTGTCAAAAATAAAGTAGGTATATTGAATTATCAACTAAGATGTTTGTTCCAATATTCAAACTAATGAATCCTTACCTTTTTTTAATACGTATGATAAAATGTATACTTTTTACAAAGAAATACACTTGAAATATTGTTAAAATTGTAATTGTTGTTGTAATTGTAACCTATTTGTAATTGGTTACAATTTCTAATTGTAAAATATGTATAGGCTATATAGATCATTTCTTTTGTCCTTGCATTCTTTGGGATCCTGTGACACACCTGTGTGAAAGGGCTAATTAATATGCAGCTCATTATGCGGCACATTATCCGGCCTTTGTCTTCTCAGGTGTGAACACGCCTCCACGCATATTGCCTTTCCAAACAAAAGGTGTCTAATAAAATTTAAATCAGTGTATGTTTTTGTGTAAATGATTAGGCAGAATGATTTTCAGATCATTTTGAAGCAAAAATTCTAGGCAATAACACTCATTAGTCAAAAGTCTTGTGGACACATATTTAGCATGTGTTTTGTGGCCTTATTTCAGACACTTTAAGTTTTAGTTTTTTCAATAACCATGCATAAGCAATATTCTCTCAAAAATACAAACATGTACATAATTGTTGCTAAGATATTACGGTAGCCCAGTTTGTGCTATATTGAGTGAAATTTACACCTTTGCCATTAACATGTTTATAAATAACTGAAAAAAGCACAAATGTCAGAGCATGTCAGAACACCTCAAGGACCCCAAAAACCCCTTAGACCTCAGAGGGTTAATACAGGTTTGCAAGGCTGTTTACAAATAGGTGCCAGCAGGAGGCAATTTAGGAGCGGCAGAAATAGCGGTTTCCCCGGTAACGCCTGTACACAAAGCAGTGCAACGCACACAAACGCTGCTTTATCAGGAAAGATAAAGAAAGATTCAATCGTAATAACAAAGAAACTTTTCTAAAGACCGTTAGTTCACTTCAGATACATTCATATAAAAACACCCGTGCCGCGTTTAGACTTTGAAACGTACAGTGCTCATGTTTATTCAACAATGTCAATGCCAACCACAAATAGATGTTCCATAAGGCTGTGTTGATATTGTGAACCAATGTATGGGAAACACTGTAATATAATTTGACAGCTATCAATTATAGTTTAACCTATCCATCTTCACAGTCACGCTAAGTAACACATGCATCACCACAGAGTGCAAGTGTGAAAAGGGACCCTCTCAAACAGTGTTGCGCTGCGTGCCAATCGTTATTAAAGCGGCATACACCGGTATTGCGGTATATTAAAAACTCATATCATAACAAAAATAAACACCGGTATTCGGTATGAACTGGTATACCGTCCAGCACTATAATAACGTATTCGATAGGACTGTTAAACAGATCATAAACTAATGAAGACTGAGGAATGAAGAATGGGAGTGATGTGTCCTCAGGCTCTGATGTTCTGAACGCTATCAAAACAAAGTCTGCCACGCCATCAAAATAAAGGCCCTACACAACAAACAGGGTGGCAGGACATTCAGAGTTCCTACTGGCGGAGCGAATGCAAACAGGAAAATAGTCCTAGGGGAAATTCATTTCTTGGGGGACTGCCCTGATGGCGAGTTCCTATAACGGAGTTAATTTATAGGAGTTCCTATAAATAAAAGAAAGAATACAAAGAGTCGGCAGAGCGGTTATCTCCTCTCCTCACTTGTCAAATCTAACTGACACTCTATGCACATGCGCAGTTCTCATTTTAACTCAGATTGCCATAAAACAAAAAGTGACCGTTACACATGGTAATCTTTTTTTTCATCCAGATCAAGGCCTTTTAACTTTTTCTAAAATACATTAATTAAGAATGTAATTCATAAATACAATGACTTGAATACACCTATTCTATGATTTAAAAAAAAACGGTAAAACAAGGATATTAAAATGGTAGGCTGTAGGATGTCAAATATCATAAGATGTAACCCCTAAAAAAACAATATTTATGAATTAATAACTAATATGTTTTTAAAAATACTTTAACTAGAAACGTTTTTTTTTCCTTTATCTTAGATACTCATTTTTATTACTGACCAAAACGCCATGAAATAAACACAAATAAAGAAAACTAACGGTCAGCAAATGTCAACTGAACAAAAATGTCTAAGTCTAAAATGACCTCTAAAGACCAGATCGACCTCCAAAGCAAACTTAAAGCACAATATTATACTTAGTTAAATGCTTTGAATGCTTGTAGTCCTTCCTGTAGTTCAAACAGTAGAGCGTTGGTGCTTGCAACGCCAAGGTCATGGGTTTGATTCCCAGGGAAAGCAAGAACCGTGATAAGAATGTAAATGTGTACCTTGAAATGTAAGTCGCTTTGGATAAAAGCGTCTACCAAATGCATAAATGTAAATTAATGCCAAATCTAACTCCGATATTTAGCATGCTTTAGTGTTGGGCGATATGCTCCATATTTAATTTTTTCCTTTGTTTTATTATCGCGGGAACTGAGAATATTATTCTATCATTTGGCGAGCAAAGATAGACTTGGTGAAGAAGGTAAATATCACACTGCATAGAAATATTTCACCCAAAAGGCGAGCACGTGGATCACACACATGATGCAATTGTGATTAATCTACCTCAGTGCTGATAATGATATATCAACTAACCTAATTTACTGGCTTCATACTTGTATTGTGTAGCATGTATTAATGTATTTTTAAGTCTGATTGAAGCTGCTTTTGATTTTCACCAATGACTGATTATTGTGCCGTGTTCAAACTTAAAGACTGTTATTAGGCCTATATCATTTTAATATTAATATTAGTATAAATAATAATAATTTGTAATTGTATTGTTAGTGTTATTAGTGTCATTAAAATGTTTGTTAATGTGCTATGGAAACAAAACAAAATCCTGACGAACAACGATTTTCGCCTTGGCTTGAACAACAACTGTATAAGAATGATGCATCTCTTTTTATAACAAGCACTCTTGACAATTTGTGAATACATCGGCTGATGTAGGATGTAGTTTTCTAATCTATTTAAAAAAAAACATTTCCAATGAGGAGTCCTCAATCCTCAAACGTGTGTGTCGTTGTCGCAAGTGTGGTTATGTGGTGATGATGTTAGGAAATTAGGAAAATGAATTGTGGGTCCAAATTTTAATTTGATAATAATACTAGCCTGATAATAACAACAACAATTAAATACATTAATGGGAAAACGAGACAATTATCGCCTTTGATATTGTCAAAGGCATCAGCAAGATCTCTGACTATTGCCGATACACGTTACTATCGTCACAACCCTAGAATGTTTGCTCCCTCTTTACATGATAGTTGCATTCCTCACAATCCCCATCTACTCATGCTTGACATTGAAACTAGCTAAATCACTTTAATTTACTAGGACAGTGGCCTCTCCATCAGCAGGAAGACTTAAATGGAAACAAACTAAGGATTAGCAATCCCATTAGCAAGCTGAGTCCATCCACTGGTTTTTGATTGAGGGATGTTTTAGCGAAGATAAGATTCATGGGGGGCACTGAGCTGAAAACACAACAATACTGTTCATCATGAATTGCATTGTGGGGGAACCCAGTTATTAATCCTCTCCAGTACATTCACCCAGTGCACGCCATCTGTCGGGTATGGCACCTTTGCACAAAATGCACTACTAAATTATGAAACAATTTTGCATTCCTGGAAGCATAGTTTGTTTGTTAAGGTAAATGTTGTGAGGTTTTTGTTGTCAGATGTCGTTGCCTCAATATATAATTCACACAGAGATACCAGGGGAAAAAAGACATCATGCTAACAAAATGAATTCATTCTCATTCGCATATCCAAAACAAGTCATCAAATTCTGGGGATCTTGCTGTGTAAAGCATTCTGGGGCGGGGAAGAGGATGACTAAAGCAGTGGAAAGAGCCACTCATCATGAAAACTAATGCTGTTGTTACCTAATGACATTGCTGTTGTACGGCGGGGTTGGGGGTGAATTCAATTGTCTAGCAAAGAAGTGAAATGTTTTCTCGTTCACAAACAGAGTCATACACCCTAAAGGTAATATAAAGCAAATGAACAAACAGACAGGTCTGCTCTGACAGGTATTATCCTCTCGCTATTATTGGTTGTGGCTCACAAGGTGTGTGTGAGCTTCGGCCAGTATTGTCTATACCTGTAATAATGGGGCTGGTCTTGAAAAGGCTCCGGAAAATTCTGTTCGACAAACCTCCTAAAGGCTTTGCCTTATACAAAGAAGAGACTCATTGCATCAGTTTGTGACGGCTGCCATTTGTCATAACAGAGATCAATATAAAACTACCAATGGTATACTTTTAGCAAGTTTTAGATTTATAAGGAATAATAAACCCTACCACAAGGTACAGGACATGAAAGCCTAACCTACATATTTCCATATGATCCATTCAGACCTAATTTTTCAAGTTTAACTCTGGAGTGACATGTAATTGCACACTTTAAATAAGAGGTTTGAGTGGACGGTCAAAATTCAGTCTCAAGTCAGGTAAAGACCTGTGAATATCCCAGACAGACTACTCAGTGACCGTTATTACAAACATTTAGAGTCCACCAAATGGAGGTTGTTTCAATCAGCAGATCCATAACAAGATGATTTAGGAATGAAATGAGTTCCTGTGTACGCAGGGTAATGTCCTCTTTAATAAAGAGGATTTGTGCGGTTATTCCAGATCTATCTCTCGCGCTATTAAATGTGTCATAAAATTAAATTTGTACTCTTAATAGCAGATTTGACTTTTGCTGTTTGGATGAATATTAACAGGCGTGAAATACGGACATTTGAGTGGTGAGCACTCAAAGTTAGAGATGCATGTTTGTGGATGCTAATTACAGCAAGGCTCTCAGAGAGAAATTATTTGAAAAACAGAGGTAATCACACCCTATTCAATGAAGTGCCGATGACAAAAACAGGAGCTTTGCTTAAACAAAAGACACAATGTTTGAACAAAACATTAGTTGAACTATCGATAAGAACTTATATTGCTCTTCATCTGAGAGTGTGTGGCTAATCACCAAACTATGAGGTCAGTGTTACAACAGCTGAGATGTTTTTCACACGCAAATGCAGCCCTCAGATCACACAGGCACCGTTCCAGCACTGTCCGAACACATCACTGGAGCAAAACTGCACCGTCTCGCATGGTGTCTGCCAGGGACACCGAGCAATAATGTACGACAGGGCTTAATAATAAAGACACCCTGCTGGCCAGAGGCCAGTGAGAGAGCACCTCGGGCCAGTAGACGGAATAGTCACTGGCTCTATCGGGTCACTATTTGACATTTGTTGATCTTGTGCATTTCATTCCTGATTATTATTATTTTTTTAATTACACAAATTTTAACTGATTAATTTATGATATTAATGCATATTAAATGTTTTATTAGGTTTATTAAATGGCAATAATGACTTATAAGTATTTCTTTGGAATAAAAAAAAAATCAGCTAAATTGTGGATTGTGTGCCAAGTGTTTATAAATATAGCTGTCATGGATATATTATAGCTGTATAAATTCCAGCTGTTTAAAATTTTTAAATAAACTGAAAATTAATTAAAAAAATACACATTTTGTAATATATTATTTACTATTTATTTATGAAAAATGTAAACAGACAAAGATAAATAAAATAAAATAATATTGTTGGCCAGTGAAAATGTTGGCAAAAATATTCTTATTGTTGAGCCCTGTATGGGGACTCAAACACTCACTTTGCCTCATTTCCCAGAGATTCACTGAATGACTATTTCGTCATCCACCACTAGACTTTCTCAAACCATGAGGGAGATGTGCAATGTGGAAAAAAAGAAACTCTTAAGTGTATATTAAGACATGAGACAGAAAAAAATGGCAAGGAATTCCTTTAAATGTATGCCAGATTTTACCCATCACACGCATTTAGCCTATATAAACCAGGTAATGAGGGAGAAAATTTCAATGTCACTCATCTGGGAAAACCGGTTTACATTATTTATTTTAGGTTACAGTAATAGCAAGAAAGAATACATTTAATTACACAAAATTATCATTCTGTTATTATACATATTTATTCACCCAAAACTTAAACTGGCACCTTCAGAAAACATCCACAAGAACATTATTAGCCACAATGTTTGTTGAGACCTTCGCTCTTTGCCGTGATCCCACACTCTGCTGAGAAGAGCAGCTGGCGACACTACTGTGACGGAGTTGTAAAAGAAGAATTTCAGGTCACCAGCCTGTATGTGGGAGGTCAAGAGTGACAGACGAGGGGGTCGGTCACTACAGATAGATCAGACCCCGAAAAGATCCCGTTGGGCTCCCGTTTTCTATTTTTTACTCTATGCAAAGGTGGACAAGTAGATGCAAAGATCAGAGTGGTTTTGATTCGAAAAACTTTGCCTTTAAAAAGCTTTTATCAGGCTCTGTTCTCCAACCCCCATCCCGTTTAAGAGTTGCAAGTCTGTGCCGGTAAATGATTAACAAGCGCATGAGAGAGTAATGGTTCAAATTTTGCACAACTTTGAGAGAGCAACTCTCGGTTCTCTGAGGCACAGCCCCAGGAGGTTTCAGCTTTTCATGCTAAACAAAGCAAGACAGACGTGCTATCTTTACACTCAGTTCCCTTCCCAACTTTCCACTTTTAGAAAACTAAGCGAGAAAGAAGCAACTGGATGATCCCTTTTTCCCAGATAAAGTAGCACCTAAAGTTGAGCAAGGAATCTATTGTGCAACCCTCACTTTGCTCGTTGTATTGAGCTACCGCACATAGGTGAAAGAGCCAAATGCACATTAATTTCACCGGGACGCGTTTACAAAGCATTCATAAAATATATCTCAAGCAGACACAAGGCAATTTCCATCCATCTACAATAACATCTGGAGTTATGAGGGAGACCGCAGTTTCAACAAAGTTACAACTTACAACAAAGCCTATAATTTTCTTCTGTCACCTTTAATCAATGGTGTAGTCTCTCCTGAGCTGGCACAGAAAAAGAAAAAAGGAAGAAAAAAATAAACTATCCGGGCCAGAAACCATCCAGAAAGCCAAGACAGGATCATGCAGGGAGATAAAGACAACTGGAAAAACGTGTTGTTTGGCCTAAGACTTCATGCGGTCTCACAGCGGGGTCTCTCACGTTATATCAGCGGTAGCTAGGGGACACTCGACGGCTCTATTCAGAGTCCCCTGAAAAAAAGAAAGCCAAAGAAGGGCTCTCACCAGACAGGGGCAATGTGCCAAAGAGGTAGCCAATAGAACCAGAATAAAAGTATTGTTTTGGTTTAACAAGTGACAATAAAAGGACAAAAGAGACAGAAAAAGTGCTCTGGGAGGAGCTGAAGAAAACCTACGCAATAGTGAACTAAAGTTAGGACAAAGTTAAGGAATTACTTACTCATTTTTGGCCTGTAGCCTATATTTTAAAAATCACCAGTTTTACAGAAGAGAAGTGATCATTATATGCTTTATTCATTACATTTTAATAGTTTTATTATAGAGAAGCAAAAGAAGCACAACATAACTTAGATTACAGTAAGCTTTAATTTAACTTACCCATAACACTACGAAATTACAAAAATATCCACAGGATATGTGAGAAATAGTAATCCTCTACTTAAATCCTGAAAGCTTTCTTCTTCCCTTGACTGTTCTTCCCAAGAGTGAGCACCACAATATTCAAATCCGTACGCATGTATCATCCAGGTGGGGAGATCCTTGTTAACGGCTTCGAGTGGAACAGACAAACAGAGCTATTTTTTCCCTTGCTATTCAATCCAGTAAGTGTATAACTGACGTCAAACGAGTCCTGTCTTTATCCACAGTTCATAAATGTTAACTTGTTTCAGTAGTTTCCCCAGTGGTGTGGTAAACTCTTGCTGATTGTGGAGAGAGTTGATTGCAGTCCTTCCTGAGGGAAGCTTCTTCACACTGTGAGCTGGGAGTGGGCGTCAGTCTGGGTGGAGCCAGTGTGATGTCAGAACAGGGGCTCTCCGAGGGTTGTTTTCACTCACCTGTGTGCAAAGGTTGTACGTGCTTGCCTGTGTGTTCTCTGACTCATCAGGAACCTTGCTGGGACGTAAACGTTAATGATTAATCACATTATGAGGGGAAATCATGATTTGATTTAATGTCATGTGGTGAGAATTTGGACATAAAATGGTGTATCTGAACTTTAAACTGTGTCAACAGTTTAATAATAAAAGAAAAAGAAAGAAAGAAAGAAAGAAAGAAAGAAAGAAAGAAAGAAAGAAAGAAAGAAAGCTAATGAAAAAACAAAACAGCAATATTGAATGAAAAGAAAAATCTAAAGAGAAGAACAGAAGCAGCAAATGAAAAAATGAAAAAAGAAAGGACAAAAGAGTGAAACAGAAGAAAGAAAAGGACAGTAACAAATGGTGACAGGAGGAAAGAAAAAAATAAAGAACAGAAAAGAACAAATGAGCAAACAAACAAACACCCAAACAAAGATTGAAATGTTGAAAGAAAGAACAATTGAATGAAAAGGGAAATAAAATAAATTAACAAAAGAACAAGAAAATGAAGCAAGAAGCAAGAACAGAAAAGTACAAACAAGAACAAACAACGAACCAAAATAAACAAAATACTTGAAACTTGAAATAGTGATAAAGAACAATCTAACAAAAAAGAACAGAACAACAAAAACAACAGAAAAGAAAGAAAGGGCAAAAGAAAGAAAGAAAATAAGTACCTTTTACGTTTAATTGCAGTCTTTCTATTTCAAAAGTTCCTATTTCATGAAATGTTACTTGCAGATTCTCTGAGATCTATCTGCAATTTCTGACTGAAAATGGTTTCTAATCTAGACTACACCAATTATTTTTTGTACATTAAAGAGCAAACAAACAAGAAAAACTCATAACAAAGGTTGTTTACACTTTATCCTAGAAGTAGAATGGTTATAGTATTAAACCTGTAACCAGGACAGAAGATTCCCCACACAGAACTCCCTTTAATGTCCTAATCTGACACAGTGACGGCTATTAGATTACAGTGAACCTCAGTGGAACATTTTTAATCCCTGTTCATAATGCAGCACTAAAACGCCATATACAAATGATGAAACACGAGAAACATCCTATGCACTCTGTGTCATTTGTTAACATTATGTGGTAAATTCAATAGAGGTCGGGCTACGAATAATCATTATCCATCACTTTCAGTACTAGTTTATAATATTCTAAATCCGCCATCTATTTTTATCCCATACATGTTTTCATGTCCCAGATAATTATACGGATGCATAACATTCCATTTGTGCATGTAGATTAAATATCGACTTGACGTAATCAATAATAAAATCTCCAGTCATTCAAAATGACTGTATCTACTGTATGGCCTACATGCTTCATCATTCCGTTAGTCATCATTCACTCCCCATCATGTCATTCCAAACCTGTCTAACTTACTTTTTTCCGCAGAACACAAAAGACGACTTCTTGTATGTAGAAAAAAAACGTCCTTTTTTATATCTTAAAAATATTTTTTTCAATTCTGCTTCTTGTCATTTGAACAATATCTAGGGATGAGAAACCAGGACAAGCTATTGCTCTGAGAGTTTCAGGCTCCTCTGTATGAAAGACGTTGTGAACATTAGAGACCGCTTTCTAGGGCATAATTACACTTATATCCACAATGGTCCCTCTGCTGTGCATCCTTCAGAGAAAACCCAGTCAAACTGTATGTGGCGTCGGGAAGAAAAGCTGAAGGATTGAAGCTGTTGAAGAGGTTAGAGGGCAGACATTGGGGTGACCGGAGAAAGAGGTCATGCCTCGCCACACCAGTTGCCCTTCCTGACCCACTTTCTCCGGGGGCTTTTCAGTCATCACATGCCAAGATAAAAGAACGATTGAAATAGCCCGCGGGCTACAGCCTTGCCTCGTGAGCCGCTAATTTTGGCGGACGACCGTTTGAAACAGCTTTAGCTTTTACGTTGAAGTCGTTAGCACAGACAGAGAGCCCAGCACAGCTGTCAATTACTCAATACCCACCAGAGCCCTCCCTGTAATTTAAATCAATTTACTGACAACTTAACCACAATTCAAGCGTTCAGATGGGTTACTCTACCAACAGGAAACACAATTGTGCTTTTTTAAGAAAGCTTGCGTGAGATACAAAGCTTTGAGAACCTTTCCAGTGATCGTTGCCCAGCTCTATTTACGCACTGGTAATAGTTGACAAAACTAAGTAGCTTATAAACAACAAAACAAACCACGTATTCATGGGGATTCATGAACTACACTGAACAATGATTATCTAACCTTTTCTCCAAACCTTATATCATATGGAAGATATTTGCTCGGTTCCAAAACATAGTGAGCTGCCTATTGAGGGAGAATTTTAAAACTTGCCCTGATGAAATACTAGAAAGTAGTAAAAATAGTATAAAAACTATAAAAATAGAAGCATAATAAAAATAACTTCTTTTAGACCATCACATTTTTAGCTTAGCAACATGCTGATGTCGAACTTTACTGAAATCAATAGTGAGTCGAGTCTGCCATGCAGTGCTTTTTGAGAGATGTCAATAATAAACGTTTCATAAAATACTGGAAATTATCAATACAAATGCTTTAGTTTAATTAGAAATTAATTATTTTGATCATATCATTGATCTCATACACTTTAGAGCATCACTGTTAGCTTAGCACCATGTACAACATTGAGCTGGAGTGTGCCATGCAAAGTTGCTTTTTCAAATAAGTAACGCAAGTTCATTTCTTTTCCCATGTATTGACTGACAGGTCTCCTGTCCGCATGTTGACAGAAAACAGGAGTAAGTGCAGAGGCGTTGTGTGCGCTGTGTGAACATGATGTGGTCATCGTAGTTGTAGACTAAATGTGAGCATTTACTCATCTCACCTGCCTGCTCACTTTATTAACCAATGTCTTTGCTGCTGAACTTCAATGATCCAATTTAACCATACCAATAACCAATGAGCAAAATTGATTATAGATAAGCGTGTCTGAACTTTTAGTTTTTAATGCTGAAGTGAGGTCCTGTCCCTTCATGTGCACTTGAGGTCTTGTGTGACTTACAATGGCTGCCAAAAGAACATTTGTCATTTTAGGTTGCGAGCTCCCCCTTTGCAGCCGATATGCGCCCTTAATGAGCACTTTTGCAGAGCTTTTCAGCGGACTTCTTCCACACAGTCATACTGTCACGAAAGTGTGGACTAGATTGCGAGGGCCAAGGGTTGAATTTGGGACAGGGACTAAGAGTGTTGAACTTTCTACTCCTTTGTCCTTTTCTTCTGCAAACCAGAATGGAAGCGCATCTCAAAGGTTTGTTTGAGCTGCGCCCTCTACTGTACAGGAATATTCCATTTCCTTCATATAGATTCATATCACTTTTAGTGTGGAAGGGCCTTCTCATTTTCCAAAACTTTTGTTTGTTTGTTTTTGTTATTAAAAAACAAACAAGCAAGCCCAGCCAATGTGAGAAAAAGTAACGTAACTATCGCAATTAAGTTACTTTTTTTAAAGAGTAATGCAATATTGTAAAACATTACTCCCATCTGTTCATCTAGCATCATCTGTTGTAGACTGATTGTTTATAGTTACGTTGTACACTAAAGTATAATGTAACAATGCCTAACAAAATTTGCATGTGCATGTCCTATTTGTGCATGCATAATTTGTGTGTATGATGAAATCAAAAGCAATTGCAAGCCCGGTAATTTGCATTTGTGTGTACAAGAATATGCAATGTCTGCCGAATTTCAAATGGAAAAGCAAGTACCGTTTGACATTACATTTTTAATGTCCCAACAGGTTTGACCCTGCCGTACTGAAAGAAAAGCAAGAGCAAAGCACCCGTTAACCATTTCACCTTCTTATCACCATACTCCCACCCTGCCAAAACTCAAATGAAAATGCAAGCCTGTCAAATTGGTCCTTGTAGGTGGGATTTTTTAAGAGTAAGGGGGAAGTGACCGTCCAGAATAATAAGCAACTCATATTTTATGAATCATTATGTCTATATAGACACTACAGACAGAGAGATATGGGCAAATTCTCAGTATATGAAAGAAGTGTAAGATCTAACATCTTTGTCCATCATATATAAGATTCTCATTAAAAGTATTTCATTAAGTCACTAGTTTGAGAAAATTACAATTTTGCCTGGTCAAGTAATATATAAAGCATTTTGGGGTTGAATTTCCAGGAAAAACAACTGCCTTGTGATATTGTTTTGTATACCATTACTGTGATAAAAAATGTTTACTCATACTAGGGCTGGGCGATAAAACGATAACGATAATTATCGCGATATCATTTTTCTCGATAAAACGATATCAAGAGGTCGATAAATGTTCGATAATGTTTATGCGCCAAAAAGCGGAACGAAACTCATTTGAACCGCGCGCCACACGGACCATTTATCCGCTCGGCTCAAAGTCCAAACGGCAGCGCGAGCTCACTAGAGCAGCGTTTACTCTGATCGGTCTCGCTCACGAGATCCAGTGTTCAGCGAAGAACACAAATGTCCAGTTTAAACCAGTTTAAAGGCAGATGAAACACCGCTGACAAACAGGAGAAACACTGCGCGCAACGATACAGTCAGAATCTGAATTGATACTGAATCCATTTAGCCTAACATTACCATGGATTTACTGTAAGGTTAGCCTAGTAATATTAACTGCACCATGAAATGTGGGATATACATATGAATTGTATAATATTATTAATGTAGACAATGTATTAAATGACTAATGGAATATAATTACAGTATTTAATAATGTATTTAACTGTTAGGCTACTGTTTTTCATACAAATACCATAGAAACCATAAAGTTGCAGTTTGCCATGATAGTGAGGTGCTATAGGCTATGCCTGGTTTTATCTGTGGTTATCATGATCTAAATGCATGATACTGGATGACCAATGGTTAATTTTAATAAAACTCAAACAGTCAGAATATTACATTTTACCAATAAAAAATGTGGTCGTTACATTTTTTTTTAAAACAGATGTTACTGTTTTTATTAATGAACATAAATTTAACAAAGTAGTATTAGCTTGAGTTAGGATGCAGATTTACTGTCAACTCACTGTCAAATATGCATTTCGAGACAAAACATGTAATTTGAATATTGCAGCCAGCACTGCAAACTGTGCTGAAGAAATATTTTTCTATTCAGATATTTATTTTAAGGAAAAATGACAAATGTTTGAATGTTCTACCTCAGATTTGTGAAATTTTCACCTGTTTGGCAAGAGTTTGTCATGATATGTTCTGACAATAAAGAGTAACGTTAGTTTAAAACCACAATTAACGCTCTGGTTTATACAACTTTCACTTAGGAGCAAAAATCTGCCTTTAAACTTGAAAGAAATAAAGATTTGACATTTATCGTGATAATTATCGATATCGACTGATATAAAAAAAGTTATCGTGATAATTTTTTTGGGCCATATCACCCAGCCCTGACTCATACTATGAGTGAATTTTGCTATACTGACTCATATCTTATAAAAGCAATATTTGTATTAATCTAGTCACAATAGTGAAGCGTTTGCATTAATCATCAGGGAACATATGCTTACAGACCAGGTCTAGTCTGATTTCCTGTAAAGTGAAGCAATCCTGGAAAGGTTGCAGGTCAGAATTACCTTCTTGTTTAAATTCAACCCCCTTTCTCAGGGCCTCAGGTGTAAACAACAGTTGGGAAGCACCTGTTTAAGCGCGCACAGCTGTGAGACGGCTGCACATGCAGCGACTGAATCCACAGAGGATTCAGACTGATGAGGAGACTAAACCCACCTCCTCCACTCTGTATGGAAAGCGCTCCATCAATATCGAACCCCTCTACATTGTCCCATTACATCTGAATGTAGATACGCGGTCTTAGGGCGGGAATGCCACTCACTCGCTGGGCGGTTAAAGATAATGGAACTTCAAGCAGAGTGAAAGGGACTGACGCACTTACTGACTAGAGGTGAGAAAAAAAACAGCACACAGGAGATAAGACTGTGCTTGGTAAACTGACCTTGTGTGTGTTTTTGTGTCCCCGAGTAAGTAGGAGAGGCACATGGAGTTCAGCAAGGCCTTCAGTACTTTCAATTCTGTGCACTTGTGATATTGCTATAAAGCTGGTGTGAAAAAAAATAAATAAAAGAGGGACTCTACGTTTGGATATGCAGACGAACAACTCGTACTGTATCAACTGATATTCTGAAGAACGTTTTGCTCATTTGCTCATAGCAACAATGTACTTTTTAAGCAAATCACCTGGAGCGCAAGAGTGAACAATGACATCATGATGCTGATTGGTTGATAGCACTGTAAGAATGAGTACATTTCCTGAGGTGTGGCATCAACTGCAGCACACAGGGTAAAAAAGCATTTAAGAGCTTTAATTTAAAGAATTAGCAATATAAAAGCTCACCAAAAAGAATTAAATGTATAATAATACTTTTCATTATTATAGCAATAAAAAAATACACCAGTTAAACATCTACTGTACTAGGCATGTGCCGGTATCAAATTTCCATGCTGTGGTTAATTGATTGAGCTTTTATCACGGTATACGTTATTATCACGATATTTTAATTGCTCAAGAGAAACAGATGGATTGTGGGTATCTAAAAAAACAACAATTTGCATCACAATATGTAATTGTGATTTTCGAAACATATGGTAACTAAACAGAATTTTCGGTACCTTACGGTAAGTTGTACTGTATCTTTAAATAAAAAGTAACAGATGATCGGTTTACTTGAACTGAGGCGCAGCGATCTGTCACAATGGACAGACCTAAGAGCTGGGGGTTTTTTTCATATAAAAAGTAACCTGCTCTGTCTAGTCTGTCGGTGTCAGTGTCCTCTTTGCTCCGCGATTTTTCTCTGCGTGTGAAAAGTGTCAATTGCGTAAAGCGCCTTTCAGACAGGACGCAGAATGCGCGGCGCTGGCCGCTGGGTTCAACGTTGCCCATCAGATACAACGCGGTTTGCTATTTTGCAAATAAAAAGTTGAACTATTTTGAACTTTGACCCCGGCATGCTTTGGTCGGCGCAACAACAAAACGTCCCTGCGCGGTGCGCGTGTATTCCGCATCCTGCCTGAAAGGCGCTTGAGTCTCAAGCTGAATGCGTGAGAGTTGCTTGCCCTGCGGGGGGTAAATCGTCGGCAGCGTTCCTCCTTCCGCCATGTGAGGATTGTTTACATGAGACTAGAGTGCGCACTGCGCCGCATGCACACAGTGCTTATGAGCCATTCCACCGAAAGGGTGACATTTCTGTCCCCAGGACATTATTTGTATAAAATTGCATGAAAATTAACTCTAAAATACATTTTACTATTAAGCAAAATGTCATGCACATTAAGCTAACTACACATTTAAAATATATAATTAAAAACATTAATAAAAACTACATAGAATACTAAAAAATAGCATTTTCTGCATGTCCCCACTCTCTATCTCTAAACTTTACCATGAAATATAATGATTAAAATGCTTCAGAAATCTGATTTTTTTTGCATTGTTATGTGACTTTATATCCAATCTGCTTTAAAATGAAAAAAGAAAAAAACATTTGATCTAATATTTTAGATAAAATACACATTTTAGTTAGGCATGTGCCGGTATCACATTTTCATGCTGCGATTAATTGATTGAGCTTTTATCACGGTATACGGTACTGTCACGATAATTTAATTGCACAAGAGGAACAGATGAATTGGGGGTATCTAAAAAAAAAAACCTGTTACAATGTTAACATGGTACAATGACTGGTAGGCTACTGTTATTATTGCTTAACACAATTTTCACGATTTCAATTCAATTCTTGGATTTCATTTCAATCTTTATTAAATTTTGACTCATTTGGATAATTCGGTAGGTACTACAGTAGATAGCCTGCATTTGAATTTTTCTCAAGGAAAAATATATCTCACATAATGTTGTAAACATACAGAGTTATTAAATATAATGCGGTTTTCATTATAATTATGTAATGACAAGTAAATGTATATTAAAATATGTAATGTAGTGCACATATTTAGCAAAATACTCCTCTCTATAGCTATTTTTTCTAGTCAGCTAACGAGCTGGTCATTAAATGGTTTTCCTGAGGTAAACGTTCTGTGACATAATTGTTCTCCTGCAGTTTTATTGACCTTTCCGTGGTTGAAAAACACTGATTGATCGATATTATGTAGCCTATACCTTTCGGTAAGTTGGTTGAATAAGTTAAATAAAAAGTAGGCCTAACAGATGATCGGTTTACTTGAACTGTCTGAGGCGCAGCGATCTGTCACGTCACATTTACAAGCGCCAAAATGGTATTTATTGTCTGAATTTCGTAGTTGGCAGCCCTGCGGGGGATAAATCGTCGGCAGAGTTCCTCCTTCCGCCATGCTTCTTCTCCATGTGAGGATGGTTTACATTAGACTATAGAGTGCGCACTGCCGCCGCATGCACACAGTGCTTATACATGTGGGGATTATTTACATCAGAGTGCGCACGTGTTTTGCGCAGCATATACACTGTGTTTTTTTAAGCGGTTGATGGAAAATAAGCCAATGCGCGTTCTAAAAATCTAAACTCAGATATATTATTTTTCACGGTATTTTGAAGTGCCCGCGATAACAATATCGTGCATCTTCATTACCGCGAATACCGGCACATGTCTAATGTCCCCGGGTTTTCACTCAGTCCTGTTACCCTATTACATCCCCCCTCTGAAAAACGTAGAATATTCCACAAGACACATTTTTAACAGTAAGTTGCATCATCTGGATCTTCTGAAGGCAATGGGGCGACCATAAGTAAAGTCCTCTCATTTTAATTTCTGTATACTTGATCAAATTGTAACTATGACTGAGAAGGTCAATCTCAACACACGGTCATGTTAGCTAAACTTTTTCTTAAATATTAACTTTTGGTAAGGCACTAGAAATGGCTCAGTGTCCTCATGCTATTAGCATGTATGCTATGTGGCCATATGCCATGTATTTGATCATTTTTTGCTTAACTCAATCCTGTTACTTTCAGTCCTGTTACTATTTTTTTTTTTTTTTCTAAAAAAAAAAAAATTAAACCACTATTTTTATCAGTTTTGTTTGGCACATAATTTATACAATTATTTAATAAATCAAATTATCAAAAAAAATTATAAACTTGAGGCTTCGGTCTTCTTTAAAACGAAAAAATGGCTTTGTGTTTTTATTAAAACACACCTTGCCTTAATAGTGATTTTATTGTCACAAATATACATTTTTTGAACATACAACCAACAACTTCTTTAAAATAAACACTTTCTTGTGGGGAAAACAAAGGAATTAATTGACATGCTTTTAAACGGCACATGATTTTCGGTAACAGGATTGAGAAAACATGTGCCCATCTTCTGCTTAAACCTTGTAAAAAAATAAATAAAGTTGCCTGATATTGACCAATACACAATTTGAATAGTTACATATGTGTAGTATTAGATTCAATGTTGAAAAAGATAAAAAGTAAAGTTTAATTTTGAAGAGTTACAACAAGCAAATGTCACCCATTCGGTGGAATGGCCCTTATACATGTGGGGATTGTTTACATCAGAGTGCGCACGTGTTTTGCGGAGCATATACGCAGTGTTTAAGCGGTTGATGGAATATAAGCCAATGCGCGTTCTAAAAGTCTAAATTCGAATCTATTATTTTTCACGGTATTTTGAAGTGCCCGCGATAACAATATCGTGCATATTCATTCCCGCGATTTATCGCATTACCAAATACCGGCACATGTCTATACTGTACTAATAAATAATTAGCAATATGTTGTTGTATGAGTGTTTTTATGGGATGCATTGATATTAAAATTCTGGCCAATACAAATACATCTATAATTATTTTCATGTTATGGCAAATAGGCCAAACTGATAAATGGCTGATATTAAAATTCAATCCACTTTTCCTTAACAAAAATATAATAAAAACAAACAAAAAAATGAATAAAAAGTAGCATTTAGAATAATTGATTTTTAGCTCAAGTACATTTAGGCAGCACAAACTTATTTGATAAAATTCACAAAGTATGACAAATTGATATTTTACATTTCAGAGTTTTATTAAACTATCCATGTTGTTAAAGATTAGATGGCAAAAGGTAATGTAAAAACAGAGGAAATGAGCACGCACAATTAAATATCAAGATTTAGTGATTTGATGACGTTAGTGTTAGACGAAATGTAACTATGCAAATAAGCAGTGGTGTGATGCAGCAGCTCTCAAATTGAAGACAGTGTAGTTCTCCTCTGTGATGCTATAACTAAATGTAGGCAAGGAGATGCTCATGTTATTGAGAGTAATCCAGCAAAATAATAAATCAGAAACTAACTCATTCTATGCTCATCATCCATTGATAACTATCCTGTTAATTTGATATGATATAAACCGTTGCAAGTTTACCAGCAAAACATCTAATTCGAATCGTGATCATATTTCAAATGCTACAGTCCACCAATCACGTTAGGGCATCCAACGGCAGTACTACAGGGCTACTAGCGATAAAACTGCAGCCAGAGTGAACACAATATAAGAGAGCCGAACTACACCGCTGTTTTCCATTGCTATTAAAAAATTATAAACAACTCACATTCTTTATTACATTAATCCGGACATCTCGCGGGATACATTCTCTGAGGGGAGAGGCAGAGCGTGCCGCTGAATGTGGCAGACAAATCATTTCTATCTGGGACCCCGGCGGGTATTGACAAACCAGGGATGCATTTAGATAGCCCAATTAAAATGAGGAAATGAACCGACATCAGGCACTTTGAAAACGCTGTAGCCCTCTCGTCCTCCGACTCTTCAAAGGCCGGACTCGCCACGAAGAGCGACGAGGGGGGAGAGAGAGGTGATGCGGGGGGCTTCAAAGGGAAGAAATTCTCCTCCACGGGCGAGCAACTGGAGGCAGAAGCGAACCAAAGAGCAGAAACCCGAGGCAAGGCAGAGCTTTTCAGATCGACTGCACGGCAGGGCTCCACGCTAACTTTAAAATAGGGGCACTGTCAAAGTTCAGTTAACTGTAACGTTAATGTGTCATTACAGCACACACATAAGCTAGCATTTCAAACCTAAATACAGAATTACTTCAGAAACATAAGTTTGACTTGAAATGGCCGATACGAACAAAAGTAATTTTACATCACTACAATGGTATCACAAATAACTTGCATTAAACATTTAATATTTTACATGCAGAAATGTCAATATTCAATAATCTGGAATATATTTGGAGTTAACTTTGAGTGACTTTAAACAACAGCAGCCCTGACTTATCAATACCAAAAATATATTGGTAAGACTTCATTTCCATTAGTCATTATTAACAAACATTATTAGTAGCTCTAAAAAATATTAGCATTTAAAAAATTATTACATTTATCAACCATTTACACTATTTAAGTTTGGGGTCTGTAAGATTTTTTTATTGTTTATGAATGTCTCTTAAGCTCATCAAGGCTGCATTTATTTGATCAAAACTTCTTCTGTTGATTGCAAATCACATCATTACTCCAGTCTTCAGCGTCACATGATCCTTCAGAAATCATTCTAATGTGCTGATTTGGAGCTCAACAAACATTTCTTATTATCGAGGTGCTTCTTAATATTTGTGTGTAAACCATGTTAAGACAAAATTCAGGATTATAGCAAGTTCAAAAGAACAGCATGTATTTATATTTAAAACAAGACTCTTTTGTAACATTATAATGCTGTTGATTGTGCTGGACTAAAGTATTCCTTTCTTTAAAAAGAACTAAATTTACCGACCCAAACATTTAAATGGTAGTATAAATATATTGTAATTAATGATCATTACATAATGTCTGTTAATGTTAGTAATGAACAAATCATTTGTTTTGTTGTTATACTAATTTTGTATTGGGTCGTACACAAAAGGACAGACAACAGAATGGAGCAAAACAGGATTGAGATGTGCTAAAAAGTTAACTTGACACTCCATCTTAAAAATACAACATTAATGACGTGAGAAGTTGAAAATAAACTGGGATACTGAACAGAACAAACAAAGCTGTGCACAAAGATCAACCTAACGATGTATAAAAAGTGCAGACAGAATGAATGAAAAAACCCTGTGTGAACGGCCCCTTAAACCGCATCAAACTGCTCTGATGGATGGAAAGAAATGAAAAGCAAATAAGGTACTCCGGTGTCAGGTCACTTAACTCCATGTGGCCACATTCACACACATTACACTTTAGATTCCTGCGCAGTAGCGGCAGTGATGTTAGAGGACTAAGATCTCTTCTCTCTGGACTCGCACTATTTGTCGTAATTTGCAGCTTTGGTGCTTTAACAAAGCCTGTAATTGGACACATTTATGTAGCGGCATGCATTGGTGAGTGGATGCATTAGATATTGTTTGAAAATAATCATGTATTTTTGTGAAATTCATGTAATCAGCAGTTAAATATTCTGGACATATTACTCTGAAGTGGACTGAAAATATCTGGGGGTTTTTATGGACGGTGCGACCCATTACTCTGCGGAAAAGCATCTCCATTTTCTGTTCTTCATGCACCATTTAGATTAACAGGGTAAGTTATCCAAAAAAATGAATATTCTGTCATTAGCGTTTGGGTGAAATATCCCTTTAAATGAACAGCGAATTAGACACTAAGTGCTCTTCTACAAGAATCTCAGTCCAGAAGGTCAGTAGGTCTCAGAAGTATCAGGATGGCTCTCATGAACAGGCCTGAAGAGCGGACACTGTTTTTACTGAGAGTCACTCCATTTCCTTCTCTGCTCTGATTCTCCTCCACAATACGACACTGCAAGCCGTATAGAGCAACAGGCACTCCAGGACCTTCACTCTAAAGGGACACTTTACATGAACAAGAACATTGCAAGTGTATATGCCAAAGCATTTAGGCCTACATATACAAGACACCACTACTTGAAAGTTTGGGGTTGGTATGATTTTTTTGTTTTTTTTTAAAGAAGTCTCTAATGCTCATCAAGGCTGCATTTATTTGATCAAGAAAAACAAACAAACAGTAAAAACAGAAATACTATGAAATTATTACGAATTATAATAACAGTTTTAAATTTTAATATTTTTTTATTATTTTTTTTTTATGTATTCCTGTGATAGCAAAGCTGGGGAAAAAACAACGTTCAAAAGAACTATATATTTACAAAGTTGTAATCAAAATGATCAACCCTTGTTGCAAATCAGGTTTATTGGCAAAATTTACTAAAACTAAAAGGTCAGCCAAAAAGAAAAGACATTTTAATGTAAGATAGCGAATGCAGAAACCTGTTTCTTTAGAACAACGTGAATCAATCAATCAATCAAAAGACCAGGAATGTGTATTAAAAAGGAACACATTTTGATTTGTTTCTTGACCTTAATGGCACATTTCATCGATTAAAAAGAAAAGCACAGAGGAGCTGGAGGAACGTGAAGCAGATCACCTCATTAGCACGGCTCTGAGCTTGTTCTGTCAGTGTGTAGAAAATCACAGATCAAGGCTTCAAATGAAGCACTTTAAAGAGCTGATCTGCTAAGTGCCATAAAAAAGGTGGAAGAACACTGTTACAGCCTGTTTCAAAAACCAAAACACAAGACCTCACCATCAAGAAGGTAATATTACACTGTGTTGCACAGTCAGAAGCGGCGTCTTCTTGTAAATCGCACAATAATGGATACGCTCAACCCCTCAGGGAGACAACGCTCACAGTCAGGGGCCAGAACCAAACAAGATAAGCATCAGAAGTTGCTATCTAGTGATTGTTAGTTTACTGACGACCAAGGGGAAGAACATCAACCAATCAATCCTTGCTCTTAATTGATCAGTGTGTCTCTATGTCCTGTGTGCTGGACTGTCGCAGTGAATAGTGTTTTCACAAATTGCTGCCTGATGAATAAGAGCACAAGGTACCACAAAAAAAGAAAGTAAGAAAGAAAAAAATTCCACCCAAGTTATTGACTGAATTCATGGAGAAAATCATAACATCGCAAAAACAACATGCACAAAAAAATTAGTGTTTCCATTCAATGTGTTCAAGAACAAAAACCCTGCCATTTCAAAATTATACTTAAATTCATCCCTAAAATCATGTTTTACTTTTATCCATCAAAGACGGCGCATTCAATTGATCAAAGGTGACAATATAATTTTATTTTAGATTTTCATAACTTTACAATGGATTTCCTAAATCCTGAAAAAAAGTATATCACAGTTTCCACAAAATTATAAAGCAGCACAATTGTTTTCAACATTGAGCACCGAATCAGCATATTATAATCATTTCCATTTAAAATAATCGTTGCCATCACATAATATATCAATAACTCACAGCCTTATTTCAGTTTTTACTGAATTAGAATCAGTGTAAAATGCTTTGGTAGAAAAAAATGCAATTATCAATCATTGTTGCCGAGTGGTGCTTTTTGGTATTTGCTTTGGAGGCGAATAAAGAAAAACAACTCATACTGTTGGTGTGCGAAGGAAATCAACAGTCATCTTCCCATCTATGTCACTCTTGCACGTACACGCTCAGACACACACAAATGAGAGAGCTGCCAAATGAGTGAGTAATCCATCATGGCTGCCATTTACCAGCCCCTCTTTTTAACAAAGCCTTGACGGATGGGAGGAGATAAGGGTCTGTGTGTGTTAGTGGAACTGTGAGCACAGTTCTTTCAGGCAGACACACACACCTGCACAAGTAGCAGTGGAAGCTGTGAAAGTCACGTTCACTCATCAGTCTTCTGATGCCCGGTGAACGGTGGGGGGTGTGAACTCATGCATAACCTATTCATACCCCTCCTCCCCCAAGGTCTCCTTCTCAAAGCACTGCAAACACACACACACAGAGCGTGCGTGTGTGTGTGTGTGTGTGTGTGTGTGATGTGAGAGAGAGAGAGAGCTGACCACCGCTCACCACAACTAAGCACTGAAGAACCAGTGAAAACCTATGTGAGCAACAAATGTCCCTTAAGGCAAGGCAGTTCACTCAGTGGCCACCATGGTAACAATGTGTGCAATTTCAAACAAAACAATCCAATTTGTCAAGTGACATTAAAACCAAATATAGTCTAATGTTAACAAAGATTTCTATTTTCAAATCAATTATGTTCTTTTAAGCTTTATACAAAAAAAGAACAAACGCATTAAGCAGCACAACTGCTTTCAACATTAATAATAAGAAGAAATGTTACTTGAGCATCAAATCAGCATAAGAATGATTTATGAAGGATCATGTGACTAGAGAAATGATGCAGAAAATTCACCCTTGCCATCAATACAATACAATACATTTTTACATATATTAAGACAGAAAATGTTTTTTTTTTTTAAATTGCAACAACATTTCACAATATTACGGTTTTACTGTATTTTTGAGAGACTTTTTAGAGGGCTTTTTAGAGACTTTTGTCAAAAACACAAAAAATCTTACCAATCATTTGAACATGTACTTGAACAAAAAAAGAAAAAAGACCACAATCTCGGTTTGTGAGTATTATGTTTCAAAAACATTTTAAATAACCAACCAGAAAATACCATTATAAAGTGTGTTTCTTTAGCTCAAAACACTCAACGTGTCATTCTGGACTGTCTAGCTAATTAACATGTGCATTCCAGACTAAGGGTACGCTTACAAAACTACAATGAACTAAAAACGGAAAGGTTTCACCTTTGCGTTTTTCACGTACAGGCGACAACGTTGTCAAAGCGATCCCCGTCTAACGACTAAAATCGCTGTATTATTCATGCCAGGCAAGTAGTCGGCGATGTCACTTTGTAAAGAAACACTACACACCTATACACTGAACACGTAATACGCATGCACGACGTCACGGTTTTCACAAATTCGTGTTTTTGTAGTTTACACAGAGACAATAACGGTATAGTTTTCAAATATTTGCACTTTGAAACTAGTTTTCATTGGCTCCAAGACCAAATTCACCCAATATATAATTCAGCCACTTGATTTCTTTTCTGGTAATCTAAAAATGAGTATTATTTTGTATCACATTCTTCAAAATCGCAATCAACACTAAGTGCCCTGCCCAACTGTTTCTCCGTCCATAGTAGGCGA
Organism: Tiaroga cobitis; assembly: GCA_030578255.1. NCBI lineage: Eukaryota > Metazoa > Chordata > Actinopteri > Cypriniformes > Leuciscidae > Tiaroga > Tiaroga cobitis. The sequence continues at coordinate 25,459,793 of CM060592.1, forward strand.
TGCAAAGATCTGGAAGAGGAGTGTTCAGTTTGGAGAAGTATACTTTCAGCAAATACGAGTTTCAACATCTATATTTACTTGAAACTTACAGCCAGGTTTGTTAGAGACAGAATGGATTCACATTTTGCCCAACATCTTGGTAATGCCTCATCTATAACTGATGAAGTGGGACGAGGATGGAAAAGGAAAACAGGAATAAAACGGACTAGCACAGAAAGCAGGGTGTTTGAAATGGAGAAAAGAGAACAGGTGTGGCTGTAGGACATTATTTGCTCAGTCATGCCACCGGCTGTGCATTACAGCAGCAGCACCATCACTTCTGTACAATAGCTGCTATTAGAAATTCATGAAGGACTCCCTCAGACTGATATGGCCCTCTGGTGACGGAGGTAAAATATAGAACAGCACAAAAGGTTCTTAATACTGATACTTCAGTTTCAAAATGTCTTTAGAACAGATAAAGTGTTATAAATTTGAGAACTTTAGGTTACATCACTGTTTGTTACTGCACTAAAAATGACAATATGCAAATAATATGAATTTATTTTGCGAAACTGCTTGTAAATATACTTTGTTAGTACTATTATTTATTTATTATAGATGTAATTTGGTTATAATGGACACTGAAATGTGTATCCAGTGTTTCAATATTTATAAATACAAACAGAATTTCATGTTTGTACTAAGGCTGTATGATATACTGTTTTAGCATCGATATGCGATGTCAAGTATAGGGATCACAGTAGATGTGTGATTCGTACAGACCAGGCACCATGGGTGATTCTCTGAATAATTGCAAAGTTTAATCATCATAGAGTGATGTCAGTTTAAACAATTAAGCAATTTTAAACCATTTGAGCGCACAAGGACGAGAAAGAGAACTCGATTCAGAGCTCGCACTCTGTTTTCTGTGCACACACACAGAGCCGCAAACACCGGATTATGTTCTCTTTCTCGTCTATTTGTGCATGAACGGACACATATGCAAAATTGTGTCATGAAATGCCCGTCTCTGTGAGTATCCTCGTAACAGTCACGTATGGCTTACGTGAATATAAACAATTGAAAAAGAAAATGGATGCATGGCGTATTGTTATATTTGATCTGTGCATTGGGTGTGACAGCAGCCTAATATTCCTGCTGCTATCTGTGTCATTAATGTAAATCAAACAACACAATACAGATAGAAAATCCCTTTTGTAGCCTTAAAGATGAATTATATTTAATTTATAGTGAAAAATATGCTGTGTTATTTTACATTGGATTATAACCGAATACTGTTAGACTTAACTGAAAAACATAGGCTAAAACACTGTTAATTTCATTTGAATCTTTGTTCTATTGTATTTATCTTTTCTTGTAATTTGTTTACTTTCTATGCAGATTCATTCCCCTACAAAACCACCCCAATCATTCTAGAATGATTAATTCTTTCCAAATAGAGCTATTCATATGGTTAAAATGTTTTCATATTGCAATATATATAGCAGAAAAACAAAATATCACCATGTCAGTTTTTTCCAACATCATGCAGCCCTAGTTTGTTCCTTTCTGTACTCCAAATGTATTCAACGAAACTGCTAATAACCTGAACTGAAAAAGAAAATATGTGATTTCTGCAGCACATTTTCAAACAGCTTTCTCAAACACTCCCAATGTTTTGATAGCGCCACTATAAAATTGGGATAGGAGTAAGCGTTTCATCATAAAAAAAAAAAAATCCACACTGCAGCTACAATCATGTCACACTGAATGTTCATGTTTTGGGGCAAATAGAAAGTCTAACCTTGGTTAACAAACATTGTAATGATTACCTTGGCAATTAAGCCCACTATTTAATGGAAAAGATGGCCTTCTCTCTCTAGATTAGATTATATATATTAGGGGTGGAACGGTACATATTCGTATTGAACCGAAACGGTACGGGCGTCGCGGTTCGGTGCACGAATTTACACGGAGAATACACGGTATAAAAATAAATAAAACTCGCGTGCAAATTAATTAATGTAATAAGGAACTACTGTTAGAGACGGGGGTTCTTTAGGGACACATAATCTGTACCATCGGCTTAGGTCTGAACGCGCGTTCATTTCAAACGTTGGCTTTATACGCGCGTCCTATTCGCTTTGGACTAGCGTCGAACTAGACGCGATAGACGCGAATTTGACGCTCTATTCGCGTTTGGTGTGACCGCATAATTAACAGTGTGTGTGTGTGAGAGTGAGAGAGAGAGACAGACAGATAGAGAGAGAGAGGGGGGGGGGGGGTTCGCGGGCGCGATCGAACAGTGGAAACATAAAAAATATACTCAGTCATTTTGTTCATACAGATCATTAAACCCGCAAAGTGTTTACTTATAATTGTGTAGGCTACACTCACAATAAAACACAACTTTGTGCTTTTGTCACACTGTAAACTCTTGTCAAACTGTAACCTACAACTGTCACCCAACCAAAATCTCTCACACAGACACACACACACACGCTGTTTTAAAAGCAAACATATTTATCCAACTCCATTTCAAAACAGGCTGTGGGTCCCATCTTTTGGACCTTCATCATATTGCATTGGTTTTCATTTCTTGTCCTCGGAGCACTAATCTTACACATTCTACATTGATTAAAAAAGAAAATCGAATGTGTTTTTAATGGTAGTATTATTTTATACAGAAATCAATTAACAATTCAGATGAGAATAATGTTACATTGTTAATTAATAATGTTAATTAAAATTAAGGAAAACAAATATATTGATCTGAAATATAGAAAAATTATTTTAAATTAATTCAGGTGCAATTACCAAACATATTGCAAGGTCTTTTTGTCTTTTTATTAATTTAATTAATAAACTAATTATATAAAACTATTGTCAGTGTACTACAAATAAACTGGTTCTATGCCTTTATTAATAAAACTTATTTAAAAAATACAATGTCTTCTGCATTTTTGTTTTGCTTTTCCCTCCATTGTACCGAAATCGTACCGAACCGTGATGTCTGAACCGAGGTATGAACTGAACCGTGACTTCTGTGTACTGTTCCACCCCTAATATATATATATATATATATATATATATGTACAACTTTTTATTATTATTATTATTAAAACCGATGATAATAATACATTTAATCATTTAGAAGACGATTTATAATAAATTGTAATATATAATTTATATAATTGTTTATAATTAATAGTTTTATTATAGCAGTCTCGTGATTTTTTTTTCTATTGTGTCAAAACACAAAAAAAATTACTTTTTAATCAGTTCTACACTTAAAAAATAACAGAAAATGAAGGGGTAAAATTTTTTTTTAATAATTTTTAAATAAAAAAGGGACATAAAAACAAGCTCAATTTGTTTATTTTAACCAGAGAAAAAATAAAGAAAATGAATGTCCTAAAATGTCCTAACATCAAGCCATGGACCCTAACAGCAATGTACTTTTTTCCTTCATCAGAGGTACACAAAGAGCCGGACAGCAAGAGACAAACTTGTGTCCATTCTCTTCTAACAGGGAGGGATTAGCAAAGCCAAATGCAGCTACATTCTTGTGTCCACTCTCCCCCTCCCAAAGTCATGCAGAAGCATTTACCAGCTAGCCTGTTCTGACGGGGTACGGCAGATGGATGAAATAGCACACAAGACTGGGATGCCCCTTAAGCCCCTCTTTGCCCCAACTGACAAAATATTTTTTTTAGATAATAAGGCTTTCTAAGTTAAGTATCTGAACTTATACTTATCACACATTGCACTTATGTCAAAAGAAAAGCCCCACTGTACCTTTCCTCCATCGCTGCTGTTGATCCATGCGGCCCTGCAATAGCTGATCCTATCAGACAGGCTGGGTGAAATGGGAGATGATGTAATGCAATTTACTCTGTGTCTCCCTATACGCACCTCGGCCGCCGCGCCACTCAGAAGGGCCTTCCACTACGAAAACGCTCAGGTCAATTCATGTCTTAGTAATGAGTTTTGCCATGCCGGTTATATCAGCTATAATATTAGAACGATGGCTCAGTGAACAAATCCAGCATCTCTTAAGTCCACAGTCAAGATTTTCTCACTGAACTACTATCACAAATGACCAACTTGGTCATACCTACAGTAATGACATTAACAAAGACCCCATGAAATCAAAATTGGATTTTGGTGACTTTTAGTCCATGTCTATTGGATTGGAGGGCACCTCTATTCTAATTCAAGGGTTTTCAAACCTTTTAAAAGCCAAAGGACTCCACAAGTCACTTTATTCAGCAAGAATTTAATAAACTGACAAAAGTTAAGGTAAAGACATTTCTATTTCAAATAAATGCCGTTCTTTTGAACTTTCTATTCATCAAATGAATCCTGAAAAAAAATTAGCATGGTTTCCACAAAAACATTAAGCAGCACAACTGTTTCCAACATTGATACTACTACTACTACTACTACTACTACTAATAATAATAATAATAATAATAATAATAATAAATGTTTCAACATGAATGATTTCTGAAGGATCATGTGACACTGAAGACTAGAGTAAAGATTCTGAAAATTCAGCTTTGCCAACACAGGAATTAATCACATTTTAAACTATAACTAGATCTGCATGATTCTGAATAAATTCGACAATCGTGATTTTTTTTTTTTTTGGTTTAAAATAGAGATCACAATTCTGAATAGACAACTATAGACAAATTAAATATATCAAATAAATCCAACCCCGCACAGAAAAATTAACCCACTGAAATACTAATGAAACATTTCAATATTGTACAGCATGTTAGATACCATGGTATAATTTGAAGTCCTATGTAAATACCATGAACTATGAATGTGTATCATTGGCATTTCCATCAGATACTCTGACTGTAACAGTTTTAACACTGGTGAGAGAATGCTGCAGCAGAATTATCTAAAGTCTCTTATCAAAGTTGTAAATGTTAATGTTGCATATTTAATGTTGTAAATGGCAAATGTAACTTGGCACTTTCGTGTGGTAAGAGGTCAAAGCCAACACTGATATTTAATTGGCAAAAGCTTGGAATTTATGTAACACACCTGCGGTCTCTTGGCCAACAGCCACAGCAGGATTCCCAACAGCTCAGCTTCTCACAAAATTGGGATTTAAAAAAAGGAGAGCTGGCGAGCTGGATACCACACATTTCCCATCTGGTCCTGAACTGGACAATAGAGACATTCATGTGGTAAAGGGATAAGTCTGGGAACTGGACCAGCGTAGACTGTAACACACCGCCTCATGATTGAGAGGACTGCTGACTCCGGTGACGCCTCCTCCCTGGATTTTGAGGACCCGGGGTGCTTTCACCTTGAGGCTGTAAGGGTCTAAGCAATGTACTTCCTCAACTGAAAGCTTCAGGGCAGCTCAACAGGAACCTCAGACAGGAAAGTCATTATTAGGGTTGGGTATCGTTTCAATTTTAACGATTCTGATACCGATTCCGATTCTGCTTATCGAATCCGGTTCTTAACGATTCTTGGTTTCGATTCCAATATTTATTGGAGAGAAAAAGGAGAGCAAATACTTCTAATAAATAATAAATAAATAAAACCTACCTTTTATTGTTGTCACATTTAGGCTATTACCAGTAAAACTGTGACAATGCGTCTTAATTTACAATATGTAACACTTTAAGGAATTAGCATGAAAAACAATTACAAAAATATTTCATTTTAACACAAAAAACAGAACATAACAAAATATGTAACAGACCTCTAATTATAGTTTACTGTAGTATATAATGTTCTGTTAGCTCTGTTTCTGATTTGCTTTAAGACAGGTGAATATCAAAGAAGGATCAAATCCATTGATATTGCTGTGGAAATGTTTTGCATAAATGAAAGTGACTGTAGCAAATGTACCCCTTCACCACAAATCTTGCCACCGCCCTGTGACATTCAAACACTCTCTCCCTGCTTATCTTCCCCTTCATGGCTAAAGTGAATGAAGTCTATACAAATAAAACTTATGTTGATTACATTATTAGACCAATAGGTGGCAGCAAGTGAGTGTTAAATGTATTTTCCCATTGAATCGTTCATTCAAAAGATTCGTTCAGAAATGGTGAATCATCCATTAACTAAAAAGTATTTATGGAGTATCAAACAAGTATTCACTAAAAAAAATAATAAATTTAATAGACTACTCATTAATTGTCTGATGCATTTATTCATGATCTCCATTTTAAACAAAACAACACAAGAACAATTTTAAACAAAACTGGTTCTCATTTTATCCAGAATTATGCGGCTTTAGTTCGGAGACGAATCTCTGCTCATCTGTGTTTTGTACCTGAGTGTGAGAGACTGCTATTGCTGCTGCTAGTAGCTTTATCTTGGTGTGTGGAAACCTGTGGTACGGCTGCTGAGAGATCGCACCGAATCAAATGCGGTGCGTGCATTCCTTCAAATTGACCCCGTGTTGAAGCAAATGTTTCATAATATTGGAGGTGCATCCTTTGAAAAGCTTTTGAACGTTTGCCGCTCTCTGCCATCGTAAATATAACGTACAACTCATGTGCGGCAGGCAGGTGACAACAGTACAACAGTAAACAAATGCTCACTGCCATTCACAACGCGCGTACGCGCGAGCGAGCATCAACAAAGTAAGGAATCGATAAGAGGAATCGAAATGCGCGCATCTTATTAAATCCCCGGTTTTTGGCATTTTGGAACCGGTTCTCGATACCCAACCCTAGTCATTACCATTTTCTGAATTATCATCTTACTGAAGAGTGTGAGAATTTGATTGTTGGACTGAATGTGGCTTGCTGCTAAAATGAAAATGATGGTGTAGGATGATGAGCATAGATTTGTGCCCTATACAGGGCTGGACATTAACTTTTTTGCTCACCAGTTAAGGTGGCTACTGGCTAGTGGTTTTCCAAAGTTACTAGCCACTAAGCATTTTCACTGGACACAATTTTGACAATGGATACCATGGGGGAAAACGGCCATAAGTGTTTTTAATATTATCTCTAGGGATCCACGATATATCGGCCACATTGTGTGTTAAAAACATTGTGTAATTTTTGTATTCTACTTATAATGTCGCCTTCTATCCCCTTATTAAAGAGATACTTCACCTCTGGAAAAATGAATGTGTATTTAAAATGGGTCATTTATGTAGAAGAAATGTGAAATTATTTTTGAATTTGGAGCTTTCTAGACTGAGAAAAGCCAGAAAATGTATTTTTGGCTTATGTGGATAAAGACAACAACTCCCAGAATGCACTTGCTTCACTGCCCTAGGAGGCCACGCCTACCGGTAACAGAGCGCAGTAGTTCAACAACAAGTCTAGGCTACTAGTGAGTCTCCGTGATGAGTCTCACCGGGATTTCGAGATCGCCCAAAATGTCCGGGAATCGGCTTTTGCGTTCTACGGTCTTCATTCATTATGTTTACTGTGGCGAGCAGGACGAGACTGAGGGCCGCGGGAGAACGGCGCGAGGCCGGTGGCGTGATTACTGATGAGCGACACCTGTGAGACGCACCGCGCAGGGACGTATCTCTCACGGAGGAGCGGGAATTTTCTTAGCGCACTTTAACCGATCACTTGTTTAGCGTTCATGTAAACACTACATTCAGATTCACCAATCGGAATGAATTCAGTTAGATTGAAACAAAAGGTGTGCAAACAAAGAAAGCAAAAGCTGAATCCCGGACATTTTGTACGATCTCGACAGCCAGACATGTCCGGGAAAAAGAGGATGAATGGTAACCCCTACTACTCAGCTTCCTCCTACTAAGTTACTCAGCTTTCTCCACAGAACAAGAGCCTGCTAGCTTAGCTTCCAAAAAAAGATGGCTGACACCATGTGTACATTCTGTGAGTGAGATCCCACCCTCTATGGGCGGGTTGAGAACATGCGGGACAGCCCCTACTACTGGCTGTAGTCTTTAGCCTCTGGCCAAAAAATCCTCCGATGACGCAAAATGACGATTTTTGCGTCATCTGAGGATTTTTGCCAGACAAAAAATACATAAATCTCTCGTCTCAGGGGGATATGAGGGTGGAAAGCATGGAAATATGAAAATACTACAGGTTTTCTACTAATAAAAAGCGTAATGCTAAATCCTGAAGTATCCCTTTGAGCTAAAACACATTATTTGAAAAGCTTGCATTGCGGCCCTAAACGTTTTTAACAGGCTCCTAATATATATTTTTTTACCTTACGTGTGATCCTTGGGGAAAAAAGTAAGTGTCAAGCCCTGCAAACTAATGAACACAGAGAATGGCAAATGATGCTGGAGTTCTCAGTGCTGTCAAAATAAAAGTCCACACATTGGCCAAACAGAAATACTAACCGGCCGATGCCGATAATTAAAAAATGCCAAATATCGGCCATGGCAATATATTGGTTGACCACTATAGTCAGAAATATAGTAATTAGAAGTCATTTCTTTAATTTAAATTTTACTTAAGCCATTTAATTAATTAATTGTATGTTTATACGTTTTGGTTTGACTACATCCACATTTTGCTTCCGACAAGTAACGAATGAGCAACTCTGGGATTCTGAGCCTCCCAGGTGCACTTGCATTTGTTCTGGGAACAAAGTGGAACTAGATCTCACATGAGGCAGTTTTTCCAAACTAGTCGAATCTGCCAAAACTCACTTTGAGATTTTACCTCACCGACCTCGGATGTCTGTCATCATAGGCTAGGGAGCGGCGTACAGTACAGTCAGATGGGGCAAGAGAGGGTAAGACAGACAGCTCAGCTGCTCACACCGCTGACTCTGGGAGACGCTGGTGCACTATAGACGGTCCCCATTCCCTGCAGTACAGCTGAACTTTGGCCTGGTGCAGATCGCGACTAATGCAAAGTCAACAATCTCTCTTCACAGATGGCATGGGCCATGGTGGGAAAAAGAACAACAGAGGTCTCTGGGGCCAAACTAACATACTTTGTTCAGCAAACTCTGGACCATGGCAAAACAATTAGGCTCAGCATGATGAAGGATCAAAAAAATTCAGACTTTGGGAACAAAAACACAAACTTTCTTTTGTGTCCTTCACTCCTAGCATCCATTTGAAGTGGTGCATAATCATCCTGACAAGCTGCCAGTGAAAAAGGACTTAGCAAGATACGTTTTCCCACTCTTTCTGCAAGTATACCTGAAGATTGTGGCCGAGTTTGAGTGACAGCACAACATCGAGCCTCAAAATTATGCACAGGCTGTAACAGCCATACCCCAAGCATCTGACTGCAACAACGAGAGCTGTTAGTTATAGTGTCTGACCTCATACACATTTAGACAGGCCTATATCTGGGAAAATTGGATAGTACAGAACACACAATTTAAGTGCCTGTTTTTGTTTTGTTTTATAGCTAGTCAGGGAACTGCATAAGAGGAAATTCAGTGAAGGTAAACCAAATGAATCAAACATTTGCCCTTTTATCAGTGCAATACACAGTTTGCAGTAGTCTGATGTTAAAGTGTCCACAACAAAAAAAAAAAGAAAAAAAAAAGAAAAAAAAGTTGGTCATAAAAGATCATAGAAATGTACTAGGAAGAGTCACGATTTTCAAATATTCGATTAGTTGATTTTATTATAGATTATCAGATAGGTTGTTGCTTGCTCAACCCAGAATGCCATTTGTGACATGCTGGTTCGAAAATATGTGAAATAAGTAGGGCTGTCCAAACTAGTGCTTTCTGTGTCAGTGTCGGTTGACAATGCTGACACGCCATCTACGCAGTGAATAGTGTTGCACGGTGCACCGATACTTCAAAAGTATCGCGATACTCGGAAATTAAAAACCTCACGATACCTAAATTTATTAGTATCGATACTTTTATGAATGTCCACGTTCCAGATTTGTAAGAGACGTATTTCACGTTGGTGTGTGCAACGCACGCTTCCAGTCCCTCCATATGGACGTCTGTGTTTCTCCTCGCACACTGCAGCTGTCATGAGAAAAACACTACAGCGAGATGACTGCATGTGCGAGCACAGGTGATACTGTGGCCACCGGCCAGTAGCGGAGTGGCAATCCGGAGAGTCGGGACTTTTCCCGGTGGGCCGGTAGTGTTTCGAGGCCGCGAGGGCCGGTCTGACTGTTATACTTTGCAAGTTCTTAGCAACACCATCCGGCTGCCTGTACACAATAGTCTCTGCAACGGCGATAGATTGAAGCGCGCGTCCGAGTGAAGATGGTGCGCGACTGCGCGAGCCGCAAAAGACACTGTATATCCATGCAACTGATAGCAGCGAAAAAGAGCACTAAAATCTTGATTTAAAAACAACAGATTTTAGCGTTAGATCTTATTTAATAGTGAACTAAATTAATTCTCTGCTAGTTAACTGGAGGTGTTTTATTCATTTTTGTATTAGGTGTACAACTTTCCCCCCAACTTTCATAGATAGCATAAATAATTTGCAAGCTGCTAAAATAAAGCATACAAAACATCAGCTAAAATGATCTATAGACTATATGATTATAATCAGAGCATGTGCATGTTCGTCAGTGATTTATTTATATTAGGTTATTACAGCATTTAAAGAGCACAGACCTACGCAAAGGAGGTGCATGTGAAACGCTTTGTCAGAAATACTTTTCCTTTTCAGGAAAAGTATCGATAAAGTATCGAAATCGCAATTCTTGACTTGGTATCGGTATCGAAACAATAATTTTGGTATCGTGACAACACTAGCAGTGAACGCGCCTATAGAGAGAAATTCACATTTCATACGGATTACATAAGAGAGTTGTCGGTTTCTTTACGTTTTGAATTGTTTTTTTTAAAAGTACACATTTCAAGCTTTCTATAGATATATTTCGCATGTCTGTGAGGCAAGTAGCCTATATGCTGAGTTTCGGTTAATTTATGAGATGAGCTCCAGTTCACGTGCAATGCAAGTGATGGCGCCAGTTGTCTCCATGTCCTGATTATCTTGTCTGCTATATTTGCTTCTTATTTATTAAATCCAGGCAATTGGTTGATTAAACATTGATTAAAAATAAGAAACAATTTATACAAAACGAAACTCACTTTAAAGAAAGGCTTTCTACAAAACAAAACTTAATGAAGTAGTCAAAATCATGTCTGACCCACTACAGATGTCTCCCGATATATTGCGCATCTTTCCTATCTTACTCATGATGTTCCCTTCCTTATAAATCAACAAAATATAAAACTTATGTTTAAGTTTTAAGTTATGTTTAAGGGTCACACCGCTTTGCTTGCATGCTCTGGTGTGTAGCCTATAGCCTACATGCAGGTTTTCATGCGTGCGTGCATGTGGGGGAGGGTGGGATTTTCGAATAATTATCGAATAATTCTCAACGATCATCGAATATTATTTTAGCTTGAAATGCCCATCCCTACTTTGTACTCATGTTGGTTTCATATGGTTTTGAAAAATGTATAGGCCTAACATTTTCCAAGAATGACTAAAATGTCAACAACAAAAAAATATATATACAAGAAGTCTCTTATATTTAGCAAGTAATAATATATGCACAGTGTCACTTTTGATCAATTTAATGCGGCCTTGCTGAATAAATGTATTAATTTTAACGAAACAAAAATTATCCCCCAATGTTTTTGGGGAGTCATTAAGGTAGTTCCGTGCCAATGATCCAAATATCTAATGAAGAAGAAAAAAAGGAGAGAAAATAGATATTTTCTGAAATGACTGAGATATTAGTAAGGAATGTAACCTAACCTCTGACTAACCAAATCCAGACAAGTTTCAATAGCCATCTGCAGCCAGACAGCACAGTTCTGAGGGTCCAAAGTGTTCAGAAAAGGGACCACCTGTGCACAGGACGAGTGATGACCTGGCTGCCATCGTCATTTGTTACGCTTAGACTCCCATTACATCATCAGCTTAGATAGCTGGGAAATCCATCTCCTTGTCTCAGATTCCCTCACCAAAAGAAGGTCACAGTCTAAACAGGACGTCCCCGGCTGGAGAGTTCCAGCATTCCAGTTCTGAAAAAGGGCTGATGTGAGTTACCAGGGACCTTGGGTCTCACTTACTCACTGTATTCGGAGTTACTTTTTCAAGTGATGGAGATTGAGGCTTTCTCCTTGAGGTCTATCCATTTGCATTTAGCACTGTACATTAATTATACGGCCTGACGCAAACAGGATACATTCAAGGATGGGGACTTATATCACCTTATGACAAAGTGCTTACCATGAAAAATACAAATGAGAACTGACAATCCCTGTGATAGTATATATCCTCATGAATAAACTCCATCATAGCTTCAACAAAGAGAATATTCCACACAAAAGCACAATTCATCAGCAGACTAGTCTTAATACAAAAGTTTGTGCTAAGCTAAATACCGCAGGTATCACAAACATCCAAACAGGAGACAGGTTCTAATGAATCTACAATTGCTGTCTGCTCAGAGTAAAATACAGAGTACACTCTTGCGCATTCTTGGGTATTTCCCTAGGCAAATAACTAATGTGCAACGACTACAACATAGCTTGAGCTTAGCATAAGATACTAGACGTTACAGTGTGCTTAGTTTAGGAGAGAGATCTAAATGTCTTAGTCAAAAAAGACATTCCTAAAACAGGAAGCCATCAGTTCCTTATGGCACATTCCCATGATTCTACACATAACTACTATATAGCTACTCTAGCTTTGATTGACGCACATGATTCATGCATAATCTAGGAATGGGAAGCAGCAGATAACTGGTGATAGAGCATATCAATAGCACAGTCATTATACAATAACACTGTGATTCCGTTTAGTGTCTAATGATTGAAAATCATTGAACTTTGGTACTTCAAACTATTGATTATTTATGTAAGAGTACTGTTACTCTATATTGTGAGGTAAAATGTTGCAAGAATATAAAAAAAACAAAAACAACATTTCCCCACCCCAGTAGATTCCATTTCTATATATTTTACAAACATGAGAAAATATTGAACATTACAACTAGCCGTTGGGTTTTTACAATATCTAAAATACAGGATGACCAAAAAATTTGAGAAGAAAATTCATAAGAAAAACAAGTTGAAAAAGCTGTCGGTAGATTTTGGAAATAATGGAAGATCTACCCCAACAGACACAAATCATCAGCCACTGTAAATTGTCAAACAATCGGCCATGCCGATTAACTGATTTGCAGTTCCTAAAAAAGACATTGAGCTTCATTCATATTTTCTCTGCTCGCACCCTTCCGTCCATCTTCAGCATGTCCCGTCTCTGGCTTGTTTACACAAACTCCGTAATATTTACACACAAATTACGTTTTAGGTGATGACTGCAATGCAGTCTACACAAGTCCGAATAGAGATCAGCCAAAATAAAAGGAAAAACCATTCGGTTGACGATGCATCTCTAATCTCACAAAAATATTTCGCACACCCTTTGTTTCACTTTGCTTGAAATAGCCTTGATGAACCTACCAAATTCCCAGTGTCCATCCTCTTAAAAAAAAGGATAGGATGATTTCACAATTCTCAATTCCAATTTTGATACCACAGCAAAGACTACTAGCCTAACAAATATAAATGTCAAATACTGTTAAAGACAAGTAAACAGTCAGTAATAAAATAACACAATCAAATAAGAGCAATAGCACAAATAAATACAATAGAACAAACATACAAATGAAATAAACAGTGCTTTTCAGGTTTTTCCAGAAGGTCTAACAGCAGTTTTCAGGTACAGAAACTGAAAAAAGTAATCAAATGTATCATATGCATGTGCGCCGGGTTATTTCTGTTTGATGCTTATTTTATCAGAATTTTATCAGATCTTTTTTGCCGTAAAGCAATTCGTTACATCGCGAGACCTGATATCACGCGACACTCCCTGATGCGGCGGCCGGCGGCTCGCCGGCTGAAAGTTGCAAGTGTGTTTTTTTCCGCTCACAGGCACCAGGGACGACCACCATTCAACACGAAATCAGTCATTTAAACATTACAATGACTCCAAAGCTGTTCGGTTAAGGTAAAAAAGTTACTTAGTTCACCTTTAAAGGTACAAAAGTAAAGTCAAGAGCAGTGAGTGATTTTTTTATTATTTGTCTTTTGTTGTTTGATTAACATTAAAAACACAGACAGCAGTAGGAATATTAGGCTGTCGTCACAAAGACATAGGCTAATGCTCGGATCCAAAATACTGTTAAACGTGTGTTTTATTTCTCAACTGTTGACGTTCACTTAAGACATAACCGACTATGTTTACTAGGATACTCACCAAGATGTGAATTTTGACAATTTTGTGTGAATTTGTCAGTTTAAGAGCAAGACGACGTGAAAGAGAACTCAATTAAGTATTTGCGCGCTGTCTGAGAAGCAGACGTGGCTTTCTGGACACGGGCTCCGAATGTGTGCGCACTAGACATGTGCCGGTATTGCGATACATCGCGATAATGAATATGCACGATATTGTTATCGCTGGCACTTCAAAATACCGTGAAAAATAATAGATTCGAATTTAGACTTTTAGAACGCGCATTGGCTTATTTTCCATCAACCGCTTAAACACTGGTATATGCTGCGCAAAACACGTGCGCACTCTGATGTAAACAATCCCCACATGTATAAGCACCGTGTGCATGCGTGCAGTGCGCACTCTAGTCTAATGTAAACAATCCTCACACATGGAGTAGAAGCATGGCGGAAGGAGGAACGCTGCCAACTCTCACGCATTCAGCTTGAGACTCAAGCGCCTTTCAGACAGGACGCGGAATACCCGCGGGGACGGTTTCAGCGTGAGTCTCACGCAATTGAGCCAATTCTCACGCTCTCACGCCACACCCCCGATTTCTCACGCTGAAGTGTCAACCCGGTCGGTCAAATGCCTGAAAGCTAAGTTTATATATGGATCTAGCAGTTGACCCATTCGTGATCGACTAGTTTTACCACAAATGAGTTAAAATATCCTGTAATCTAGAGCGAGCGTGCATGCGAGACAGATGTGTTAAGCTCCTAACGGCGCGGTCTATCACGGCTCCTAACGGTTACGCAATTGACACTTTGCACACGCTCTCACGCAGAGAAAAATTGCGGAGCAAAGAGGACACTGACACTGAAAGACTAGACAGAGCAGGTTACTTTTGATTTGAAAAAAAAAAAAATCAGCTCTTAGATTCTGTCCATTGTGACAGATCGCTGCGCCTCAGTTCAAGTAAACCGATCATCTTTTACTTTTTATTTAAATATACAGTACAACTTACCGAAAGGTATATGCCTCATACATAATTTCGATCAATCAGTGTTTTTCAAACACGGAAAGAGGTCAATAAAACTGCAGGAGAACAGTTATGTCACAGAACGTTACATTTACCTCAGGAAAGCCATTTAATGACCACCACATTAGTTGACTATATAGAAAAAATAGCGAGGAGTATTTTGCTAAATATGTGCACTATATTACATATTTATTATATGTTTACTTCTCATTACATAATTGTTATTATAATGAAAACCCCATATAATGAAAAATTAACATGCAGACTGTTAGCCTACCAAATATTTATCCAAATGAGTCAATATTGAATTAAGATTGAAATCAAATCCAAGAATTTAATTGAATAATACAAACAGTAGCCTACCAGTCATTGTATCATGTATTGTAACATGTTGTCACCAAACTTAATATAATTTTGTTTAGTTACCATATGTTTTGAAAATCACAATTACACATTGTGATGCAAGTTGTTGTTTTTTTAGATACCCATAATCCATCTGTTTCTCTTGAGCAATTAAAATATCGTGATAATACCGTATACCATGATAAAGCTCAATCAATTAACCGCAGCATGAAAATTTTATACCGGTACATGCCTAGTGCGCACAAAACATCTCACACAGTAAATACCAAATTGAGTTATCTTTCGCATCTTCTTGAGCTTGAATATTTAAATTAGCAAGATTTAAAACTCAAGCAAATGATACAATTTTGTGACGGTGTAGCACTGGCCCGATTGACAGAGAGAGTTGACAGAGCTCTGTCAACTGACTCAAGCATTGTTCACGCTGGCCTTACTATGTGCTAGAGGTCGACCGATTCATCGGTTTTGCCGATTAATCGGCACCGATAGTTGATTGGTGGAACTATCGTTATCGGCAAAAATCCACACCGATAGTTTTTCCGGGTTGTGTCCGTTGCTGGAGCGCCTGAGAAGTGCGCGCTGTCATTACACAGCACGAGAGCGCTGGGAAGAGACTGCTGGCATTATACAGAGCGAGAGCGGCCTCTAGAGGACAAATAACAAACTATCACTGGCTGAGTTGTTTACTTAACACGTGAGGCAGCGCACAGCACGGAGAGAACACGCAGCACAGAGAGCGCTGACACTTCAGACGCACATTTAAAACACCGACAGCGAAACGGTATGAATACAGAACACTAAAGTACATATTGCCATATCATTATAAAGTAATTCATTTGTTGACTAGATGCTGCATCAGCAGAGAAAGAACAGTAGTTTGCCGTCGAGGCTGTGAGGACTGTAACATTATACCTCAGTCAAGCGGTTTAAACAATTGTGACAAAAACACACGCAGACCTGACCCAAATGTTTTATGGCGCAATTGTTACTATCTATTTGCATTATTTTATATCCGGCTGGTCACTTTTATGCATTCATTAGCCGACGAAATTGCATATTTAAAACTAGTGACGTGATTGCTTTCTCAACATTGATATGTTCATGCAGCCGACAGAAACGTAAACTAATCAGAAATGCGTTCGATTTAAGATCTTTTTAATCACTACAATACATCTTGTTATTTTGATTAGATTATCATCAAGTGTTCTAAAATAGAAGCAAATAAAGTGAGAGACTATATTACATACGTACGTAATACAGGTCTTTATTACATTTTAATGGCCATCTTTAAGCACGACTCTTTGTAATTATATGAAATGGTAACACTTTACAATAAGATTCCCTTTTTAGCATTAACTAAGGTTAATACAAGTTGTAGAAGTATTATTCACTGTTAGTTTGTTAATTTCAACATTTACTAATGCATTTAAAATGGAGTTTTAATTCTAATTTGATCTGTTATTACCTTAGTTAATGTACTATGAACTAACATGAATGATAAAGGTACAATTGTATTGCTCATATTAATACATACAGTAAAAACGTATATTGCATAATGCATATAGTTCATGAAAGCTAGCTAATACATCCTTGTTTACAAATGGGACTTGCAAAGTGTTACCTATGAAATGTATGTATGTTTCTAGGTTATAGCTAACGAAACCTGTAATATTTTAGTGTTTAAATTATTTTCTGTATAGAGTTTTAATATATTCATATTTATATATTTATTTAATTTAGCACATTTCAGTTCAACACTGTTTTATTGTGAGTGTTATGTTTGTTTTTAATCCAGTATCCATTAAAAAAAATATCGGTTGAATTATCGGTTATCGGCATGTACGGTCAAACGTAGATATCGGTATCGGTAAAATCCACTATCGGTCGACCTCTACTATGTGCAGGAAAATTAGAGAAAATCTCAATGCATTCAAGTGCTTATGACATTTTTGCAAATGAATGACTTGAACTCAAAACACTCTTTTAATATTCCCATGGTTACTCATATCACACAACAAGGCCAAGCCCTTCTCATTCCATATGCTAAAACAGTTTCCATCTTTTAATTAAATCATGTAACCACTTTGCTTGCTCTAAACTGGAGCTTAAAGAAACAACGATCTCTCCAGCTGAGAGATGGTGATGCCGGTTAATGCTGAGACAAACACATTTGATGGATTATATTATGGGATGAAAAGAGATACACACAACACTTCCTCTCGTTTATAAAGAGAGATCAAAGCAGAACCGGGGGAAGCGAAAGCATGAGGAACAATGTCAATTCAGCAGAGCTCAAACAGGCTGAGACCCCGACTAGAAGAACGCGCCCTAAGGACGTTCCTTTTATCTGCCAGTCAAACAGCATGGTCAAACGCGGTCACAAGAGCGCAGGCACTCTTTAGATATAATATATTATAGGTCTAGTTCTGAATGAAGGCGTCTGCATATTCCAGTTGACCTAGATGGCAATCCGCTCTGGTATTCTTGATGAAACAACAAAGCAGCAATAGTCTGACAAAGAACCGCAAGGGATCTGAGTCACCTTTAGGAAAATGAGGGGAACTGAAGGTGTGAATTGAGTATGTAATGTCTGGAAAGCCAAAAAATAGAAGAAAAAGCTTTCAGGGTTAGAAAATAAGCTCAGACGGAACTCCAGATTAACATGTTAAAGGAGTGGCAATGGTACCAAGTTCACCTGATTTGCTAGCACTAGGGATGTCAACGATTAATCGACGATCGATCGGTCTGCACTGTGCGTTTAAATGAGGTAGCACCGTTACGCCACACTTAGTTTGACTTGTTTGGCTTTTTTTGTTCTTTACCATGCGCAAAATAAACTAATGGGACAATTCTGGTACCAGTACCAGTGGTGTAACCAAATGTATTCAACAAATCTACAACAAAACCTTAACTGGCAGGGAAAAGGCTGTGAAAAGTGACCATTTAGTTGAGGTATGGAGGTCTGTCAGATATTTCTGTTGTCGTGGTTGGTGCTTGACATGAATACCTGCTGAGTGACAGGCTGACAGTGCTCATGGCAGGAGACTGTCAGACCTGCTGAGGAGGCCCTTTCACACTCACACAGGGGCCATTGAGCCCTCTAAACACAGTACCCTTGCCTTGAGTGAGTAATCACTTTAGTAAGCACAAGGAAAAGTGTTGAGGCTGTGGTTAAATTAGCTAGAAGGTGGCAAAATCTCCAGGCCGTAGGGTGACAGCAGTGGAGGGGCAAAATCATGAAACGGCTAAACACTTGATATGCTGTATAAACCGCTTAAATGTGTCCACATCAAGATGGGAATGCGTGACACTAAGCCAGAGAAAACTATAGCCTGATACGGAGTCGTATTTTGGACATGAGAGAACTTGTTACCGTTGCGCATCGAATCGATCAGCCTTGGCTAGATAATGTGAAGAGGTGCAACAATGCAGCATCTGCTGAATTCAGCAAGAGTTATTTCCTCAAACGGGATGTTGAGACACATGAGAGCTGCTTCACACGCACTGCTGAACACAGGAGGTGGAGTTTACAATGTTTCTCACGGGTGAGCTGGAAACAGCCTGCCACCGTCCAAAACAGCCAAAAAAAAAAAAAAATCCAACACTACCTCGTTACTGATAAAACACATGGCATTCAAAGCTATATTTGTAACATTTTACACAGAAAATGTGAATGGCACTAGTCCATGCAAAACTCACTGGCATGATGATGTGTTGTGGGTGGTTGCCAAAGCATTGATCATGTGGTTGCCAGGTTCGTCTTTTGGAGGGAGAACCAGGAACGGAGTGAGGCCCACTTACACACGTGTTTACACTGCTGATTATAAAAGGAGGGGCCTGTGGGAATTGCTAAGGTGATTTTAGTTGATTTCTAGGGTGTTCTGGATGGCTACCAGGGGTTCTGGCTGGTTGCTTTCTGGTTTAAAAGCTTCCACAACGTAAATCTTGAGTTCATCCGTCATTGTTTTTTGTTTGTTTTAATTGTATTTGTCCATACAATGGAAGTCAAAGATAATCTAAAATTTTATCAGCATAATATCACAAAATATCTTTTTGCATTTCTTTTATAAAATTAACATTTCTTCAAATTCTGCTTTTACATTCTCCAAAAGCTGGCCGATTTACTTCCATAGCAAGTGCTTCGTCGTAGTCTTGCTTTTTGGAAAAGTAAATTGAGTTTATTTAACCAGTATATATATATATATATATATATATCATCAAAAAGAATAGTGATAATTGCCTTATATGTATCCAAATCAAAAAGGGATGTCTAATTGGCTAAAAGAGACATGTGGACAGTAAATCTTCCAAAATAGCAGCCATTTTTGTCAAAACCACAAAGACGCAAGAACTCGATGGTTTGGCTTAAGTGTGCACAGCATTTTGGTTAACATTATGAACAGTGGCACTCGTCTCCACACTGATAATCATGGTTGAGGCGAGCTCTTTTATAGACACTGCTGTCATTGCTTTAATGCCTCCTGCTTTCTTTTGAGACTCTCGGTCTAGACGCTCAGCTGGTTCCACACCAAACCCTCCACACCAATGACACAGGCGCTGGCTCTATTTTCAGCATGGGGAATGAAGATGAATGGAGGCCCACGGAACCACAACATCAGTCCAGACCCCATACAAACACAGATTCTGAGAAAAACAGCTATATACCACTTTACAGCTCTATTTTGTTGATAATGACAAGCCAAAATCTGGAACCTGCAATATACCGATAAACCCACTCTGAGGCGTTAAAAATAAACAGAAATAGATCTGAAAAGCTTTTGTGCATGCACTCTGTGGAAGAGTGCAGCTAGTGTGTTGATGCTGGTCATAGAACAAGAACAATACCTTGCATTGCCTGGAGGATACTCTCAGCGAGAGGGCTTTCTGAAGACCCCATCACAATGAGCTGAGTCCAAGGCTTTTAGTCGAGCTTTAGGGGGGAGGAGAAGAGTGCTGGACCCTCTCTTTTCTCCTCGGAGTGATGGGATTCTTTGAAAAAATCTTTGTTTATGGCAGGTTTTTCAGTCCTCTGTCTAACTACGCCCCAGACTTCCCATCCACTGACAGCATCTTTTCTCTCCAACTTCATGCAAGACAGGGTCAAGCCACACTGCAGCACTGTCAAGCATGCTACCTGACACAACACTTTTTTATCAATACAAGAGCTTCTCCTAATATTACATTTGGAAATGATTGTGACGCATATCCAAGTGAAACAGCTTCTCAAACAAGAACAAATGTAGGGCAGGGCATGATTTTGTTCATTGGGAATTGGTTGGATTGTTGTTTGCTATTGCTGCGATCTCATGTGAGTGACAGGTTGTCCCGCCCACACGCTAGTAAACACATCATCAGAGAAGAGATGTAGTTGCAAGAGGGCATGTCATGAAGTTGATGCAAAATATTAAAATAATGATGCGCACAGATAAATAATTTATTATAAATATTGCAATAAATAATGTGAACTGTCCATTGTGATTTTAAGGTGAGTCACTTCTTTTAAACACAGGATGGAGGGCTGAATTGAGAAGACCGAAACATGACGCCTAACTTCTCAAAGTGATAGTTCACCCCAAAATGAAAATTCTGTTATTATTTACAAGGATTGGCAGTGGAGGGGCGGGACAAATACAACCCTGACCAACCGCCACATTCTGCTTGTACTATGTCAACAGATGACAACAAGCATAACAATGGAACAAAATAATTTAAAACAAAAGCCAAAGGAAATACTTAACATTGTCTCAATTTTTAGATCGAAACAATACTACTAACAAACTCTCTTTGAAATTAGATACTAGTAACACTTCCGTGGATATACCATATCATATCAAGCAAAAAAACACTGCGATGCCAAAACGTTCTCAAGTGCTCACAGCTAGGTGTTTTCAGCTGGCTAAAAATGTCTTTGATGGACACACGGCCTTACTCACCTTCATGCAGTTCGAAAACTGAATGACTTTTCTTCTGTGGAAGACAAAAGATTTGTGGAATAATTTAAGTGTTTTTGTTCAAAACATTGAACCCCAGTGACTTTCATTGCATGTACTAAAAAAAAACACTTGTTTTTTAAAATATCAGAGGGAACTTTTTGTTTACGCTTCTATTCGTGATGTGTATATGAAAATGAGTAAAAAATATTTCCCATAGAAGCAGAAGAACTTTAAAAGAACTTTATTTAAAACAAGCTTGTTGTTGTTTTTTGTTGTTTTGTTTTCTTAAGAAAACAGCATTTGTCCCTCTTGCCATCATGATGGCGGTGGTTGCAAGGTGTTCGCCAAAAGGGTCCGTCCTCAATTCTTTATGTTCTTGTCTGGGCTCAAACGTTCCAGTATATGCCAGTGGTGTTCAATCCTGCTCTTGGACAGCCACTTTCCTGGAGAGTTTAGCTCCAACACACCTGCCTTGAGGTTTCAAGTGGGTGCTTCTCAGAAGGCTGTATCCTAGTGAGGATGTGTCATTCCTAGAACAGCCCATCTGAAACTTCTGGGCTAGACTCCTCAGCATTAAACGCTAGAATGAGACGGACTATCAAGTCTGTATGGCTGTCATACATTTTTCTGAGTTTGCCCTCCAAGGATCCTTCAAGCACTCAATGTTGTGGCAGTTGTGGTATGTAGCCTTACTAGTAGGGATGCACCGAATCAGATCATGATTTTTCACGGCCGATTTCGATACACCGTTTGCCAATTTTTGTTTTCTTTTAAAAGCAAATTTATTTGTTGTTTATTTTCATAGCGTGAAGAACATTTGAATAATCTAAAGAACCGTTTTGCACAATAAAGCACCTTTTGTGGAACGTAAAGTTTCCAAGGATGTTAAAGGTTCTTCATGGAATCATCAATGACAATAAAGACCTATTTTTGAGAGTGCACTGAATTTTAAATGACGATCCAAACAAATATGCTAAGCACATGTAACAATTTAAATTGGATTTTATAATTGCAAGATTTAAAGCAAAACAAATATGTAAACACAAAAGCACAATATAAACCACCACCACCAATTCACTATTTATATTTTTGTGCCTTGTTCAGTATCTTCTGGCATGTCTTCTCTCCTCTTTGCGCCCGTCTTCAGCGTATTCAATCTCTGGCGTGTTAACATCCTATTTACAGACTTTGTAATATTTCAACACAAACAGCATTTTGGGAAATAATTGCAATGCAGTTTTGTGCAAATCTGGAATAGAGATTGGCCAAAATAAAACAAAAAATTCTGATTTATGGCTGGTCGACCAGTGCATCTCTACTTACTAGGATGCATTTTCTTGGTTGCAAGACGGTGGTTTGCTCTGCATTTCATCATTTTCAAAGCACTGATGCTCTTCAGAACAAAAGAAGATTCATTACCAATGCTTGAACTCTCAAAGTGGACTGAGGTTGGTCTTGTCTTTCAATGGCTGGGCGGCTCTACTCTGGATATTCACAGTGTGGAGCCAAACCCACAGTCTGGAGCCAAACCACCTGTTCCACTGGCTGTCCGAATCGTCAGAAACATCAGACTTGCAGCCCAGAGTTTCCCTGGAGCAACACTGCCCATAGAGATGAAGAAAGAGATGCTTGGACAGCCTGGCAGAGCTCCACTGCCCACATCAGCCCAATGGTAAAGTTTGCTCTCACTAGGGCTGTGCGATTAATCGGAATTGAGTTTTGATTTCGATTTAGGCTTCCAAAGATTATACGATAAATGTTTATTGTACTTCATTCCGTGTGCTCCGAGACAGAAGCAAAACACGGACAAGCAAAGTGACTAGGTCTATGCTGTTTTATTTTACATTTGATTATTACATTTCTGCAGTAGGCTGTTGGCTGAATAGGCACAGAGACACTTAACACTTAAAACACAAATCTCTTCTCATCTATCATCATTAGGGGTACAAGACACCTGCAGAAAATGAAAACCTGCTTATAACAAAACAAGTGAACATCAAAAGTGCTCATGTTTATTCACTTCAAACCCATCCATCCAGGAAACATCACAGATGTCAGAGCAGCCCTTATTCACAAGTCCCTGAAGTCTAATGACAAACTCAACATGAAAAAAAAAGGTAAAAGAGTACAGTACAAAAACGTACATACGGAATAAAAATTTAGCTTTTACTTTAATTTTTTTAACTATTTCCACTATGACAGGCATTTCCAAGAAGTTTACAGACTGATATGTTAATTATGAGGAAACACTCGTTGGTAATTAATGTTCATGACAGAAGTGAAATTAGAACATAACAGATAATGAACAAACACATGCTGATAATAACAAGAAATGGATTTAGAGAAAGTTTAACAGTAAACTAAAACTAGAGTTTCACAACACTACAGAGACAGACACAATTAACACATCGTTTAAAAATAATGCGAGGCAGTGTTAATTCCCCACATAGGTATTTGGTGCCATTGCACAGAAGTCTGTAATTTAATTTCCTCCTCGTTGTTGGGCTGCTGTCATAGCTAAACGCTTTCGGTGAATTGTCAAATTATTAGATCAGCATTTACTGCCACAACATGGACATACAAAGTCATATGGGTTTAGAACAACATGGGGTGTGTAAATGACTGAATTAGCCTAGAGACCATTCACACAGAATGCACAAGATGTAGGTCGGTGGAATAAAAAATAAAAAAAAAGTCTAGATGCACCGAAATGGAAATTATGGGCCAAACCAGAAACCGAAAATTCCGAATGCACTTGTCCGAAGACCAACACTGAAAATAAACAGCCTAATAAATGAATAGGCTAATCAATTTCTTGATCAAACTTATTTAATAGTCAAAACTAGGGGTGTGACGAGATCTCGTGCCACGAGATCTCGCGAGACTAAAATATGACGAGATTTCCCGTTGAGTGAAAAGCTGTCTCGCGATATCGCCATGACTGAGCGTCAGGGTGAGATTGCAATAGAATATTCCACCGCTACTGTACACTCACATTCGCCTAAACTATCGTTTTGCTGTTTTTATAATAAATAATAACCATTATAAACTAATGTAAAAGTCTGCTCTGCTCATCCAGCACGAGTTGCCGGTGCAATCAGTGCAGCACGAATCACACTTCACTGTTCGCGTGACGATCGCGGAGGATTCGTTGCGCAACATAGACTAAATGTCTGGTAAATGTCTTATCTTGTAAAATGCACGCTCAGCACAGCTGATCCCTATACACAGAGTATGCGCGATCACCAATTTGAAAGTAAAACACAAGCTCCCTGATTTGCATTACGCACAAATTAGGCTTCATACTCCGTCTCGATGATGTCGACGTGTTGTCCCAGCCCTAGTGTTCACCCATGTCTATTTTGTGTTGTAACTAGGGGTGTGCCGGTTTCAGAATTGGTGATGACGGTTATGACGGGAGTCGAGTGTGACGGTTTGTAACATAACCGTTGTTGGGGGGGACTTTGCAATTTAGACGCGCAAACTCTGTGCCGGTGCGGTGAGACGTACATGCTCGGGCAGATTCGGCTTTAAGTCGGTCATCCTCGGAGCGGCGCCAGGCGGGCTGTTACAAAAAGAAGCCGTGCACACAGTCAAGCAAAATGGGGTCTTGCCGGTCTTGCGCGAGCACCCAAGGCGTCATTTTTGACGCGCGCACCTTCGCACTCGTGCGGACGCGTCGAGTATAGACGCTTTCATCAGACGCGATGCCATGGTGATGAGCTGGCCCAAAGTTAACTTCCGTTCTGTTTGTTTATTAGTGTTTACTGGATAATATGGCATTGACTACAAATGCAGTGAAAGTTAAGGTGATGAGCAGGTTGTTGAGCTGTGGGGTGCAACCTGACCTTGGGAGCAAACGCAATTTTTTAAAAATAAAAACGTTAAGGTTTCCTAACAAAGAGGGAGACGGCGGTATTAAAATAGCTATGTTTATCCGAGTGATATCCGGTACAGTGTTTCCCATACATTTATTAGTGGCAGCCCACCACATTATCAGCGCTGACCGCCACATATAGATTTCCGTGTTTTTTACAATTTAAGATGGGGAAAAGTTGTAGCTATTTGACTGCAGAGTTGCATGCAGCGCATATTCGCTCGCTCCCTCTCTCTCTCCCCCTCTCTCTCTCTCTCTCTCTCTCTCTCAAACACATTGACAGCGGACCCGTCTGTGTATTGAATGGTTAGTCTCATAAACAACGCTACACAGATCCATCCAACATGCTGTTAATGTGGAGACCCACCTTGAAAAAAGGTTATTAGCAAGCATGTAAGAAGCCTAGCTAATAAGGAGAGCTATGTTAACCTTATAAAACCCCGCCGCCGCGCTCGCCAGTTTTTTAACACTGCGGTAAATCAGACACGTCGGTAGAAAAACATTCTTGTCTCCAATTTTTGTTCAACGGGTCTGGTAGTGTCACATTTCAGTTTGGCCAAGTAACATTTCTTTTCTTTGACTGGCAAGAAATACCAGCTAATACTAAGGTTATTTACTTGTTATGGATTGTCTGCGGAAGTCTGCCGGAAGTTAAGTTTGGGCCAGAGTAATGCACATGCGCAGTACCGTTTGTTTATGTTGTTACTGCTGAAAGCGTCTATAAACAAGGCTAGTGTTAGTGCGCGCCCGTGTTAGTGTGCGCTCTGATCGGTAATGGGGAACACACCTCTCCCGAATCATCTCCAGCACTCAGCCTCCGAAGCAACACTAACTCTGCCTCCGTTTCCCTCGTAAGCTGATATTAGTATTTAAAAAATGTATGATAAAATTTTTTTGTAAAAAATATTTTAATAACACGGTTTTGGCGGTTATAGAGTTCTAATGACGGTGTTCAACTATAACCATCGGTCTCACGGTTATATAAATACCGTCACACCCCTAGTTGTAACTAGTAGTAAAACAGGAGATGAGATGATCAGTTCATGCTTGCTTGATCCGTGCTGCTGCCTGATCTGGCACCATATACATTTCAGAATAAAATCTGAATTTTAAAGTTGAGGCTTCATATTTCTTCACATTAAAAGTAACAAAGCACAAAGCTTTTTGAGATTATTGGATGGCTAGCACGCTACAAAGGTTTAGTGAAGTTGAGCTTTAACTGTATTGGAACAGAATATTTCTTTAAGCACAAGTTACTGTGGAATTGATCCACATCTTCAATCGCCCTGTTTACTTCACCATTTCTCCTTAAGTGCCCCAGCGTGCATTGCAAATAGTCTACGGCTTGGTTTAATTCACTACTGCTCTGAAAATTGATCAACGATGTTAGTGTTGACTTAAGGTCTTTAAGAGGTAGCATTGATACAGATCATGTGATTCGGTCAATAAAGCAGAGAGCAATTTTAACTGCTGAAACGAAAATAATCAAAGTCTGGATGTTCCATTAACCAACAGTTGAAAATGGATATTTTGATTGATAACCACTCAATATGTGTGATTTTTTTAATTATTACTTCTATGTTTGTTTTCTCTCCAATCTGAGCATGAGTTTGCATGGGAGGTGTGATGTGTCTTCCATAGATGGAGAATTCAATATTTCTTCTGTCCGATAATAAGCATTGTGCTTTCAAGAGTTTCACTTCAGAAGGCATTAATTAAAATTCCAATTAATTTTCAATTATAATTATCTCACTAGAACATAGTCTGATGTTGATTTGTTTAGTCTTTTTCCTCAAGGAAACTGGACGACTCGTTTCATTTAAAGCACGAGGGCTTTATGCACGAGGTAAACAGGATAAGACTTATCGTCAAAGAAAGGCGACAGGCGTCAAATGTTGGCATGCAAGTTTCCTGCCTGTGTAGGATCATCACCGTAAAAAACAAAAAGGCAATGATTCTAGTTCAATATTTTTGTGAATTATGTGAAACGAGACTTCAAGAGATTTCCACGACGTGCACGCGCGAGAACTTAACTGAAGTAGTTGAAGGAGATCGCAATTCTCGCGCGTGCACGTCGTGGAAATCTCTTGAAGTCTCGTTTCAGGCCTACAAGGAAGAAAAGGAATAGTCAAATAAAGTCGTTATTTTTGTTTGTTTTTTCGCACAAAAAGTATTCTCGTCGCTTGATAAACTTATAGTTGAGCCACTGTTGTGACATGGAATATTTAAACATTTTCTTCATTGACTTTCTGGGACGTCAGGATTCATTCCCTTAGGGAGCCTATGGAGGAGTGATCCAGCTGTCACATTTAATCAAAAATATCTTCATTTGTGTTCCGAAGACGAACGAAGGTCTTACGGGGTTGGTACAGCATGGGGGTGAGTAATTAATGACTTAATTTTCATTTTTGGGTGAACTAACCCTTTAAGGCTAACTGAAAGTTTCAAAAAACTTCAAACCAACAATGCTGTCATGTGCAATATTAATCGATGTCAACGATTAATCGACGATCGATTAATTGTCGATAATACATTTAATCGATACAACTTATCGATCATCGATTAAGCAGGTCTTCATGCGCGTGCGTGCTGCTCAACCGCGAAACATGTAAAGCGAGCGCCCGGAGTTATGTTTGGGACCATTTTACACCTTCATCATGACTATAAGTTTGCGTGTGCATTCGCAGCCTTTTGTTTTGTGCAAATGTAAGTTGTAATACTGTTTATTTTGTGTATGCCTATCTATATCTGATTTCTCATATTGGATGCATTTGGTTAGGAATGAACTCTGTAGTGAAGCGTCAGCTTCAGCGCGCGCAGCTCAAACGGCAATGCACGACTAATAATGACTATTGGGACTGTAATATTACATAACATTATAAAGAGAACAATATTGTAATAAAACATTGTGAATTATTTGGGTTTAGTTGCCGTGTCGAGTTGCTCCAGGAAGAGCGCGTCCACAACATGAGTAGTTCTGAATGAATGGCACGCAACTTAGTTCAAGTTCAAGAACTTGTGCATGAATTTGCGTCATTTTGTGCAGATATAATTTGTAATATTATGTTTATTTTGAATATATCGGATTAATATCATATAGGATGCGTTTCTTTTAGATAAATAACGTGCTAGCAAAGTGCTCCAGTTTAACGGTAGCAGATTCATTCAGCGCGTGCAGTTGTTCCAGGATGAGCGCGTCCACAACAGTCACACATAAGCGCGTTGGTGACACGTTGTATTAGTAGTTATATTTGATTATTAAATAATTAATTAAATTATCAATCACATCGAAACATTTTACAATCCTACTAGCCCTTTCTTTAGATTAAAAACCATTCGCATTAATTTGGTGAGGAACATAGCGTTTTGAGCAGCATTTGCAGTAGACGCATATTGCAGTATTAAGGCTAACAATTAATCGATTAATTGATCGTTAATTTAAACGACGATCGATCAGGGGAATTTGTGAAAATTGACATCCCTAATCTCGATATTTATTTTTTTAAATAAGAACAAATAAGCAAATTACAAACAGTAGGGCAATTACAATAGAGCTCAGCAAAGATTCAAATGAAGTAAACTGATTGCATGCTGTCTAAAAGAGGCAGATTTCTTTGTGTGCACTTCAGCTGTGTGTCAGTCAAGCGCGAGCACCAACCACATTGAGTTCTTTTAACATTGAGAGCTTATTGCACTCAACATCAAGCACGTCCCTCTCTTTATTTTCTCATTCATGCATGTTTCTTTATCGCTTACGTGTTTACAACTTTTAGTAATGTGCTACAATAAAATCTCTAACGATAGACACTTTATTCCATGGTCACAATATATACCGGCATACAACCCAGCCTTATTCAATCTAATAAATAAAATAAGCCTTTTTTTATTATTATGGCAATGCATACAAAGTCTGAAGGAGCACATCATGCCCATTTTCGTCTGAATGTGCCTGACGTCTCTGGAACAGAGTAGAGCTCATACACCATGTACTCACATACTGTGCACTTCTGTAAAGGAAGAGTGAATTGTGTAGAGTGTACAGTGAATATCCCACAGCTTGATTACTACCAAGAATGATTTCAGCACACAATCAAAGGGCAAGCCACATCCTGCTGTGGCGTAAGTTGGCAGGACTGTCGAGCCACAACGTAGGCTAACCTTTGGGTCAATAAAGGACAATAAACTACGTATATATAACTCAACATATTTACTCATAACACATCACTGGAGGGTTAAACAATGCTATCACTTTAGTATTCTAACGCAGTCTCACTCTCTTTTTTTGAAATCACATTCAGTCCCCTCATGTGGTCCTAATGTACAACAGCCTACATGCTTTTAGCGTGCAATTCAGCCGACAGGAGTGAGAGAGAGCAATCTAATCAGCATTCAAAGACGGCATGCCGAGTCCCTCCGACTCAAGCTGCTAAGTCACCAGATAAAGATCTGCCTGACACGCCACCTTTTAAATAATCCACTTGCAAGTGCGCCATTTAAAAATATTAACACCCTCCTCCTCAGAGAAAGGCAAAGCTCTGGCACGGAGACGGTCGAGGGACTTTATGAAACGAGAAACAAAAATGATGTTCGTAAAGGGTGTAAATGTTACTAATTACAACCTAAATGACATGTGAGTCCTGAAGTCTAGCTATACCACCAACAGCAACATTGCAAGTCAGAGTGAAAGCCTGATTATTGTTGCATTCCAGTGGTTGGGAGTTCAGGCGCTGATGGCAGGTGATGTTGAAAAAAACATCCTCTGTCAGTTAGCATTTGAGATGCTCCATGAATTCAGTCAGAAGAACTTAACGTTACTATGTTCCCTCTCCAAATTCCTCTGTGAATTGCTGCCATGCATTCAAATTCACTTCTGTAAACAATAAAAGGAGCTGGAAATATAGTCTACTGTTACTCATGATATAGTTCATTTAGGCATATTAAAGTTGAACTGTGTAATTTCTGCATCTCGAGCAGAACCAACTGAACAAGTATTGTTTTCAAATTTTTTTCGAATAATCCTCTTATTAGCCATTCATTGGTCCGTCAAACAGGTAGCCCCGCCCCACACTCACACCACTGGTTGCTGAAAGAAAGTAATTTCTGAGGATGAGCAATTTATTCCTAATTGATGGATTTATTTATTTATTATATATTTTTGGTAAACATTTAAATGAATACTTATAAAGCTAAATATTTTGATGAAAACAAACAAAATAACATTTTCATAATTTGTAATAATGTGCATAGATAAACCATGCACAATAAGACCAAAGAGGTGCATTATAAAAATAAGTAGGGTTTATTTTGATTCCATGTGGGCTTTTATGTCTCACTATGGAGGGTGGAGGGATTGTTTGTTGGAAGTGTGAGATTCAACCCACATGACTAATCAAACACCACATGGTTTAATACCAGGTGTAAAATACCAATGCACATTTCATTATCTGAATGGTCTGTGTGGATCTCTTGTTACTTGTAAGTGTAAATGGAGCTTTAATCCTTTGAGGCTAAAATATAGACAGGAGACTCAATGACTCGCTGTGTGCTGTCTTTCATTTGAAGCTATTGTAAAAACATTTCTCTCGTTCATTAAAAACAGCTGTGAGTTGTAATAGACTGTTTAAATTTGTTTTAATTAAAATGGAGATTATTGATAGCCTCAGATGGAGAACATGTAACTGTTTTTAGATGCATGTTCTTTATTTGCAGCTCACTATTAGAGCATTAAAGGGTTAGTTCACCCAAAAATGAAAATTAAGTCATTAATTACTCACCCCCATGCTGTACCAACCCCGTAAGACCTTCGTTCGTCTTCGGAACACAAATGAAGATATTTATGATTAAATCTGAGAGGTGCATGACTGCTGCATAGGCTCCCTAAGGGAATGAAACTTGACGGCCCAGAAAGTCATTAAAGAAAATGTTTAAATATTCCATGTCACAACAGTGGCTCAACTATAAGTTTATCAAGCGACGAGAATACTTTTTGTGCGAAAAAACAAACAAAAATAACGACTTTATTCGACTATTCCTTTTCTTCCTTGTAGGCCTGAAACGAGACTTCAAGAGATTTCCACGACGTGCACGCGCGAGAACTTAACTGAAATAGTTGAAGGAGATCGCAATTCTCGCGCATGCGTCGTGGAAATCTCTTGACGTCTTGTTCAGTCTCTATCCAAGTCTTTGGCTCAGAAACGTACATTTGGCCTGTATATGTGTGAGAAAGGGTTGGGATAGTTCAGACAAAAATTAAAATTCTGTCATCATTTACCCACCCTCAAATTGTACAACTAATTCCATATGAACTGAGCGGTTTAGTCCAAATTTTATGACGAGACACAATCGCTTTATATGATGAACAGATTGAATTTAAGCTTATATTCACATTAACATTCATCAACGCACACATCAAGTAAGGTAAACAGAAGCTCAACATGTTCGCTTGACGTGCGAGAACCAATGAGATTCATTCTCGTGTTACGCAGCACGTTTGAGCTTCAGCAAGAACCAATGAGGTTTGTTCTTGCGTACCAAGCAAGTACGGTTGAGCTTCTGTTTAGGTTCGCTGATCAATGTTTGTGTGAATAAAAGCCTAAATTCAATCTGTTCGTTATATAAAGCGATGAAGTCTCTTATTTTGTTTAATATTTTCGTAACAATAATAATCATAATTATTAATCATTGCATTTAAATTGCAGGTAAGCGCGGCTGTAGGGCCTACCCCTGAGTGAGCCGAGATGATAACTTATTTGATAGCAAAATGATTGAGACATATACTTCCTTCAAGTTTCTTTGAGGGAGACAGGTTTGAGAACAGAAAACACAAAGAGCTGTTAGAAACTTCGCTTAGCACACCGTTATCTGTGTCTCTGCAACGTCTGTCAGCGCAGCGCGTTTTCTCACTCGAGCATGTGGATATTATTGTTTTTCTCAAAATAAACGTAAAACAATATAAACACGACGATAATCATATGCTGATTCGAGTGTACGTTCTGTACGATAACTGGCGCAGTCTGCTTTATTAGTTGAATAACTAATTATTGCGCTGCTTGAGCTTAAATGGTTTCGGCATTTATATTTTTTGTTTACTCATATTGTTTAATGTTTTCAACTAAAAGAAAATGTTAACATATATTGTAAGCTTGTTGTGTTTTGCCTAATCGTAAGCTTGTTCAGAAATGGTGACAACTTTAAAAAAAAAAAAAAACTTGAAAAATAACGTTTTTCGTTGAACATAATTTAAATAAACGAATATTCGATTTAGGAGCCTGAATATTCGAATGCAATATTTTTAAAAATGAACATCCCTAATTTAAAAATCACAAATTGCAATTTTAACCAGACAAATCGCAATTAGATTGTTCCCCCCAATGGTGCAGCCCTAGTTTCTAAGTATACCTCTTCCAGTGTGAATAAAAAAAAGTTTAATAGTCTGCTATGAATGCAGCCTATATGCAAGTTAAATACTGCCCACCTTTTTGATATTCCTTCTGTTCTCATTATAGGAGCCGACTTCCATTTTCATAAGAATGATTATGAAGTGCAGTTTCCTATAGCAACGGCGAGATAAAGTATAGCGAGTAGAGAAGAAAGGAAAGATTTGGATTAGTGTATGCATGACAGGAGAGGATTTAATAGCAAAGATGGAGGGAGGAGAGGTGACTAATAAAACTGAGACGTGCAATAAAAAGGTCACAAATATGAGAGACATGCTGGGGGGCTGGGGAGAGCAAATGACTACTTCCTGTAAGGAACGATTTCAACTGAAAGGATTATGCAGAAAGGAATTTATAGATAAAAACAATTATGTGTGTGTAGTTGTAATTTTAGATGCAGTCTCAAGGTCTAGAAGGGAAAAAATACACACACCCATGCAAGAGATTAGAGTTTACGTCATAAAATATCTAGGGTAATAAATCTGAGTTTTTTTGTGGCCTAAAGCATTTTCAAACCTATTTGCAAGAGATAATGCCACCAATTCCTTTCAGCCTCGAAGACCCACAAGCAGAGGATTCAGTAGCTCATTTATCACAAGCCTTTTTGGAGAGCGGCCTAATGGCCCTCACCTCTACTAACTAAGTTTATCATCCC
Organism: Tiaroga cobitis; assembly: GCA_030578255.1. Lineage (NCBI taxonomy): Eukaryota > Metazoa > Chordata > Actinopteri > Cypriniformes > Leuciscidae > Tiaroga > Tiaroga cobitis. The sequence goes on from CM060592.1 coordinate 25,493,245, forward strand.
CTCTATTAGCAGGTTTCTTCATTTTAAAATAATTTTCATTTCCGAACATACACTACCATTCAAAAGTTTGGGGTCAGCAGGATTTTTGAAAGGAAATTAATACTTTTACTGAGCAAGGATTGAACAAAAGTGAGAGTAAGACATTAATGTTACAAAATATTTCTACTGCAAACAAATGCTGTTATTTTTTTACTTTCTATTAATCAAAGAATCCAGACTACATCACGGTTTCCACAAAAACATTAAAGGTTTAGTTCACCCAAAAATTTAAATGATGTCATTAATGACTCACCCTCATGTCGTCCCAAGCCCGTAAGACCTCCGTTCATCTTCGGAACACAGTTTTTAGATTTAGTCCGAGAGCTTTCTGTCCCTCCATTGAAAATGTATGTACGATATACTGTCCTTGTCCAGAGAGGAAATAAAGACATCATCAAAGTAGTCCATTTGACATCAGTGGGTTAGTTAGAATGTTTTGAAGCATCAAAAATACATTTTGGTCCAAAAATAACAAAAACTACGACTTTATTCAGCACTGTATTCTCTTCCGGTTCTGTTGTCGAGCCGCGTAAGACGCTGCTGACGTGTTATCAGTGCGCCCGAGCTTCGTTCACAGTCTGAGGGAGACGCACGCTGTAAACAAAACAATCTTCGCAAACATGTCTAAGGATTTCGACACAGAGGAAGACTTGCATTTTTTTGCCCAGCCATATTTATTTGAACCCGAATACACGGACACACCAGATACACGTCAGCAGCGTCTTACGTCATCAGCGTCACTGAACACGGATTGACAACAGAACCGGAAGAGAATACAATGCTGAATAAAGTCGTAGTTTTTGTTATTTTTGGACCAAAATGTATTTTCGATGCTTCAAAACATTTTACCTAACCCACTGATGTCACATGGACTACTTTGATGATGTCTTTATTTCCTTTCTGGACAAGGACAGTATATCGTACATACATTTTCAATGGAGGGACAGAAAGCTCTCGGACTAAATCTAAAAACTGTGTTCCGAAGATGAACGGAGGTCTTACGGGCTTGGGACGACATGAGGGTGAGTCATTAATTACATAATTTTAATTTTTGGGTGAACTAACCCTTTAAGCAGCTATTTTTAACATTGATAATAATGAGACATTTCTTGAGCACCAAATCAGTACATTAGAATGATTTCTGGAGGATCATGTGACACTGAAGACTGGAGTAGAAAATTCAGCTTTGCCATCACTAGGGATGGCGAAAACTAAAAAAATTCTTGACCGACCACCGAGCCTCATTAGCCGGTTGAAACCGGTTAACTGATTAGTTTAAAAATATGCTTTACGCTATTTGAAATAACAGCCATTTCGAGCCGCGCCTGCAATTTCGCAACTCTGTCGCATCTCTCTCCCGCTCACACACAGAAAGAGTTTGAATTTGTCATGCTTAGTTTGTTCCGATCAGAGCATGAGCGGAGAGCGCATTTCTGAATATTCCGTTCCGATCGCTCAACCCTCAGCCTGCTGCTGGTTCCAAAATATGTGGAATAAGGGCTGCCTCCGACTTTATAGTCGACTAGTAGTTGTCTGTAGTTATTTTAGCCATTAGTGGACACATCGCCCCTTTATATTAATTTAATTACTAACTATATACAGGATAATGAGCATTTACCAGCCTCACTCAAGCGCACGCCCGCACTCATAAATCTTGCCACGAAGAACCGGCGAAAGTAATGATCATTAATGTGTCAAATAGCAAGGAGACATTTAATTGTTTATTAATAAACTGGTGTTCTCTTACGAGAGGTATTGCGTAAGCTAGCTTACGCTACGGGAAAGATTCATCTTTGCTGAGATATTGAAGCCAAAAAATTATTTCATAATTTGTATCCATACACAACGCAGTTCCTCTGCGGCAGACCTAGAGCGGGCTAGCTAGCAGCTCATTGGTTCTTTCAGAGAGAACTGCTTAAGCCTATGGGAGAGCGGGGCTGAACCCGCTTCCAATGAGAGGCGCCCGCGCGCTCATTGCGTCATGGCCCGCCAGAATGGGCGTGGCCATGGTGTATATAACAGTCTCTCCCAGGCTTATATGTTGATTCATTTCATCTTCAGCGAGCTACACGCTTCTGCTGTCCTGAGAAAAGCCGCCGTCGTGGAAAAGGCACCTTCTAGCGAGCATCTGGGAGTCTGAGGAAGCCGGCCGTCTTCGCCACCTTCAGCCGTCCTGCAAGCTAGCGCCATCCGACGGATTCATATCCTTACCAAAAATCTCTTGTATTGTGTGTGTGTGTATCTAAAAGAGCAGCGAGCGTCTTTTTTAAGATGCCTCGCACACCTGCGGCTCATGCCGCGTCCCTCTCAGCGCCAGAGCCCGCCTTCTTCTGCGCTCTCTGCCTGGGACTGGGACACGCAGAGCTTTCTCTCGCCAACAGCGGATGTTTCCTCTGCGATTGGGCTTCTGTTGTTGACCCTGCGGGCTCGACTCGAAGCGTTAAGCCGCCTCCCCCTCTCACCGCCTACGAGCGCTGAATGGGGGACGAGCCGCTTACAGCTGTGCCAACCGCGGCTAGCTTTCTTTACTTTACAAGAGAGCTAGCCCGGCCGTCACCGGCAAATGGGTTTATAGTGCGTTAAGTTCCGTCGAGGCCGAACTAGTCACTGCTATCACACCGTCTTATCTGCTCGCGCTATTGAGCCTGTGTCTCCCCCCTAGCTCAGTGGTGGAACACAAAGCCTCTCGCGCCAGAGACCCGTGTTCGATTCCGGCTCTCGCAGATAATTTTTTATGCAGCTCTGAGCTCTCGGCTAGCTTTCTTACGTTACAGAAAGCGGCCGCGCTCTCCCGCCTGCATATAACGCTACATAAAGTGTCTATTCCGGCTCTCGCAGATAATCTTTATGCAGCTCTGAGCTCGCGCCCAGCTCTCTTACGTGACAGAAAGCGGCCGCGCTCTCCCGCGCTCATGAGAAACGTTCTCATTTCCGAGCATAAAGCTGGACAAATGGGTTATAGTGTGTTAGTTCCGCTGAGGCCGAACCTGTTACTGCTATCACGCCCTCTTATCTGCTCGCGCTACTGTGCTTGTGTCATTACCCCTGTGAGTGGTGTATCACAAAGCTTTTCGCGCCAGAGACCCGCGTTCGATTCCGGCTCTCGCAGATAATTTTTATGCCGTCACAAGTCCAGCCTCTGCAGACTAAAAATAGTCTCGTGCCCGCTTGCAGCGCTCACGTTTCTAACACGCACTTGCACGCGACGCGCGTCACAAGTGCAGCCGATTTCAAGCTATATGTATATCCCGCTGCAGGCCGCTCACGTGACCAGCCTCAGCTGAGGAAAGGACGGCTATTTCTCACCATGGCTGAACCGCCATCAAGGTTTCGCCCTCTGTCAGTCCCCGTTCACACGGCTACTGCAGCAGTGTACACCGCCATCAACAAGCCGGTCTCTTTTCCCGCTTGCATGTGCACAAACGCCGTTTTCACCACGTCCCAGAGAAATCAAAAAAAAAAAAAAAAAAAAAGTGCATAAAAGCCTCTTGTGTAGAAAATGTGCCCACAACACTGTGTTCACTCATACACAAAACACTGCAGGTGCACAAACACCGTTTGCACGGTAAAAGCCTCACGGGTAGAAAAATCTCCCGTTGTGGCCGGACCGCCGTCAAAGCTTCGCCCTCTGCCAGTCCCCGTTATTTCGCCGACTGCTGTAGTGTTGACCGCCACAAACAAGCCGGTGTCCCAGCCCGCTTGCGAGCGACAATAAGCCGTTTTTGCGGCTACCCAGAGAAATCTCAAAAAGAGAAAATTTGCCAGTTGTGTAGAAAATGTGCCCACAATCATGTGCTCACCCATACACACAAGCATAACATATCCCGTGTCTCTATCAGAGCCCCATCACATGAAACGGGCACAGCCCGCTCTAATATCAGAGAACATAAACACGCCCACGAGCTCGTGCGCGTGTCCCCTCTCTGCTCGCTCTGTTTCACGGCCCATAGACTCCTCTCTGAGTGCAAATCCCGTTGCCACACACATTCAAAGCGCGCCCACACACTGTGTCCAGCCCGCTATGTGCAGCAATCAGGGCAATATAGCCATTCGGCCGTTAGCCGCATGCTCCAAAGCGTGGGAAGCCATTCCAGGCATTTCCCCGTGGGTGTTAAGCATTATAAAGAGCGGCTATCTGCTACAGTTTCGCCGCCGCCTGCCTCGTGCGCGCAGCTCGAATCTACTGTCAGCCCGCTGGCCGCTGGCACGCTCCGCTCAGAAATTGCGACGCTGTTGCAAAAGGGGCGCTATAGAGAGAGTCCCGCCATCTATGACCGAGTCAGGGTTTTACGGCCGTTATTCTCTGGTTCCCAAGAAAGACGGCGGCCTCAGACCGATTTTAGATCTCAGGTCTTTGAACAAAGTGCTCATGAAGAGACCGTTCAAGATGCTCACTACCAGGAAACTCCTCGCGCAAGTGCGCCAGGGGGACTGGTTCATCTCTCTAGACCTGAAAGACACCCATTTTCAGATCCAGATAAATCCCCGTCACAGGCCATTCTTACGTTTCGCCTTCGAGGGTCTTGTTTATCAATACGCCGTTCTCCCGTTCGGCTTATCTCTGGCGCCCCGTACATTCACGAAGTGCATGGATGCGGCGCTCGCCCCCCTGCGAAGCCAGGGGCTGCGCATTCTGAATTATCTGGACGACTGGCTGATTTTGGCCCAATCACAGACGGAGCTTCTGTCGCACCGCGCAGTTCTCCTCGACCATCTGGAAACCCTGGGCCTCTCTGTCAACTGGACAAAGAGCTCCCTTCCCAGTCAATCGATTTCCTTCCTAGGAATAGATTTGAACTCAGTCACGATGACGGCTCGCCTGTCTACACGGCGCGCGCGCGCAGTGTTCAGCGTCTAGCCGCCTCGTTTCAGATGGACACCCGCACACCTCTGAAAACTTTTCAGAGGATGCTGGGTTACATGGCCTCAGCCTCCGCTGTACTTCAGCTGGGCCTTCTGCACATGCGCCCGCTTCAGCTCTGGTTAAACAGCCGTGTACCCCACCGCGCGTGGAACACGGGCCGCCAGCTGATCAGGGTTACGCAGACATGTCTCACGGCGCTGCAGCCATGGACAGTAGCAGAATGGTTTCGACAGGGCGTCACGATGGGGACCTTTTCCTGCCGAAAAGTCATCTCGACAGATGCATCCAACACGGGTTGGGGTGCAGTCTGCGAGGGCTCACCGGCCTTCGGCCATTGGTCGACTCAGGAAAGCCCCTTACACATAAACTGTCTGGAAATGCTTGCGGTCGAGAACGCGCTTTCGCGCTTTCTCTCGCTCATTCGGGGACACCACGTCCTGATCCGTTCGGACAACACTGCTGTGGTCTCCTATCTCAACCGTCAGGGCGGTGTCAGATCCAGAAATCTCTGTCTACTGACACACTGCATTCTAGTTTGGTCTCAGAGCCGCCTGCTCTCGCTCAGAGCGACGCATGTGCCGGGCCATCTGAACGACAGTCCAGACATACTGTCCAGGAACCTCATCTCCACAGGAGAATGGTCCCTGAACGCACAAACGGTCCAATTACTGTGGCGGCTATTCGGCAGAGCAGAAGTAGACCTCTTCGCGTCAGAAGAGAACGCTCACTGCCCAATATATTTTTCGAGGAGTGAGGACGCGCTAGCCCAGGAATGGCCTCGCCGCCCGCTCTATGTATTCCCTCCGATCGCTCTGTTACCACAGGTAATTCAGAGGATCAGGGACACACGCCACTCGGTGCTCCTCATAGCCCCGCGTTGGGAGAGTCAGAATTGGGTTCCGGAGCTCACGCAGCTGTCACAGACAGCCCCGTGGCCCATCCCAGTCAGAGCAGATCTCCTCTCTCAAGCTCGCGGCACGATCTGGCACCCCCATCCACGGCGCTGGGCGCTACATGCATGGGTGATCAACGACTATTCGTCGATTTGCCAGAGGGAGTAAGAAACACTATCATACAGGCTAGAGCACCTTCCACGAGAAGGCTCTATAAATGGTCTGTGTTCTCAAAATGGTGCACCGACAAACAGCTGGACCCACGGTCGTGCGAGGTGCCGTCTTTGCTTGTTTTCCTTCAAGAGATGCTGGACAAGGGCAGGGCCCCCTCCACTCTCAAGGTTTATGTGGCAGCCGTCGTGGCGTTCGCTGAACCCCGACGCGCTCAGTCCCTGGGCAAAGACGAGTTAGTCATCCGCTTCCTCAGGGGAGCTAAGAGGATGAACCCTCCGCGGCCCCCGTCGGTTCCTATTTGGGATCTTTCTATAGTCCTCGAAGCTATGAAAGCACCCCCGTTCGAACCGCTCGAGTCTGTGGACCTAAAATACCTCTCGCTCAAAACCGTTTTCCTGACGGCTCTGTCCTCAGTAAAACGCGTAGGGGATCTTCACGCGCTCTCATCCAGCGCCGCGTGTCTTGAGTTTGGGCCGAATGATTCTGTTGTCATTCTCAAACCTAGGCATGGCTATGTCCCGAAAGCGATTGGTACCCCGTTCAGGGCTCAGATTATTTCCCTATCGGCTCTGCCTTCATCCGATAGTGAGCGCGACGCCAATCTCCTCTGCCCGGTGCGGGCTCTGAGATTGTACACTACGCGCGCTGCCGCGTTCAGACGCGCTGAGCAGCTTTTCGTGTCGTTTGGGGGGCGCACCAAAGGTCTGGCCGCCTCTAAACAGACACTGTCTAGATGGATAGTGGACGCTATTGCCTCTGCTTACGCATCTAAATGCCTGCCCTGCCCTCTGGGCATCAGGGCGCACTCCACTAGAGGCATGGCCTCATCGTGGGCATGGTCCTGTGGAATTTCCATTCATGACATTTGTGTGGCCGCGGGATGGGCCTCCCCGTCCACTTTTGTCAGATTATACAACTTGGAAGTCCCCGCCTTGCAGGCAAAATTACTAGCTGTCTAACGACCAGCTCTCTAAGAAGCTGCATTACTGGGAGTCCCTCACAACCGGTTCGCCCCTTGTGCTCTCCTTAAATGCTTATACACTTCATGTGCCCGCTCTGCTGGCCCCATACATGCTTATGTGTACACTTCATGTGCCCGCTCTGCCGGCCTCATAATACATTCACTCCACGTTAAAAATCCCCCGGTATATCCCTGGGATTCATGAGTGGATTCATAGCGCGCACGGCGTTGACCAGGTGTTCCCGTAGCGTAAGCTAGCTTACGCAATACGAGAGAACCTCTCGTAAGAGAACGAATCGGTTACCTAACGTAACCTCGGTTCTCTCTAGAAGAGGGAACGAGTATTGCGTTCCCGGCCGTGCTTGCGCTACTAGCGTTTCGCTTCACGCTGAAATAAATCAACATATAAGCCTGGGAGAGACTGTTATATACACCATGGCCACGCCCATTCTGGCGGGCCATGACGCAATGAGCGCGCGGGCGCCTCTCATTGGAAGCGGGTTCAGCCCCACTCTCCCATAGGCTTAAGCAGTTCTCTCTGAGCGAACCAATGAGCTGCTAGCTAGCCCGCTCTAGGTCTGCCGCAGAGGAACTGCGTTGTGTATGGATACAAATTATGAAATAATTTTTTGGCTTCAATATCTCAGCAAAGATGAATCTTTCCCGTAGCGTAAGCTAGCTTACGCAATACTCGTTCCCTCTTCTAGAGAGAACCGAGGTTACGTTAGGTAACCGATTCGTTTTCTGTGTCGCTGCAAAGATGAAGTTCACAATGTCGATGCGGACTCGCCATGAACGCCAGATAGAAATGCACATTTGATTACATAATCAGAGAGAAGGCCAGGCCTATTTCTTTTCGTTTTGAATAGTTTCGTTTTAAAAGTTGACATTTCAAGCATTTTATAATAGATCGCTTTTATCTCTCAAATCTGTGAGTTGTGAGCTGAGTTTCGGCGCCCTCCAGTTCACGTGCTATGCAAGTGATCGCCGGCGCCTTACATTGTCTGCTATATATTTGCTTCTTATTTATTAAATACAGGCAATTGGTTGATAAAACATTGATCAAAATTAAGATACAATTTATAAAAAACGAAAATATTTTAAAAAGAGTCTTTCTACAAAACGAAACTCAATGAAGTGTTAAAAATCATATCTTACCCCCTCCATGTGACACTCCTGACATTTTGCACATCTTATGATCTCATGTAAGCTATCATATCACACAAGTTGCAACTTACATTGGTGTCATTCTTTTTGGTGAAATGGTCCTACACACTACTTTTCTTTGCACGCTTCATCCTGTCGTCTGCCCTGGCACTAACCTCGAGTGTTTTAGGTGCCTGTAGCCTTTACTTTTCGCAAACCTTGTGAGCGCGCGAACCCAAACGCTGTGACCTCGCGCCAAATATTTTTATTTGTTTATAAAGTACAAACAGGTGAGTTATGAAACATTGAGTGTGAGGGATTTGTTCACTTCACACAAAAATATATTGGAAGGAGATGGCTAACTGTAGTAGCGTTTAGTCCACTGTCTATAATAGCCTATCTTAGAGAAACTTTTTTTTTTTAACCGACTACCGAGAACTTTGATCGGTTAACGTTGATACGCTCAACCATCGGTCAAATGGTCATCGGTTAACATCCCTAGCCATCACTGGAATGAATTATATTCTTACATTGTGGAACTGACTATGTAAAATTACAAAGCCATATTATATTTGAAACCCACAGCAGGGGCATCATGTATGAGTCATATGAACATATTTTTTTATGAGTCATATTTTTATGGTGTTATTGGTCTCTTTGGGCCTAAACAGATGTCACTATTTTAACCCTCTGGGGTCGGCAATCACGCCAGCGTGATCTGCTCGCTTTTTTTCTTATCAGTGCAAAAGACTCAAAATACTCGGTTGATTTTGATCTTACATATAAGTGTTATACATCATTAGATCCTGTTAAGTTTATTTATGTGAGTTTGGATACTCACAATAAAAACAGTGTTGTGCTTTTCACCAAATAAAGAAAAACAAACATGATGCGAGTTCTGCGTTCTCTCGGTTAGTGAAGTCCATTCTGAAACGCGTCCTAAGATTAACTGTAACTCCGCGATTACTTGTCACACAGGCACGAGAGATTTTTTCTTTATGAAGCTTGAATTCTCTTCTTTTAAATGAAGTAATTTATATAAAAACAAATATTCTCAGTTTAAGCAATCCGTTTGAAACCAAGGAGAGGTCCAGTTTTTTCTTTCTCCCCTCATTATTTTTAATGAGTTGAGGCCGCCACGCCCCCGGGGCTGTTCACATGTAAATAGTTTAGGTGATCGCGCACACGCCCCTGATCAATGCCATAAAAACACAAAGATTCTTCATGAGATTCACTGATAGTTCATCACGTTTTGAGGATGGCACGCTACTCCGGTGAGGAAGCCCTTCAGATGATTCTGGACAGCGAGGATTCACCTTTTCCTCAGAGGAATTTGAAACTTGGACGACCAACGGCTGCATTTTGAAGAACGAATTGACCCCGCCGAGGATACAAGTTCGGAGTAAGTTGTTTAGTGTTATATAATTCCTTTTCTGATTATATAGCTCAAATGAATTTTCAGACTATATTTTTGCCTAGTTTTGACTAGCTTTTGACATAGGAAAGATTACCTCACAGTCACAATATCCCTATACGTAGGCATATACGCTCGTGTAAACTTTTTAAATGTGATATTAGCCTACTACATATATTTCACTCAGTTTTGAGATTAGTTTATGACAGTGATTATCATGCTAAAATACTGCCTTATGCGTAATTTATTTTGTTTGCGAATAACTGCTTAGGTTATAATGATTTAGTGAAATATATTTCAGCCTCCGGTAAAATATGTGATACTGTCTAAATACAATATATTATTTATGTATAAATGTTCAGTTAGGCTAACTGAAATAAAACCATGTCTATATTGTGAAGAGTAGTCAACTTTAGCATGGGTGTATTCACTTATTCTAAGCACTGTGTGTGTGTGTGTGTGTATATATATAATTAAATCGCATTTTTTTCTACAATGCATGCCCAAAGTCGTGCAGCCATATAGTTTCTCTTGATATCAGCATGTTCAAAGGTGTTTATTTTTTTATTTCATTTTTTACAGGGAGAGATGCCACTGAGTCCTGATGACTTCAACATTCAACAGTTTCTGTACGTGAACATGGTAAAATGAAAAATCAAACACCTTGGAAATGACAGGTATGTACTATGTTTCAATGGCACAAATTTGTGACTGTTCAAGCCTCTGTCTTTAGATCAGTGTGTTTACTAATGTGCTTTTTTGTCCTTTGTTGTGTTTCTTTGGATTATGTTGTCTTGTAAATAAATCCAAACAATCTAAAAGCCATTCATTTTTAAATCTCCTCATTCTTTGTGCAAGGCTCCTTATAATGATATGGCCTGATAGCACCTAATAGGGCCATTATGGAAGGGTCTTTGTCTTTCTCAGGTGTGAAATGCATACATATTAATGAGAGATCATGCCTCCTCGCATAAAGCTTTCTGACACAAAACACGTCATTAAAAATGTAAAAATACTTTATTGTCTTATCTGAATGAGTAGTCAGGATGATTCTCACATAGTTTTGGAGCAAATATTCTAGGCTATGTGATACAATTTTCAAAAGTCTTGTGAAGAAATAATCAAGATGTGTTTTGTGGCCTTATTTCAACAACTTTCATTTTTATTTTTTTCAATAACCACGCATAAACATTATTCTCTTAAAATACAAACATGTACATGTTGCTTAGATATTATGGTAGCCCAGTTTGTGCTATATAGAGTGAATTTACACCTTTGCCATTAACATGTTTATAAATAACTGAAAAAAGCACAAATGTAAGGGCATATCAGAACATCCCAATGGCCCCAAAAACACCTGAGACCCCAGAGGGTTAAACAAAAAATAACAGCATAAAGGTATGCAACGGCATGAGGGTATTATGGCATAACTCGGACAACTTTTAAGTGAATCCTTTCAACAATCATTTCTAGCCTGTCTCATATAGCTAATAATGTTAGGTTCTCAGGTTCCATTGAATGGTCATGAATAAAAGTGCTAATCGCTTTGACCTAATAATCAACCCATCACAATCTTTCAACAAAGTAGAAGGTGTCTGTCATGTTCAACTTCTTGTGCCCAAATCTGATTTGGAACATGGGTTGAACACATAGGTGGTCAGCTGTGACTAATACTCCACATGCTGAGGTGACAATTTATGTCACAGTGTCTGCATTTGTGTGTCATTTCCTGGTAGGTGGTGGCACTGCACTCCTTGCACTCTCTCCCTTTTGTCCTCTGCTGAGCTGATGGAATCTTTTAAACATTCTGGGTCAAGTACCTCAATATCCAGAGCATCCTCCAAATGATCCTTCCAATGCATCTCTAGGCTTCCAATAGTTATTCATGGATGCAAGATAGACAGAGAAGAGATTTGGGGTACATTGTATCCTTCATCATTCTGACAGAGGCGTATCCATAGTGGCCTGCGATGTTTTTGTAGCATCTATATGGATGGCAGGGTTGTGTGTTTGGGCACTAATAAGCTGTTTGGGACCCAGATCACCAAGGCATGACAGAAACAAGTGTAAGGTTCAGTTTCATGGCTTGTGTTGCGCACAATAGTCCATGTCTCTCCATGACAGGCGTAGCCACGGGTGCGCCAGTGCCACTCACAGTGGCAGCTGGCACACATAAAAATAGATGCAGAAGTCTTAAATTGTTGTTTACTTACAATATTTGTTCATTTAAAATGTAATTTAATGTTTAAATTATTATCGTAAAAAAAAAAAAATATGCCGACATTCGGACTGCCAACCAATCCGCAAACAGCCGCTTACAGTCTGATGGTAACAAGGCAGTGCTCGCGACTCTTGAGGAGAAATGGAACCAAAAGAAACTCAGTTAACATACAGCGGTAAAAGTTCATGTGGAGTTTTTACATTTATAACATGATACAGTTACGCAACTAGGGATGGGAATTGATAAGAATTTAACGATTCCGATTCCATTATCGATATTCCTTATCGATTCGATTCCTTATCGATTCTCTTATCGATTCTCATTGGGTAAGGGAATAAGTACAAATTGTTTGTTTGTATTAACTCGCTTTAATATTTGATCAGAAGACACAGCACAGAGTATTAGGGGTGTGAACCTACACTGGTCTCACGGTTCGGTTCGCTTCGATTACGATTATCATGTAATCGGTTCAGTTCAATTCGATATCTCGATGCATTACGTGCACTGCATCCTCAATTTTCACTTTTACTTCAAAAGTGATGTGTGCATGTGTGTGCGTGTTCGCCTGTTCGGGAAGTCACAGTGACAGAAACAGTGACATTCCAGTTTAAGTTTCATGGTAGGGGAGAGTGGGGTAAAGTGAGACATTTTTTACATTTGCTCTCCTTTAAGCGAGCTAAAATGATATATCAGTAAAATGTACATATTTCCCATTAATTCAGGATGTTTCCTAGCAATGGAAATTATCAGAATGTATTCAGGACGAAGGGCAGTGAAAATATGATTGTTTTTTTAAAAGTGGTCTTGTGTCTCACTTTACCCCAGCTTTAGGAGTAAACTGAGACAGACCAGAGAAATCAAGGGGGTAAAGTGAACCAGCTGGGGGTAAACTGATCCACTTACTTTTTATCAGAGCCCTGGCTCCCTGGAAAGCAGACGACTGGTACCAGTCATGAGTGAGTATGGGTGTGGTTATGAGGAGAAAAGGGATCTCGACAAATGCCTCCAACCTAGGTTGGGGGGCCCTTTACGAGTGCAGGCCCGTCTCTGGCCTATGGTCAAGCCTGGAGAAGCGCCTATAAACTGTCTAGAGATGAGAGCAGTCGCTCTATCGCTGAAAGCCTTTCTCCTGTACTTAAAAGGCCACCACGTCCTGGTCCGGACGGACAACATGGCAGTGGTGTCCGAAACAAATCGCCAGGGCGTTCTCAGGTCAGGCAACCTGCACGCCATGGCCAAAAACCTAATTTTATGGGCTCAGCACAACCTGTGCTCCCTAAGGGCGGCGCACATGCCAGGCATCCTGAACCAGGGTGCGGATATGTTATCCAGAGACAATGTTCCCCCAGGGGAATGGTCTCTTCACCCACAGACGGTTCAGCTAATATAGAGCATCTTTGGCGAGGCAGAGGTCGACCTCTTCGCCTCAGAAGACAACGCTCATTGCCGAATATTTTTCTCAAGAGCAGGGTATTTTTCTTATGCTTGCCCATGATTGGCCGAGCCGCCCGCTGTATGAATTCTCTCCGGTCACAATGTTATCACAGGTCATCGAACGGATCAGGGAGAGCAAGTGTGCAGTGCTACTAATAACATCTCTCTGGAAGACCCAGTTATGGTTCTCCGTGCTGGTACAGCTGCGGTGCCGCTGAGGAGAGACCTCGTCACGCAGGCAAACCGATTAATCTGCCATCCTGTCCCGACTTGTGGGCCCTTTATGTATGGCCCCTCAACGGATACTCGGGTGTCTCCGGGAAAGGGTGCTGAAAAAGATCACTGAGATCACTCGCCTTCTTACAAGGGCGTTTGGACGCGGGTCATACCCCCTCCACGTTCAAAGTGTATGTGGCTTTGATCAGGGGATCGCTTCAGTCGACTTAACTTTGGCTGATATGGCCAATATAAAGGCTTAGGCCACACCCATTCTGGAGGGCTCTGACACGCCCGGGCGTGAATTAGCCTGATTGGTCCTTGCGTCTGAGCCGCCTCGCCATAGGTTCGTGCAGTTGCCGCAGCACATCCAATGACCGCTCTAGCCGTTCATCTGTGTCTGCTGTGCAGCTGCACTGCGTTTTAAAAATTTTGACTTCAATATTCCACATTTTTAAAACAGGGCTCCTCCTCCTCAATATCTTGTCAATATCTTGTCAGGCTTGTCAATATTTCTATCCCTTGCAGCTGCTCTTATAGACTTCTTTCCTTCCTTGACCTCAGCGGCTGCACTCTCCATCTCCTCGAGGGGTGTTTTGCCCCAGGTTGTCTTTCTGGTGTATTACATTGGCATGATGGCTTTTCTACAATGTTTATGACATTAAAAAATAAAACATATGTAATGTAGTATTACATTAAAATATGTTTAAAACTAAACTTAACTTGTGCCTCGTGTCTCACTTTACCCCGCAGCATTTGTCTCACTTTACCCCACTGCCACATTTTAGAAAAAAAAAACGATCTCTCTTAGTAATTCAGGATACTCTTCAGCTAGCATCATCACATGGTTTTATATGTTAATAGTTCATCAACATGTATGATATAAGTTTTTCTACCTGAATCAATTTGCTTTGGCACAAAAGTTGATTAAGTTGACAGCAAGAAAATTTACTTTTAAGTGCAAAAAAAATATTTTTGTGAAAAAAACATGTTTATCGCAGCACCATGAGGTCCTCTCCTTCATGGCCAAGAGGAAATGACTAGATAGAGGGGGTGTCTCACATTACCCGATGTCTCAAATTACCCCGCTCTCCCCTACTAAAGTCTGTTTATGCCATTAAGAAAATGAAATTCTGTCAAATCAATTTTGTTAAAAAAAAAAAAAAAGTTCATTTAAAAGGAGTGCTCATTCATCAGTGTATAATGTTACATGTGTTGCTGTGTGGCCAAATGTTTCTGCATATTGGAGGTAGTTCCCCCCTTTGACGAAATGGAAATTTTACACGTGTTGCAAGTGACCGTATTGTTATGAGGGGCCGTCATACTCTCGTTGAGTATGTGCGCGAGTTTGTGTGTGTGTGTGCTCGCGTCTCATATGAGTATGTGCGTGGAGAGTTTGTGTGTGCGCGTGCCCGTCTCATATGAGAATGTGCCTGGAGAGTTTCGCGCATCTCGTGTGTGTGGTGTTTGTGTATGTTCGTGTGCGACTTTAGGTGTGTCGTTGTGCATTTCATATTTGTTTGCGCATTCAGCAGTATGCATGTTTGACTACGTAGTATGTGTGTGCAAGTGTTTCATATATGTGTGCGTGAATGAAGTTTGATTAAGCTCTAGACGGCACCAGGGCGCCTCATATATTGTCGTGTTTTCGCATGAAAAATAACCAAACTGTAGAGCGCTTCTGCCTCTATGCCTTGTTTGCTGCGTTCTGAACCAAAACGCAGCGCGTGTGTGACGTCATGACACATTTGCAACGAGCGGAACCGATAAGCGGAATGGTTAAGCAGGCATGCTAACGGTTCTAAGGAATTGGTTCACTGGGCAGTTCTGAAGAAGAACCGGTTCTCGATTCCCATCCCTAACGCAACATCACGACCAAGAGTGCTGAATACCATCACGATTGAAAATGTGACTGATTTCATATGACAGTTCAATAAACAAGTCACAATTTTAGACAAAATATTGACTGTTTTTGTTCTATTTCAGCAGCGAAAATAGTTCCAAACAAAGATCAAGCAGAACCATAACGCATCTCACCAGAACACAAAACCGTTTTTTCATTACTGAATGATTCAGCGTTTTGAACAAACCCTTTGAATAAATGGCTCAATGACTCATTAAGACGGTCGCCTGCCGCAAACTACTGGTGGTTTGGTTTTGTGTTTAAAAGTATCATTCTTTCCAACATTTCATATTTGTATATTCAAAAAATATTGAAAACAATCTGATAACATTATTTAATGCAGTTGTAATTTTTCAGTGTAAATTATTTAATTTGAATGGTAACAATCATATAGTATCTTATTATTCGAATTACATTTTTTGATCAAGTTTAAGAATTTAAAATGTAAGATGAAGCATATTTAAAACGATTGGAGAAAAAATGCTCTTTAAAAAGGTTAAAATATCATAAATATGCAGATTTAAATAAGTCAAAGCTGACTGAACACTAATGAGTAGGGGTGTAACGGTTCACAAAATTCACGGTTCGGTTCGATACGATATACTTGTCACGGTTCGGTTCGGTTCGGTACGTTTTCGATACAGCAAAAAGAAAGAAATGGCAGAGAAATTTCCTTGATTTAATTTTTATTAAAACTAACATCATAAAGTATGATTTTTTTTTTTTTTACTTTGAGCAATGATGGAGCTATACTTGACTTTTCTTAGGAGCATATAAAACAAAACAGCTCCTTGAACAAACTGAAATGTAATATTGTAGTAGTTATAAACAAAGGTTTATTTTAGTTCAGATTAACATTTGATAAAACGACGTAGTTACTTGAAAGCATTAGCCTACTATTCCTCCCAAACTCCCATGGTCACACTTAGTGTTACTACAGTAAATCCATGGTGAATGTTGCTGATCTGTGGACACTGAAGAGTTCATTCATGGCACAATGTTTCTTCCTGGTTTCCACGTCAGCGCTGTTTAATCCGTTAATGAGAAATGTGAATGTTTCTCACTAGATGTCGCAGCGAAGTTATTACTTCACTGGCGGATTCAAATTTTTTCTTTACTGGATTTTGCTCGCTGTGTAGTAACAGTGCTGCTTGATTAAGATCGGCTCGCGCTGCATTGGTCTGATAAACGGTCCGTCAACCACACAATAACGAGCAGCTCAGTTTCGTTCCGCTTACATTACATTTGCCATTTGATGTAATGTTGTGGTTGTGGTCACGCCAGCGTCTCTTACATTATGAGCGCGCTTGCCACGCGCGATACGCCTACATTTGAAATAACGAATATTTGGTCGGCAGGAAAAATGGTCCAACGAACCGTTCGGTTTAAAAATGCGTACCGAAAACCGAACCGAAAGCCTCGTACCGAACGGTTCAATACGAATACGTGTATCGTTACACCCCTACTAATGAGAATATTGCTTCAGAATAAATTATATTTACAACACCAGTATTATGGTTACATGGCGACCCTGAGTAGATGTAAAGTTACGTTGATTACATGACTCTGAGTTCTTTATTCATTAGCGCCAAGTTTAAACTAGGCCGACATATCAAACATGTAACATCTCATTTGTTCATTAATGGCCGTTATGTTTAAAGTTGACTAATTAAGGGAGATAAGCTATTTTACCTTTGTTGACTAATCTTCCCTCAGACGCAGCGTCCACAAGATAGCACAATTTATCGGTGAATCCGATATAACAAAACCGATACCGATTATAAAAAGTGCTTAAAAATGGGGGAAAATATCAGTAAAACCTATTATCGGTCGAATAATTACATTCCAATGTACTGTGGGAAAAACATACTGGCATACAGACATCCCAGGAACAAGATTCTGACAGAGTCTTTATGTTTCTTATTGCTTTACAGTTTGACCACATCACTTGCGATTTATGAAGTGATTCTGACAGTAGCTTAACGATATTCCATCAGTACAATCCAGAAAGTCTTGGCTGTATGCAAGTCCATTGCAGTGCTTACAGAGTGAAAGGCAACACAAAGATTTTAATCATGTCTTGGCTTGAAACGTTCTTTCACTAGTAATGTACGTTCTTTCACTAGTTTTTGTAATGTAATGTAATGTAGTAAGCAAGTTGCCCTTTCTTTATCAGGTTTTACCTGCTCGCCCATTTGGACCAATAGTTCACGATGGCCTTGATGCAAAAATAATATATAGTTCAATTAAATTAGGAAAGGAAAACAGTGGTGGTCATTCACATATTCAAAGCAAATGAGTTTCTGCAGAGCTCAGTCTTTCAATACAAACTTGTACATAAAAAAAAAACATGCATCACTTTGCCACAGTTGCCTTTTCTGTTTAAATGGTCTCTTCTTTGTCCAGAGGACAGACACAGTTCGAATGAGGGGGGAGTCCTTCTGTGACGGTTGGGCAGACACCAGCACCCCCTCTATGCCAGGACTCCCCCAGTCTTCTCCATCTGGCACACCAGTGGGAAGATAAAGCACCAGAACGGCATCTTCCCGTTCTCCCGCATGCTGCTTCCTCTTGTCCTCGTGATACAGTCCGCCCTCAGTGGGACTCAAAAAATATATATATATATTTCCATCAAAACCTACAAACCCTGTCCTAACCCTTTAAAACAGCTTAAGACAGCACCTAGCTCCCTTCAACGATACTGAAGCAGTTGCTGTATGCTTTGTGGAAGATTTTTGTCTATAATGGCTGACAAAAAACTGACTTGTTTTCTGCATTCAGTCAGGATGAATTGAGAATATTCCACAGTCCACTCCAGAGTGACTATACAGAGAAAAGAGAAAGTGCTAGCGGATGTATTTTTTGCTGAGCAAAAAAACAATGTTCACTAAATTCAAAACAGACACAGATTTGTTTCAGCCCAGCTGGTCAGTGCTGACCTTTTGATTTGAAGCTTGGAGTCTGCAATTATGCCCAATTACTACACTAAACCATACTTACATCGTGAATACCAATTGATTAATCAAGCAAACGCCACAATAACTCCGGGTCTGACCAACAACAGTAAGGCATGTAGTTTGAAGGTATTTGATTCTTTCTTAGGGACAGAATATAATTAGTGCCCTTACTTGGGGAAGTCATGAAATGACTGGACTAGAGATGCACCGATTGCAATTTTCTTGGTCGATTCCGATTTGTGTGACTTGAATATTTTTCAATACTAGGCTATAATTGACAGCATACAAACAAAAATCTACCTTTTTTGTTAGTTTTTTTTGTATTTATTGAAGAGTATAGGCTACAGCTCTTGAAACTTGAGGAAACTTAAACGAAATTATGGTTAATGCAATGTCAATACAATCTGAAAACAAGCAGCTTTGTCATTATTATAGCAGAAATCAAAGTATTGGGGGGAATATTGAGGCAAAAAGTTTAAGAACCGCTGGTTTAGAATAACCAAACTATCAATTGGGTAAACCCCTTTTAACTAAAAGGCAGGACTTTCCATTCCCACAGCCACCATATGATTTTTCCCATTCATATTTCCCCAAATAGAACATCTCCTCCCACTTAAATGGTTCTGCATTAAACTGTTCTCTATTTAATGTTATATGGTTTTACGAACACTATCTTAACTCTGGGGTTTTTTTAAGCGCAAGTGTGGCAGCAAGCACTGCAATCCAAACCACTGTTTGACAGTCAACCCACCCAAACCACAACAACTGCACGTCCCAGTTTTCTAAACAGAGCTGCAAAAGAGCCTCCCTTATCAATATTCAAAGGAGCCCACAGCAAATTGTTTAATTGTTAAACACACAAGCCCATTAATGCTGCATAAACGTTAAGGAATCCCCCTATCAGTACGCGCCGTACAACTCCCTCTACATTCATCTTCCTGAGTGACAACGCACAGAACCACATGCATGTCAATATGACAAGCGGCTGGCTGACTTTATTGGATTATTGAAATTTGAGGTGACAGAAAAGAGTAGCAAGAAGAGAATCAACAAAGACATCGAGGGAAACAGTGTACGTATGTCTGCGTGTTTGGATTAGGTTATGGAGGGGGAGGTCACCTTCACACGACTCGCTGGCAGTAATTGTACCTTGGACACGTCCTTCTGCCTAATGGAGCCACCACAATGGTGACGGGGGCCCGGTGACTAACTCACTAATCTAATAAGTCACACGCAAAATCACAAACTGGACATGGCCTGTAGCGTCATCGGTGCACTGCAACGGCTAGGGATGGGCGGCATGAGCAGAATCCTATATGATGGTAGGAGTAAGATCTAGAGATGCACCAATATTACAGTTCTGGATGATACATTAGGTATGTTATAACAGATTACAGATAAATCACAGAAATAAAAGTATACTTTGTCACAAACAAATCAATTTTAAATTTGAGCATCAAACATTATAATGTACAGTCAGTGTGAAAAATGTACATATTAAGATTTATTTAGGCTAAGTGTTTTGTGCTTTAAAAGAAAAAAAAATAAGGTCAAATGAGCTTGAACAATTAAATATACTGGCTAAATATCCAATAACATCTAGATAGGGGTTAAGCAGAATCGTTGCTGATTATACACAGTGACACAGTGTCTGAGACAGCTTTTTGTGCATGCGCTTCTCTACCGGTCAATATTCCTGTACTGTCATACCGTCAAGCCATTGCATGAGACATTAAAGGGGTCATATTTTGGTTGTACTGTGTCAACCATTGAATAATAGTCAAATATCAAACATAAAAATGTAAGCACCAATATGAACAAGCGTCAAAAGAATAGGCTTTCACCTGTAAATAGGGCCCTATGAAATCCGTTTTATTTTTTCCCAAATTCCGTTTTATTTTTTCCCAAATTCCGTTTTTTCCGTTTTAATTTTTGGGAATTAGTTTTTTTTTTTCCTTGACTGTTATTTTAGTCGTAAAAAGAGTGTGCTTTTAAAGTTAATGATTAAAATGTATTAAAAAATACAAATAACTTAGGAATGACCTTAAATGTATTGAGGTAATACAGACATTTACTCAGTAGCCTTTTCAGGACAAATACTGCATGATGCAACATAACACTCCACTCTTCAAGTAACAACAAAATATGGTTATGAGCTTTAAACTGTCCAGTAATATAAATTATATTAGTTTATATAAGTTTAAATAAAGTCACACTCTGTCTCTCTCTCGCCCAGTGTCCTCATGTGTCGCTTCGCTTTTGTCCAGTTGCCCAGTGTCGCTTCGCTTTTGTCCAGTCCGGCGCCTCATAGACAGACGCGGTGTGCACGTTGTGTGTGTGTGTGTGTGTGTGTGTGTGTGTGTGTGTGTGTATGTGAGAGAGACGCGTGAGTGAGAGAGAGACGGAGGGAGAGCGGGGAAATACAACTGAAAGAATACGCTGCGTGTTTTAAATGGCGTTAATAAACGAAACAGTATGTGGCGGCGAATTAGTCTATGTGTGGGAAACACTGCATAAGTCACGTGCGAACTTCTCGGCTCGGCACTGACGGCTTATAGCGTTGAGTTTCTTAACTTTTTGCCGACGAAAGGAGAGCCGTGGAGAGCCGCTTCGCCATGCTTTCATTGTTTTGATTTCGTCATTGTAGCTGAAATGACGGGGTGGGGGGGTTGTGTCACCCAGATTTGCTTCCCCCGGTCTGCATTTTAACCAGACATACGTTCTTCTCCCACACAAAAACAGAATTTCAAACTAAATATGTAAAATTACACGAAATTACGCATTAACACTAGATTCCGCGTTAATTGGCCAATTCCGCAATTCTGTCCGCGATTCCGTGATCGCGGAAATCATAGGGCCCTATGTAAACAAGCTGGAAAAAATATCAGGGCAGGTTTTCAAAAGAACAACTTGCACAGTAAGGCCTCTTTCTTTGCTCAAATACTGTTGAAAATAAATCAGGGCAGCACAAACCATCAAAGCTGTAACTTAAGCAAATTATGTAAAACTGAAAAGATGGGGGGCATATCAAAATAGCCTTAGTCACTGTTCTTATAAAGGGTCTGGGCCATTTCTTGGCAAAAGTCTGTTTCCACTTTTCGTTAAATTGAGATGTCCCATAAAACTGTGGTGTAAATGGTTTATAATGCCACCAGCAGGCCCACTAATGGAGAACCTGTTTTCAATCAGCAGCCAAATTACTGCAGAATTAGCTTCCAGATACTTAGCTACTTCTCAGTTCTCTAAACACAGGAGAGTCTGAGAAATATGAAAAGCAATTTCAATGACAGCGACTTGGGTACTACATCAAACACAATGGGTGACATCCAACTGGCATTCGTAGGGTCATATAGGGTTCCAAAAAAGTGAGCAACTGAACCCATACACGAAAGGCCGAGCTACAAGACCATCAGTGAAGTGTATAGTCACTTTAAAGGAATAGGCTAGTTCACTCAAAAATGTAAATTCTGTCATAATTTACTCACTCTCATGTCATTCCAAACCGGTATTCCAAAGCATTAAGGAAGTATTTATGATCAATGCCTCGCTGTTCATTTTGAAACCTGACTTGAGCCTTGAATTGCTACTTGTTTGATGGCTTTTACCAAACATCACATGGAGACACTAGGGGTGGACGCATAACGGTATGAACGTGACTATCGGTATTATGTTGTACCATGATATGGATTTTGCGATACCGAGAATACCGTTAGATATTCATAAATTCCAATTTTGCAGTTATATTGTCTTGTTCAATTTGGTACTCTTTACAACTTTTAACACTACTAATGACGATACAAAATCGAGGCTGAACTGAACGTTTAACCTTTTCCTCTATTGTGTCCAACTTGCGTGATGCACAGACATTAATAATCAAACACGAGAGCATGGTAACAGACTAATTCGTGGCGGTGCGCCACTTTCGTTCTTCATTTTTTTTTTCCCGCTACTTAAAACACACAGTGTTTTCGTTCTCTGTCACTCGTTCTCTGTCACTCTTTCACAGTCACTCCGTCTCTGTCACTCACGCGTCTCTCGCTCAGACTCGCACAGACACGCACACAGCGTCTGTCTAAGAGGCGCCGGACTGGACAAAAGCGAAGCGAACTCTGCGAGCGACAGCAAGAGACCGAGTGTGTCCGAGCTAGGGCTGGGTACCGAGTCCGGTACTTTTTAGGTACCGACCGAATTGCCTCGGTACTACCGAGTATCGAAACATGTCTTGTTTTTCGGTACCAAATTTCGGTACCTAAGTGGTTAATCTCGTCAACGTCAGTGAAACATGCATGCAGCATGATTGGCTGTGGAGGAAAAACACTAGTTTACGCGGCTGCCCAGAGACTTGGCTTGTCGCATGTGAGGCTGTAGTGTGTGTGTGTGTGTGTGTTTGCCAGAAGCACGCGATGCAATATTTTCGACAAGATAATTGCTGCCAAGACCGGTAACACGGTAAATCTGATAAGGCAAAGCGGTGTGTCATACAAAGCACACCGAACGCGAATAGAGCGTCAAATAGGCGTCTATCGCGTCTAGTTAGACGCTTCAATCTTCCGCTCGAGTTCAAAACGCGTCGCCCAATTCGCATCATTCGCGACGCCCGGCGCGAATGATGCGTCTATCCCCGTCTTTGACTTTGTATCTAATCTACTAGCGCAAATAATTAAATCCGCGTTCGGTGTGAACAGTGAACACACCATTAGTAAACACTTGTTCATTAATAAACAATTAAAATATCTCCTTGCTGTTGTTTCCCGACACATCCATAATCATTAGGCTACTTTTGCCAGTGCTTTGCGGCAAGCTTGATGTGTGCGGAGCGCGAGGCATATATCCCGCCCCCCAGTAGCCTATATTTAATTTAATTCACATTTATTTGTATAGCATTTTTCACAATACATATCGTTTCAAAGCAGCTTTACAGAAAATGAATGTGTCTAAATTACAATTTAGAGGTGACAGTGTAATGCATTTCTATTAATTTTCATTCAATTTCATTGTTAAACAATGCATTAAGTTAAGAAAGAAACAATGAGCTCATTGAAGTAAAGAATACATGTTGTTAAATGATTAGGAAACATAGAAAACTTCAGCATTGGTGCTTTTTTACACTCAAAATATGAGTGTAAAAAAGTCAACAAACTGAACAAAAAAAAATAAAAATTAGGTAATGTTATATTGTTAAACAAAATTGGTATCGAAAAAAGTATCGTTACGGGACCTGTATCGAAGTCAAGGTATCGGTATCGGTATCGAACATTTTGTTACGATACCCAGCCCTAGTCCGAGCATTAGTAAATTGCTACATAGTAATATATAATTACTATATAAGAGGTATGGAAGTTCGATACCTTTTGATCAGTATACAAAAACTTCTCGGTTAACATTATGTTGTCTTCAATTAGGCCTAAGTGTCAAACCTCTCTGAAATCACACTATTTCATATTTATTGATTATAACGACGTATTCAATAAACCAAAGTGTTACTCATCTTACAAATTATTAAGGAAGGAATTATTTTGACCCACGCAAAATAAAAAGTGGAAATAAGATAAGTGAATTCAGGCCTGCCTCATGTTGCACGTTTGCACATTTTGAGAAAAACAATGGGACAGTAAAAAAATATTTTTCAGGTCTATGTCCAATTAAATCCCTCTCCTTTTTTCTAGTTATATGGTTAAAATACATATTTTGCCTGTAATTTAACTTAAGTGTACTAAAATGTGATTCCAAATTTTTTTTTTATCATATCGAAACATAATATCGACATCGTCCGGACAGTGAAACAAATCGTGATATGAATTTTTGCTCATATCGCCCACCCCTAGGAGACCCAGTGTGGAAGTAAAAATAAATTTAAAATAAAGAAACAAAGAAGATAATATTAATTCAATATTGAGGCAATAAGACAAATGTTTTACTTACAAAATACAAATATTTTAAGTTATAGGCTAAGCATTATTTTAGCATGATTTTGACAACATTATAACAACAACAAAGATAATTAGCCTACTGCTTTCTAAAGAGAAAACATGACATGAATCATTTTTATTTTTAGAATGATTCTTTAAAATTATTTTCTAGAATAATTTTTAATTGTTTCATGTTTATTCATCTATAGTAACAGTATATAAAAAAAAGGATACAATGTCAACTTCATAGAAATATTTTTCAGGTAATATTCTGCACATATACTTCCATTTCTAATAGTATAAATAGGTATTACACATTACAATCACAGTAGTTGTCTTTATACAAGGGGATCAAGCACACAAAAAAAATCAACATATTTGGAAATCTGTGGCAACAAAATTCGAAAATTCCTGCTTTAGAGTAAAAAATAAACCCCTGTGTAGAAGGACAAAAAGACCATTTTGACGATCCGCAAAAACAATTAAAAGCGCTGTATTGTTGCGATGTCACTTGTGTCACGATGTCAAAGAAACACTACGCGCCTGTAGACTGAACTGGTAATACGCTTGCGCGCGACGTCATCGTTTTCACAAATTCTCATTTTTGTAGTTTACACAAAGATAATAACGGTATTGTTTTTAAAAACTTGCACTTTGAAACCCAGAGGTTTGCATTTTCAGGCCCCCAAAACACCATTGTCATGTAAATGAATGGCCAAAACGCATACATTTTTTTTTCAGTTTTTAGCTGAAAACGTTGTCGTGTAAACAGCCCCTAAGGCCGTGTGTCCACCAAAGCGTTTTTAGCCAGCTGAAAACGCTAGACGCTCTGCTGAAAACGCCTAACTTAGCTGTGGGCGCTTGAGAGCGTTTTGGCAGCGCAGCGTTTTTTCCATTGAGACGTTTCGTTGCTATGATACAGAATATCCGCAGCACAATTTACTTGTAACTGATTTCGCAGATAATTTGTTTCATAATCAAAATGTATTTTTCATCCATTTTGTTCGGTTAGCTCTGCTGGTTGATGTCGTTGTACAGAAAGAATGTTGTGACAGTTGGTCGGTGTGTTGTTAGCCCCGCCCCTCCTCCACTGTGATTGGACGGCTGGGTAAAAAGTGACAGTGATGAGCGCTGCGTTTTATCCAAAGTTAAAGTTATTTCATGCTGAAGCGCTGAGAGCCCAATATTATCTGTCTGCAGTCCCGGAGGCTGCATTTTCAGGACCCCACTTCTAGGACCGCATTTCTAGGACCCTAGTTTTTTGTGACAGCGCCACCTACCGAGTAGGAGAACCGCAGTCCCAGGAACGCATTTCCAGGACCCTTGTTTTGGAGGACCGAAAAAAGTGCCACCAAGGCAGTATTTCCACCCAGTTTTAACTTACATTACAGTTTTTTTTTTTAAGTTTTATTACACCCAAATACTACTTTCTTTATTGCAATTAAACCAGGTTCCTAGGAATGTTGAGAAATTATTGGGTCTAAGTAGCATACTATAATAACTCAAGTAAAATAAACAAGGAATGTTATAGTCTTTTCAGTCACTAGATGGACCACATTTTCAAGTACAGAGGGAAGACAAGGATGACTCTGGGGGTAGATTTAAGATTGTGTATTTTACTAAATAATATATAACACCTGAACTTGAACACACAAAATATTTTACAAAATAATATATAACAACTGAACTTGAACACACACAAAAACAAATTTGATCATGACGTGAACCATATAGACAGAACTTCGATGGATGGACAAACACAAGGACAACATCATCACTGACTCCTAAGAGAGAGAAAGAGAAGTGAATTAAATAAGGAACATTTAGTTGAACATGTTCTACTCTCCAATTTTAAAATTCATATTTAAAAGATCTTTTAACCACAGAGTAATGATAATGATAAAAATAATGATATCAATCTTCATACCAATTAATGTTCATAATACAATTATTGCATACTGTTCAAAGATTTGAAAAAAAAATTTATTTTGATGTTGTGGGAAAAAAAGGTTCTAGAAACACTCATGTCAATAAAGCCCATCTGAACTGAGAAAAAAAATAATAGAGAGAGATGCAAGAAATCTGAATAGAAATAACATTATTGACACGACTTTTCCTGACCATATATATATCAGATTTAAAGCACACATTGTGATGATGCAGCAGCACTACCTACCACCTGATGCTCGCCCCTCTTTTCGCAATTGTTTGGATTGTTATGTGTTTGTTGAAAAACATTTTTAAGTTAATTTCATATAAATAAATAGACATAAATTAGGCCTAAGCATAGTACTTAACCAATTTATTTATTTATCTTTTGTCTAGGGCTGTCGCGATAACCGCAATATTGTAGTACCGCGCTTCTGACAAGTCAACCGCAGAGGATTGCACGTAACCGCAACAACCGCGATATTCACGTTTTTTATAAGGCTATACCCTTCTTGTTTTGAACTTCATGCATGTGTATTGAATGTTGAACAAGTTCATAATGATAAAAAGACTGTTTATCTTGGTGATGTGTAGCCTACAGAGGCTTCACACAGACAGTGAATGAGAGAGATCGGCAGAGCGCGTGCGATTACCTGCGTCTGTCTTTGAAGTCGTGAAAAGGTTGCCGTGCCAAAGGAAAGCGAAATATTTGTCGTATCATCCTTTTAACGTTCATGTCACGGGTATTTCCCATAAATGCGCGTCAGCGCTGGTCAGCATCCCACAGCGCGAGGAAGCCGCGGGGAAATAAAATCAGCAAGTCACGCATTGAATCAATGCCATATTGGTCTCTAATTTAAGTGAAGCATCAGCTTCAGCGTTACCCATGCGACGCATTGCTGCTCAGTTGAGCCTTGAAAAGTGGAACTCAAAGTTAAAAATAATTAACATCTTGTTTCATTACATCTCTTTTAATGAATCAGCTTTTTTGAATGTGTTCGTTGAGTGAACGGTTTAATGACTCACCCTGTGACTCACTCGAAGTCCGTTGTCAACAATATGCGCGCTGAGTGAAAGCCTTTCAATGCGCATATAGACGCTGTTTAGTTTCGGTTACATTGGTTACTGAAAATGTCCTCGTTTTTGTACACCTAACATGTATTGTGGGTAACGTTAAACAGGTTGACTGTGAGCACGTGACAGTGAAAACATTACGATTATTTTAACTGAATTAAAATGGAAAAACAATGAGTAATTAACACGCTTTCAGAACGAACATGCTACAGTTTATTGTGCTGTAAATAAGTCAACACAGGCTTATCATGCAACAGTTCCGTTAAATGAACGTGCTAACAATTCATTTTCCAGCATTAGAGGCTAATATATGATGGCTATGCATTCAAGACTGTTTAGCAAATCACCAGCACGTTGGCAACGTTAACTTCCCAATGAAATGCATCACAATTGTTTTTAAAGTTAAACAAATAAAAATTGATTCGCATTTGATACTCACACTCTGAATGTCATCCATCTTCGCTGGTCCTCTAATTCGGTAGGTGGCGCTGTCACTAAAACGTAGGGTCCTAGAAATGCGGTCCTAGAAGTGGGGTCCTGAAAATGCAGCCTCCGTTTTTGCAGGCAGATGCTACTCTGAGAGCCCGGCGTTTTTTACTGGTCGCCGAGAGTTGAAAAATGTTCAACTTTGGGTAAAACGCAGCGCTCATCACTGTCACTTTTTACCCAGCCGTCCAATCACAGTGGAGGAGGGGCGGGACTAACAACACACCGACCAACTGTCACAACATTCTTTCTGTACAACGACATCAACCAGCAGAGCTAACCGAACAAAATGGATGAAAAATAATTTTTTTGTATGAAACAAATTATCTGCGAAATCAGTTACAAGTAAATTGTGCTGCGGATATTCTGTATCATAGCAAAGAAACGTCTCAATGGAAAAAACGCTGCGCTGCCAAAACGCTCTCAAGTGCCCACAGCTAGGCGTAACTTTCAGCAGAGCGTCTAGCGTTTTCAGCTGGCTAAAAAAGCTTTGGTGGACACGGCCTAAGTCTAGTCAAAGCTTTGTCTTTTATTCAGATGCTCATGACCTTCTTAGAGTGAACGGAACGATAGCAAACAACAGATCTTCTAAAAACTTCTAAAACAAACAAAAAAATTCGACCACACTGACTGTGCCACAGGACTCCTAAAAAAAAGTGTTGAGTAGGCTGAATTGTTTAAATAAATAAAAAATGCATGTTCCCATGCCAGAGCCCAACGTACCACTGAGAAGTCCAAGAGACTTTCAGTTCCCAGATATGAGTCCTATAAATGTTGATCCCCGACACCACAACCGATGCACTACAGAAATAAAATCTCTCATTAGAGCCCAGGCCCTGAAATTACCCAAATTCAGCGCACATGGAAATCATAAGACAGCGTCAGCAAGGGGAAGTGGATTTTCAGCATGTGGCAACAGAGGGCCAGGCATTTCAAACGTGCCAATTAGTTCCCTCTGCCAGAATGAAGTGGGTAAGAGAGTGAAACAAGAGGAAGATACCAAATTATACTGACACAAATAAAACAGCTAGAAATACTAAGATCCACTAAACAACTGTATCTTGCTTAAATGGCATCTCTGGTTTTATGCTTATTAATTAATGACAGCTGCTATGACAAGGTACATTATCCAGAAAATCCTTTTCAGGCACAATGCTTTTATTATATTTTATTTTAGCAGGTCACAATGATCGGCTGTATCTGAAATTCATCCAATGATTCAGCAAATCAACAAAATAGTCTCTGTGAACCAATCACACGTGTGATATTATCAGTTCATCTTAATGCCAGTCAAAATATAGACCAGACATTTTCTCCAGCAAGCCTTTAGCCTCAGGAGTCGTTCTGTCTTTATGGACAAAACCAGAACTGACAGAATATTAAACTAATTACATGAATTGATTGAACAGTAGTACCAGAAGATTGCACAGGGTCAAGAAAATGTACTTGCTCTTGAGCTTTACCAGATCATTTGATATTGCTGACATGCTTCATTTGTAAATTCCTAATATATGCTCTTTTTTTGTTTTTTGTTTTTTTAATAAATACAAACTCTGGATTGTTGAAACCCTCATCCGGAGTGTTCACGTATGGTCATGTATAGGCTCCATTCTTAAAATAACTCCTGACGGACAGAATTGCTGTGTAGAAGGACCTGGGAAAGGGCAACAAAACCGGCGTAACAAATAATGCATAACGTCTACAGCATAACAAGAGTGGTATTGTTCTGCTGGAGCCCCACTGCATTAGAGATGTTAAAGGGACAGTTCACTTAAAAATTAAGCCTATCGTCATTTATTCACCCTCATGTTGTTGTAAACCTGCAGGACTTCCTTTCTTCCACAACAGGAGCTGTAAGGCACAATGTCTTGACTGACACACAAATGCAGTGAAAGTGAATAGTAACTGAGAATGCCATTCTGCCAAACATCTCTTTTTTTTTTACACGAAAAAAATAAGTCGTATGGTACTCAAAATTATGAGTAAATGACAGTATTTTAATGTTTGACTGATCAGCGTTTTGAGGCGCGTGAGCTTTACTTCTCATGTAAATCTCACTGACACATTTCTTTGAATCCCCACCAAAAATATCAACAAAACAGGTCAAATAATACTTACTAACAGAGCGGTGTGGATATAAGAGTTGGTTTGAACTGAACTGTAAAATATTATGATTTGGAAACTCATTGCGTTGTAGCGATGTTTGATTATAATGCCATTTGAAATACTAAACTCAGCAGACATCGACTTTATAGGCAGCATACGGCTACGTTTTGGGTAAAAAAAAAAAGAAAAGAAAAAAAAAGAACAATATGTTTGTATGTGTGAGTGTGCGTTTCAATATATGCACGGATCATTCACAGACGGAGGCATCTTTTTTTAAATGTACTAAATCTCCATGTACGTGTTTGGAATTAATTTCTTTACGCCTTTTTCATAATCACACCCGATTGAACCATTTCAAATATAGGCCTATGCATAAGTGTAAAAAAAAAAAAAAAAAAAAAAAAAAAACATTGACACGATATTGCACAACATTAATATGGCATATTTTACATAAGAAAAAGCATCTTTGAAGAAGTGAGCTCGTTGATAGAAGAATGTCCCGCGACACTCGCTCTGTAACGCTACGTTAACGCATTTTACCAGAGAATATGCACTGTGCATTATAGATTACCTGTGGTCAAGAGTTCAGCTTCATCCTTGTCTAGTTCGCATACATGACAGAACTACACTGCGCCCTGCACTTGATCCTCATCAAACGCTTCTTGACAAGAAATTGAGACCACGAGGCACTAAAATGAGAGTTACAGCGTCAAAATAGGGTCAGTCTTTACTTACAACTTGCTGTGCTAGGAGATGAACTCATTTGCACTTGTCCTTTGAGAAAACCACCCTAAACCTTCCCTACATTAAAGATATGCAAGTTTTTAAATCGGTCGGTTAGCTAGTGCACTAGCTTAGCCGACGTCAACTCACTCACTCACCCGTTAGTTTCTCTCTGAGAATTACTAGAATTTCGCGATCACTCCAAAACTCGTGGCTGAGAAGCTTCTCATTAATGCAAACAATAATCACCTTAAAAGTACAGCTTTACGCGAAACAAGTGTCATGAACAAGATCGAGTAAATAGAGAAACGCTCTGAACTCACCGTCTCTCCGTTCCGCCGCGGTTTGCATTTCTTTCCGTGCACGGCAACCGCTCGTTTCACCCGGTTCAGTTGGCCACGTACAAATCCACTTTCAAATCGACTGGAAAAATTATTTGATTCCACAGAGTAACGACTCTTCCTCTACTAATGTGCCACGCGGCCGTTATAATCCCGTTATTGAGACTGGTTGCTATAACTACGGTTGAGTGTAAAAGCTTCTATTGTTGTGAATCCAGAGTTTGTGTCTCACGGACTTGTGCTCCAGAGCGGCCGGAGACACTGCTGCTGCTATCACGCTGTCTCCCTCTCTGCTGCTTTACAGGTTGCTCGTGCGTGCGCATTTTCGGAAACATTCGTGACCATTCGGCCGTTCACGAATCGGTTAGATTAGTCTCCGTTTAGATTAGTGTGGTTGCTGTTTTATGAGACAGAGGTATTTAGTGGGGTTTAACCTAGACAGATATTCAATTACGTTTAATCTAAATAGAATACATTTAATCAAATATTATATGCATTTATTATTTGTAATATATTATATTACACAAAAATATCCATCAGCCCAGCCCAGACCTTTTGATAAATAAATAAAACTCTTGATAAATAACAACAATCAGTGTATTGAAGTTGACCATGGTCAAATTATTAATCGCATATTAAAACATACAATTAATTGAATGTTACATTATTTAAAAGTAACAACTAAAAAATAAAACATAATTAAATAATATAGATTTAAATTAATTTGTCTTGAAACGAAAGTTGCTATCGTCTTTTCTTCCCCATTTGTGATGTCCTTATAAACCGGGTTCTTGAATAAAAGAAAATGTTTAGCCTATAGAGCGGGATTTGATAGTGCTCAACACAAAGGAAAGATGAGGGCTGTGTTCAAAACCGCCCCCTATAACCTCTTTCACCATTATTTACATTACTCCACTAATATAGTTCACTTTAGGGACTGAATGAAACCGAGTGAGTGAATTTTGGACGGTTTTGCATAATTTGTACTTGCTATTTTAATACTCATTTGAAACATAGCATACTGGTAGCTCCAGTAGAAGCCTGAAAAGATTTATCTTGAACTCTGTCATGGAAACTAGGATGTATAAACCTAAATTAAACAATTTAATCATGAATTAAAAAGGAATGTATACTTTATGATATTACGCTGTTGCCACATTGGTCCAGCGGTTTGGAAAATGGATGGATGGATGGATGATTCACCTGTGGGCGTCATCTTCTGGTGAGACCCGAGAATTAATTTGCCACAACCACCACTGTGCATTATGGGTATTCTCTAGTCGTTGTGTGTACATCGGTTGTACACTCGTTATTGCGGTGCATTGTGGGATTGAATGAGTGCACTTGATAACATCCACTATGCTTTTTTGGACACCACTACTAATGACTGTCCCCTAAAACAGTAACCTATTTAAGGGTATGGGGGTGATTTCGGACACAGCGAGATGTCACTACAAGACAGAGGGCAAGTTATTTTGATTAAAGATTATGAGAGCACGTGAATTAAAAAAAAAAGGATGTCCATTGATAAATCATTTATAATAAAAACTATAAATACTCCATATTCCATTTAAAAAAAAAAGAGTTGTCAATTCTGATTTCATGGTGTCTTTAAATATTTAATGAATCCCTGTATAATAACTATAAAATATATATCCCTTAAATCCACACCATGGAGGTGGCGAGAATAATTTTCCATTACATTAAAAGAAAGATTAACTTCCCACTACTTGATATAAAGAAACATCATGTGCAACTGGATGCATTTATTTTTGGCCAGATTTTGCTCAGATATTAATCTGTTCTCAGTTGCCGAGTTCCAAATTTCTGAAGCAGGAGAAAGTAAATAATGGATTTGACATTAGTCTGACACATTTCTGAAAGGAATCCATTACATGTTCTTTTAATTCAAGGCAGAGTAATTTCAGCGGGTTTTATAGTATCCATTTGTTGAAAAATGGGGTGCAATAATATGCCCAGTAAAATATATAATGTAGCTTGCAGAAAACGGAAGGAAACACTTATTTTTCGTCCGCAGAAATTTGTAGAGTAACTATCTTGGATCAACATGAAAAATGCATACAATTCTTGAGGAAAAATACAGCCAAGGTCAAGTCTCAAGCAGGGGCTTGTACAGTGTCCTGTGCAGGCAGCATATATTACAATGGTGGCATCATCATACATATCTATGCGTAAATGTCTGGCCAGATTTATCGTATAGCATAATGGTTTTAAAATAACAAAGCCGCATTTGCGTTTCAGCACTCCGGTCCGGCTATGGGTGTGTTTTGGTGATCTCTCAGAAATTCCCCTGCAGTAGCTGAACCAGTATAGGCTCACTTAAAGGCTGGCTATGAAATGGAAAGCACAATCCTCTTGAGAGGTAAGGGCTGCCACACCTCGGGATTAAGATGTACTGTTGGTGATTTTGAAATGTGAAATATTAATCAATTCCATCTTGTGGGATTTGCTCCCCTGAGAAAGCTGTCGGTAGGATGGAGGAACCCTTTATCTAATACTTTGGGACATTTTAAGAATAAAAACTATGTTAGTATAACCATGACAGTACACACAGCTGTTGTTTTTAGACTTTCTGCTGCAAATGTTCTTCCTAGCTATGAATTTGAAGGCTGTCACTAGGTGCCAATTCAGAGTAATCATTTATTTTCTGGCAGCAACCTGCTGACATGTCTCACTTGTTACATGACCATTTTTTTTATGAAGTGAGAAGCAAGAAACCACCAATTGATGACTGCCATTAAAGTAACACAAATATGTAGAAAATACAATGAACAACGGTCAATTATACCATTTAGCATCATTATAGTTATACAAAATATTTTTGACAGCAGAATGCTGTGATTGACCAATCAGAATCAAGTATTCCAGAGAGTGCAAGAAGAATATTGTAGTATTGTCAGTTTGTTGATGGTGGCTAATCTAAAGCAACATGAGAGGAAGAACATGTCAAGAACCAAGTGAATAAAATTATTTTATATAGAATTAAACATTTAAATCTACATTTCTATAAATAATAATAATGGCATTTTCTAGTTGAAGAGAAAATGTTAGTGAGCATTACAGGAGAGGAGTGGTGCGCTAGAAAAAGTTGAAGAACATAGATATGGTACAGGATATAGATATGGTGACTTTGATGGTGTTATTGAAAAAAAAAAATCAAAGGTAGAATGTCCCAGCAGTGAAGATGTCAGAAGAAGATTGTAAAATGTGGCTGAGGTGGAAAGTCAGTCAGCTTCTCTGCTCAATTGAGAGATGACAATGGAGTGGGAGGATCATCTTTAATTGGCTGATTTTAAGGGAATGAAATGGAATAAAATTAAATGCAAGGTATGTATTACTTATTAATATATATGGAACAAGTATAATGTATATATAATGAGAAACAGTTTTTCATGAATGTAATTTGGCACAATTATCCTTGCTAAGTTTGGCTCTCCTTACTCAACTCTTTTATTTGACAGCCTTGGCACAACCTCCTTTAGTATCATCATCGGGGTCTGTTTAAGTAACTTCATCCGTTCTGTTCCTGTTATCACTGTCAGACTTTCCTCCACATATAGGGTTGCAGGAGTCATTTCTTCTCCAGAAAGCCTTGAGGGAATCTGCTTTTTCATTTTCTTTTGTGGGAGCCATCAGCAAATGGATATTAGATGGTTAATTTTTAATTCCGCATTCGTGAAGTCATGTTTTTGATGGGTGGAGAGAACGCTAATGGGGCCAGATTGGGTATCATTGCGGATATCTGGGAACGACCCCTGGGACTGTTCTGTGGGTCTTGGCTGAGCTCCATTAACGTCTTGAAAAAGAGAAGGCACTTGGAGACACGCTGTCCAGCTATTGACCCTCATTGGCAAAACGAAAACCCATGTTAGCGGTTTATTGAGTGGACACTGTGTGTGGTTCATTAGAGAGGGAAGAATTAGGTGAAAATCTTCATTGTGAATGATTGAGATCATGAAAGCTCATCCTAAGTGTACAGAACAACTTTTAGCCCCAGAGCCACAAATAACATTAGGCATCTAACACCAAACCTCAATGCATTGTTGACCAGAACAGCAAAGAGAAGTGCTCATTTCTGAAGCTATAGATTATGCACCGTGGGTATGCTTTCTTTGAGTAGTTAAAATTATTTCCTGGCTTTCTGTGGCAATGAGTGTGATGATTGTTTTTATTGACTCAGATGTTCCATTAAGGGAGATTTAGCAGTTGCAAAGAGAAGCTGACAGCAGCTCTGTTGTTTTGATGTTCTGGTGCTGGACCTTACGCCAGGGTCATTAGTGAGCCTTTATTACAGCTCCACAATCACTGTCTTACCACACGCACAATTGACCTTTCGCTGGCCCCTCCCCCAAAACGGGCATTGTCCAATCACACATCATAGCAACCGTTACTATGTGAGCAGGTCCGTCAAACATTGACTCCAAGCAAGATGGTGAAGCGGTGCGCCCACGGCGTTTGTAAATCGGACACTAGGTACCCCAAGAGATTGTCTGGAGGAGTTGTGTTCTTTCCGTTTCCAAAGCCGAAAAACACAACGTGAGCGGTGCCTACAATGGATAAAACAGTGTAGATGGCCCCACTCCCAGTTAAATGTGTCGAACATGGTTAACTCGTGTGCAGCGTGCGTGAGACTGCGACACTGAGATTAGTCAAAGAAACATGGAGAAAGCAGATCAAGAGGATCCACATAGGAATTACGTTTTCTAAAGGGTTGTTGTTAACATGATATTCTTGGGGGGAAATGAGCAGCAGTCAACTAGCAATGCATTACCCGTAGACTACAGTTTACGCAGCCTTCACACTGGCAGTTGAAATCAGCTCCGTAATACAATACGTCCCCAACGGACGTCGTACTACACAGTGAAAAGCGTCGGACGTGGGTAGAACAAAAATGGCGGAGAGATTAGAAAGGTTCATTCTGTCAGTTCTGTATGATCTCTCTGATGAGGGTTATAGAGATATTAATAGGAAGGCTGCTGCGTGAGGAAAGTTGCTGAGGGCGTTAAAATGTCAGGTCGGCTAAAAAAAAATGTAATATAGTGGTATAATGGTCAATAGTTCAAAGTCTGCATACAATTTAATTGTACAACTTAAACTACTAACAACGTTAGAAAGTCATGAAAAAAAATGACATGACAACTTATCGTTATAAATCATTATTTATTTTATTAAAAGTTAAGAATTCAGGTTTGTTTATCAGTACCATAGCAACGCTCAACTTCCGCTGGAATTGTCCGTAGATTTTCGCAAGAGTTCAATTTTTTGAACGCATCCGGATGACCAACGGACACGATTTTCTTCGCACCGCACTCGGTCGGACCCCTTTCGGACCTATTCGCATGCGGTCTGCGAATCTCCATAGGAAATGAATGACTTCCGGTCGTTTCGGAGTCGTATCGGAGAGGCACACTGGCATTTCAACTGCCAGTGTCAAGCCGCCTTTCCACTGCACACGACAAACGACAGCCGTTGGACCGGAAGTCATTCATTTCCAATGGAGAGTCGTACGGGAGCTGCGGGGAGTTCCGATCATATGCGTATGCGGAAAATTCGTATCCGATTTGAGCTTTGGATCCGTTGAAATAACTGAACTTCTGCGGCTAGACCGTATGCGACCGGACGACCGGATGTGATGTATTCTAATCAAAACTATGAGCGTGAGGCTAGAATTACCAATAGTTCAACTCTTTAATGTTATTCTGTAAACGCTATTCTGTAAAATGTCGGTTATTTATAATTATGGCAGAAAAAGATATTTTAAAATTCTTAAATCAATATTTATATTGATTAGCTCTGTAAAATCTATTGTTTTTATTGTAGATGTATTGAGGGTCATTTGTTTTGTGTGGATATATTCATGCATGCATTACATTCATCATTAATTTTACCATTGTGAAAAGCCGAGGGTAACGGTTGGTTCACGACCAATTTCAAAGTTCCGTGCGACTGACACTAGGGGGCGAAATGCGACAATCGTATGCGAATATCGTGTGCAGTGGAAAGGCGGCTTGAAGGCGGCGTTAGAGGAGTGCACGTTCGCAACGGGGAAAGCATGAAGCTTACTTGACAACACCAGTTCATATATCAATATCGTAAAGAATAGAAATTACCTTAAATAATGTATGGTTATCTGCATCTTTCCGTCTCTATGTATAGTTACTTTTTAAACACGAAAATCGCATTCAGCATGACACGCAAGCGGTTGCCATGGGAATAAACAACCTGTTTGTTAAAGCGAATGTATATCTGAGGCTAAATTACTAAAAATGCAGCGCGAGTTATATATTTCTAACTCCAAACAATTAGCCACTGAACCAGCTTATAAAATCTTCTTCAAGGCTGTGCTGGTTGCATTTGAGGTAGCTGCTACAGGTCATGGGGTTTCTCAGATTTCGCTTGAGACCGGTAAGCATTAGCCTCGATAGTAGTCGTGTCTCCTTCATTGCGTATTTTTATATTTT
Organism: Tiaroga cobitis; assembly: GCA_030578255.1. Taxonomy (NCBI): domain Eukaryota; kingdom Metazoa; phylum Chordata; class Actinopteri; order Cypriniformes; family Leuciscidae; genus Tiaroga; species Tiaroga cobitis. Next base: position 25,530,517 of record CM060592.1, read on the forward strand.
GAATATATCCCTCCACTGTAACCCCTTTTGCCTCGATCTGGTCGTGTTTGACCATTTGTTTGACGGGCGTAGTAACAATAACTAGGGGGCGTGGCTTTTGCGAACGGTCAATTACAAACACAAAACTCATTGCAGAATGGAAAATCATTCAGTTCTCACACTGACTGAGATTAAACGAGTAACAACTTTGGACTGCAACAAAGCCTACTCCAAAGGGACTTATTCTCTATATCACTAAGCACTGTTTCTAAACTCCCTGAAACGCCTCAATTGAAGTCTTGAGTTTTCTTCCGGGAATAAATATGAAAAGGGGGCAAGTCCTGGTTGAGTTGCATTAGTAGTGTATTGAAACTCGTGGTTATGTTATAGTGATAGACAGTTCACCCCAGAAAAATTAACTTACCCCATGATTTACTCACCCTCAAGTCATCCTAGGTGTATATGACATTCTTCTTTCAGATGAGCACAATCGGAGTTATATAAAAAAATGTCCTGGGTCTTCCAAGCTTTATAATGTTATGTTTTGAAGTCCATCAAAGTACATCTATCCATAATAAAAGGATGATGGATAGATCACGCATACTACGCAAGTCGATTTGCACCACAAGAGTAACCCGTGACCGTGACGCATGTATGACGTATAGACGAATCCGGGGAAACTACCGGAAGTAAGCGGGCGTCATAACTGAGCTGTTGCTGGGTAGCATTGTGCCATTGCCTCCTATTGTTTTGGTTGCAATTTGCGTCCACTGGAATAAACAACCCGCGATTTACGACTGTCACTAACGTTACAACTTTTATAATGTCGAGTGGGAAAACATGTTGGCATTTTGAAAAATCATCGGATGCCAGGCGAAGGAGAAAATACTCTTGAATACCTTTAAAACAACAGAAGAGGCGCATTGGGGTAGTAACGTTAGTAACATTACTGTTATGTCTGTTGTTAATGTTTGATTTGCTTGACTGTGACAGATTTTTTTTAAAATAACAAATTAAATTAAATATAATGCAGTTTTTGTTAGAATAACAATTATTTAATGCCATAAGTAAAAAATATAATAAATATGTAATATAGTGCTCAGCAAAATCTCCTCTCTAGCTATTTTTTCTATTCAATTAACATGCTATGGTCATTAAATGGCTTTCCTGAGCTAAATGTAACGTTATGTGACATAATTGTTCTCCTGCTGTTTGACCTCTTTCCATTTTTTAAAAACACTAATTGGTCGATATTATGTATACTTTCTAGCTGTAGGTTACCCTTGCCTTTCGCAATGTGAAAATGAGATAAATAATGGACACAAATGAAAAACATGAATTCGTTTATTTGATGTCATTCATTTATTTATTGTTATCAAATGGACAGATCTTTTAATAGTTTCCTCGTTAGCTAACATTAGCCAAGCTAGCTTGCCAAGCTATTTTCATAAATAATTTGTAATTTCGCGTTTAAAGTCTGATCATTTCGACGGAGGTGAATCAATCAAAGTTAACTTTAGCTGGAAATAACATTATTCAAGAACCGCTATAATGCCAAAACAATCTGTTACCTTAAATTATATGTTTATCTCTGTAAAGCTGCTTTGAAACAATCCATTGTTAAAAGCGCTATATAAATGAAGATGACTTGACTTGACGTAAGATCGTTTGTACCTTCATCTGTGACTGGAGGCCACAGTCTAACATCATCAACCCAACAAGTCATTCTGGCTGGCTGTAGCTGTCATCGAGGGTGCGTTATCACTGAGGTTTGTTTACATAGCGGTAACAGCTCAGTAATGGCGTCGCCACAAGATGGCAGCCTACACAGAACGCTCGTCGGATTCGTGTATAGATGTAAGAGTATCGTAAATTTAGAGTATTTAAGTTTTGAACCCAGAACCCTCTCTGGGTTCAAACAAACAGGGCAACAAACTCAAGCTCCTCTGACATTTCTCTTTAAAAATATTAATAAATACATTTTTCTTTAGCAATTCTAATTCGTGACTGGTGTTTTGTTTCGCTCTATCCTCTGCACTTTCAGATTCGTCATTATGTTGTGCGTCTGGTCAAGGGTTAGTCTTCCACCGTAAATCGATGTGGCCGGAAGCTAGTTATTTTAGTTGATAGTTTTAAAAATGCATATTTTTCCTACACAAACAAATCGATTCACTTCAGAAGGCCTTTATTAACCCCCCGGAGCCGTGTGGAGCACTTATATCATGGATGGATGCACTTTGATGGACTTTCAAAACAGAAACGGCCATTCACTTCCATTATAAAGTTTGGAAGAGCCAGGACATTTTTTTATATAACTCCGATTGTATTTGTTTTATAGAAGAATATCATATACACCTAGGATGTCTTTAGGGTGAGTAAATCATGGGGTATTTTTCATTTTTGGGTGAACTAACCCTTTAAGAGGTGTGAAATTTCTGAAACACACTCGAAGCGGTTGACCAATCACAACACACTGGTCCAGTTGAACAATTTCAGAAAGAGGGGTCTTCTTAGAGGCCGGAACTAAACAGAGTGTTACTGACATACTGGTAAGAGAGGTGCTGCAATAATGTAAAATAATGTGTTTTTTTAACATTCAAGCATGAAATTCTATTCTAGACCCTAAAAACTAAATCAAAACTTTGAAAAAGGGCATAATATATGACTCACAACTTTTTTTTTCTTCAGTTAAGCAGATTTGACTGGTTCAGATTACAATCATAATTCAAATAATTTATTGTCTTAAAGGCACAAAATGCAGAACAGGCTTAGTGCAAAGTAATAAAATGTGAAGTAAAGTGGTCAGATCTGTAATTTTCAGCACACAATGAAATGCAATTGAGGCCAATGCCATTCCTGATATGGCCAGCGGACAATAATAGGTTCTTGTTTGTCGAATTTAACTTTGCCCGCAACCCTCAGATACACATAAAGTGAAAATTGATTTTGCTAAATCAAGTTAAGGATTATTATTGGTTGTGGTTTATTCTGTTGCACCAGGAATACAAGGATGACCAGTGTTTGAGGGCAGAGTTTTCTCATACTGTTTCTTACATTCTTTGATTTTGTGTTTAAATGTCTTTCAAACTTTTTTGATATATTGTTAAAAATATAGTATTATAAAAAATGTTGCTGTTAATGTCACTGTTACATAACATGGTGCTTAAAAATTCTCACGACGAGGAATAAATTTAGAAGGAAGACTTTGATCATTAAACACATCAAAAACACAGGCGAAACCCACAACCAAACATTAACAAGAACTGACAATGAGGGAAGACAAGGTGAGTGTTCTTATAGACGCTTTCGTCAGACGTGTTGCCATGGTGATGAGCTGGCCCAAAGTTAACTTCTGTTATGTTTGTTTATTAGTGTTTACTGGATAATATGGCATTGAATACAAATAGAGTGAAAGTTAAGGTGATGAGCAGGTTGTTGAGCTGTGGGGTGCAACCTGACCTTGGGAGCAAACGCAATTTTTAAAAATAAAAACGTTAAAGCAAACGAAAAAACAAACAAAAATAACGACTTTATTCGACTATTCCTTTTCTTCCTTGTAGGCCTGAAACGAGACTTCAAGAGATTTCCACGACGCGCACGCGCGAGAACTTAACTGAAGTAGATCGCAATTCTTGCGCATGCGTCGTGGAAATCTCTTGAAGTCTCGTAACATTTTCTTTAATGACTTTCTGGGCCGTCAAGTTTCATTCCCTTAGGCAGCCTATGGAGGAGTGATCAACCTCTCAGATTTAATCATAAATATCTTCATTTGTGTTCCGAAGACGAACGAAGGTCTTACGGGGTTGCTACAGCATGGGGGTGAGTAATTAATGACTTAATTTTCATTTTTGGGTGAACTAACCCTTTAAGGTTTCCTAACAAAGAGGGAGACGGCGGTATTAAAATAGCTATGTTTATCTGAGTGATATCCGGTACAGTGTTTCCCATACATTTATTAGTGGCAGCCCACCACATTATCAGCGCTGACTATTTTATCCGTGTTTTTTACAATTTAAGATGGAGAAAAGTTGTAGCTATTTGACTGCAGAGTTGCATGCAGCGCATATTCGCTCGCTCCCTCTCTCTCTCTCTCTCTCTCTCTCTCTCGCAAACACATTGACAGCGGACCCGTCTGTGTATTGAATGGTTAGTCTCATAAACAACGCTGCACAGATCCATCCAACATGCTGTTAATGTGGAGACCCACCTTGAAAAAAGGTTATTAGCAAGCATGTAAGAAGCCTAGCTAATAAGGAGAGCTATGTTAACCTTATAAAACCCTGCCGCCTCGCTCGCCAGTTTTTTAACACTGCGGTAAATCAGACACGTCGGTAGAAAAACATTCTTGTCTCCAATTTTTGTTCAACGGGTCTGGTAGTGTCACATTTCAGTTTGGCCAAGTAACATTTCTTTTCTTTGACTGGCAAGAAATACCAGCTAATACTAAGGTTATTTACTTGTTATGGATTGTCTGCGGAAGTCTGCCGGAAGTTTGGGCCAGAGTAATGCACATGCGCAGTACCGTTTGTTTATGTTGTTACTGCTGAAAGCGTCTATAGTGCTGTTGATGAGAGTAATCGCTGACATGTGCGGGTGTTTGAGAATGACGTGCAGGTGGGAGCCAAGGAGGGTGATGGGAGATGTAGTGCAGAGGTGACAAGGCTGGTAACCATGACAGTCACAGAGGTAACGTTATATAGATAAATCTACCTTAGAACACGTGCCAACTTCATAGTAATGTACTTCATTTTAATGGCTTTAAAGATTTGATGTGGTGTAACCATTACCATTTTATTTTTGCATATTAACTTGCCAAATATGTAAGTATAGGCCATGACTTTAGAAAAGCTGTGAAATTACTTCTGTTGGTAATATATATATAAAAAAAAAAATTCAGACACACATATAAGATGGTTATTCAAATTTTTTTATACGTGGTGTCTGTGAAAATGCTGGCAGGGCAAATACAATTTGGAGTTGCTGGCCAGCAAAAAAACCAAAACAAATATACTGTTGAGGCCTGACATTTAAAAGCAGTCACAGACACAAGCACTAATCAGGTTCCACCTGTCCTTGATATTCGTTGGCTCACTAGGGGCTTACAGAGCTTGTCCAGCTTTCACCCGAATGAGTATATGATTAGTATCCCTTTCAGATCTCCATCCCATGTCCCTCGTCCTCTCTCCACAGTTCATTACAGTAATAGGGCAGGCTCTATTACCCCAGCACAGTCTAAGGCAGGTCCTCGAGAGGTGGGACCTGTACGATGGCTTTAATTTCACGCTTTGCTAATGTCCTCCATCTCCCCGTGTCCTGCTCCATGCCCTATGTGAGTAAAGCAAGGATCACATCCTGTACACAGTTGCTGATTTGACCATGCCTTGGGGAAACTCCCCCTCGCTCTCACATCACAAGCAGATAGATAAGTCGGACACACACAAGTTCTCACGTGGGAATGTGAGTTTTATTCAATCACACAAAATTAAAATTAATTTCAAATCTCATTCCAAACTAAAGGATGAGAACTCAGGCTTGAATTGATACAGTAAAATTGATGCCGTCGTTACTGTTTGTATCACGTATATACAAGTGCTGAGAAAGCCTCTGGAGCTGAAATTTAGATATGGTAATGGACTTTTCGTTTCCGACAACCGCTGTAAGCGGTAGACCAATCGCAACAGACTAAGCCATCTGACCAATCAGAGCAGAGTAGGCTTTCAGAAAGGAGGGGTTTAGAGAGACACTGTGAGAAAAGAGATGATGCTGCAATGGATATTATGAGAAAATTAATGCATGTAAACCTAGGAGACCTCCAAAACAAAATTAGCAATCTTTAAAATAGCATAATAGGGGCACTTTAAACATAACATTTCAGGAAACTTGTAATACAAAAATGTTTCAATAAACTGGGGTGTCTTGCCTTAAATGTTTTGGTGCTGGAAAGAACATGTTCATTCGTGTCCAACAATTGATTGATCTAAATATTTAGTTGCACATTAGTGATGTTACTATCTCACACCCACACCAGCCTTCACAACCGTCTAGAGCAAACACTATATGTGAAACAATGTGTGCTCTTCTCTGCAGTCAAAGCAGCGGCCACGTTGCTCTGACCTTTCTGTGTAACCATGGTTTCTGGAGGAACAAAGAATCCTTGATGGAAAAATCTTAACACCCCATCTTGCTCTCCATTTGAGACGCAAATGTCTTATTTCTCTTTTGGCTTCTTTCTCTCCTCCTTGCCAAACTGTTTAGGGACTATTGTAACATTTCAGGCCTCCAGACCAAATATGTGAGGAAAAAATGTAGAACAAAAGGCTGGGAAATGGAATGGAGGCCCACTGACAAGAAAAGAAAAGGAGTCTTCGTGGTGTGCTGGGGGTCTTGTTTCCCAGACAAGTAAACGGGTAACCAAATCTCTTTGTGGGTGAAGTCAGGGGGTCTCCAGTGTGACTGCATTGATCTGCAATCTGCAAGACAGAAAGAAGAGAACAGAAGCCTGGCCCGACACACATGGGAGACTTATCACAGGCCCGCAGATGGTCCATTTCCAAATCAACCAGTCGATGCCTTACACACTTCGATTTTTCCCATTTCACAGGAACACAAATGTTAATTTTGGAGTTGCCAGTAATTATCACAATGCCAGACTTAAAGATGGCAGTGCTGTGGATAATGTAAAAAGTAACCTTAAAGATCACACTTAAATTACTTTTTCAAGTGCTTTGTATTTACATGATTAAATCATGTATGTTGGTGCAACACTAATGCAATTTAAAAAAAACATAATTTTTGGTTAAACAGTTACATAATGGAAAAAAGTCATTTTAAGCTACCCAATTAAGAAGTATCCCCAACATGATTCAATTCCTTAACTGTTTTTATCTAGCTACGTAGTTATATTATGCCTTAAACCCTATGCTAGATAACTAGCAATTCAGCTTAAATGCAAAATAGCCATTGCTCATAGATTAACACAACTAATAACTAATGTTCCTGTTGCTCAAAAAATAGAGCATGGCACTATAAACACCATGATAATGGGTTCGATTTTCAAGAAATCCACGATATGAAAAAATGTTTACCTTGTGTGTAATGTAACATGCTATAGACAAAAGTGTCTACCCAAGTAAAAGCTCCACTCTTCAAATTCCAACATTACATAACTGGATATGAAAAACTACCAAGGCTCATCTTTCTCAAAACCATTAATAGATTTCTGTCATGATAACTCTCAGGAGATTGGTATGGTTATAGAGATTGGCATGGTAATGGATATGGCAATGTTAATGTCTTTGGTCTTGGCAGAATAGATCTGCTACACTGCTGCAGAGCAAGTACCGAGACTTGTTACTGCGAATAGGTTCATTTTGCGCCGGAGTTGTCCTTTAACTCATAAAGTAAAATTAAGTAAATAAATTGCAAATAAATAAATAAACACTACTGTTGAAAAGTGTGGGGTAAGTTTTTAAAGAAATTAACACTTTTATTCAAACAAGGATGCATTAAAGGGTTAGTTCACCCAAAAATGAAAATTAAGTCATTAATTACTCACCCCCATGCTGTACCAACCCCGTAAGACCTTCGTTCGTCTTCAGAACACAAATGAAGATATTTATGATTAAATCTGAGAGGTTGATCACTCCTCCATAGGCTGCCTAAGGGAATGAAACTTGACGGCCCAGAAAGTCATTAAAGAAAATGTTTAAATATTCCATGTCGCAACAGTGGCTCAACTATAAGTTTATCAAGCGACGAGAATACTTTTTGTGCGAAAAAACAAACAAAAATAACGACTTTATTCGACTATTCCTTTTCTTCCTTGTATGCCTGAAACGAGACTTCAAGAGATTTCCACGACGCGCACGCGCGAGAACTTAACTGAAGTAGTTGAAGGAGATCGCAATTCTCGCGCATGCGTCGTGGAAATCTCTTGAAGTCTCGTTTCAGGCCTACAAGGAAGAAAAGGAATAGTCGAATAAAGTCGCTATTTTTGTTTGTTTTTTCGCACAAAAAGTATTCTCGTCGCTTGATAAACTTATAGTTGAGCCACTGTTGCGACATGGAATATTTAAACATTTTCTTTAATGACTTTCTGGGCCGTCAAGTTTCATTCCCTTAGGGAGCCTATGTAGCAGTCATAAACCTCTCAGATTTAATCAAAAATATCTTCATTTGTGTTCCGAAGACGAACGAAGGTCTTACGGGGTTGGTACAGCATGGGGGTGAGTAATTAATGACTTAATTTTCATTTTTAGGTGAACTAACCCTTTAATTGAAAAGTGACATTAAAGACCTTTAAATTGTTATTAAAAATTATATTTCAAATAATTGTTCTATTCTTTAAAGAATCATGAAAAATGTATCCCAGTTTCCACAACACAAATTAAGCAGCACAACTGTTTTCAGCATGGATAATAATAATAATAATAATAATAATAAATGTTTCTTGAGCAGCAAATCAGCATATTAGAATGATTTCTGAAGGATCATGAGACTGTGATGCTGAAAATTCATCTTTTCACATCACAGGAATAAATTACATTTTAAAACAGAAAATAGTTCTTTTTAAATAGTTACGATATGTCACAATAGTACTGTTTTAGTGTATTTTTTTGATCAAATAAATGGATTCATGTTGAGCATAAGAGAGTTCCTTCAAAAATATAAAAAATCTTTCCAACCCCAAACTTTTGAATGGTAGAATATATATAAAATATAATACATTTAAGTAAGTTGAACATCATTCTAACCTGAAATATTTGTTCATTGTCATAGTGCAGAATGTAGGAGTGATGTTGACAGCTGAATGGAAGATCATAACTTCTCCCTTTCAGGATAGTTCGTGGTTTTATGTAAATAAGTGGTGTGCCTAAACAAGACGGTTATAAATTCTAGACCAATAACCAAAATTATGCATGCAGTCCCACAGATTTCAGCTTAATTATGATAAATGAATGAGTAGATTGTGATTAAATGTGACCACTTAAATGGGCAATTCTTCAATATGTCACATTAACCCATGAAACCAAATAATGTTTGCCATGATAAATGTGAAGTTTTCAATCCAACTGTCCTCTTGTAGTATGTTTATGGGAGAATTAATGAACCTTGGAATAAATCTCAAGGCTGTTCGAATTTCTCTGCCAACAATGATCCAGTTATTAATGAATGTTTGATTAACACAGAGTTAAGCAAATACCTTTAGTTATCACGTCTACGTAAAATGTGTGCCTTATCAACCTTCCATACAAAATCACAGTTAAAGTCAACTCTTTCTGAATTTCTCCTGATTTACAGCATTTATTCTTGACAAATGTTGTGACATGTCAACAGAGGATGGATCCCATCATGCTTCTGGTTGCTTAGGAACCAGAAATAATGACCCGTTTTTCCCCTGCACCCCAAGTTTTTGAAATCCACTCTATACTTTTGAAAATTGGTGCCCACATTCTATGACACTTCGTTTTGATTCACTGATTTTCAATGGTAAAATATTCTTGTAGATAAAGTCAGTTTCACTCCATAGTAATACATAAACATATATACTGGAATGTCATATTAACTCTTTCCTCACCAGATTGCGTCCATCAAAACCCCTAAACCTTGCTCAGTCCTGTTTACCTCTTTGGTCGACATTTCATTTTGATTTATATGATGTTTAATGTATTATGTTCGCATTAGCTCACATGTGCGTAAGCAATGTTCCTATCGCGTGTTTCTACTTCTTCGCCTGTGTTTTGTTCCTCAGGAGATTCTGTACTCTTTCCGAAGGTGTGTAATAGCGGCCCCTACCATATTACAGTGAAAACATATATTGTTGGAAAATTCCGTCATTGAATGGAAAAGAGTTAACAGAAAAGTGTACAGTGGTAAGCATGATTGTAACGTAAGCAATGTTCACATTCTACATAGAAAAGTGTGTGACAGGACAATGAAACTATGGCAAGGTGACCCTTTCGCTGATTTATGGGCTGTGGTTGCCAAGCCCCCACAGGAAGAGATTTGTCATCAGTGTCCCACCAGTGTAGGGTTACCGGCTTCAAGTCATCTAGCCCTCCTGTTTGGGCATCGGTGGCATAATAACACAGATTATAAACTTGGTGCATCTATATTTTATACAGTGAGTGGTATTGGATGTGAGTATGTACATAAAATGACAAATGGCATTTGAAGTGCTCTATTCCCAGCATTCCTTGCACATACATTTGGATCGATTGTGTCACGAGACCCGTGTGGATCTGAATCACAAGTATTCAGGCTATTGTTTCTTTGTTTTGGGTCAATGACAAAGAATACTGTCCAGAATTAAAAGGAAAGAAAACGTTTAAAAGAGGTTTCTCAACCTAATTATGACAAAGCTGCGGTTTTCAGACATTTTGATGTTAACAGAAACAAAGAGTATTGATATTAATTGAATCATCCAAGATTCATTTAGTGACTTTAGAAATGTTTTTAAAATTAAAAACGTCAGTTATCGAGACATATCGAGAAATATTTTTAATATTTTATTTTATTAGAAGAATAAGATGAGAATCTTGATTTTTGAAAATATGAATCTTGATTATTTTAAAATATTAATAATAATTCATGAATTTAAATACGTTTTAGTAATCTTGAGGACCTTTAGAAGTTTGTCGAGGCCCGTAGTGGGCCCCGGCCCCTTGGTTTAAAACACATGTTCCAAGTTCTTAAAAATGTAGGACTACTCAAATAAATAAATACCTGCATACATACATACATAGATAGATACATACATAAATCATGAAGTATTATATAATTATTGTAGGCCTACTAAAATAAATAAATACATGCATACATAAATCATAAATTATTATATAATTATTACATTATATCATGAAGAATTATTAATGAATACCATTACGTTTTTGGAGAGTCCTTTAACATAATATTTTACAACTTGTCTTGAACTAACTTTGAAATTATCTGACATTTTAAGAGACTTATATTTTAAGACACCTTGACGCACAGTCATGTGGGTCTGCAGGGCTCCTCTCTATGATATAATTTCCTGGTTTATGTTTACTGCATATGTCTGTATGTTGATTGCATCACAAGACTTCGATTCGGCTGACAAACTTTTTACAAATATTAATAAGACTAATAATTATTAAATCTATTAAATCTATTAAAAAGATTAATAATTGTTTTTTTATTTTTTTTTTACATTTTTTTATAAACATTGCTTTCAATAATTTCATTTTTTTAATATAGCTTTTTTCATTATGATAGTAAGACCGTTGTATCACTCTGACATTGATTTTATACCCTCAATTATGTCACAAATTTATCAATTCAGAAATTTAAAACATGCTCATCATAGATGAGTCTTCAAGCAATTATATGTGTGAATTGCATTTTTATTAGCATCCAATCATTGATCTTCTTGCTTGTGTTGACCCAAAGTAGCCCTTCTGATGTGTTTATGGCCGATAAGCTCACAAAACTGAGAGTGTGTTAGCCTCTCATAAAGGCCTCTGCTGACATTAATAGCAACACTATAAATGTAATTATATTTTTAGGAAATAACGATGTTTCCTCAAACAATAACCCATGCAGGTTAATGGAGGGTCAGTTAAATGAAAGAAGCAGAGCCATTACATAAGCACAGCCATCAGTGAACCTAAAACTAACATTACATAAATGACGAGAGAGGTGGAGGCTCAATGCTCTGACTGAAGCTTGTCTGACGGCCTCGTTCTCATGGGAAAACCTGTGTGCTGAGAGCTCACCTCAGAGTCGGCAGATCTGAGCCATCACTGGGCAAAAAAGCTAAATAAAGACAGGCCTATCAGCCTCACTCCCTGAGGACAAGCCGAGGAAAGGTGGGAGAGCTGATCTGAATATGCGACTGGGCGGGAGCCACGTTGAGCGACGTAAGGAAGAGGATTAGCCGCTGATCTCTTGTTGTTGTTTTGCATGGCTGTCTTACAGGAGCTCCAGGACGAGGATGACGGCTCCGGGCTCGCCTGTCCACACCCCCACAAACACTGGGCTGAAACACACTGCCTTTGCTCGCCAGATTTTTCTAGGAACTGAGGAAATAGAGTGAGTGGCTGGGAGTGGGTGTCATCTGTAACTTATTTGCATCCGCACCGAGTTTGCTTTCAGTGGCTGAGGTACAGACATCAATAGGAAGAAAAGCATGAATATGGAAATGAGAGAAGTTCTGCTTTAGGTGACCCAGATGAAGGTCCACATGACCTTTCTTTCATATGTTCTCTCTTCTTTTGGAAGCGTTCACACCTGAAGCGAACCGTCTGATAAATGTTGTTATTCTACAAAATTGAACAGAACAGGAACACTTTAACAAAAAATAAGGCCTTTAAAAATATTAAAATAATTCAAAACAACTCTTGTTGACATTTTTTCTTACTTTTTAAGTTTTTTTTTTGGTTTTGAAAGAAGTATGCAAGGCTGCATTCATTTGATCAAAAATACAGTAAAAACAGTAACATTGTGAAATATTACTACAATTGAAACTAACAGTTTTCTATTTTAATTTATTCCTGTGATGCAAAAGCTGAATTTTCAGCATGATTACTCCAGTCTTCAGTGTCACATGATCCATCACAAATTATTTTATATATATTTAAATATAAACTTTTTACACTCTTTCCTTCACTTTCATCCCATCCTAAGTTTCTATAATACAGTATTTCATTTCTCAGACTGTTTCAAGCTTCAGGAGGCTGCTTGATTAGTATGCCTTTTAGATTAAAAGCGAGTTATTGTTATAATGGACTTTTTAATGAAATTAATGATGATATAGTAATATAAGTGTTAAAATTAACATTTCTTATTTAGTATCAATGAAGAGGGCCTTTAGGGGACTGTGGGGGTACATAAGACTAAACCGGTTGGAAAACACTGTCCTAGAAGATCTGAAGTGGTGGGATGAATTTCAGTACCGTTCAAAGAATAAGTGTATCAAAGGGCCGCGGTCTGCTTATTTTGCTTTCAGGAAAGTAGGTTGGTATAGTGCTTCAGTCATGGAGCATCCTTAAGAGGCTTGGTGCGATCCAATTAAAAAGAGCTTCCTGGTGGCTGTCATTGCAGCCAGCTTTGCCTCTCGGTTAAACAGGAAAGTCCTATTCTCTTGCCACCCACTAAGACACCTCAAAGACCGCCAAATCTGTTTTCATCACCCAACATCACGATCTGTCATGTTAATATAAAGCGTGTGAAGGTTATCAGCTTAATTAAATAACCACAAAAGAACTGACAGAATTAAAATACAGATGTATAGACACACATTATGCAAAAAGCCAATTTCATAGCAAGCGCATGAAAGCAGAATTTACATACGTTTAAATAAAAATAATTAGTACGCCTATATTATAATTTTTCTTCAAATTAAATTTCATATATCAGTTAAACAAGCTGTATTTATAATTGTGCAACAATGATTTTTATTTCAATATTTATTATTGGTTTCACTGAAAAAATGGTGTAGAAACTATTTACACTCAGAAATTGCCAGTAAATTTCACAATTAATTTGAAAGAAACAGCAAGTAACATTTACATTTTTAAGTTTTTCTTAAGATTTTTTTTTTTACACTGTACATTTGCTTAATAACAAAATAGGGGTCAATTGTGAGTTTTTAAACAATGTAAAGTCAAATTCTTTTTGTAAAAGATCTGCAATATTTAAGACAATATTAATTTACTTTAAAAGTAATTTTTGTCTTGTTTTTTACTGGAACACAAGATTATAAAAAATACGGTAACACTTTGTTTTGATTGTCCACTTTATACATTCTACTAACTAAGTAACTTTGCAACTACATGTCAACTAACTGTCATTAGAGTATAACAGACTTTCTGCTTAATATCTGCTATCACTTTATTTTGATGGTCCCCCAACAGACTATAAGGGCGTTTTCACACCTGAAAGACCGCACCAAGGTCCATGTTTTGATACATTTGATACATTCAGTAAGTTTTGGTTTGGTTTCACATTGCAATTACATTGCAAAGAACTTTACATGACATACTTGCGTCCTGGCGTCATCATAGGCTGCATCTTGACATTGATTGGTTTGTAAACGGATGTGCGTCTGACGTTAGCGTATTGTCAATTCGGCAGGTAACTGACAAGAATGAATGAACAGACGCATATCGTTGCCACTATACTGTTATTATTACGGCATTACTACGTGCGGCACCAACTATACTCGAGGCTAGTTCAAATTCGCCAAATGAATATCCACGTTGTGCGAACATTTTATCGTCGCCGGCAGGAAAGGAGGAGAAGACTGCGAGCAATCCTGCGAGAACCATCGGAACTTTCTGTAAATGGTCTGTAAGTCCGAACCATACAGAAAATACTTTCACACTAGAAACGAACCAAACCTTTGTTCAGTTTGATCCGGACCGAGATTACCTCTTTTTGTTTGACCAAATCTGGGGGAGGTTTCACATAGGGCTGCAACTAACGATTATTTTGATAATCGATTAATCGGACGATTGTTTTTTCGATTAATCGGATAGAAATTAAATTACATTTTTTTTTATTTATAACTAAATAAAACCGTAAATCAGGGTATTTGTGTGTAAAAGTGTACTTTAAAAAGTGCAAAAGCCACACATTGAGTTTTACTAATATCAATATTTGCATTGTTTTTAATGATAATTGCTGATGGCAAGTTGACAAACATGATTATTGTTAAAAAAATGATATCCAACATATTATGTTTTAACACAATTTTTGTTAAAACAAATTTACACAGACATGTTGTTCAGATGTGAATATCTGAACTAAAAACAAACTAAAAACATCTAAAATATATAATTCATTTAATTTTTATTTAAAATTAATTATATATAAGGAATATAAGGATAAAGAATATAATATATATTATATATAATATATAAAAGAATATAATATAAGGATAAATTGATTAAATAAATATAGAAAGACTGAAAACAATTGTGTAAACGTAGAGCCGCAGTAGATCGCGTTTGACAAACAATTACAACTTAGTAGACTAATGCTATAAAAAGAGAACGGAATGGAGGTAACGTTACCCAGCAAGCTAACAGGCTTGAGTAAAGGACAGGAGAAATGATGCATTAGTGCACAAGCATTCGCTGAAAACCACTGAGTACAGTGACTAAAAAACAATATTTTACTGCTGCTGTTATTAACTGCCTTTGTATTTAGTGCTTCACTTTGTAAACACCATTTTAATTTAACCTATTTCTGCGGTAGCGCTATTTTAATCCATCACTTACGTTGCGAGCGAACTGATTGCGCAACCTGATGCTCGAGACAAAATACAGACATCCCAAGATCCCGGAAGTCCCGGGAGTCTCCCTCATATTGATTGCGGCTCCCTGATGCCCGCGAATTAGTTCAAACTCCCGAAATCTAGAGCGCGCAAGCAAGAGCGCGCATGCGAGACAGAAGAGACTGCTCCAAACCGTGTAGCGCGCGCGCTCGGCAGAGAGAGACCTTGCGTGTGTGTGCGTACCAGTAAACGCTCCCCGTGACGTAAGCAGACCAACTAATCGATAATGACATTCGTTGACAACGATTTTCATAATCGATTATAATCGATTTTATCGATTAGTTGTTGCAGCCCTAGTTTCACACCTGTAATTTTGATTCGGATCAAACTGTAAATCCGAAAAATCCAGACCAAACAAGGTAGATGTGAAAGGGCCCTAAGTAACTTGGCAACTACAAGTCAACTTATTCTTCTAACCCGAACCCTAACACCTAACCACACCTAACCATAACCTAACAGTCTACTAATACTCTAATGAGAGTAAGTTGACATGTAGTTGCAAAGTTACTTATAGTTAGTAGAATGTCTAAAGTGGACTGTCGAAATAAAGTGGAACCAAAAAGCAGCACATTCAATTCTCAAAACGAAGTGTGTCATCCACATTGGAAAACAAGCGTCACAAACCATTCTCTGCTTCTTCCCGGCTTTAAAGATCTCATCTGGTGGGTAGTAGGCTGAGCGATGAACTGTGTTTGTTTTAAATACATTCTGAAAGCCCTCTGGCCGCCTGGTAAAATCAGATGAGTCACAGAGAGGTGAACGCGGCGATAAGAGAGGGATGGAACCGCATCTTTCAATCCTCTCTCTGCTAGCATCACATTGAGAGTCACCCCCCATTAACCTGAGAGATATTGCCTGGATCCTCTCTGGCCGCTTTAGGGCCAGTACAATAGAAACAGGATCAAATAACCCTTCACACCTAAAGTAGGCACTGCAGGCAACACTTGTCCGTATAGGCGTCACTTTAGCCGTACACGTTTTAAAACGTACATAAGCCGCCCGTGCCTGTCACATTTCAGCTTCGCTTGTGCTGATACAATGACACATCTCTGAAAATGTAGCGAATTATTAATGGGGTGGTGTAGAGATTTACACTCTCACTGGCTTTTCGCTAAAGACTCTTTCAGAGGTCCGACAGACTGTGTTGACTGGGTAGAGTGGTGAGTGAGAAGTGATATCCAGTGTCGAGCATAAAACATTCATGAGTTCAGGCTGATCTATTGCACTCTCAGGTGAAATTGCTGTGAGAAAAGGATACATCACAGAGTGGGAGATACAGTACGGCTGGAAACTAATCAGTGAGACTTCTATTTTGAAGTGCAAGAGCCTATGATGGTGTATATGGTGATTTAAGTCCTGCGCATATAGTGGGAGCAAAACAACACAAAATAAACTTCAAACAAAGACTCAAGACTACTCCAGTCAGTCACAGACTCACAAAAATCTATATACCTGATAACCATTATTTTTCCTTTGATGTCTACACGAATACTGTACATTTAAAATTGCATCCTTTTCTCGAAGGTCTGAGGCAGCGTTTTTGTCTTGTAGAAAGTGGGCTTTTTGAAGACCAAGTGGGTACATTTGAAAATGCTGTTGTAGTGTGGACTGTGAAAACAAAGGTATTTTAAAATAACGACAGACATCAATAGCCATGTCTAAACTAACATTTAAAAACTGCGTTTCCATTTCAAAGCACTTTCCCCACATTAGCGTTCAAGCATTTTCCGAAAGTTTCTCATCCTCACTGAACTCCTGGATGATGCTTAAATGACCTTGCTATGTGTAACACATAGCCCACCAAAGACGAGTTGAGCTGAGAACCCAAGTGGAGTTTTATTGCTAAACAACCGTGAACCAGATAAAAAAAACAACCAAAACATAACAAACAAGAGCAGGCTTAAACTTGACTATAACAGACTTGGCTTGAACAGACATAACAAATTTCACCAACAGCAGGTTACAAGCAAAAACATGTAAAGGAACCAATCAAAACATGACACATGAAGCAAGGGAAGCACATGACAAGATCACATGAGGGGCAAGGGAATCACATGACAGTCCAGGAGGGTGGAGGAGTGGAGGCAGACCTGAGGGAGAGATGGAGGGCCAGGCCCATGAAGCGGAAGTGCATGGGCCTGGATCATGGCATGGTAGATGGCCTGGACGAGATCATGGAAGATCCGGTGGGCCTGGGCCATGGAGAAGTGGATGAGACTAAGGACCATGGAATAGTAGACGAGACCATGGAGGATCAGGTGGGCCTAGACCATGGAGAAGTGGACGAGACTAGTGGTGCACGATATATCGGCCGCCGATATAACATCGGCCGATATGGTCAATTTTTTACACATCGGTATCGTTCCGATGTCAAAATAGGGCCGATGTGAACAGGCCGATAATCATTAGTGTGTAGATGTGAGTGCGGGGGTGGGGATGTTTGTTTTTGCACGAGCGCATTCATTACAAACTC
Organism: Tiaroga cobitis; assembly: GCA_030578255.1. NCBI lineage: Eukaryota > Metazoa > Chordata > Actinopteri > Cypriniformes > Leuciscidae > Tiaroga > Tiaroga cobitis. Next base: position 25,548,285 of record CM060592.1, read on the forward strand.
AAGTCCTGTCAGTTTAAACATCAAGCGCAAGAAGACTGGAACTTGCACGCTGTTTTCTGTCAGCCTTACTAAGGCGTATTTTTGTCCCGCTGAAGCCTTATTTGACCGGTAAATGATGTAGATGACCGACTGCTGCGCTTGTTTAACTGAGGGAACGAGCAGAGCGAGTGAAAGCCCCGGTCGCGCGCACACCGTCTTCAGACGGTTTTGCTCTCTCTCCCTCCCTCGCGCATATTAATGCATTGAGTTGACTGAATATCTTTGAGAATACACAATGATAAAAGGTCGGAAGACCGAAGTTTTTTTTTCTGAACTACCACTGGTTGTGAATTGTGCTAAAACGTTACCTTATCTTCTCTGAAAAGCTTTCCACACATTCAGATGACATAAACCACACTTTCAATAAACAAAACAAAAATCTATCTAGTGATGAAATGTTTTCTGTGTTGAGACAAATCTTGTGCGATGTCCTAAACTGCCGGGACAATCACACAACGTGTGCCGTGGTCCGTTAATGACACGTCCGATTCGCGAACTAATGACTCCTTTGAACCGATTCACTTTAATGAATGGTTAAAACAACTGATCTGTGATCTGTCCAACACTGAACTCAAGAGACATAAATCGGAAACACTTTACAATAAGCAGGGTTACTTTCCGCGGAGTCATAAAAAGTCATAAAATGTCTTAAATTTAATAATAAGAATTTTAGGCCATAAAAAGTCATAAAAACGTCCGGATTTTCCATACAAGGTCATAAGTTACATTTAGCCACGTCTTAAATTGATATGCTCATTCATTCATTATCGCGATATATTTTTTTCTCTATAACGAAACTCATTTGAACCACGCGCGCCTCCCGGACTGTTTATGCGCTCGGCTCAAAGTCCAAACGGCAGCGCGAGCTCACTAGAGCAGACGCGTTCTGGTTTACTCTAATCGGTCTCGCTCACGAGATCCAGTGAGAAGCGCTTGAATTCAGCTTCGAACACAAATGTCTCAGTGATTTAAACCAGTTTAAAGGCAGATGAAACGGCGCTAACGAACAGGAGAAACACTGTGCGCAACGAGACAGTCGGAAGCTTTTCCGTCTACAAATTCCCATAATTACCATGGATTTAGGATACTATAACGTTAGCCTAGTATATTAACTGCACCATGAAATGTGGGATATACATATTGAAGTGTATTATATTATTAATATAGACAATGTATTAAAGGACTAATGGAATATAATTACAGTATTTAATGTATTTAGGCTGTACTGTTTTTCATACATTTCATGAAGAAACGTGCCATCAAAGTCAGGCAACACAAACCTGTTTCAAGACTTGAAACAATATCCCCCATTAGCACATGCAGAAACCTCCGTGAAGTTGGCACCCCATAAAACGAAATAATCTCCAAAACTATGCCATTGGTTTGTGCTGCGTTTGTGCTGATTTGTGCCGTTAAAACGAACATTTGTGCTGGTTTGGATTTTGAGATATTGAACATTGTTTTTTTGGTTGTGTTACGTCACTCTCCACCCCATGTCGTTCAAATCGCTCCAAACCGGTGTCGTTCGTTTGTGCTCGGTTTGTGCTGGTTTGTGCCGTTAAAACAAACGTTGTATCTATTTTCCTTTCGCAGATATAGCTAATTTAATTCGGGAGCTGTGACGTCACTCTCCACCCCATTTCTTCTAAATCGCACACAAACTGTGTTGTTCGTTTGTGCTTGGTTTGTGCCGATTTGTGCCGTTAATATTAACACGGTATCTATATCCCCTCCTTTAGAAATAACAAATATAATTCGGGGCAGTGACGTCACTCTCCACCCCACCTCATCTAAATCGCACCAAACCGGTGTCGTTTGTTTGTGCTCGATTTGTGCCGGTTTGTGCCGTTGAAAGAAACATTGCAACTACGATCCCCTCTTAAACATAATAAAAAATAAAAAAACTTTTTAAGCACAGTTACATAACTGTCCACCACATGCCGTCCAAATCGCCCCACAACTGTGCCTTTTGTTTGTGCTCGATTTGTACTGTTTTGTGTCGTAGAAAGAACCATAATAAATAAATATTCGATGATCGCTGGGAATTATTTGATTATTATTCAAAAAACGCACCTCTGCCCCTCATGCTCACAAGTGACACGGCGTTCGCGCTGACATTAAATTTCTCTGTAGGCTACTGTAGGCCTACATGTTGTAACCATTAAAGAAAAGTTAGTTTCATATTTATGTTTACATAATATGTTATTTTTTCCGTTTTATATATGTTGATTAGGCCCTATATAAACAAGTGAACAGCGTGAGTAAGATGCGCAATATCGAGACATCATTTTGACCACTTCATTAAGTTTTGTTTTGTATAAAGCCTTTCTTTAAAGTGAATTTCGTTTTGTATAAATTGTATCTTAATTTTAATCAATGTTTCATTAACCAATTCCCTGAATTTAATAAATAAGAAGCAAATATAGCAGACAATAGCCAGGACAGGACATGGATGCGCTGACGCGATATAACTTGCATCGCACGTGAACTGGAGCTTGTCTCATAAATGAACAGAAACTCAGAAATATATCTAAGCTTGAAATGTCTAGCCTACTTTTAAACAAAACAATTCAAAACGAAAAGAAACAGACAACTCTAATAATCCGTATGACGTGTGCATTTCTCTCTATAGGCACCTTCGTCACACAAAACACTACTTTATTAATAAACAATTAAAATGTCTCCTTGCTATATTTGACACATTCAGAATGATTAGGCTATTTGCCGGTTCGTTTAAAAGCCAACACGTTTAAAACAAACTACAGTAGCCTAAACTTCCATCTGATTATAAATTAAGCTTGATTTGAATAAAAAACATAATAGGCTAACAAAGGAGATTGTCAAGATTAAACAAGTGATACGCGTCAATCAATCACATAGGCCTACCGTTTTTTTATTATCTTGAGCTTGATGAAGTCACTGGCAATAAAACATTTCCGTATCTAAAGAAGAAAAGAACAATGACAGCAGCCGCGGCCCTGTGCGAGCACAAACGCACCAGACAGGTTTGTAGACGGATGAAGAGCGCGGCTTGCTTGCGTGACGTCACTCATCACTACTCTTCCAAAGATTTTGTGATGTCTGAAGAATGGAATAATTTATTATGGTTCTTTCTACGGCACAAAACAGCACAAATCGAGCACAAACAAAAGGCACAGTTGTGGGGCGATTTGGACGGCATGTGGTGGACAGTTATGTAACTGTACTTAAAAAGTTATTTTTTTTTATTATGTTTAAGAGGGGATTGTAGTTGCAATGTTTCTTTCAACGGCACAAACCGGCACAAATCGAGCACAAACAAACGACACCGGTTTGGTGCGATTTAGATGAGGTGGGGTGGAGAGTGACGTCACTGCCCCGAATTATATTTGTTATTTCTAAAGGAGGGGATATAGATACCGTGTTAATATTAACGGCACAAATCGGCACAAACCAAGCACAAACGAACGACACCGGTTTGGAGCGATTTGAACGACATGGGGTGGAGAGTGACGTAACACAACCAAAAAAACAATGTTCAATATCTCAAAATCCAAACCAGCACAAATGTTCGTTTTAACGGCACAAATCAGCACAAACGCAGCACAAACCAATGGCATAGTTTTGGAGATTATTTTGTTTTATGGGGTGCCAACTTCACGGAGGTCATGCAGAAACTAAGAAATTAATTTTCCAATAAAGATACTAATTTTGTTAAGGAAAAATTACACAGGTTTGAATGTTCTACCTCAGATTTGTGAAATGTTTACCTGTTTGGCAAGTGTTTGTCATGATATGTTCTGACAATAAAGAGTAGTTTAAAACCACAATTAATGGTCTGGTTTCTACAACTTTCAGTTAGGAGAAGAAAATTTGCCTTTAAACTTGAAAGAAATAAAGAATTGACTGATATATATTATCGTGATAATTGTTGAGTGTTGTTCCTGTGTTATTGAGACTTATTGAGAAAAGGGAGCCTTCAGTTTGTTACTCTTAAGAAAATGGAACCTTTAAATAATGAAACATTACTTTTAATGAAAGTCAATAAAAAAAAAGACTTTTGAAAGGAAGTTATTTTTCGTAATTTGTGTAGGTCATGAATTTAAATCATAATGGTCATAAAAAGGTCTTAAAAAGTCTTAAATTTGACTGACTAAACCCTGCAGAAACCCTGAATAAGGTTCAATTTATTAAAGTCTAGTTAACTACATCAGTTAACATTCTATTAATATTAGTTTCTATGCTGATTTACTCCATGACAAAACCACCCCAGTCATTCTAGAATGATTCATTCTTTACAAATAGAGCTATTCAAGTCATCTGGTAAAATTGTTCTTCATATCGCAACGTCATTTTTTACCAATATGGTGCAGCCCTAATCCTCGCTATGTGTTTTCTATACAGAGATATCGACATCGGTAAATATCGGTAACGGCCATAACAGCAATATTAATATCGGTTATCGGTATCGGCCACAATTTTCACATCGGTGCATCTCTAGACGAGACCATGGAGGATCAGGCGGGCCTGGACCATGGAGCAGTGGACGAGACCATGGAGGATCAGGTGGGCCTGGACCATGGAGAAAAGGACGAGACCATGGAGGATCAGGTGGGCCTGGACCATGGAGAAAAGGACGAGACCATGGAGGATCAGGTGGGCCTGGACCATGGAGCAGTGGACGAGACCATGGAGGATCAGGTGGGACTGGACCATGGAGAAGTGGACGAGACCATGGAGGATCAGGTGGGACTGGACCATGGAGAAGTGGACGAGACCATGGAGGATCAGGTGGGCCTGGACCATGGAGAAGTGGACGAGACCATGGAGGATCAGGTGGGCCTGGACCATGGAGCAGTGAACGAGATGACGGAGGATCAGGTGGGACTGGACAATGGAGCAGTGGACGAGACCATGGAGGACAAAGAGTATAGAAGAACAAGAGGTGAAACTCTGATGCTTTTTTGCTAACAGCCACTAGGTGGCGCTTCGGTAGTGCGGCCGCCATTTTGGCGTGAAGATTCCAACAGGAGTTACTGGACAAACTCACTGTTGCGTACCCAAAATCAGAGAATCTCCCAGCCAAATCAGAAGCGCAATAGAATAGAAAACTAGAATAGAGCACAATAGAATAGAAATGCGCCAGCGCGTTTCTGGTCCCCAGAGGGTGAAATTAAGCCATCAGTAAATTTTGTTCACTTGGTACACCTACAGTAAATGCTGTATTGTCTTGTATGTGTTTTTTTTTTTATTCAGTTGTGGAATCCAATCATTAAATACACATTTGAGGTAGTTTTTTCTTGCTTTATTGAGTATTTCCATTTTATGCAACTTTACACATTTACTACTATTATTAGTTACCAACTCCACTAGGCCTGAAATATATTTTGTACGTTTTAATCCCCTGGATCATGCTACAAACTCGATGATATTATAGAACATAATGCATTGCTGTGTCTGTTATCCTATGATTGCCACTTTTGGACAGTGGCTGTGTTTTTTTGTTTACATAGTCTTGCTTTAACGCTTATAAATATAAAATAGGATTGCAAAAAAAAAAAACAGTCTATTGCTGTTATATGTCCAACATTCCCAATTATCTGATATAGCATGTCCTTTACTTAATTTTATATGTTGGTATTAATTCACTGTTTGTAATGCTAATACTAAAGGTTTTGTGGGGAAAAAAATAGAAGACTTGTTTAAGTCTGTGAAATAAACTGTTAAAAGAGATTTAATGATCACTAGTGATTGTCCGTGGATTTGATCTTTAAATGTACTTTTTTTTTTTTTACCAAGCAGCTGATATTGCCATAGTGACAGCAAGAAGCTAGTGGATAGTGATGGGAAGTCCGGCTCTTTTCAAAGAATCGGCGAACTCGTTCGCGAACGACACATCACTAGTGGACTGCCGAGTCGCTTTCACCCCAAAATGGTGGAAGCGTAGCGCTGCTGATAGGCGCTGGTGTTGCAATGGAACGTTCTATTGGCTTTCACTTCTTGTCAATAAACGTTCTTTGTGGAGGATCAGATAGACATGGTGGTGCCAGTGGAGATCGAGAGCACCATGGCGGAGCCTGCAGAGGAGATGGCCACCTCAGCAGAACAGAAAACCATATTGGGGGTCAGGAGGCCAAGGAGGAGTGAGAAGACCACTAGAGATCCGGAGGCCATGGAAGAATAGAGGCAATGATGGCTTTTCTGGCCATGACAGAGCGGGCATGGACGGCCTCCGTGGCTGTGACATGGAGCACAGAATTTTCGTGGTGACACAAAATAGTGGTGGCCACTAACAGATGCACTGTAGAAAGAAGATGAATAGTATCTAAATGGTAGATATTATAAATATAAAGTAGTTTACAGACGTACACAGAGCTTGAGTCCATCATGGACAGCAAGCACAACATGTTTACCCTCATTTCACGCTAGGATTATCTTAACATTGTGAACTTCTGAACTTTGCAGGGTTTTGTTCATAAAAGTTCATAAGCACATCAGACTGCAGACGCATGATAATTCACTTTAGCAAGAAGCGCAAAGACATAACCATGGCCAGTGGCCTGACACTATGCTAAAACAAGTGGATGATGAAATTAATTCTTACTAGACTAGTTTTGGTCTGCTAGTTCGAAGCCATCTGGGACATTGTCATTTGACAACCTGAAAGTGGGAAGAAGAAACACTCAAGATGCAGTCCACTGCATCTTATTTGAACGGGCACGTTTTGTCACTATATGCAGATTTGAGAATATAATGCATGTGCAATGAAACGAGGGCAGAGAGTAAAAGCTAACATTTCTGTCTGAACAGCCATAACATAACAGACAAATCCTCATTTTGATTCTCAATATTCTTCTGTGGCGGTTGTGTAAATCAAATTATACTCTCTGTTTGCAAAGGGCACAATGCTTCAAATAACATTAACTCAAAGATTTCTCAATCATTGGCTGTCGCTGTGGATTATATACGAATGACTAAAGGAATGCATTTTATAGTCATGTACACGTCTGTGGACATATAAACGAGGTGTTGAAATATGAATATTAACCTTTTCATGAATAGAACAAAACAAGAAAGACCTTTATGGCAGAGCACAGATCATTAATCTGACAGTTAGTTTGATTTAGCGGCAGTTTATTTTACTGTGGCACCACAATCACTGCAAAAACAGTTTATTTCAATTCAGGAAATTATTACTCCCACAACCTGGTTAGGTTATATTTATACGTTTAAATATAACACATATGATTACGATTTAAATAGTACAGTTGTAGAACAACTTATGTGGATTGACCAGGATTTCTGCATACATTCATTGGTTATAATATTTGACCTGAATTCAACTAAAATCACAACATGTTTTTGTAAACATCCACAGTGGAGGGAAAAGTATGTAAATTTAATGCTAATGATTTTACAAAAGCTAAGTGGAGTTAGCTAAGATAACCTGAAGTCCAATCAATCAAGCAAGTTTTCAAATTTTGTCTTTCAGTTTGTCTGACAAATGGAGAAAGCACTGGATGTTCCAGTAGTTGCAAAAATATTATAAAATATATTTTGGACAGTTAAAACCAACTTCATTTTTTTTAAATCACACAGCAAAAATATCATCCCAACCGTAAGGTCTGTTAGAGGGATTATCAAACCTGCCTGGTGACCTGGACAGCTTGCCTCATCATCTACAGAAAATTGTTTTCCCAAGTTTATCAAGACTTTTTGCAGGAGAATGTAAGACCATCTGTTTACCAATTCAAGCTCAACAGAAGTGGAAAAAAAGACATCCAAATATGATTGCCGAACTGAACGAGTTTTGTAAAGAGGATTGGTTAAAAAAAATCATAAAAAAAAAAATCATTGTGATCGGCAATTATAAGAAATGTTTGATGGAAGTTATTGCTGCCAAAGGAGGGTCAACCAATTGTTAAATCCAAGGGTTCACTTATACCTTTTCCACTCTGCACTTGTTCTTCAAAAGTCCAGTCAGAAAGTCAGAAACTACATTCCCCGCATCCCTCCTGTCCCTCACCTATAGACGAATCCGGCGAAACTACCGGAAGTAAGCGGGCGTCATAACTGAGCTGTTGCTGGGTAGCGTTGCGCCATTGCCTCCTTTTGTTTTAGTTGCAACTTGCGTCCACTGAAATAAACAGCCCGCGATTTACAACTGTCACTAACGTTACAACTTTTATAATGTCGAGTGGGAAAACATGTTGGCATTTTGAAAAATCATCGGATGCCAGGCGAAGGAGAAAATAACAGAAGGGGCGCATTGGGGTAGTAACGTTAGTAACATTAGTTATGTCTGTTGTTAATGTTTGATTTGCTTGACTGTGGCAGAATTTTTTTTGAAATAACAAATTAAATGAAATAAAATGCAGTTTTTGTTATAATAACAATTATTTAATGACATAAGTAAAAAATATAATAAATATGTAATATAGTGCTCAGGAAAATCTCCTCTCTTGCTATTTTTTTAACATGCAATGGTCATTAAATGGCTTTCCTGAGCTAAATGTAACGTTATGTGACATAATTGTTCTCCTGCTGTTTGACCTCTTTCCATGGTTTAAAAACACGAATTGGTCGATATTATGTATACTTTCTAGCTGTAGGTTACCCTTGCCTTTTGCAATGTGAAAATGAGATAAATAATGGACACAAATGAAAAACATGAATTTGTTTATTTGATGTCATTCATTTATTTATTGTTGCCAAATGGACAGATCTTTTTATAGTTTCCTCATTAGCTAACGTTAGCCAAGATAGCTTGCCAAGCTATTTTCATAAATAATCTGTAAGATCGTTTGTACCTTCATCTGTGACTGGAGGCCACAGTCTAACATCATCAACCCAACAAGTCATTCTGCCTGGCTGTAGCTGTCATCGAGGGTGCGTTATCACTGAGGTTTGTTTACATAGCGGTAACAGCTCAGTAATGGCGTCGCCACAAGATGGCAGCCTACACAGAACGATCGTCGGATTCGTGTATACTCACTCGGACATCACCCGCACCTGTTCCCATCAGCACTCCAATCTGGACCTGTATAAAAGCACACACCTTACACTCTTTGTCTGGTATCCAATGTGGTTTACAGACTTCTTACACTTCTTCCATACTCCATGAAGAGATGTGCTCGCCTGCTCCGTCACTGTCTCCAGTCATCCGATATACTCCTCCTGTACCCTAGTAAAGAAAGAAAAGACTCTGTTATTCAGTATCCATCTGTTCCATATCAATCTGATTTCTCCATCACTCACATGCATTGTCACCTCTGTGCCAATAAATACCTGTTTGGATTCAATTAACTCTGTCTCTGAGTCTAGTATTCCCTGACAGCACTTTTAATACATGTTTTTTTGAAAAAGCATCATTGCTTATATAAGCAGACAGTGTTTGTTGACAATCAGATCAAATTGTATGAACAATTTATGCAGTAATCCAGGTCAGCCCAAAGGTCCACATACTTTTTCCTGCACCCATAAACAGTAATTTAAAGTAAGGATGGTAACAGAACTGTGTAACTCCCTGGCTAATTAGACACTATTCTTCTGGAAAAGAATATCTCAATGTTTACTGAAACGACAAAACAATCTCCCACAGCAAGCTGTCTACGATTGATGATTTCCTGTAATGCAACAGTCATGTGTATAACGAAGAGCTCTTTTATCTCCCCAACACCTCTTACACGCTAGACTCAGGCTAAAGCAAAACAGAAGAACATGCTGAACTCTACAGTTATTGCCAGAGTAATTTATGTAAAGTAATACTGTGGGGGAAGAGAGAGAATGTGCAATCATTTGAGCTCAGGGATTTGCAAGTGTTTTAGAAGTTTAGGGAAGAATGCGTAATGCTCATTCAACCATTTCGTTTCTTGATCTCTCTTCCCTCTCTCTCTCTGCACTAAATGTTTCCTCTTCTCCTCCATCTGCATCCAACGCTTTGGCAAATGTACAGTATGACTGTGTTTCAAGCATGCAGTCGCAAATAGAAAAATGGGAGAGAGCTAAATCTGCTGACAACCGTAGTATATACCAAGTCATCCTCTCAGGATAGTCCACTGGCATCATTTCAGCTAAGACATACTTCTATTCCAAAACTTACACTGACATCTCCACCCGCACAGTCTACATTCTTCTCATCCTCCTCTGCCTTCTCACACACCACTAAGGACTTCATTATCTACTTTAAGAAAGTGGGTAACATCACTGGTCCATTGTCTCTCAAACCTGACACAACTCATTGCCCACCTCCCCTACCATTGATCCACCACAACCAGCACTCCTGAGTTCCTTCAACACTACCCCAATGAGAAAATACTCCAGCTTTTTATCCATTCCGCAACCACATGTTTGCTCTGCATCCTTTCCTCCAATTTACACTACAATAAAAATTTAAATGTACTTCACTATAAAATAAATACATGAGGAACCATATGATGTCCTTCAGATTGTCTATGGCAAACTACTATGGAGTACTTCCAGACACCTTGCGTACATAATCCTTTAAAACCTGACATATAAAATATTACTGACTATTTTTTCATGTCAGGCTTTACAGGGCTAAGTATGCAAGGTTATTTTAAAAAAAATGTAACAGTTTATTGAACTTTAAGACTAAATATAAAAGAAAAAATGTTGGTAACACTTTATTTCGATAGTCCACTTTAGACATTCTACCAGGGGTGTAGGAGCAATTTTGAACCTGGGGGGGACAGTAAATGCTAGGGGGGGGGAAATGTCCTGAATTTTTGTATATATTTTTTTATATATAAGGCACTTAAATGCAAATTTATAAAGACGTATGGGAACAGACTGTATTACTTGGTTTGTTTCTAAGCAGTGATTAAATTGTGATTTATTATGTGGGCTCTCCCTAGGGTGGTCCAGGGGTATGCTCCCCCGGGATTTAAAAAAAAAAAAAAAAACATTAAATGGTACTTTCTGGAGAGTTTTGTGCAAAGAAATTGAGAAAATTAGTCTTACATGATATGTGAAAAACTGTAAGGTTAAGAGCATATGTCTTTGCATTGTTGTAGTATCAACAGGTATTAGGACATTTAGCATTTACATTACTGTTAATCAGTCATGTACTGATTAACTAAAAATTAAAAACTCAAATAAATGGTTGATTTAATTTCCATTAACCACCTAGCTTACCCCCAAGGATAGATTGAAAAATAAAATCAATCTATCCTTGTGGAAAGGTTCCTTGGTAGCTAAAAGTAGGTCTAATATTTCTGTAATTCACACAGACCAAACACAAATATGCTGCCTAAATAGATTGCTAGTTTATTTTGAGTAGCCAGCTAGCAGTTCTCTTGGCAGTTTGCTGATAATCCGGTGTCTGAAGTAAAAGGCTCGAAACATCTCCTGAGAAAAATCACATGGCCAACCTAGTCTTGGTTATTTAATTTAGATTGTCTTATTTTCCTTACCTTGTCATTCAAGACCAGGGCACTTTATGTACATTTCTGGAACTTTTGCACGCTTCCACATCCCGCGCAACTAGGATCTCCCAGGAACATTCATTATATATTGCTGCGTACATTTATCCGTGTCACCTAGATGCGCATGCGCGAGCGGTGCGCGATCATGGTCGACTGACAACGAGATTAGCAGCTGAAGAGTTCGGCCGTTTTTTTTAATTGAATTATGTATTTAAAAGTTGCCGAATGGATTAATTTGGAGACTCCGAAATCGGCAGAGATAGGCATGCAATGCAAAACAAAATCTTACATTGGGAAATAGTGGGGGGGACAAAACTTCGATTTTGAAATGTGGGGGGGACATATCCCCCCCACGTATACGCCCCTGCATTCTACTAACTACAGTATAAGCCACTTTGCAACTACATGCCAACTAACTGTCATTAGAGTATTAACAGACTTTTTGCTTAATATCTGCTAACACTTTATTTTGATGGTCCCCCAACAGATTACTTATATATACTGACTATAAGTAACTTGGCAACTACAAGTCAACTTATTCTACTAACCCGGACCCTAACCATAACCTAACAGTCTACTGTCAGTCTACCAATCCTCTAATGATAGTTAGTTGACATGTAGTTGCAAAGTTACTTCTAGCTAGTAGAATATCTAAAGTGGACTATCGAAATGAAGTGGAACCAAAACGTTTTTAAAATGTGCATTTTTTTGTGGAGTATCATATTTGATACATCAGAAAAAGTAAAATCTGATTCTTATACCTTGTAGTGTAAATATTTGAAGTCTTAATAATATAATATAACAGCATAGCTTTGCATAACATAATCATATCTGATACTATATTATTTGATGATTTGGATAATCAAGTAAACGTCCCGGGTTACGTATGTAACCCTAGTTCCCCGAAGGGACGGACGCTGCGTGTAATCGCAGTGGGAATGCCCTCCAGCGTGATGCGTCTGAAGCATGAATGAAATCAGTCAATGGAGAGATGGAGCGTCACAGCGAGTGACGTCATCGACCAGGAAGCTATAAATATCCCCTGAGCACACAAGCCGCCAGCTAAAAGTTACTGAAGCAAGCGACCCAAGGGGATACCGGGAGAATGGCAGGACACGCAGCGTCCGTCCCTTCGGGGAACTAGGGTTACATACGTAACCCGGGACGTTCCCCTTCAGGGACTACCGCTGCATGTAATCGCAGTGGGAACGCAATACCCACATCCCCATACGACCAAATCCCCGTCGTGTGTCATTAGGAGACACAAACCGACGAGAGAACCTGAGCCCCGAGAGTGGAGCTAAGATCAAGGGAATAAAATCTGACGAAAGTGTGTGGTGAGGACCAGCCTGCCGCATCACAAACGTCCTGAAGAGAAGCTCCAGAAAGAAGAGCTGTAGAGGCAGCCATACTCCTGGTGGAATGAGCCCTTACAGCCAAAGGTGAAGGCTGATGGGCCAAACCGTAAGCAAGCGAGATGGCCTCGACCACCCACTTGCTCATCCTTTGCTCAGATGCAGGACACCCTTTCTTAGGTGACCCAAAACAGACAAACAGTTGTTCCGATCTCCTCCACAGGGCAGCTCTGTGGACATAAGCATCCAAAGCCCTAACGGGGCACAGCAAATTAAGTTTCTTCTGGTCTGATGTCAGAAAAGGTGGAGACCAGAAAGCCTGCAGAACTATAGGTCTAACAAAAGTAGTTGGTACCTTAGGAACATAACCTGGTCTCGGACAGAGAAAGGCCTTAACCATACTAGGAGCAAATTCCAGGCACGAGGGAGCCACCGAAAGTGCTTGAATATCTCCAATTCTTTTTAGAGATGAGATAGCGAGAAGGATAGTCTTTAGTGTAAGAAACTTTTCCGACACTTCCTCGATGGGCTCGAAAGGAGCTAGGGAGAGACCTTCTAAGACGATGGCCAGATCCCAAGCTGGTAACCTCGTGCGAACTGCAGGCCTCAGCCTCAAGGCGCCACGAAGGAAGCGAGATATAAGTGGGTGTCTCCCGAGGGAACCTCCGCTTGAAGGGGCGTGGTAAGCAGCTAAGGCCGCCAAATACACCTTCAGTGTGGAGTGGGATAACCCTGTGGAGAGACGGTCCTGCAGGAAATCCAGCACTGTACCAACCGGGCAGTTAACTGGGTCCTGCTGGCGCTCTCCACACCAAGAGGTGAAAACTTTCCACCTCACGGCATATAACTTCCTCGTGGCGGGAGCTCTGGATTGGAGGATGGTCTCAACGACCTCAGTCGAGAGACCAGAACCTATGAGCTGGGCCCCCTCACAGGCCAAGCCCACAGCCTCCATAGTTCTGGGCGAGGGTGAAGAATCGACCCGGCCGCCTGAGAGAGTAGGTCTCTTCTGATCAGTATCTCTAGGGGAGAGCCGTCGAGGAGAGACACTAGGTCCGCAAACCATACTCGAGCCGGCCAGAACGGGGCAATTAGCAGAAGACTGAGCCCATCCCGGCGAACCCTCTCCAGAATTCCCGGGAGCAGAGCGATCAGGGGAAATGCGTACAGACGTGACCTCGGCCACGGATGTACCATAGCATCCAGCCCCATGACTCCATTCCCCGGGCCTCGGCCCCTGTCTTGACAGGATGTCTGCCACCTGATTTAAATACCCCGGGAGATAAATAGCTCTCAGAGAAAGAATTTTCCCCTGGGACCATAGAAGGATCTGACGTGCCAGTTTGTAAAGTGGGCGAGAACGCAGACCCCCCTGATGGTTGATGTAGCCATGATCAGATGGTCAGATCTGCCATTTTCTTAAATTGCTGGTTTTGCATCCTTTTAATTCAGAGACTGTGACAGAGTAGGGTTCCTGTGACTGTTGATTAGATTACTGAGTCACTCACAAAGCCCCTCTGTTTTGTAATTTGCCACACGAAGCAAATGGTGCCTGGACTTGATTGAATTACCGATACTGATGCGCCACGAGGCGTTTTTCTCTGATAAGTAAACAACGAACTACTATTGCACATGTGACTCATCGACCAGTAAACAGAAGATCCCGTGGGGGATACCTCATACACACACAGCTGAGGATTGTCTAATTAGACAACTGGCCATTGTAACAGATGTTAAACTCATCAAATTCGGAAGAGCGCACACGCTCACACAGGACTGGTCGCGAGTTAATAATAATAATAATAATAATAAGTTTATTTTCTATAGCGCCTTTCAAGAACCCAAGGTCGCTTCACAATGTAATACAAAAAACAAATAGCAAACAAACAACAAGCGAACAAATACAAAGGCCATCTGCTTATGAGAGACAAAACAGATGGAAACAAGCATACACTTGTTTGCATGAAAAGGAGATATTGCATTATTTATCAAAATATGCTATTATGATAAAGTAATAGAGTTGGAAAAGTGTAGAACAGAGAAAACAGTGATAAGGAAGATGATTTATTGGGCAAGCTTGAAGAAATGAGTTTTCAGATGTTTTTTGAAGGACCGGATGTTGTCGTTCGCACGAAGATTCGGGGGCAGCTTATTCCAGAGCGTAGGGCCAGCAACATTAAAAGCCCTTACGCCCACCGTGGAGAGTCTGACCCGGGGTACCACGAGAAGGTTTTCCGTGCTAGATCTGAGGGCCCGAGTTGGAACATATGGCTGTACCAAGTCGATAAGGTATTTGGGTGCCGGGCCATGTAGGGCTTTAAATATTAGAATTAACAGTTTAAATTGGATGCGGTGTATGACAGGAAGCCAGTGCAGTTGGTGAAGGATAGGAGTGATGTGAGCAGATTTTTTATTATACGTGAGGGTGCGTGCAGCAGAGTTTTGAACCATTTGGAGGCGGTGTATTGCTTTGGTGGGTAGTCCGCTATATAATGAATTACAGAAGTCCAATCTGGAAGTGATAAAAGCATGAATAACAGTTTCCGCATCTGTAAAGGTAAGAGAGGGGCGGATACGAGCAATATTCTGCAGGTGGAAGAAGCATGATTTGAGGGTCTGACTAATGTGAGAGTGAAAGCAGAGCGTGGGGTCGTACAAAACTCCCAGATTCCGTACAGTTTTTGAAGGCCTAATCTCAATACCATCGATGTCGATAAAAATGTCATGTCTGGGTGAGTTTTGTGATCTACGGTTAATCAGCAGAATTTCTGTTTTACCAGCATTAAGCTGCAAAAAGTTAGAGGACATCCATGTTTTAAGGTCATGAAGGCAAGAGATAACTGAAGGGGGTGTAAAAGATGAGTTCGGGTCAATCGTGAAGTAGATTTAAATATCATCAGCGTAGCTATGAAAATTGAGCCCATGCTGTCTGATGATCTGGCCTAACGGTAGTAAGTATATTAGAAATAGAAGCGGGCCAAGTACAGAGCCACTGAAGTGCCGCACCCGTAATGCCCATTTCAGACAGTCGTGAGATAAGTGTAGAGTGGCACACAGTGTCAAATGCTGCACTGAGGTCAAGGAGAACCAGGATACTATGTGCACCCGAATCAGAAGCCAGAAGGAGATCGTTTAATACCTTTAGGAGCGCTGTCTCTGTACTGTGATGTGTACGGAAACCGGATTGAATGGGTTCAAAGAGATTATGTCTCTCTAAGTGTGATTGCAGCTGCGCCACAACTACCTTCTCAAGTAGCTTGCCAACGAAAGCGAGATTTGATATTGGTCTATAATTACTGTGAGTGGCGTTGTCGAGACCAGGCTTCTTAAGGATTGGGGTAATGGCTGCTACTTTCAGATTAAGTGGAACAGTGGCAGTGGCAAGAGACCTGTTAATAAGGTGGGTAATAGGTTGAATGAGTAAGGGGGAATGAGTTTTTAACAGGTATGTTGGAATAGGATCAAGTGTACAGGAAGTTGAGTTTGATTTGTTAATCATATTTGCAACCACAGATGTATTTGTGAGTGAAAAAGTGTCTAGCGGACAACCAATCAAATATGGAGTTGAAGGGGTAGTGGCAGTAGAGGAAAATGACTGATAGATGTTGTCAATTTTTTGTAGGAAGAAAGACTGAAAATCTTCACAAAGATCAGCAGAACCAGTAAGAGCTACGGTGGATGGTTTGACCAGTTTATTTATTTCTGTAAAAAGAGTTTTGGGTTTGCATTTAGCTTTGTTAATAACAGTAGAGAGATAGTTGGAGCGTGCGATGTTAAGCGCTTCTTTGTATTTCACTACCGATTCGGAAAAGGCTATGGCATGAACGAGAAGGGAAGTTTTGTTGTAGAGTCTTTCAAGACGCCTATATTGAGTTTTCAGAACTCTGAGCTCAGGGGTGAACCAAGGAGAGGAGTGAGTAGACCGAACAGCTCTAATTATTAAAGGAGCAAGCTCATCCAATACATCACCAAGCGATTTGTCGTAGGTAGAAACTATCTCATCAGGACACAGCAGATTGAGTGAGGAAGGAAGAGCAGAAACCGCAATGGCAGTGGAGAAATTTTCGACAGTTATGGTTTTCAGATTTCGGTAGGATATAATAGTGTTAGTTATAGGTTTTACAATGGGTAGTGAGAAGTCAAAAAGTATTAGTTTGTGATCAGAGATACCCAGATTGTGACCCTGGGCATGCACTTTGTCAATACCAACTGTACAGAGCAGATCGAGAGTATGAGAGTGGGAATGTGTTGGGAAATCGATATGCTGAGATACTTCAAAATAATCCAGAACAGACAAAAAGTCTTTTGCAGCAGTACAATCAGAATCAACATGTTCACCACCGCCACCACCGTTCAATGAACTCTGAATATACATACATACATACACACGCACACACAAAGAGACAATCATTTGTGACCACGTGTGGTTAAAAGTAACGTTTCAAATCTATAAAATGTTTTCTGGTTGTGCCTCATGGGTCCCTTGTGACCAAATCTGTATAACTGTAAGTTTTATAATATGTGACCAATTTGATATTCGTTTAATCACGAAGAATCATGTATCTTACTCTCACTAACTCACAATGGGGCCGTATTTGGGACGGTTATAATCAGAGAAACCAAAGAAGATTGAATCATTAACCCAAAATGTAATATGATGCATTTTTTTTTTAATACCAGTTTAGAAGTGTATTGTTGCTGAAAGTTTTATCTGCTATGCACATGACCCATAGGCGTGTACTTCGCGGACCACAAGGTTTGCCGACACGCCTCCTCCAAAACGATTGGACTAGACACGTTAGAGAGGCGTGTCTCGAGCTCCTTCAAAACACACTCTCTTCTGTGCAAGTTTTCTAAGCCAGGGAGAGATTCCAAATTTCCTGCAAACTCCAGCCGGAGTTCTGCACTATTCTTCATCGTCGTTTTCCTACTTTGTTTTAATCTAAGTTTTCTTTTATTTGATCTACCTCAGTTTGATAGTTTCCTTCGTCCGTGTATTCACGAACGAAACGAGTTTAAGATTTATCGTTTCTCGTACGGGCCGCAGCTGAAGCGATCGCAAACATCTGCCTCCTATCGGAAGACGCTACAGACACTCCAACTCCGCGACCAGCCTTTGTCACACAGCCGCACACAAAGGGGACCGTAAAAGCAAGTAAATCTAAAAATAGATGCTGCTTTTAGGTTGTTTAGATTAATTTTAGAAGCCTTTGGGGTCTCGTGTTGAACTGCTGTTTTTGAACTCTCTCTCTCTCTCTCTCTCTCTCTCTCTCTCTCTCTCTCTCTCTCTCTCTCTCTCTCTCTCTCTCTCTCTCTCTCTCTCTCTCTCTCTCTCTCTCTCTCTCTCTCTCTCTCTCTCTCTCTCTCTCTCTCTCTCTCTCTCTCTCTCTCTCTCTCTCTCTCTCTCTCTCTCTCATTGCAACCTTTTGTTAACTGTTTGTTTTGATATGCATATTTACTCCTGCGTGATTTAAGTAGTTTATGTAACCATTAGTTGTGTTATTAAATTCCATAATCTTTTGAAGTGAATCTGTCTCATGGTCCTATGCTTTGAAGTCTCTGTAAATGTCAAAGATTTAAGTTCTACCCAACTCTACCCTTTTTAACTATTTTTAAACATCTGAAAGTGCCGTATACGAGAAAATATTTCCTTGTGGCCACAGGAAAGTATTCACTCTGTTTACAGGCAGGTAATATTGTGATATAAGGAAGTTTTCGGCTCCAGTCCGCTGGACGGACAGCTAGACGGATAACTGAATTGGAAACACATGTAAATTTACCCTGATAATTAACCTGACTTAACTGACCTAGATATTAATAATTACTACGAGCGATCGTGTTAATTATTCATATAAGGTGAGGTTTAGTCCATTCCCTATTTGGGATAATTTAATTTATGTATGCGATTACATACTCATGATCTAATGAATAATATTCCCCATTTGAGTTGATAATTTCCCCCAAACAAAAGTCATTGTCGCTACATTGATATAAGAGACCACCGATGTGTTGGATGTTCGGACAAGAACATGGTGGCCCTCTCAGGTGTGGGAAGTGTCTCAGAGCCTGAAACACTACCAACATCTCTAGACAATTTATGTGCCATAGACGGTGATGGTCCTCCCACAGACCCTGAGCTGGGCGACCACTCATGATCGCCCCCCAACCCGTGAGAGAGGCATCTGTCGTTAGCATTACGCGACGACAGGGAGCCCCCAACACAGGACCTTGGGACAGAAACCAAGGATCTTTCCACATGATCAGGGTGCGATGACACCGTCGCGAACTCACAATCATGCGAAGCGGATTTCCCCTCGGGGAGAATCCCTTGGTTCTGAGCCACCACTGTAACGGTCTCATGTGCAAGATCCCAAAAGGTCTCACGTTGGACGCAGCTGCCATGAGACCTTACAGTCTCTGGAACTGTTTTACAGTGAATGACTGGCCTAGCTTGACCTGATCTACTGCGGCGAGAATCGAAGCAACACGAGCAGGTGACAATCGTGCCTGCATCGTCGTTGAATCCTACACTACACCTAGAAAAGTGGTTCTCTGTAATGGAGAAAGAACACTCTTTTTGGCGTTGAGCCTCAGCCCCAGTCTCTTGATGTGAGCAAGAACGACATCTCGATGCCGAACTGCCTGTTGTTCCGATTGAGCTAGAATTAACCAATCGTCTATATAATTCAGAATACGGATGCCCTGCAACCTCAGCGGGGTTATAGCAGCATCCATACACTTCGTGAATGTTCGGGGTGACAATGCTAGGCCGAACGGAAGAACCCGATATTGGTACGCTTCGCCCCCGAAAGCGAACCTCAGGAACTTCCTGTGTTGAGGGAGGATAGATACATGGAAGTAAGCGTCCTTTAGATCTATCGTGACGAACCAGTCCTCGGATCTGATTTGTGACACGATCTGCTTGAGTGTGAGCATCTTGAATTTGAGCTTCCCTACAGCGCGATTTAAGAGACGCAGATCTAGAATGGGACGCAGCCCTCCATCTTTCTTCGGAACGATGAAGTACCGGCTGTAGTATCCTAACTCCCTGCTGGGTGGAGGAACCCGCTCTATAGCTCCTTTTAGCAGCAGAGTTTTTACCTCCTGTTCTAATACCAGAGCCTGCTTGGGGCCCACCACTGTGGGCAGAACCCCTCTGAACCGAGGTGGACGCGTTCTGAACTGAATAGCGTACGCGTTCTCTATTGTACTCAGGACCCACTGAGAAACATTGGAGATAATTTTCCATTTCGCCAGAAACTCTATTAAGGGAACCAGCCTCTCGAGGCTGGCCTCTGGATGAACATCCCGAGTAACAGACACAGCACCCTGTAACGTACTGGCAGGAAACAGCTGGTCTGGGCACTCCACAACACTCCTCGGAGGGGGCGAGCGTCCCTCAGGAAATCGCTCGCCGAGTCTCTCTACGCCCTGTATAGGCAGGGTTAGTAGAGCAGACCCCTGACAAGACACGACACTCCATTTCTGCTGCGCTCTTTTTGAAGTACTCGGCGGCTGGGACTGCCCTCGCTCAGCAGCCCCAGCGACACGCAATTTGGGCATACACTTCTGAAAAGCAGCCACCTGTTTCTTCTCTTCATGGAACCTCTCCGTGACAGAGAGAAGAGGCGAAATTGGAGCATTTAAAAGGAGTCTTATCTTTCTCCTTCATAGACGGCTGACTCAACCATAAGTGCCTCTCTGTGGCCACCATGGGTGCCATATACCGGCCGATAGATTAAGCGGTCTCCCTGGTGGCCCGGAGAGTGAGATCAGCAGTCTGCCTGAGCTCATTAATCACATCGACAGAAATTTTCCCCCCCTTTCACACGCATCTTTAAGCAGGTCAGCCTGATAAGCCTGCATAATGGCCATAGTGTGTAAACATGCAGCCGCCTGACCCGCCGCCGAGTAAGCCTTCCCCACTAGCACAGAAGTATTCTTTAGTGGTTTAGAGGGCAGAGCCGGCGCTTTAAGTGAAGATGACGAAGCAGGAGAGAGATAGCTAGCGAGCGTCTCCTCCGCCTTCGGCATCGTCACGTACCCTGAAGCTTTTGCACCAAAAATGTTTCCATAAGCATTAGATTGTTTAGTATATATTCTGCTTGAAACAGGTCTAACCCAGGTCTTTGAAACCTCAGAGTGAAGATCTGGGAAGAATGGTAAGCGCCGGCGAGAAGGCTGAGGACGTGCAGACAGAAATCTATCATCTAGTTTGCTTTTATTTCTAGACTCCTGCCTATCAGTTGCCCACTCGATGCTGAGCTTTTCAACAGCCCGAGATAACACATCTATCAGCCGAGTGACGAGTCAGTTTCTTATGATGCAAAACTTCCGACATCCAGCTCCTCAGAACTGGATAATCTAAGTTCGACATCATGTGCCTCGACCCGGGCAGAAGTAACCGCCGCAGCGCGTGCTTCCAGAGCCGGGTAAGAAGCACCAGATCTTGGCGGAGATAGCTGAGATAGGGCGGAGCCCGTCTCAACGTCGCCAGTGAGATCCATCTGCGAGCCCCAAGACAAGCGCCGCCGCTCTGCCTCAACAGAAGCGGGACCCGAGCCTTGGGGAGCTCGCAGCAAACCACTCTCCTCGAAGAGCGATCGCCGCGAGCGCAGAGTTCTCAAGGGAAAACGCTCGCAATGCTTACAATCGACCCCCTCGAGGGCCGACTGTGGATGCTGCATTCCCAAACAAGCAACACACAGCTGGTGTGTATCCCCACCCGTGATGTATCGCGTACAGGGGGAAACACACTTTCTATATTGTTCGCTCGTCACTTTGACACTCATATTGTTTTTTTTATATATATATATATAGTGAAAAACTCCTGTCTAACACAGACAAACACAATCGAAAGATTTCAGACACACACAGAGCTTGCTGAAGTAACAAAAAGCTGGCGGCTTGTGTGCTCAGGGGATATTTATAGCTTCCTGGTCGATGACGTCACTCGCTGTGACGCTCCATCTCTCCATTGCCTGATTTCATTCATACTTCAGACGCGTCACGCTGGAGGGCGTTCCCACTGCGATTACACGCAGCGGTAGTCCCTGAAGGGGAACTGAAGTTATTTCAATCCAGCAAGTGTTTATCTTTGAATTTTACTAACAAGATAAAAGTTATTCTGACTTTTACTTTAACAAAAGGACACATGAACCACAACCTGAAGGTGGACATTTTAGAATTACAAAGGCCTTTTATTTGCTAAAAAGTGAACTATCAAAGTAGTAGATTGTACAACAGGCTATATACTGTACATTTTGGATGTTTTCGTCTAAGTTCTGTGCAGTTCAGGAGAAACATTTTGGTTCCACTTGACCTATGCACTGCAAACACTGGTTTGGATTTGAGGTCAGACAATGTTAAGAGGCAATAATCTCTATCAACATTGCAACATTTTTATATTGCACACAGCACACCCAGGCTATGAAATGTAGAGGAACACAAGAATAAGTATACAGTTAACATTCTACTGAGAAATCAATATTAGACAGACAAATTTGTCTGAATGGCATAAACTCTAAGGCTCTTGAGAAGGCACGGAATGTGGAAACATAAATGATGTAGTATCAGATAACAAGGTAACATAGACTCTATGTTGATTCTATGCCAGTTTGCTATCTGGGGCGTTCTCCCCTGCTGAATCTTTAGTGCCACAGCAAAATAAATCATATTTTACAGTTGTGAATGTGAGATTGCAGTCTGTCTTGAATGTAATGACATAAATAGAATGTTTACCGCAAATTAATGTCAAGCAAAATATTCCGTGGGCTGCGTGGAAAGAAACATACAACGTGACAAGTAGGGCTGCCCCCGACTAAAGATATTCCTAGTCGACTAACACTCCTGCATTTTAGCGATTAGTCGAATAATCGTTCATTTATGATATTAATATAAAAACTTGCGTATATACAAGGAAAGGTATAGTCCAAGTTGAAGTTTAACACTTCCATATGACAGAAAATGCTAAAGCGTGATATTAGCGCGTTCAAAATGAAAATTAAGCGCTTAAAAACAGAATAGTAAAGCGTTTAAAGTATACAGCGCTTGCGACACATTATAGGCTAATTATAACATAAAAACAGCAATCAGACTGTGTAATGACGGAGAGGAGGCAGTCGAATCCATCTGCAGCACTTTATTCAAACAGGTAATGAAACAAGGAATCACTGACATGAAACAAAGGAACACGTTTCAGCATGTAGCGAGGCAAAACAAGACTTCACAATGAACATAGAACTGAGCAGTCCAGATAAAGGGTAGGTAATGATTAACAGGTGGGAGTGATGAGACTGAATGGAGAAACCAGGCAGGGATGGAACCTAATGATAGCAGAGGGGAATGATGGGAAGTGCAGTTCTAGAACTCGGGTGACAAGGAGTGTGTGAGATCGGGGAGAGGTGAAGGCGCGTGCTCAGTGACAGCCGCGCGCTCCGTGACAGACTGCCTGTGCATTTTAATGACATTATCAAAAATACAAACTGTAACAGTTACATGTAAAAAAAAAAACAGTTGTGAATAAAATAAACTAAAATTCGTTCTTTAAAATAAATTAAATAAACTTATTAGTAACTTAGGCCTAGTACAAAACAAGGCAAAAAAAAAAACAAATAAATACTGTAGCAAAAACGCTGTTTGGTATAAAAAGTGAAAAATTTAAATTAATTTAATTTGTATATTGTTCAAAAGGAAAATGAACAAAAACGAACAATTTAATAAATGCACGGCACATCGCCAAAACTTAGAATAAAAAAGGCGGCAAACAAATCAACAGCCTAAGTATTTGATTAAATTGTTTAGAACAACTAGGCTATATTTAAGACAAAATGTGGAACAAATAGGCTAATTTAAAGAACACTAATACAAATCAAAAATATCAGCGCAAAGCCGCAAACTGCCATTAAGACGACGGATGAGACAACAAATTGCAAACATCAGACTAATTTTTCTTACAGAATAAAAAGTCAGTTTCCGTCTTTGATGTCATGTCATACACTGACTGCGCAGCCCCTGATTGCGTAATTTTTTCACGTGATTTTTTTTTTGCGACTAACCGACTAATGAAAATGTATTCGACCAAGCCCTCCTCATATCGACTAATATTTAGTCGACTATTTGGGGGCAGCCCTAGTGACAAGTGTGTAGTCTGATTCACAAATATTAACTCTTGAGTCAGTTCCTTCTAGTAACCCAATAACGCCTCAGTTACGACTGTAACCTCGGTTCCCTGCAAGAGGGAACGAGACGCTGCGTCGATTGACGCTAAGGGAATGCTTCGCGTGATGGCGTCTTGAAGCACATGTAAACACTATGCAAATTCAGGCCAGCAACCTTTTTACATAGGTAGGTAGGTAGCATTTATTGTCTCCCTTAGGAGAAATTTGTTTTTTCCCTAATCTAAAACAAAATTCTCCTAAGGGAGACAATAAATGCTACCTACCTACCTATGTAAAATCAGTCCAATGGTGTGACAGAACGTCAGAGGCGGGTGGGTCATGAACCAGGAAACTATAAAGCCTGCCCAAAACAGAGCCGCGCTAGCTTCTGTGTCTTCAGTAGAGCTCAATGTGAAACGGTCCTTGTCTATTTGGTGTTGTTTTGTCTTTATATATGTCTTTATAATCAGTCCCATGAATCCTTTCACTGAATTGAGTCCATCAGAGCGGTTAATGAATCAACATGAAACTGCAAGATATCATCACTACCATTTAATGATAACCTTTGGGGTCAGTACATTTTTTTTTTGGAAAGGATGCATTAAATTGATTAAAACTGACAAAGATTTTTATGATGTTACACCGAATTCTACAAGAAAATCCCTCTGTATGAAATTTGCATAGTGTTTGGAGGCTAATAAACGTGTGATAAAAGATTGAATTTGCTTTATTCTGCAAGCACAGAATCTAAATGCAGGCCTGGCAATCAGTAATCACACACTTGCCACTTTACTTCAGTTACTTCAGTTACTGTTGGACACCTATTAGTATTAGTTGGAAACTTTGAGGAACTGCTTGCCTTGCACCCACACACACTTTATGAGCCCTCAGGTTTAATCGTTCTGCATGATAGAAATTCCTCCACATGTTGTCACAGACATCCATTCTGCCTTGTGCCTGTGTGAGAGAAAGACTATGTGCTTGGAAAATCTCTCTGTGGAATGGGCCATGCAGTGGCTTTTCTCCCCATGCCAAGCCCCAAAGCTAGCCAGGATCCACAGATTTTTTCCAGTATCTGTGGTAGAGCCAGACTGAGAGAAGCAACAGAAGGAGGGAGAGAGAAAGTGGGGTTGAGAAAAGGGGCAGCTTTCAAAACTCACCCACATCCAATCATTCTGGCCTGAACATCTCAATATAAAAACAAACCAATTACAACTGACCTCCATGCCTGTTTCTAGACAACAGCAGGAACTAATTAAAATGAAAAGTTTCCCTCTCTCTCCTCCCCTGGTTCTGTATTGCCCCAATGACATGTTGGCGTGCGGGTTGGATGCCAGTTCATCTAACTAGACCAGCTATAGTCACCTCTGACATTACCCTCAATATCCTGCTACTGTATATTAACTCTTTCCCTGCAAGCGTTTTAAAAAAAAAAAGTTGCCAGCCACCGCCAGCGTTTTTGATCATTTTCACAAAAATTTCATGGCCCCCAGAATATTTTGTTGTATGAATATCTGCAATATATCAAAAGAAAGAACAGACCCTCTGCTTTTAAATAAAAAACCTGTTTTTTTTCTAGCTTCATGCATTCTTTTTCTACCAACACTTGAATTTGGGCAAGTTTCACAAAAAAGCACCAAATTGAGTAAAATTCTGAGAAAATGTTGTTTTTGTCAAAGACTATTTCCAGATCGGATTCAGAACGATGATCAAAACATAGATAGAGTAGATCGAGTCCATCAACACTCAGAACGATGATCAAAACAGAGTAGATCGAGTCCATCAACACTCCCAAAGATTGCACAGTCCCATAGCTCATCCTGGGTCGACATTACATTCAATAACATTAGGCAGTTTTGATTTGTTATGCTGTTTAATGTTGATGATCGCGTTATTTTACATATGCATATGATATCACTTGTTTCTTCTTCGCATTTGTTTTGATCAGGAGATTCAATACTCTTTGAGAAGATGCGTAGTAGTGCCCCCCACAGTATAGCAGTGAAAACATGGAAAGCCGGAAATTTCCATCAGTGGCGGGGAAGCGGTTTCTCACAAATGACGGAAATTTCCATCAATGGTGGGGAAAGAGTTAAAGGAATAGTTTTCCCAAATAATCACCTATTCACCCTCATGTCTTTCAAAACCTGTATGACTTTTTTTCTCTGGAACACCAATGGAGTTATTTAGAGGAGAATATTCAAGCATCAGAAAAAGCTTTTATATAATCAACTACACATCATATACTCCCTGGTGGATTATCCATGCTCTTCAGGCAGTAGGACTTTTAATATCGGGCATGTCCAAATACTCACACTTGAAGTCTTGGGCTGAATCTGAACTCACCCCCTATACCCACAAATAGGGCATTATTTGAAGGGACAGCCATTTGTAGTGGTGTCCAAAACCATAGTGGGTGAGTGCACTCATTCAATCCCACATTGAACCGCAATAATGAGTGTACAACCGATGTACGCTCAACGGCTGTCTAAATTCACTCACTCGTTTTCAGTATTACTAACGTAGAGAATAGTGAATGAGAGTTTAGGGGGGGGCGATTTCGGATTCAGGAAGGTAGTAAGGAGCTTTTCACACAGAACGGGTTTTTCCATTCCACTGCTCTACTTTTCCATTATTTTTCTATATAAACACACGCTAGGTGTTTGACCATTGCGCTCGCGTCTTGCGTCTTTTGCAGTGCCTCGTGCATGACAAGGCATTCTAAAAACGCTGTGCTCAAGTTAAAAAAAGTTCAACTTTTAAAAGACGCATCTCGAGACCTTTTTCATCTCGAGACATTTTTCAAAGCAAAAGCGTGTTCTGTGTGAACCAGGTCCAGGTCTGAAAGTGCCAAAGCTCAGTGCCCACAGGATGTCACACATTTGAGCTTCCATGTTTATTCATTATTATTAGTAAATGAAAAATAAAATACATTATTTAATAAAATACACGGTTTAAAGCTTTTTAAATGTATGTTGTCAGGGACAGAGTGCAAGCATGTGTCTAACATAATTCACTATTTTTAGCTAAGTGGAATCATGCATATTTCTATTCTGGTATCACCCTGCAAGTCCAATCCTATTCAACTCCATTCTTGATGAACCACTGTTAGTATTGTGCTGTTCAAAAGTACTAAACAACGTTTTATGTGAATTGAAGTACTTTCGGAAGATCAGTCTTGACCTGGCATGAATTGTTCCTGTGAGTCAGAGCTTTCACCATTGCTCTTTTTGTGGTCATTTGATCTTGAGTGTAAATCCTCTGAATAATCTAAATGATTCTCACAAGGGACCTCTGAGTCTGTCATCCCTAACCAGCTGGCAAGGTCAAGCGTTTTGCTACTGAATCAGCAACCCATCTGAAACATATGCTAGAATACATCAGTTTTGCCTTTGACTAAAGGGAAATCTTTATCTTTCAGGCACCATATGCTTAATAAGTTAATTTCCATAACATAAGTCATAAGGACATCTGTGATGGGGTATTGTGGATTATTCCACCAAACATTTCTTTACTTCTTTAGAAACCTTCTTTACTACCACGAGGTCAACAGTTTACCTCACTTTTCCACTAAAGCAATCAGTACCTCCAATACCTTTCCAGTCACACATCAAAAGACGCCTAAAGTGCATAAGCCGCACTGTTAGCATCCTCATATGTCACGGTGTGTTGGCTGGCAAGTTATCGGTAATGTCTGCAACATCAGTAGGTGGTCTTCATTTATCACATACATAAATGTGCAAACTGAAAATTGCATTAATTATGGCACAGCATGTGAACTTCTACTAATGAGCACCACATTCCCATTCTGTCCAAATCCCTATGAAATACACGTTATAAGGACCTCATACTGCTAAAAGAAGATGTGTTTATCAGAAGACTGCCTCATTTCCTGCTCTTGGGCTTGTCCTGAGAGCCTTAGTTCTTCATGTAGAACAATGTGAATATGTTCAGGAGGCTATATGTGAGATTACAAGGCTGTGGCTTTAAGGGTAGAGAGAGTTGGCTCTCTTAAAGGGTAACTGTGAATTTATATGACGCAATGTGACTTTCTCACAATTGCAATGCCTCATTTTAAGAGCCCTCAGGTTTAATTTCTGACTTTATATCTCACAATGTGACTTTAAATATTACAATTGTGACTTTGTTTCTCATAATTCAGTCTTTATATATCACATTTGTTACATTGCCTTGCGATGTGCCTCTTTGTTTGGGCTGGGTGAAATGGCCAAAAAATATGATTTTTTTTTTTATATATATAACTCAATATCGATATCTATCACAATATCAGGGTTACCAACTCTCACGCATTGGGCGTGAGACACACGATTTCAGGCTCTTTCACGCTTCCAATCTCTATCTTACGCTATCACACTGCCCAAGTAAATCTGAAGCCAAATTAAATAAATCTGCAGCTCGTCACGTCTTCAACGAGCCCAAAAGGGCCCACGTCACTCCTCTGTTCATCTCTCTGCACTGGCTACCACTCGCTGCTCGCATCAAGTTCAAGGCTTTGACGCTTGCTTACAGATTGACCACAGGTTCAGCTCCCTCCTACTTCCACTCACTACTACAAGTCTACATCCCTACCAGAAGCCTACGATCGGTCAATGAGCGACGGCTCGTGGTACCATCACAGCAGGGCACAAAATCACTCTCCAGAACATTCTCATTCACGGTTCCATGCTGGTGGAATGATCTCCCCACCGTCATCCGGAATGCAGAATCCCTGACAGCATTCAAAAGACAACTGAAAACTCATCTCTTCCGGGAGCACTTAACATAAAAAAAAAAAATTAAAAAATCCTTTCCTTTAAATCCTCGCTTGCCTGGCTTATGCTACTCCGAGCTATGTCTGAACTTTGTATTTTGAGCACTTCTTGCGTTGTTTTTGCCTCTTCACGATGACTCGCTTGGTTTAGTCCTCAATTGTAAGTCGCTTTGGATAAAAGCGTCTGCTAAATGACTAAATGTAAATGTAAATAAGTGAACGTGCTACAAAGACCATTTGGCGTATGACATCAAGAACTGCCAGTGATTAGAAAGATCTGCGTGGTATTTTGATGCCATACGGCACGCCATTCGGTCTGCACAGCGCCGCATGAAGTCGAACACATTGACAATGTATGAGTTTTAATTACTCCAATGAAGACCTCCAACCTCTTGATTGGACCAGTCTATACCAATCACAATTTCCCCACACAGTGCAAGGTCACTGTATATAAGCGATTACCGAAGATGTTGGTATTGTGAAATGTACCATTTGTGCTCACATAGCAGATATACACGTCTAAGATAACTATTATAAAAAAAATTAAAAAAAAATTAACTCAAAAGTTGACAAGCCAGCAGTATTTATTTCATACCATAAATGGGGAAGGAACAGCATTCTTTATGTTTGTCAGACCTTGAGAATGAATATAAATTCCATAATTTAGGACCCATGAAATCCTTGCAAGTAAAGTGCTGCATAACAAAACTGTATAAACACTGTATAAAATAATTCATGATTAAAACATGGATCAGCACCTCCAAATCCGAGGCCATGGTCCTCAGTCGGAAAAGGGTGGCTTGCCCACTTCAGGTTGGTGGAGAGTTCCTGCCTCAAGTGGAGGAGTTTAAGTATCTTGGGGTTTTGTTCACGAGTGAGGGAAGGATGGAACGGGAGATTGACAGACAGATCGGTGCAGCTTGCAGTAATGCGATCGATGTACCGGTCTGTCGTGGTGAAGAAGGAGCTGAGCCGCAAGGCGAAGCTCTCGATTTACCGCTCAATCTATGTTCCTACTCTCACCTATGGTCATGAGCTTTGGGTCATGACCGAAAGTACAAGATCCCGGATACAGGCGGCCGAAATGAGCTTTCTCCGCAGGGTGGCTGGGCGATCCCTTAGAGATAGGGTGAGAAGCTCGGTCACTCGGGAGGAGCTCAGAGTAGAGTCTCCTCCACATCGAGAGGGGTCAGCTGAGGTGGCTCGGGCATCTGTTCTGGATGCCTTCTGGACGCCTTCCCGGGAAGGTGTTCCGGGCACGTCAAACTGGGGAGGAGACCCCGGGGAAGACCTAGGACACGCTAGATGGACTACGTCTCCCGGCTAGCCTGGGAACGCCTCGGTGTCCCCCCGGAAGAGCTGGAGGAAGTGTCTAGGGAGAGGGAAGCCTGGGCATCTCTGCTTAGACTGCTGCCACCGCGACCCGGCCCCGGATAAGCGGAAGAAGATAGATGGATGGAATAAAACATGGATGAAAAATATCTTGGTTGTACTACAGTATAGGCTAGTAGTAATATATCTCTATCATAATTTCTTCAAGTGAAACCTAACTTTTATTGTTGCTTTTTTGATAGACGATTGAGTTCCAGTGTGTATGGCAATAGGTTTTCTCAAATGAAATAGTTAAAATGCTCATTAAAATGAATTTCATGTGGTATGTCCTCGTACAGTGAGACGAAAGACGCTGAAAACACCATAAGCATCACGCGTGTGTACTAGTAGACAAAACTGTGGGGCTCATTCACTTTGAGACTCGCAGAATTTAGCCACACACTTTATCATCTAGATGTAGGCTAAATATAGAAAATTACTCAATTTATTATTGATATTGTGGATTTATTTGATCATATTTAATATCTTGATTTATCACCCAGCCCTACTTGCTGTTGCGACTTTATATGTGACTGTGACTTTGTTTCCTTTTTGTAAACTTCATCTCACAATTACCCTTTTTTATTTTTTACTGGTGGAGACAAGCTTCCATAATTAACATTTCTGTTCCCTGCTAACAAAACAAAGCTCAAATGAGCCTTAGTTTGATAATCTCAGCTGTTCTGATTGGCTGGCTTACAGGGGTTTTAATCACTTAACAGCTGGTCAGACCAGCTAAAGCAGCCAAACACCAACATAGCCAGGCCGGGAGAGCAACTGGACCATCTTAAACCAGCTAAGACCAGCATACAATCTTGGGCTAGTTTAAGCTTTTCAGTTCAGCAGGCATGTTGGCTACTGTGCTTGAAAAGCTATAACTGGAGTGGATCCCAATTATCAACTCTGTGCCCCCATCATCCAGCTGGGCTCAGTGAAATTTCAAGAGCTTTTATATAAGACTTTGCCATGGACAGACCTCTGCGGAAATAGGTTAGGAGAGGGAAAGGGAGGGGCAGTTTAATTTATCATGGGATGTGAAATTACGGGAGAGCACAAACACAGCCAAAGTAAAAAAAAAAGAAGAAAAAAAAAAGAAGAAGCAGCTAGAAATCAGCTAGGATATTCGCAATGACACGTCTGCGAGACTTCAGTCTGTCATGACTTGTAACCTCATGTTAACTGTAAAACTGACAGCTGAATCTTTTCTCTATCTTAACAAGGATTGTGATTCAGTTCCATTTGATTCAGTACACCTCGCCTCCCACGTACATGCAATGTCCCCGAGCTCAGCGGCAGAGCAGGGGGGTATAATAGCTTGTTAAACATAGAGCAAGGCTGACTGACTGGAAAAATAGGCTCAACTTGTACAGAATTGGAAGCACTGCCGGACCAATTACCCCACGGTGATGGCAATACATGGCAGAGGCCATAGGCACAACTTTTGTAACTGATGTTGCTAGGTACCTGCCAATGCTGCTTGGAGGCATGCACAGGGCACAGGCAGGTTAAATAATGTATCCTGCTAGGGGTCGAATGACAAGTCACAGTAGATCTTTGGGGACCTGCACTACCTACTCCCTTCCTTCCACCTCATACTTCCTAAAATAGGAAATGGTTGAGAATCACTTCTTTGAGTAATGAAGTGTGATGTCATTGACATACTGATGGAGCTGATGAAAAATAGAGCATAATGATGCATTATGAATGTGAATACACATTCGATGGATAATATAGAGTCTACTGACACATATAACATGTGAAATAAATATCACAACTGATGTTTGTGTCCATGGCAACAGTAATTCATGGGAGAGACTGTAGTAAGCAAGGTAATTTGATTATTAAACAGATGGAGAGTTAATGATAGATGAATAAAATTAGCTTTTGATTGTCAAGGGCACATCATTTGTAAGAAATAACCCTAAAGTTATAGAAAGAAAAAATATGATTTCTGGCAGAGAAATGACACATTATTACTTAATGGTTTTAATATGCACATATTAATAGAATGTGCTGTGAATGGAAAGGATTAGATATAATCACACTTTATAGATTGTCAGATTGTCATTGTCAGAGGCTCCATGACAACTAAAAGGTTTGAATAATAGTTTGGAAGTACATGGGGAAAAGAGTGCACTGGGGCATGTGATTTACCTTCATTGCACAAAATAACACATTCTAGATAACCTCAATATTTCTTACTCCAAAATTAAATTTAAAAAGTACTGGAAACTCTGTAAGGGAAATGGAAGTTTTTGCTACTTTGTATTTATTGATTGGTTGATTGGTTGGTTGATCGATGGATCGATGGATCGATTGATTGATGAAGAGTTAAGCTCCAACTCTGATAAAAACTCACATGCCTGCAGCTTTCTATTAGGCAAGGCAAAGCAAGGCAAGTTTACTTATATAGCACATTTCATACACAATGGTAATTCAAAGTACTTTACATAGAAGAAATTAAAATAATCAAAACAAATAAGAATAATTAAAACAGTTTAGAATAAAAATAAAATAAAGTGAAAAAGTGATGACGCCTTGGGAATGCTCCTGCGTGATTGCGTCTGAAGCACTTATGTCAACTAGTCCAACGGCGAGAGTGAGCGTCACGTGCGGGTGACGTCACGACCAGGAAAGGATAAAAGCACATCCGGTTTAGAACCGCGTTAGCTTCTGTGCCTTCAGCAAGCGCTCTATGTGAATCTGTCTCTGTCCATTTATGTTGTTTGTCCTCAAGCATATATATTTATATATTAGACAGGAGTATGGCGAGCAAACAGCTTTGGATCGTGTGTTCGTCCCTGCCCTTGCTTCATTACGAGTGGGGACACACGCGATTCATGTGCTGTTTATTTGGGAGTAGAGCATCCACGGTCAGCTCTAGTAAATTGGGGCTGACAGTGTTCATTCATAAATTCCCGACATGTAACATATGCACTATAGAGAGTTTTAGCTCTGCTCCGGTTGGCTTTCTTCTCGAGAGAAGAAAGCCAATAAAGATTATTTGGCTCATAAGAGTCGTCGCTCGAATTTTGCGTGTGTCGAGGCAGCGTGTAGATTATGGGTTTGCAATGATAATCTATTGGCTCAGATCTCGCGTGTGCCGAGGCAGCGCGTAGATTATGGGTTTGCAATAAGAATCTATTGGCTCAGATCTCGTGTTTGCTGAGGCAGCGCGTAGATTATGGGTCTGCATCTCTACAATAAGAATCTATGGCTCAGATTGCGCGCTTGCCGAGGTAGTGTTTAGATTATGGGTCTGCATATCTGCAATAATTAAGTGGCTTTATCTCACGTTTGCCGAGGCAACGTGTAGATAATGGTCCGCAATGTATAATATGCGCAGGGAATTGAGCAGATGGGAATTTCCCTTTCTCTCATTCTCTTATTATTGTGGGCAAACTAATGAGACTAAGTTTGAGACTGTCTATATTAATACACTATATATTCAGCCTTTTAACTAGACCGTTTCTACTTGTCTTGTTGATATTTGGCTGCATTTAATTTTTGAGAAAATTAAATATGGACTCATCTAATCTCTGAGGAGTTAAATGTCTGTATTAGGCATGTGCCGGTATCAAATTTTCGTGCTGCGATTAATTGAATGAGCTTTTATCACGGTATACGGTATTATCACGATATTTTAATTGCTCAAGAGAAACAGATGGATTGCGGGTATCTAAAAAAACAACTTGCATCACAATGTGTAATTGTGATTTTCAAAATATGGTAACTAAACAGAATTTTATTAAGTTTAGTGACAACGTGTTACAATGTTTACATGGTACAATGACTGGTAGGTTACTGTTTGTATTCAAATAAATTCTTGTATTTGATTTTAATCTTAATTCAATATTGACTCATTTGGATAAATATTAGGTAGGCTACAGTCTGCATGTTAATTTTTCTCAAGAAAAAAATATATCTCACATAATGCTGTAAACAGAGAGAAATTAAATATAATGCGGTTTTCATTATAATAACAATTATGTAATGACAAGTAAACATATAATTAATATGTAATAAAGTGCACATATTTAGCAAAATGACTATTTTTTCTAGTCAACTAAAGTGCTGGTCATTATATGGCTTTCCTGAGGTAAATGTAACGTTCTGTGACATAACTGTTCTTCTGCAGTTTTATTGACCTCTTTCAGTGAAAAACACTGATTGATCGACATTTTGTATGAGGCATAAACCTTAAGGTAGGCATGTGCCGGTATCAAATTTTCATGCTGCGATTAATTGATTGAGCTTTTATCACGGTATACGGTATTATCACGATATTTTAATTGCACAAGAGAAACAGACGGATTGGGGGTATCTAAAAAAAACTTGCATCACAATGTGTAATTGTGATTGTCAAAACATTAATTTTATTTTTTAGTGATAACATGTTATAATGTTTACATGGTTACTGAGGCTACTGTTTGTATTATTGCTTAACACAATTTTCATGATTTCAATTAAATTCTTGGATTTAATTTCAATCTTGATTCAATATTGACTCATTTGGATAAATATTAGGTAGGCTACAGTAGATAGCCTGCATTTAAATGTTTCTCAAAAAATATATCTAACATAATGCTGTAAACATACAGAGAGAAATTAAATATAATGCATACAATATAAATATAATAATAATATAAATATAAAAATGTAATATATGCCGTAATTTTCATTATAATAACAATTATATAATGACAAGTACATATATTAAAATATGTAATATAGTGCACATATTTAACAAAATACTCCTCTCTATAGCTATTTTCTTATAGTCAACTAACATTAAATGGCTTTCCTGAGGTAAATGTAACGTTGTGTGACATAATTGTTCTCCTGCAGTGTTATTGACCTCGGTTGAAAAACACTGATTGATCGAAAGTACGTACCTTTCGGTGGGTTGTACTGTATCTTTAATAAAAAGTAACAGATGATCGGTTTACTTGATCTGAGGCACGCGATCTGTCACATCACATTTACAAGGACCCAAAACAGTATTTATTGTCTGAATTTCGTTATAAAACCTGAGAGCTGATATTTTTTCATATCAAAAGTAACCTGCTCTGTCTAGTCTGTCGGTGTCAGTGTCCTCTTTGCTCCGCGATTTTTCTCTGGGTGAGAAAATGGATGTGTGGCGCGAGACCGTGTGAAAGTTTCAATTGCGCGAGTCTCAAGCTGAATGCGTGAGAGTTGGCAGCCATGCGGGGGATAAATAGTCGGCAGCGTTCCTCCTTCCGCCATGCTTCTTCTCCATGTGAGGATTGTTTACATTAGACTAGAGTGCGCACTGCATGCACACAGTGTTTATACATGTGATGTGGGGATTGTTTACATCAAAGTGCGCACGTGTTTTGCGCAGCATACGCATTGTTTTTTTAAGCGGTTGATGGAAAATAAGCTGATTTTTAGAAAAATCTAAATTCGGATCTATTATTTTTCACGGTATTTCGAAGTCCCCGCGATAACAATATCGTGCATATTCATTACCGCGATTTATCGCATTACCGAATACCGGCACATGTCTACCTTAAGGTAAGTTGTACTGTATCTTTAAATAAAAAGTAACAGATGATCGGTTTACTTGAACTGAGGCGCAGCGATCTGTCACAATGGACAGAACCTTTTTTTTTCATATCAAAAGTAACCTGCTCTGTCTAGTCTGTCGGTGTCAGTGTCCTCTTTGCTCCGCGATTTTTCTCTGCGTGAGAGCGTGTGAAAAGTGTCAATTCCGTAAAGCGTCTTTCAGACAGAACGCGATTTGCTATTTTGCAAATAAAAAGTTGAACTATTTTTAACTTTGACCCCGGCGTGCTTTGGTCGACGCAGCAACAAAACGTCCCCGCGAGTATTCTGCGTCCTGTCTGAAAGGCGCTTGAGTCTCAAGTTGAATGCGTGAGAGTTGGCAGCCCTGCGGGGGGTAAATCGTCGGCAGCGTTCCTCCTTCCGCCATGCTTCTACTCGATGTGATGATTGTTTACATTAGACTAGAGTGCGCTCTGCGCCGCGTGCACACAGTGCTTATACATGTGGGGATTGTTTACATCAGAGTGCGCACGTGTTTTGCGGAGCATATACGCAGTGTTTAAGCGGTTGATAGAAAATTAGGTAATGCGTGTTCTAAAAGTCTAAATTCAAATCTATTATTTTTCACGGTATTTTGAAGTGGCCGCGATAACAATATCATGCATATTCATTACCGCGATTTATCGCATTACCGAATACCGGCACATGTCTAGTCTGTATTAATATACTATTCAGCTTTTCACCCAGACTGTTTATTTGTCTGGTTGATATTTTGGCTGCATTTAATTTTTTGAGAAAATTAGGCAAAATTAGGCAACCCGGAGGAGAGACCGGTTCGAGAATCCATGTCTCCTCGGTGCCCTCTGAGGGGCGACTCTCTGAGGAGGGTCGCAGTGCTGCCAGTTTGGTTTGCCTTGCCGGTTCGCCGTTTCAGGGTACCGAGGTGTCAGCGTCGCCAAACAATCCTCAGAGGGTAGTAGATTTTCTGGCAGCGTGGAAGCTATTGCCAAATATATCTCATTGGGGCTTGCTCACTATAGAAAAGGGTTACAGAATTCAGTTCGGTTCTCATCCACCCATATTTCTAGGGGTCCTCCCTATGTGGTGGACCCCAAGCAGGCTCTGGTTATGTTATCATTTGAGATTAACAAACTCCTTGTACAGGATAGAGTGTCGTTTCCCGTGCTCCCCCTCAGATAGATTGGGGACCGGGATGGCATTCTCAACAGAAGCCTTTGAAGCAGAAATGGATCTGAGGACCGTTGTTTCTGCGAAAAAGGTTTCGGCCAAGGTCCTGATGCCACTGGTGTCAGACCTCTGAGGGCAGCCCTGACCGGTGTGGAGCGGTGTACACCTCAGTATACGGTCCCCGCCTCACCTCGGTGCCCTCAGGAGGCCGTTCTGCCAACCCCGCCACCCTTGGTGCCTCGGGGCGCAGCGGTATCCAGCGAGCACATGGCTCAGTGTCACCACGACGCTGTGTCAAACTCTCTGAGGGGGGTTCAAAAACAGTCTGTTCAGGTAGTTCCTGCCAGTATGTTTCAGGCTCCCGAACTGGCTGTCTCTAATAACACCAGAGGCCAGCCTCGAGAGGCTGGTTCCCTTAGTAGATTTTCTGGCAGCGTGGAAGCTATTGCCAAATGTATCTCAATGGGCCCTGCAGATAGTAGAAAAAGGATACAGAATCCAGTTTGGTTCTCGTCCTCCGCGCTACAACAGGGTGTTACTCACAGTAGTACATCCTGAGCAGGCTCTGGTAATGGAGCAAGAGGTAAAGGCCCTGTTAGTGAAAAAAGCTATAGAACAGGTGTACTCACCCGACAGAGGGTCGGGTTTTTACAGCCGTTATTTCATTGTTCCAAAAAAAAGGATGTAGTGTTGCGTCCCATTTTAGATCTTCGTTTGTAGAATCGTTCAGTACAGAAACTCAAGTTCAAGATGCTAACACTCAAACAGATCATGACTCAAATCAGATCCGAGGACTGGTTTGTCACGATAGATCTGAAAGACGCTTACTTCCATGTCTCCATCCTCTCTCAGCACAGGAGGTTCCTGAGGTTTTCTTTCGGGGGCAAAGAATACCAATGTCGGGTACTTCCTTTTGGTCTAGCTTTATCACCCCGCACGTTCTCAAAATGCGTAGATGCAGCTCTGGCTCCGCTCAGGCTGCAGGGCATACGCATTCTGAATTACATAGACAACCTTTGTTCGTTTCCTCCGTGGTGCTTTTAGACCAGGATAGGAATATTGCGCCTTAGAAGCCTTATTATATAAGTAGTTATCCCTGTAGGATGTGGTATGCGGCGGGCTGGTCCTCTCCAATCACATTTGTAAGGTTTTACAACTTGGCCCTGACGCTTCCCCAGGTTCACAGGTGTCTCAGTTGTGCTCTCAGTATTCACACAGACAGGCTCTTGTTCGTACGGCGTGTTGGGCATTCTCGTTCCCAAAGCGTCATCGAAACATCGCGAGTTCCCTCGAAAGGGAACGTCTCGGGTTACAACTGCAACCCTGGTTTCCTGAGAAGGGAACGAGACGATGCGTCACTTTGCCATACTTCCTACATCCCTGTGATCGACTTGCTTCGGCCTTTTTCGAAGCTAACCGGTTCTAAACCGGATGTGCTTTTATC
This sequence comes from Tiaroga cobitis, assembly GCA_030578255.1. NCBI lineage: Eukaryota > Metazoa > Chordata > Actinopteri > Cypriniformes > Leuciscidae > Tiaroga > Tiaroga cobitis. The sequence goes on from CM060592.1 coordinate 25,586,567, forward strand.
CTTTTAAGTGCTTCAGATGCAATCACGTAGGAGCGTTGCCAAAGCGTCATCGACGCATCGTCTCGTTCCCTTCTCAGGGAACCAGGGTTACAGTCATAACCCGAGACGTTTATATTCAGTGAGCATATCTGCAATATATTGAGGTCCTAGGCCATTGAATGATTTATATACCAGAAATAATACTTTAAAATCAATCCTAAATGTAACTGGGAGCCAGTGTAAAGACCTGAGGACTGGTCTGATATGTTCATATTTTCTGGTCCTGCTCATAATCCTGGCAGCTGCGTTCTGTATGAGCTGCAACTGTCTTATGGTCTTTTTAGGAAGGCCAGTGAGGAGTCCATTACAATAATCCACCCTGCTGGTGATAAAAGCATGCACAAGTTTCTCTAAGTCTTGATTGGAAACAAAGCATCTAATTTTTGCAATATTTTTCAGATGATAGTATGCTGATTTAGTTATTGCTTTGACATGACTACTGAAACTAAGGTCTGACTCTAGAGACACACCAAGATTCCTGAATTGATTTTTAGTTGTTAGACCCCTAGCGTCAGGTATGCATTCACCTAGGGCTGGGCGATATGGCCCAAAAAAATTATCACGATAATTTTTTTTATATCAGTCGATATCGATAATTATCACGATAAATGTCAAATCTTTAAAAGTTCAAAGATTATGAAATGTCAAAAGTTTAAAGGCAGATTTTTGCTCCTAAGTGAAAGTTGTAGAAACCAGAGCGTTAATTGTGGTTTTAAACTACTCTTTATTGTCAGAACATATGATGACAAACACTTGCCAAACATATATTTCTTAGTGTCTGCATGTGCTAATGGTGGATATGGTTTCAAGTCTTGAAACAAATTCTGTTGCCTGACTTTGATGGCACGTATCTTCAGCACAGTTTACAGTGCAGGCTGCAATATTAATATTTCATGTTGTATCTCGAAACGCATATTTGACAGTGAGTTGACAGTAAATCTGCATCCTAACTCAAGCTAATACTACTATGTTAAATTTATGTTCATTCTATTCTATCATTACGTTAATCTATTAAAAACAATTTAACAACCACATTTTTATTTGGTAAATGTAACATTCTGACTGTTTGAGTTTTATTCAAATTAACCATTGGTTATCCAGTATCATGCATTTAGATCATGATAACCACAGATAAAACCAGGCATAGCCTATAGCACCTCACTATCATGGCAAAATGTAACTTTATGGTTTCTATGGTATTTGTATGAAAATCTTTAGCCTAAATACATTATTATATACTGTAATTATATTCCATTAGTTCTTTAATACATTGTCTACTTTAAAAACAATACAATTCAATATGTATATCCCACATTTCATGGTGCAGTTAATATTACTTGGCTAACGTTACATTAAATCCATGGTAAATGGATTCAGTATCAATTCAGATTCTGACTGTATCGTAGCGCACAGTGTTTCTCCTGTTTGTCAGCGCTGTTCCATCTGCCTTTAAACTGGTTTAAATCAACGAGTCAGACTCATTAGTGTTCTTCGCTGAATTCAATCGCTTCTCACTGGATGTCGTGACCGAGGCCGATCAGAGTAAACGCTGCACCAGTAAGCTCGCGCGCGCTGCCGTTTGGACTTTGAGCCGAGCGGATAAACAGTCCGTGAGGCGCGCGCGGCTCAAATGAGTTTCGTTCCGCTATTGGCGCATAATAACATTATCGAACATTTATCGAACTCTTGATATCGTTTTATCGAGAAAAATGATATCGCGATAATTATCGTTATCGTTTTATCGCCCAGCCCTACTTCACCTTTAGAACTTCATCTTTGTTTCCAAACGCAATGACTTCAGTTTTGTCTTTGTTTAACTGAAGAATGTTTTGGCACATCCAACTGTTTACTTCATCAATGCATTGGCACAGGGAGTCAATGGGGCTGTAGTCGTTAGGCGATAGGGCTAAGTAGAGCTGTGTGTCGTCTACATAGCTGTGGTAAGCAATTTGGTTCTTTCTCATTATTTGGCTCATTGGGAGCATATACAGGTTGAATAGGAGCGGCGCAAGAATTGAGCCTTGAGGAACTCCGCATGTCATGGATGTCCACTCAGACTTATGGTCTCCTATACTCACATAATAACATCTCCCTTCTAAGTATGACCTGAACCATTTTAGGACTATCCCAGAAAGCCCCACCCAGTTTTCCAGCCTGTCAAGAAGTATGTCGTGATCGACAGTGTCAAATGCAGCACTGAGGTTGAGTAGTACCAGTACTGATAATTTGCCTGTATCAGTATTGAATATCATTTATTATCTTTATGAGCACTGTTTCTGTGCTGTGATGCGATCGGAAACCAGATTGAAAATTGTCAAAGTATCTATTCAAGCTTAAAAATTTGTTCAGCTGATTGAAGACAACTTTTTTTAATGATCTTGCCTATGAAAGGAAGATTTGAAATCGGTCTATAGTTGCTTAAGATGGTCTTATCCAGACTGCTCCTTTTCAGGAGGGGCTTGACAACTGCAGTTGTCAGGAAAAGTTAGGCATTTACCACTTTTAGGAGATCTGCTTCGAAGCTGTTCAACACACCTTTTAAAAAAGATCTGGGAAGTGCATCAAGGGCGCAGGTTGATGTTTTAAGGTGCTGTATGGTTTCTTACAAAATTTTGCCTTCAATTTCTTCGAAAACAGACATAGTAACTACATTCTCAGGTTGTGGTCTGATCTGTCTGACCCCAGAGCAACTCAAGGATGTGCTGATCACCTTTCTGATATTATTGATTTTCTCAGAGAAGAAAGAAGCAAACTCACTGCACTTGCTGTCTGAGAGCATTTTACTGGGAATCTGGCTTGGGGGGTTTGTCAGTCTCTCTAAAGTAGCAAAAAGAGTGCGTGTGTTGTTTAAGTTGCTGTTTATAATATTCGAGAAGAATAATATTCTTTTCATATTTTGCACAGCTGTTGAGTTTCTCCAAGGTGCTTTTTGTCTACCACTATTCTTCCTGACTTTCACAGGAGCAATATCATCAATTACACTTTTAACTTTTGAGTTAAAAGAATCAAGGAGAAAATCAACAGAGTCAGCGGATATGCTTGGTTTTAAAGATATAGCCTTCATAAATAGCACACTAGTGTTCTCATTTAAGCATCTCTTCTTGACAGACACAGATCTAGCTTCAATGAAGGGAGAGATCAATATATCAAAGAAAATACAGAAATGATCAGACAGTACTACATCCTTAATAATAACAATCGATAAGATGTTTAGACCCTTACTGAAAAGTAAATCTAGAGTGTGTCCACGATTGTTTGTGGGACCATGTACATGCTGAGTCAGATCAAAAGATTTTAAAACAGTTTTGATTTATTTTGCCATATTGTTTTCTGCATTATCTATGTGAATGTTAAAATCTCCAGCAATGGCAAAACAGTCAAACTCTGAGAAAATTGTTGATAGCAGTTCTGTAAAGTCCTCAGCAAAGGCTGGAGAGTATTTTGCAGGCCTTTAAATAATGATAAGTTAAACACGTGGAGCACCTTTTAACACAATACCCAGATAGTCGAAAGACGGGTAATTCTCAAATGATATTTGCTTACATTCATAGACATCTTTAAAAAGAGCAGCTAAGCCCCCACCTCTCTTATCCGCTCTGCAGACACTCATAAAAGTAAAGTTGGGAGGGGATGTTTCATTGAGGACTGTTGCACTGCAGCTGTCTTCTAGCCAAGTTTCATTTAGAAACATAAAGTCCAGGTTGTATGTGGTTAAGTCATTGACTAGAAGTGATTTATTTTTTAAGTGAGCGGATGTTTAAAAGTGCTAACTTAACAGTCTTACTTTTTGTCCCCACAGCAATCTTAGTTTGGCGTTTAATAGGCACCAGATTAGATGGGTTTGCTGTAAGGCTTTTGAAGGCCTTAGATTTTCTATCATGTAATTGAACAGCAATAGAGAAAGATTCAGGCACACTGGTTCCCCGCTTGTTTTGTAAACATTTAAGAAAGTTGCTGTTATCATAGCGGGGACCCGACACATATCACTGAGAGCTGGTATCAGTTGTTTTTGGTTCACCTTGAGCCGATGGAGGAGGGTGTGAGCCCTGGCGCCGTGACAGAGGCCGAAGGCTCTCACAGGAGGAGCTGGGCCTGCTCGCTTTGGTGGTTGTGGGGCCTGCCATTTTTTGGTTGACATCTGGGGGCTTGTAGCAAAAGAGTGGGATAGTTTGGTTCCAGCATAGACCAGTTTTTCCATTTTCTCTGAGAAGCACAGAAGTGGAGATGCTGGAGAGAGGGATAACGTGTCTGGGGAGAGGGGCTGTTGCTCTGGTGTTATCGGAGGCTGTAATATGCTGCCCTGGTTTCCCTCGCTGTTTTCCAGAAAGTCGTCATTGGGAGCTGAATCTTGGAGCAGTTCTAATATGTCCCGGTGTGTCTGTGGTGAACTCTGTGGGCAGGGCTCTGCTGAGATTGTGTGATATGTCAACCGCATGTCCATTCATGTGCTGAAGTGAAGTCCTGTGGTCATTCATACTGTGTCCAGGTGTGTGTGTGCCATTCAGGTTGAGTGGATTAGCACACACTGCAGAAGGATGATTGAGGGAGAAGTAGATATTGTCCTTTAGCACTCTTGAACCAAGTTTGTTTGGGTGGAGCCCATCCTGTTGAAACACTTGCCTCTGACTCCAGAACAGATTGAAGTTGTCAATGAGGTTCACTTCTTTTATATTGCAGGTTTTTTGCAGCCATGTGTTAAGCCCAAGCAACCGTGAAAACCTGTTTGTTTCTCTTGCTGGGAGCGGTCCACTGATGAATGTCTGAAATTCAGTCTTTTAAGTGTTTCAAAAAGTTCATTGAAATCCTTCTTAATGAGTTCTGACTGCTCTTTATGAATATCATTCTTCCCCACATGAATGATGAGTCGATTTGCAGTCTTATGTTTCATCAGATTGTTCTGAAGTTCCCCATTTACATCAGAAGTCGTTGCTTGTGGAAGGCAGCACGTAGTTTTATCCCTGCTAATAATGTTTCTGATTATGGAGTCACCCACTATCAGAGTCCTGTGCTCTGCTGCGCTCTGAGCTGAGTGCCGCTGTCTGCTCGACCTTGAGCGCCAGTTAGCAGTGTTAGCTACTGGCTGATTCAGTCTGTGTTCGATCACATTCATCACATTCCTCATTCATTAATACTTCAAATCTGTTCTCAAGATGTATAGGCGGTGGTAGGAGCCCAGTGTTTGCAATCCTTGTCAGAGCCGTATCTGGGGTAGAGGATGCTACTACGGCAATATGTGATGCTTGTGACAATCTGATGTCTCGAGTGCCTTTGGGTCTCGCTCCCTGTTTGTGCCATCGATTTGTAAGTCGATCAGCTTGTTTCTCTACACTCAGTATGGCCTGTATTGGAGCGCTAGATTCATGGGGCTCACCGGCTGTATGCTGAGGGCATCCATGACGAAGCTCTGTTGTGTGTTCCGTCTGGTTTGGTGGTCCCGTAAGTAACTTTGTTTCAAGAACTGCAATCCTTTGTAAAAGTCTCTGGCAGTTAGTGCAGCAAGTAGATTCCAGAAGAGGCATTTTCTCTTATCCTTTTGAATTTAGGCAGATGTGTTTTCCCTTCCCTGGAATGTAAGCTTTAAGTGGGAGGTTGGTCGGAGAAAAGAATTCTGCTTTCTTGTAGTGATCAAGCATTTGAGCACTGTGCTGATTTGCTGAAGTTAAAATTAGGTGATAAAAGGAGATACAATATAAAAATAAAGCGATAGAGCGATAAAAAAAAACGATAGAGCAAAGCACGGAGCAGTAAGCAAGAGCGTCCGAACAGTAGCTGAGCAGATAGTGATTCTAGGAAGATATTAGTCCTGAAGACATTGATTGGTTTTGTTCAGGTGTTTGATTAGGGTTGGAGCTAAACTCTATAGGACAGTGGCCCTCCTGGACCAAAGTGGTCCATCCCTGATGTACAGTTTCTGAATAGATCTCAACTGTGTCTCAAACTATGCTCAGGTAAGCTAAGATACCAAAATCTAGAAAAACTAATGACATATTTCTTATTAGATTCTTAAAACCAAATGATCTAAGCTATGTTATCCATGTTCTATGTTATCCATGTTATTATGGCTCTGTACTTTTATTGTGTGTCAAAAATCAAATCAAGACCCATTTACACCAAGAATGAAAACTATATAGCGTTCACATGTAACAGAGGCCAGCAAGTGAGAGCTGTGCAGATAAACCTCACTTCCCTGATCTAGAGAGGCGCACTAGCAACTGACGCAAGAGACTGCGGTCTTTAGCGTCCTTGTTAGCACGCCCGCCTCCCATGGGGGAAATGAAGGTTTGAGTCCCACTTGGTGCGGGGCGAGTAGGACTGGAGTGTTTACATTAGTGTCGTGACCCGGATGGGAGTGAGGTTTACGGGGTTGAGTGTAACGGAGGCCACCTAGTGAGAGCTGTGCAGGTAAACCTCACTCCCCTAATCTCAAGAGGCGCACTAGCGACTGATGCTAGTGACAGCAATCTTTAGCGTCCTTGTTAGCTCGTCTGTCTCCCAATGCCGGCGACCCAGGTTCGAGGCCCACACGGAGCAGGGTGAGGAGGACCTGAGGGGTTACCAAGCAGCAACCTCCCTGTCTCTCTTGAAACCAACACGGAAGTGAATTAAACTGCAATTCATCGACTGACCGCTTGAGCCAGGCTGCAGAAGTGAGTCAAATCTGCATCTCCCCCATGTTAAAATGCCCAACTTTACAGCAGAAAAAAACATGTTTACAACCTGGAGCAAAAAGTGGTTTTGGTCTTTATAGCTTATTTTGCCCTTCATGACAACTCTGAGGGGTAGGGCTGTGCTCAGAATATCGATACAACGATATATCGTCATGAACTCCTGGCGATACGCGTATCGATACAGCAGCTGCCGTATCGATACTTTTGTGCTTTTGAATGTAGCCAATTCAGGGCTCCAATTTCGGCGCGGGACTGCGCATAATTTGAATAATTCCCGCAGTTTATAATGCGGGAAATTCCCGGAAACATTGATTCACTTTAGCATGTAGGTTGTAGTATTAGTAAATGAATCCACATAGATTATAAAATCAAATCAGTCATTTTAAAACATTCTGTGAGACGCAATTTCACAAACGGCGTGAGTTCAATGCAGTGCTGCGTCTCTCTCTCTCGTCTCGGGCAAGCGTCCAGCGCTGCAGCCGGTGAAACTACACGCTCACGGTTAGGAGTCGGGACTAGGGATGTCAATTTTCACAAATTCCCATGATCGATCGTCGTTTAAATTGACGATCAATTAATCGATTAATCGTTAGCATTAATGGCAAACAGCATTACAGGGTCTGCAAATGATGCTCAAAAAGCTATGTTCCTCACCAAATTAATAATAATGGTTTTTAATCTAAATAAAGGGTTAGTAGGATTGTAAAATGTTTTGATGTGATTGATAAATTAAATTAATTATTTAATATATAAATATAACGACAAATACAATGTGTCACCAACACAGCCTCAGATGCGTGCTTGTCAGAATGTGTGACTGTTTACGTGCTGGAACAACGCACTGAAAACGGCAACTAAACCCAATGAATTCACAACCATTTAATAAAATAGTTTTGTCATGTTATGTAATATGACAGTCCCAAATTAACCATCGTTATTATTAGTTGTGCATTCTGCTTGAGCGGCGCGCGCTGAATGAATAACCGTTGAGCACTTTGTTAGCGTTTATTTAACTCAAAGAAACGCATCCTATTTGATATTAATCAGATATATACAAAATAAACAATCTTACAAAAATTATATCTGCACAAAATGACGTGAATGCACAAGTGAACTTAAACTAAGTTACGTGCGATTCAGAATGACTCATGTTGTGGTGGACGCGCTCAAAGTCTCTGACGAGCTCTTCCTGGAACAACGCGACATGGCATCTAAACCCAAATAATTCACAATGTTTTATTACAATATTCTTCTCTTTATAATCTTGTGTAATATGACAGTCACAATAATCATTATTAGTCGTGCATTGTCATTTGAGCTGAGCACGCTAAAGATCACGTCAATTCTTAACCTAATGCATCCAATATGAGACAAATCAGATATAGATAGGCATACACAAAATAAACTATTAACGTTACAACTTACATTTGCACAAAACAAAAGGCTGCGAATGCACACGCAAACTTATAGTCATGATGAAGGTGTAAAATAGTCCCAAACAACTCCGGTGTGTGTGTGTGTCATTCCGGTGTGTCATTCAGTGGGACTCAACACTTCACCACACCGGCGCGCTCGCTTACATGTTTCGCGGTTGAGCAGCACGCACGCGCATGATCCTGCTTAATCGATGATCGATAAGTTTTATCGATTAAATGTATTATCGACAATTAATCGATCGTCGATTAATCGTTGACATCCCTAGTCGGGACATGACGGAATATTCACTTGCATAATCGGGCCATCGTGACTAAAGTTGACCATTTGCATGTCTTTAAGTCTTACCAGTTTAAACATTCAAACGATTTTAAACTATTCAGTAGGCCTACTTGCGCGCTCTCTGAGAGTTGGTTTTCTCTGCGTGCATACATAGACTAGAGTAAAGCCGCCTCACATACAGCTCGCGAGATTATATCGCTTTAACAGACTAAAACACGCAAAATGATGGAAAAAATTTCGTTCTTGGTAAGTATCCTCTAAACACAGTTGGTTATGTCTTAAATAAGCATAAAGATTTTTAACAGAAACGGCAATTCCCCGGTTGTATGATGAAGTTAAGCGAGATATTCTGCTGTCACTCTCTTAACCCTGAGCATGTCAATCAATTGTTGTTTCTGCATAAAAATTTGAAAATGTAATCATTTAAAATGATTTCAACGTAGAAGAAATGACTTTGTTTGGTGCACATTCCAACACTTAAGACCTGTTAAATACTAGGTGTTTAAAAGAGTTTGAGAAAACTAAGTTAAATTTAAGTTGTTACCGTTTTTGCTTTTATTAATGTTTTAAGTTTTGTTTAGTCATTGAGCAGTGTAGAAATGCTTCAGTGTCACTATAATTGTCATTTCAGTTATTGAGGCAGACTTTAAAAGCATTTAAAAGCAGACTTTAAAAGGAAGAGCCATTCTAAGCTTTTTTATTCATTTAACTCATTGTTTTTTTAGTTATCACAACTGTTATAACACTGGTTATTCAATAAGCAGATATTACTGTTACTAAACTCAGCTCAAAAGAAATTTAAATTCCAAATTGATCCATATCGTGATACATATCGTATCGTGGCTTTAGTATCGTGATACGTATCGTATCGTGACATTGTTGGTGATACACAGCCCTAGTGAGGGGGGTGAATTTTTTTACAACTCATCCGTTTAAATTATATTAAGCCTGCATAATTAAGGGCGTGGCCACTTGAGTGACAAGTGGATTGCGGCCGTTTGTCTGCTGTCTGTTAACGTCACTCTCAGCTAATTCCAGCAGCTGCTGTACTTGCCATCTCTGCCGTGTTTGTGCTTTTTTCGGGATTATTTCATACAGTTTAATACACGCATTATACCTTCGCCCACGCTGTTGGATTCCGCCGTTGTCGAGTATGGAGAGAACAACCAGCGCTGTATTTCCAGTTGTTTTCCTCGCATGCACTAACGTTAATGGATGTCTGACAATTTCCTTGCTAAAAACATCTATAGAAATAGAGACCACACTCGTTATGCGGTACGGTTGCTCTCAAGGAACAGATATGCTTATTTAACTTTTTAGTGTTAAATAAAAAGTACCGTCAGATGAAATCCTGCAGGTGTCAGTGCTTTCTCTCCGTCCATGCAGTAGATGCACACACTTGAATGAGCGCGGATTTCTAGTGCATTTAGTTGAACTTCTGAGCTAATATCTTTGGTTTAACCCATTTGAGAAATTGAGAGGCGGCCAAAATCAGATTTTAAAATGGACTGAATAAAGCTCTTTACGGACTTGACGTGTGATGCCATGCTGACTGACATGTATGCGCATGAATCACTGTCACACGCACAAGCTCAGAGCAATAAGTTACTGCATAATAATACATTTTTATAGCAGAATAATAATACATCACGATACACAGTCTCACTTTTAGTTACGTCTTTTAACTATTATAATATTTCGAAGGGCAAAAACATGAACTTTAACTATTGGCTTTAATTCGTCAATCAGCTGTCACTTTAACGTTAGGCCAGTAGCTCCACCCACGTCCTGCCTTTTTGCCCATTTTCTGTTATCCGGTAGTGACGAGAGGTGACGCGCTGCCAAGATGGCGACGGCCGGCCCCGCCCACTTTAGGCTTCAAAAACGCTCTTCAGAAACCTACGGGTGACGTCACGGACACTACGTCCATTTTTTTTACAGTCTATGGGGGTTACACACACCTACAGATGATAACGTTCTCTTTTTTATAATTGCGCACTGCAGGTATGTCGTCTGCTGTTTTAAATGCTTGAGCTCTGTAAAGTTGGGTGGATTCTGATTGGTTGTCAATGTTTTTATCTTTCATCAGCTGGAAACAATTATTCTGAAATTAATTATTGATATTGTTCCTCTTGGCCATTTGTTGACTTCGGTATTTCATCAAATTAGATCAAGTATTAAAACTTTATAGTTGTCATTATAGTTATCATATTTGGCCTTAACTCCATTACGTCTCATCTCAGGTCATTCAAAAATCCCAGTCTCTTAATGTCATGTTTAATTTGCATGTGTACCTTGAATTCTGGTTAAAGCTGCAGTCCGGCGTTTTTCCTCTTTGTCGCCATCTCTGTTTGAAATCTTTAATTGCAGTTATTCGCGGAATTATTAACTTTGCGTGAGTTGTACATCGGCATGACACAGCGCGGATGAACACTGTTTTGAGGAGACTGCGTGTCTGTCAGTCACCGCGACGGTGTGGATACTGACAAGTTGTCAAGTGCTATGAAATAAACGGTTTATGAACTGAATCCCTGTTAAGCATAAACGTGTTTTACATAATATAACTCTAATATTTTTGGGGAAAAGAATCATTTTCACTTTACCGATCTGATTCAGATCCAATGCTTGACAATGGAGGAGGCGCGTTTAGTTTTCTTGGAGTAGAGTGATTTGCTCCCTCTCATAGCTAGCACAAAATAATTCATATTTACCATAATAGCAAAACGAAAAAAGCCACAACAAAGAAAACTCCGTAACTGTGTGAATTAAGCGAACAAGTGTGCTACTGTTACACGGTTGAACTATTGAAGTCTTACCTGTCCAACAGAAAAAAGCCGTTTCTGCGCCCGTTTTGAACCCCTTCAAATATCACGGAGTTCACGCCACCTTTCAAAAGCCCTGCCAATGTTAATCCTTGTTTTCGCGTGGGCCCGGTTGCAATCTCATTTTTTCTCTACCCACTCCGAAGTCCGAATTCTCCTGCGTTTTACCCATGGTTTTACCACGGGTGAATCTCCAGTTGTCACTGGTGGTTGTCGTTTGAATCTTTCTGGATCAGCCATGAGTTTAATTATTTGAAGAGCTGTGAGAAAAGGCTAAAAGCGTCCAACTCCAACATCCGCTCACGCAATATAGCCTACTTGCCGGGACTCCTTCTTTGTGTGTACAGATGTGACGTTATGACGCAAAGACATGCTCGAATTTCCGGCGGAAATCCACCAGTACCACTGGAATTAAAATCATTATTACAAGCGTTTTGAATCGAGCAAAGGTAAGCAGAGATTTTTGAACACTGGCTGGTTATATTTTTAAATTATTATTATTTTGGATAATTTTTAACCCAAAAAAGTTACGGACAGCAGCTTTAAAAAAAAAGTTATTACAAGTAGGACACTAAAAGTACCAAATGCAGATTAACAGGAGTAACGTTACTTAAAAATATTTGAGTCCTTTCACAAGTATTTTTAGTGAAGCCCTCGGCATGGCATCTACCCAAGTACTTTTATTTGAGCTTCATTTTTTAAATCATTGTTTTGTCCTTTAGTATTAGTGCCGCAGTATGATCATCTGCTAATGGAGCATGTCAACAATGATTAGATTATATTAAGTGTCATGAATTAAGTGCAGACTTCTCTTTGAACAATAATTCGAAAGAGCGTGAATTTTTAAATTAGTGTTAAGTATCTGCAAAAGGCACTTTTCCTAAGCCAATTTCATCCATCGTGTTACATAAATGTGAAACACTCTGGCTTCTATTTCATCCAGAACAATCTCATTCACAAAAGGAAATATTGCGTGTCAACATAATCTGTTGAAAGACCTTTTTTTTTCTCCGCTAATGATTTCATTTGTAGGCAGGCAACATGTGGTATTTGTCATTTCCAATGGCCTAGCATTCAGTTGTACACGAAATGAAATGATAATGGCTCTATAATGCAGTGTGTGTACCTCTCCTCTATTTCTGCAGAGAGAGTGCATAGCAAAAAACACCATCCCTCATTAAGATTTCACTGTGGTAGGTAACCCTGCCACTCATTACAGCCAGTTGCTTCCTGACAATGTTTTCTTCCCTCTTGAGGCAGAATGACAGTGTCTCTGTAGAATCTTAATATGGCTGGTAAACTCCTGGACGTATGTGTGTATATGGGGCTATGAAGGATATATGGAGGAAGAGCAAGGACACCAGGCTGAGACTGCACTCTGTTGTTTTTTTAATGATGAAATTCACTTAAATTGGCAGTAAAATTGTGGCACGGCTACACATGCGGTTTCGTGCATTCAGTCCGTACTTGCTCTCCTTTTGTATTATTAACATGTACGGACGTCTGACTTTCACATTCCCTCGAAAAATCTATTTTTTTAATCAATGGCCAATGGCCATTGATTTTGGAAGACAGACTGTAGTAAATTGAGCCAGTGTTTGATAAAAATGATGGTGTAAAAATTTAGATTAAATTATGAAGCAGTTTGTCAATCCAGTGTGATGTGGTCATTGGGAGATGGTGTCACCGGTTCATTTTAAATGCCTGGGCATCAGTGCCAGTCATGACAAACCCACAGAGCCTGGGACAGGAACGCCAAGGCTTCGACCTCCCTCCCTCCCCTTCTTTCTCTCTCAGACTACCTACAGTGCAGAGTCAAACAAGTTCCTCGCCAATCGATCATACCTTTGTACTACTGTTTTCATGCAACAGATCAATAATGAGGGCAAGTAAACACTTTTGCAGAGCCCCTGCTCCTGTACAAAAGCACTGTTACCCCCATGTGAGCGCAGAGATGTCCTATATGCCAGTGCGGCATGCTGGGTGCGCAATGGCCTCATTGTGTGTTTTGAACCCCAGGGGCCAGGAGGAATCAGTGAGATAAACAAAAGACTTTGGAATCGATGAAACATTTCCCAGGTCATTTCAAGCGCATTGTCCCAGAAATGTTTGCTACTTTGGATCATTGCAGAAATGTGCCTTTCATTGCTAGATTTGAAACTCGCTGTAAATAAGCGTAGCATTTGCAACAGTTTGTTTTGTATTGTAAAGACAGTTCAGCCAAAAAAGAAAATTTTTTCATCAATTACTTACCCTAATGTCATTCCAAACCTGTATGACTTACTTTATTCTACTTTATTCAACATTATTCAATGTTGTTTTAGACCCCTTTGACTTTCATATATGGAAAAAAAAAACAGTCTTCAGAATATTTTCATTCTCATTCTAGAAAGAATCTGATTGGACAAAAATCTGCATAGTGCAGGATGAGTTATCCCCATTTTTATTTAGTTTTTCCGAGAAGAATAAGACTGTGTATTTCTGCTCAAATAAAATTAGTCTCAAAACACAGATTTTGAATTTATATCACTTGAAATGTATAGTTTTGTCAAACAGTAAAATAATTAGCGTCAGAAACAATGTTATGCACTAGAATGTTAGCAACACTTTTGATTAATTAAATGGCACTCTAAAGGACTGACTGGTTTTATAGTTTGGTCTGAAAAGTAGGCTGAGGTAAATAACTAGGATTTGTCACTTCTGATCTATGTCTTTGAATAGGGCTACAGTGTTGAAGAGGCTCATTGAAATGCGGTAGGACTAATGATAGCGCTCCCTCTCTTTCAGCTGAGGATGGCAGTTTTCATGTTCCAGCCCCATGCCAAACATGTTTTACAAGCCCTGTTCAGGGGCGTCCTTGAAATGTAACACAATACAGTATATAGGACAACGTCTGCTGAGACCCTGCCACCTTTTGAGGAGCAGCAAACTGCAGGAAACAAACAAATCAGGTTTTATCTTGCCTGAGGTGTATCGTGAAAGAAAACACATTGACAAAAGAAAAGATGTGGGTATTTTCAAGCTTTGACATGATGTCATGAACTGGGTCATTCCTAATGTGCAGTACATTTCCATGACCCCTTCATGCATCTATTGTATTTGAAAATATTTCATATACACTACCATTTAAAGGTTTGGGGTCAGTAAGATATAGTATTTAATATATATATATATATGCTGTTCTTTTGAACTTTCAATTCATTAAAGAAATGTTTCTTCAGATCCAAATCATCATATTAGAATGATTTCTGAAGGATCATGTGACACTGAAGACTGGAGTAATGATGTTGAAAATTCAGATTTGCCATCAAAAGAAAAACATACATTTATGTAATTTATTTCTGTGATAGCAATGCTGCATTTTCAGCATGTAATTTATACAGAACCGTTATTTTAAATTGTTATAATATTTCCTAATATTGCTGTTTTTCCTGTATTTTGATCAAATAAAAGCGTAAGAAAGAACACAACCTCATTGGTTCACATCACATTCTCTCACAAATTATTTTAGCACTTTAGTGAAATTCAGTCTCTGACAATTCAAAGACAATAAGATTGAACGTTTTCATGCCAATTTAACTATTGAACTTTAACTGGATTTATTGCCAGCCCATTAAAAACAAAATCAATTTAACTTGGATTTTTTCAGCCTATAAGGAAGTAGGAAACAGAAAAGGGGTCTGAGTGTATCATTCTTTTATGTGGCAGTGTTGTATGAGACTGAACTCCATCTCCTTCCCTCTCTGGATCTTTGCTTTTTAAAGCCACTCACATATTCTTCTGCCCAGCAGTCACCTGGGAAGCACATAAATCTGTACATTTCAATCATAAAACCTGCATTTGATCTCTACCTCTGCAGTTTATACCTGCCAGGTCCCCTGTCTTTTTCTCTACCTCTCCTTCTATCTTCCTGCTTGGCGTTTAGGTATGTGCTGTGAGCTGTCATTACTGCTGACTGTGTTTAATGCCAGTGGTGTTTTCCTCTCCCTGGTGGAAGGCTGGAATAGGGCACAGGAGTGCTGGATCTGGTGGCATGTTGTCATTATGGTTGACTCAGCTCTGTCTCCTGCCCTGCTGTTCAGGAACAAGAAAGGTAATCTCTACCTGATGTGAACCCAAACATCAGACAAGCTCTAATATACTCAGCCATAGCTTGCTTTTCCACTTCACAGCCTGCGACCCGAAACACGGACTGCTTGTGTGGACTGATTGGCATTATAATGCTGCTTTATAGTGCAACATTAGCATTCAGGTCTCGTGAAGCTGTTATAATGACCTTGAAGCACGGCCTGACAACACAGTGAAGACAGAAATCGCAGTGGACTGAAAGGGCCATTCCCTTAGGTCTCTTGGTTAAGGGCAATAAAGCTCAGCACATACCTAATATCCTGTTGAGAGGGCAGATATTCTGGACGATTTCCATGCGGAAGGGGCAGAGGAGGGATATGAGAGAAGAAATAGGCAAACTCGTATTTCACAACAAAAATGTGGTTTCTAGGATGTTGCTAAGGTATTTGTGTGGTTGCTTGGACAAAGTCAATATTAATGTAAGGTCTATATAGGCTACTGTATACAGTACACATAGTATTACACATATAAGTATCTTAGGCTGACTTTAATTTGATTTAAAGTATAATAAAATCAGTTCTGCCATGACAACTCTAAGTGTTTTTGGCATGGTAATGGATATGACAATGTTGATATATGTTTGGTCTTGGCAGAATAGATCTGCTACGCTGCTGCTGCTGGTTTTATTGCCGTTTCTGCTGTAGGTTATTACTGTGGCAGAGCAAGTATTGGACTTGCTACTGCCAATACATACATGACACTCTGCTGTGAGCAAGTAAGACATGCGGCCAATATAGCGTACATGAATTGCCCGTAGCAGATCTGTACAGGTGAAGCTGGAGGGTTTTTTGAAAGCGCTGTTAAGGCAAATGCTACCCATGTATTTGAAGGTTGAGCAGCAAGCTCATTGGCTACTGATACAGCAGGAACCAATCCGCTGTGCCCTATAAATAAAATGATGTGATTGCAATCAGTTTGAGTTAAGGACCTATTAGCATGCGCCATCTAAAGTTTCATGACAGAACTTTGTAATAATGTTGCCAAATATGATTACAATTTCAAATAAACATTTTCCATTTAAATGTTTTAATAAGTAATTTATTCCTGTAATGGCATCATTACTCATTACTCTAGTCTTCAGTGTCACATGATCCTTCAGAAATCATTCTAATATGATGGTTTGGTGCTCAAGATGCATCGAGTTGAAAAGAGTCGTGCTGCTTAATATTTTGTGTAAACTATGATACATTTTTCAGGATTCTTTGATTCTTAAAAAGTTCAAAAGAACAGCATTTATCTGAAATAGAAATCGTTTGTTAGATTATAAATGTCTTTGTCACTTTAGATCCATTTAATCTTTACAACTCGAAACAATTTAGTCTTTGCTGTAATTGTAAAAAAATAGTTTACAATATAACTGTTACATGCAATCTAGAAATTTTTTTTGTTTTCCTGGATTTTTAGGGAACGTTTACTTGACAACGATGTAATAAAAACAGAAACGGTTTTCCTTTGCATTTTTAAAAAGTTTCGCGTGAAGACGACAACGTTGTCTAAATGTTCCCCGTTCACACAGATCAAAGAAAATGACTAAAACGTTGTATTATGCATGTCAGGCCAGAAGTTGGTGATGCCCCTTTGTTGTTTTGGTTGTCAAGTACGTGCCTTGACTGAACACGTTATACACATGCGCATGACATCTGTCACGGTTTATGAATTCGCTGTCTCCTTTCTTGTCTCGTGTTGTGGGTTGGGCGGGGTCGCGAACCGTATTTAGTCCCTCTGTTATCTCCTTGTCTTTGTCAGATCGTTGTTGGATGTTCCTGTGTTCCCGCTTGTCTCCTGTTCTCCGTGATCTTGCCTGTTTCCAGTTCGTTGGTTGTTCGTTTATCTTGGCACTTCCGTTCGTCTCATCATATTCATTCCGGTTAACTTCCACCTGGATTACGGACTGTTCCTCGCTTCACCTCCTCTGGTGATCGAGATTGGACTTACCCACAGCGTCCCTGTGCTACCAAGTGCCTTCCCACGGACATTCATCTCATTTATCTGTGTTATCAATAAACTTACCTTTTACTTGCATTTGAATCCTCCGTCTCTTAAGATCCTAACAACATCACCGTTTTCACAAATTCACCTTTTTGTAGTTTACACAGAGACAATAACGGTATCATTTTCAAAAAACGTTTTCAAAAGTTTGCACTTTCAGGCCCCCAAAACGCATTTGTCGTGTGAATGAATGGCCAAAATGCATAAAAAGATTTTCATTTTTAGTTGAAAACAGTTGTGTAAATGGCCCCTTAGTTCCCTTTCGAGGGAACTCGTGATGCGTCAACAACGCTTTGGGAACGCCCCCAGCGTGAATGCGTCTGAAGCATCTATGTCAACTAGTCCAATGGAAAGAATGAGCGTCACGGGCGGATGACGTCATGACCAGGAAGAGATAAAAGCGCATCCGGTGCAAACCGGCATTAGCTTCTGTTGCCTCAGCAAGCGATCTGTGTCTCTGTCTGTTATATTTACATGTTTGGGAAAGATGGCGAAACAAATCTACAAACTGTGTGCTTCTCCTTGCCCGCGTTATTTAACGGGTGGGGATACACACAAGCTTTGTATGATTTGTTTGTGAGTGGAGCATGCGGTTTCAGCCTTCGAGGGGGCTGAATGCCAACATTGCGAAATGCTTTCGCTTCGCATGCTCTGCTCCCGCCTGTCACTTTTTGAGGAACGTGGCCAGGCTCGTGATCCTCAGGGTGCAGGACCCGCTGTTGCAGAGGCAACATGGAGAATGCATTCCTGGAGATCGCAAAAGGATCTTTCGGAGGGGTTGGAGACGGGTCCGAGGGCCTTTTCTCCTTCCTTACCCGGAAGATACAGTGCTCTCCCCCCGGTGTCGGAAGCCCGCTCTGCGGCTTCTTCTGCCCAGGGAGAGAGCCCACCAATGCTTCAGTGCTCTTCCTCCTCCGAGGTTGATGTACTAAGCATTGGAAGTGAAAGCACACTCATGGGAGAAGGAGATTCGCCACCTCCTTCCCCCGCATATGAGGAGCTGGTGGAGGTGATCACTCGCGCTGTGGAAAAATTACATATTGAATGGCCAGCCGAAAAAAGGGACGCTCGTCCCAAAAGCAAATTAGACGAGTGCTTCCTTACATCTAGTACTTCACCTTCACCACGAGGCCTTCCCTTTTTCCCCGATCTTCACAGTGAGCTGTCTAGATCATGGAATAAGCCATACTCGTCAAGACTTTTCAGCCCTCAAGTTCATTTATATTCAGGAATTAGAGGGTTGAAAGAGTATGGATATGAGTCGATGCCCCGGGCTTAACAGACGCTCGCGAGTTATCTGTCGCCCGGTCCAGCATCGTCTCTGAAGGCCTTGGCTTTGCCCACCAAGCCATTAAAAACAACATCCAATTTGGTGGGCAAAGCCTATACGGCAGCAGGTCAAGCTGGAGCCTGCCTTCACACGATGGCTGTGCTTGAGGCTTATTAGGCTGAACTGCTGGGGGATATCGATAAGAGCGAGGGGGTGGGGCCCGATGAGGTTTGCGAACTTCGTCGGGCCACAGATCTGTCTCTCAGATCTGTCTCTCCATCTAGCTCCTCATATCGTGCGCAACAGAAAGAGAGTGTTTCGTCTCGTGCACCTCCACACAAACAATGGAAGCAGACGCAACACTCTCAGCCGAAGTCTTCTAAGTCGAAGCCGGATCTGAGGACCGTTCTTCAGGCTAAGAAGTCTTCGGCTCAAAAAAAGAGGTCCTGACACCACTGGCGTCAGACCTGTAAGGGCAGCCCTGACCGGTGTGGAGCGGTGTACACCTCAGAATACGGTGCCCGTTCCATCTCGGTGTCCTCACGGGACCGTTCTGCCAACCCCGCCAGCCTTGGTGCTTCGGGGCGCAGCGGTCTCCAGTGAGCTTTTGGCGCAGTGTCAACACGATATTGCGTCAGACTTGCACTCTCTAAAGTGGGGTTCAAAAGCAGTCAGATCAGGTAGTTCCTGCTGGTATGTTTCAGGCTCCCGAACTGACTCCCTCTATAACACCAGAGGCCAGCCTCAAGAGGCTGGTTCCCTTAGTAGATTTTCTGGCAGCATGGAAGCTACTGCCAAATATATCTCGTTGGGTCCTGCAGATAGTAGAGAGAGGATACAGAATCCAGTTCGGTTCTCGTCCTCCACGCTACAACGGGGTGCTCACGTTAGTGCATCCCGAGCAGGCTTTGGTAATGGAGCAAGATGTAAAGGCCCTGTTAGCGAAGGAAGCTATAGAACAGGTGTACTCACCGGACAGAGAGTCGGGTTTTTACAGCCGTTATTTCATTGTTCCAAAAGAGGATGGAGGGTCGCGTCCCATTTTAGATCTTCGTCTGTTGAATCGTTCAGTACAGAATAGATCTGAATACAGAATAGACCCCCACGATAGATCTGAAAGACGCCTACTTCCATGTATCCATCCTCCCTCAGCACAGGAGGTTCCTGAGGTTTTCTTACAGGGGCATAGAATACCAATATCGGGTACTTGCATTCGGTCTAGCTTTATCACCCCGCACATTCATGAAGTGCATAGATGCGTAGTACGTAGGGCATATGCATTTTTGAATTACATAAACGACTGGCTGATTCTAGCGGAATCAGAGCAGTTAGCGGTTTGGCACCGAGATGTCGTCCTCGCTCATATGCAAATGTTGGGGTTGAGGCTCAATGCCAAGAAGAGTGTGCTTTCTCCATTACAGAGGACCACTTTCCTTGGTGTGATCTGGGATTCAGTCACGATGCGAGGCGTTCTATCGCCCGCTCGTGTAGCTGCTATCCCCACAGCCACAAAAGAGCTAAAGCTAGGGCAGTCACGCACTGTGAAACAGTTCGAGAGACTGTTAGGCCTCATGGCAGCAATGTGATACCCTTTGGCCTGCTGTACATGAGACCTTTGCAGTTATGGCTCAGGACCAGAGGGTTCTCCCCGAGGGGAAACCCACTTCGTATGATCAAGATCATGCGGTGGTGCCTCCGCGGATTGGTTATATGGAGGAAACACTGGTTCTTAACCTAGGGTCCGATGTTGGGAGCTCTTTGCCATTGAGTTGCTATCTCGACAGATGCTTCCCTCACCGGGTGGGGAGCGGTAATGGAAGGCCGCTCGGCTCAGGGTCTGTAGGAGGAGTCATCATCTCTCTTGGCACATAAATTGCCTGGAGATGATGGCTGTCTTCAATGCGTTGAGACATTTCCTCCCAGACCTGAGGGGCCATCATGTGCTTGTCCGGACAGACAACACATCGGTGGTCTCTTATCTGAACCGTCAGGGGGGTCTGCGTTCGCGTCCACTATGCAAGTTGGCGCACCAGATCCTCCTATGGTCCCTGGGGAAGGTACTCTCCCTGAGGGAAGTGTATATTTCGGGGGACCAGAATATTGGAGCAGACGTCCTGTCGAGGCAGGAGCTGAGGCCAGGGGACTGGAGACTCCACCCCAAGGCGGTGGAGAAAATTTGGGATTTTTCCGGCCAAGCAGAGGTGGATCTGTTTGCGTCTCAGCATACGACGCACTGTCCACTTTGGTTCTCCCTTACTCACCCAGCCCCCTTGGGGCTGGATGCTATGGTGCAGACGTGGCCAAGGCTACATCTGTACGCATTTCCCCATGTTGCTCTGCTCCCAGGAGTTCTGGAGCGAGTCCGCCAGTATGGAATAAGCCTACTGCTAGTAGCACCACGCTGGCCGAGTCGAATCTGGTTTGCGGACCTGATTCATCTCCTAGACGATCCTCCCTTGGAGATCCCGATCAGGAGAGACCTTCTGTCTCAGGCCGGGGGCACAATATTTCACCCCCGACCAGAGATTTGGAATCTGTGGGTTTGGCCTCTGAGGGGGCCCAACTCATAGAGAGTGGTCTCTCAACTGAGGTTGTTGAGACCATTTTAAGCTCCAGAGCTCCCGCTACGAGGAAACTTTATGCACTTAAATGGAGAGTTTTTTCTTTGTGGTGTCACCAGCATCAGTAGGATCCAGTTAACTGTTCAGTAAACACAGTATTCGAGTTCCTGCAAGAGCGCTTTACGTCAGGTCTATGTCCTTCCACGCTCAAGGTCTACGTGGCGACCATTGTGGCTTTCCACGCCCTGGTGGGTGGTATATCGTTGGGTCGAAACCCCCTGATCGCACGTTTCCTTCATGGCACATTGAGGCTGAGGCCTGCAACTCGCACAAGGGTGCCAGCTTGAGACCTTGCAATGGTTCTAGAAGGCAGGTCTAGGACTCCATTCGAGCCATTAGGATTCGGTTTCAGAAAAATTTCTTACTCTTAAGACCATCTTTCTTCTAGCTATTTCATCCCTCAAAAGAGTTGGAGACCCTCAGGCCCTTTCGGTTTCCCCCACTTGCCTTGAGTTTGCACCGGGGATGGTCAAGGCATTTTTATATCCAAAACAGGGATACGTCCCTAACAGTGGCGATTTCTTTAAGACTGCAAGGGAAGCTCAGCTTCCCCTATAATGTCAAAAAATGAATGGTCAAATGTGTACTATTGTGTTAACATTTTATTGACTAAAAATGCGTTAGAACGCGGTCATCTCGAAGATGAGTTCATTCAGAATCAGCTCCATATAGCAGGTCGGCTGACTCATACATTCCCGTAGCGCGTCACGTTGCATTTCCCTATGGCATTTCCCCGTTGAAGCTCAGCGTCCATTGACTTCAATGGGGCTGCTTTAAACAGTTTTTTTCAGTGCTTCGAAACTAGACGGTCATTGGATAAAAGCTGCGATTATGTCCCACCCACGGACGCTCAGCGTCTCTGGGGTGAATAGGGAAGTGGGCTGGCCTGGAGTCCGGGCGTCTGCGTGATGATTGGAGGACTGCATCTCCTTTTGATTGACAGCGATTTCGCACAATAAAGGCAAAGTCACTGACGCGGAAGCTATTCGAGATTTTGAGCTCAGTCTCATCGCGGATTTTGCAAGTGTACTCGAAAGACGAACTGCTGTAATATTTCTTGGTATTTGCAATATTCATCATACATTTCACAGTTTAACCTAATTCCCACATTTCCTCCGTCGATGTCAGGTGCCTTGTTAATGTTACATGTGCGAGCGTGGTGTTTGAATCACAGCACATCTTGGTTTCGGTTTTGTGTCGGGATTTAGACATGCGTGCTCTGCGTGTTTTGTTTTCGGTTGTGAGTGCACAGGATGAGCTTATGGTCGTTCTCGTGCATAACGTTTTGTCTTGTCGTGTTCGCGTGCGGTTTCGTGTTCGCTCTGTTCAGTGTGTTGTTTTTTGTGTAGCACGCGGTTCGTGTTTACATCGGCCGCGTGCTTTCATGTCATGTTTTGTCTTGTGCTGTGTATCACACAGCTTGTGTTTGACACTAGCTGTGTGCTTTCATGTTGTCATGTTTTGTGGGAACACGTGGGTTATGACTGTTCTCATTGTTCTTCATGTCTCATTTTGTGTGAGCACAATTGCTTGTAATTTGTTTTACTGGCCATGTGTTTTTGTCATGTTTGTTGTAAGCACATGGCTTGTCATGTGTTTTCTTTGTGCCATGTGCTCTCCTATCAATTGAGTAGACTCCCATCTTGTTTCCTGATTATTAGTTATTTTGCCCCACCTGTCCTCCCTCATTACCTGCCTTTTTTGCTCCCTATTTATTCTCCTTGTCCTGTGCTGGTTCGTAGTTTTTGTTTGTATTTTTTTATTTTAATATTAAAATAAAGCCCATCAACTATGCACCTGAGTCCTCGCTCTTTTCACCATCCCCACACCTGACAATCGAGTTTAAAAAAAAAAAAGTTTCCCCTCTTTGAAAGACCAGCAGCTGCCACTGGTCCCTAAGGTGCCAACCATGATTCCGAGGCCTATTGTGCTGCAGGCTTTCTGTCCTCCTCCTTTTACCTCTTCGGACCAGGAAAAGCTGAACCTCTTGTGTCTAGTGCGAGCACTAGACACTTGTGTTCATCGGACTTCTCCATGGAGAAAATCCGACCAGCTATTTGTTTGCTTTGGATCACCCAAGAAAGGTCTTCCTGCTTCTAAGCAGATGGTCAGTAAGTGGATAGTCAAGGCTATTTCACTTGCTTACGAGTGCTCTGACCAGCCGTGTCCTTTGGCGGTCAGAGCTCACTCTACGAGGAGTATGGCGGCCTCTAAAACCTTATTATTTGGGGTTTCTCTCCAAGACGTTTATGATGCGGCGGGCTGGTCCTCACCGCTCACGTTCGTGAGGTTTTACAGCTTGGACCTGAATGCTGCCCCAGGTTCTCAGGTGCTTAGCGTACAACAGGCTGACACTCAGGTACTTGAAAGCTTGGCGTTTTGGGTATTCTCGTTCCCAAAGCGTCGTTGACGCAAAAGGGAACATCTCAGGTTACAACTGTAACCATAGTTCCCTGAGAAAGGGAACAAGACGATGTGTCACCCTGCCATACTTCCTGCATCCCTGTGATTGGCTTGCTTCGGCAATTTTCGAAGCTAATGCCGGTTTGCACCTGATGCGCTTTTATCTCTTCCTGGTCATGACGTCACCCGCCCGTGACGCTCATTCTTTCCATTGGACTAGTTGACATAGATGCTTCAGATGCATTCACGCTGGGGGCGTTCCCAAAGTGTCGTTGACGCATCGTCTCATTCCCTTTCTCAGGGAACTATGGTTACAGTCGT
The DNA here is from genome assembly GCA_030578255.1 of Tiaroga cobitis. Taxonomy (NCBI): domain Eukaryota; kingdom Metazoa; phylum Chordata; class Actinopteri; order Cypriniformes; family Leuciscidae; genus Tiaroga; species Tiaroga cobitis. Next base: position 25,610,544 of record CM060592.1, read on the forward strand.
AATCTGAGATGTTTCTCTGTGTTTGTTTCCATGGTGATTCATTTTTTGATTCATTTGCCCCACCTGTAGTGTTGCTTTCGTCAACGAAAATTAAGACTAAATATCGTCGTCAACGAACCTTTAATACGTGACAAAAACGAGACGAGACGCAACGTAAATGCTGGTCATGTGACGACAATAATTAAATGTATAATGCAATATTGTTGACGAATAAAAACGAGACTAAATGTGGTTTACAAAATAAAAACTATGCTAAAATGTCTCTTCATTTTCGTTGACCAAAACGAGACGAGACGAAATGTTATTTAACGTTATTTCGTCTCGTTTACTTGCATTATTATTATTACGCAGACGCAGGCGACTTCACATCTTCAAGCCCCACTCACGGCATTATTTAGAAGATGCAGCTGCGTAAGTTATGGCTGTTTCACACATAGGCTACTCAGTGTGTAGTGCGTATGCGGTGCGTGTTGCGGTGTGTATGCAGGAGCAGCACGCGCTATTGTGCTTTCACATGTGCTGCGTTTGCAGTGCGCAACGGCTGTACCATAATCACCACATTTATTCTCTATTTTTTATTTCAAATCAACATTTTTAGCCTACATCCATTATGTCGTGTTGTTGTGTAGATCTCTGCTCTGCTGTTATGCACGCACCACTCCTTGCCGGACCGCATCCGCGTGCGGTGTGAGCGCTCTAACCATAGGCTCTGTCTAACCTATTAACATGGGTGCGGGAAAAAATACGCACCACATACGCACTTGCAAACGGAGTATGTGTGAAACAGGCGATAGCATAAACGACAACAAACAAAGTTAAGTCTGACACAGAGAAAGGGATTCGTCTTTTGGAGAAAAAGAAGAAATGACATTTGGAAAAACTTTCATTTCATCATGTGTGTAGGCTACTTCTAACATGTTTGGTTGGCAAAATAAATATGTTGTAAATTCAAATCAGAGCGTCTTCCGTGTCTGGAATGGATGTATTCTTGAGTCTATAAGGTAACAATAATATGATAAGATAAAAGAAGATAAGATTGTTTGAAATGGGTTTGGCTAAAAGAAAATTTTGGGTTCTTCTATACTACTAGGTAAAGAGACTAAAATACAATTTTCATCGACTAAAACTAGACTAAAATGTCATCAGTTTTCGTCGACTAAAACTAGACTAAAATGTCATCAGTTTTCGTCGACTAAAACTAGACTAGACTAAAAAGAGTATGAACGTACGGTGGCCGAGACAGCTCAACGCGCTGCAACTGAAGCAAACACATGCAAATAGAAAAACACGCGTGCAAATAGAAAAAAACACCTGCAAATAAAAAGGTGATCTTCATCAGTTTCACAACACACGTGTGCTCCAAATACAGAAACGCGTTGCAAAAGTTCACAACACAACCAAATACAGAAACGCGCTGCAAATAACACAGACCACAACGGAAATGTTTCCAGGGGAACCAAATAAGTGACGAACCCGGCTGGGACGTGCTTATTGCTCGTGAGCTTCCCTATGCCCTACTCCCTTCGAAGGGCAGATGGCAGAGCCCTTAAAGTGGGCCTTTGGAGTGAGCAGGGCTCTAGTGTGCTGTTAGGCAGCCGCGTGGAGCGCACTTGATGAAGGAGCAACGAAAGACAACGTAATTCCTCATTATTTTCATCTGGGATGTTGCCATGACAACGGAGCACGGTGTCCATCAGCTGATCTTACGACAGATATATAACGCTGTTAACATAACAGATGCAAATACATTTTTATTTTTAGTTTACAAAAAAGATTTTAAAATATGCGTTATATATCTGTGTGTCTCAACTTAAAAATTTTGGACCCTACATTACGAAACTTTTCTTTATGAAAATGTAATAACATGAAACAATTTTTACAGTTTAACTGATGTATAGATAAATATCTTTCCTTCATGTTTTTCTTCTTTATCTTTTTTATTTATTTATTTTAGTTTCCAACTCATTGTTCTTTTCTCATTTGTATTCTGATGGCATTGAACATATTGTTAATACATTTTGTACATTGTATACAAGTTTTAGTATACAAAAAATGTAATCTCTGTATGTTTTGCACAAATAAATAAATAAATAAAGCATAATTTTAAGCTGTAAGCACCAGCACGCATAGATTTATGGATATCTATGCCAGCACGTCCCAGCCGGGTTCGTCACTTATTTGGTTCCCCTGGAAACATTTCCGTTGTGGTCTGTGTTATTTGCAGCGCGTTTCTGTATTTGTGTTGTGTTGGAGTATTTGGAGCACACGTGTGTTGTGAAACTGATGAAGATGTTTTCTTAATTTGCGGGTGTTTTTTTTTTTATTTGCACGCGTTTTTTTCTATTTGCATGTGTTTTTTTTCTATTTGCACGCGTTTTTTTCTATTTGCATGTGTTTTCTTCAGTTGCAGCACGTTGAGCTCTCTCGGCCACCGTATGAATGTGACTAAAACGAATAAAAACTAAAATGACAGCTTGACACAAAGACTAGACTAAAACTAAAATTAAAACAGGCCGCCAAAAACAACACTACCCACCTGTTTCCTCCCTAGTTTACCAGTGTATTTATATACAGCCCTCAGTTTGTGTTCTCAGTTGTCTATTCTCATCTTTGTATCCACCTTTTTCCAGACGAGCTGATTGCGTTTTGAATTATGGGAGGCATTTCCAGTTTGGTAAACTTCCAATCAAAAAGACTGAAACAAATAATTTCAAATAATAAGGTTGTGTTGATAATAATCCTAATCAGCCAGTTTGACTAATGAGCTGTCAATCTCCCTTCATGTTTTATTTTTAGACGTCACAAGAATAACATAATGCTTGGTATTTTAATGTGGTGTGGTATCACAAGAATAGGCAAGAGCTCTTTTCAGTCTGCTGCATTTCTGGAATTCAATCTCTTGTTTCTTCCCCACAAATCATTTCTAGGTTTATTTTCACATGGGTGCTTTAAAATGTAATTGTCTCCCCTTTCTTAGTTCTTATCCTCATTAGGAGTGTTTACTGAAATGTTTCTACAGCAGGTAAATACAATATTTGTTATCTGTCAAAATGATGGAAAGCACTGAAATATTATCACCCAATGCTAAAGTTAATGAACATTTTTGATTAAGGCAACATATGTTACATAATTTAGACAAACACTACAGTGATATTTAACCTCTCCGTAATATTGCTGTGGAAAGAATTCAGCTTTTAGAGTTATTCATGGTCTGTAGTAATTTGTTAATGCTTTTACACTTGATGGTTGAAGGGTTTGTAGAATAATATGACTTCAATGTTCATAACGTGAACGTTTCTCTTATTGTTTACAGTTTAACAGAAGTGACTCCCATAATTTGAGCAAATGTCATGGGGAGTAAGATAAATGTGGATAGTGGTTGTTCTTCTGTGTATTATCTCATATATCCTGCTTGTTTGTTATTTAGAATTATTGTTAATTAAAATATACTGCTGCATTCAGTATATCTCTTGACAAGATATTAAGACTATACTGAGTTTGCTGCTCTTAATGGAATAGCTCTAATGGAATAAACCTCTCAATACAGTGTGATTGCTGGCATAATACATATGATTATATATATATATATATATATATATATATATATATATATATATATATATATATATATGAGAGAGAGAGAGAGGAATGGAATGAGGGTTGAATAATTTTGATTACAACTAATATTAGTTGCAATCGAAATGATTCAACCCTTATTGCAAATTAAGTTTATTGGCAAAAATTATGGTTTCACTTTATTTGGATGGTCCCTTTAACACATTCAGTTGACTATAAGTAACGCTGCACCTACATCTCTACTAACTCTCACTAGAGTGTTAGTAGAGTATTAGTAGACTGGTAGGGTTGGGGATAGAATAAGTTGACATGTAGTTACAAAGTTACTTATAGTCTGTAGAATGTCTGTTGGAGGAGCATCACAATAAAGAGTTGGCAGATATTAAGCAGACAGTCTACTAATACTCTAATGAGAGGTAGTTGACACGTAGTTGCAAAGTTACAGTCAACAGAAAGTTCAAAAGGGACCATCAAAATAAAGTGTTACCCAAATTACAGACGTTCAGCTTTTTGCAGTGAACAAATCAAACAAAAGTAATTGAAATAGCTCAATAGAAGAAATGTTTCAAGTGGTTTCCCCAGATTCAACTGAAAATACAAATTTTAATGACTTCTACAGTCTCAAAATGATTCAACCCCTTGAATAGAATCCCTCACAACAGTACAAATCTGCAAAACAGGTGTTGCCTCAAGCCCACCTGATGCAACTAATCAAGGGCTTCATTAGTTGCACCAGGTGTGCTTGAGCTAGAACAGATGAAATATCTAAGTTTGTTGAGTGTCACATTTGACTGCATGTTAGAAATATGGCTAAGTTAAAAGAATGGTCCAAAAAGTTAAGAGAAGGTATCATCGCCCTTCACAAACAAGGAACAGGATACAACACGATAGCAAAGGAACTAAATGTTCCTAGAGACACCGTTGGAAGCATAGTTTTCAAGTTCAAAGATCAAGGAACAGTGGTTACACTACCTGGATGGGGCAGAAAAAGGAAGCTATCAACAGATGCAACCAGATTTCTAAGTTGCAGTGGTGGTAGCTCGGTGATGCTCTGGGGCTGCTTTGCATCCTCTGGCACTGGAAACCTGCAGCGTGTGGAAGGCAAGGTGGATTCATTGAAGTATCAGGAAATCCTAGGAGAAAATGTCATGCCGTCAGTGAGGAGGCTGAATCTGGGGCATCGTTGGACCTTCCAAAAGGACAATGATCCCAAGCATACCTCAAATTCCACCAAGGCTTGGTTGAGGAAGTAGTCCTGGAAGATTTTATAGTGGCCATCACAGTCACCTGACTTGAACCCCATAGAAAATCTCTGCTGGGATTTGAAGAAGGTAGTTGCAGCACGCAAACCCAAGAATATTACTGAACTGGAGGCCATTGCTCATGAGGAATGAGCTAAGATTCTTCAGAAATGCTGCTAGAAGCTGGTGAGTACATTTCATTTGCAGCAGGATAAAAGCATAAGGGTGTTCTACTAAGTACTAAAGATGCTTACCATGAAGGGGTTGAATAATTTAGAGACTGCAGAAGTCATTAAAAGTTCCTTTTTTAGATGAATTTGGGGTAATCACTTGAAACATTTGTTGTGGTGAGCTATTTCAATTACTTTTGTTTGAGTTGTTCATTGCAAACAGCTGAAAATATGTAAATTTGGCCAATAAACCTGATTTGCAATGTGGTGGGTTGAATAATTTCGATTACAACTGTGTGTGTGTGTGTATATACATGTATGTGTATATATATATATATATATATATATATATATATATATATATATATATACATGTATGTGTGTATATATATATATATATATATATATATATATATATATATATATATATATATATATATATATATATATATATATTTCTTTTCCTTTTTTTCTTTCTTCTATTGTAAAATGTATATTTACACCCAGTATTCATCATACCTTTTATACACAATATAACAATATTTTTCACAATATGCACAATAATGGTAAACAGTGGAAATGAAATAGAATTATACGAGTAATGACTTGGCAACGTCAATTATTTAGTTCATGATGAAATATATTACACAGCAGGTGCTGGAATCTTTTTCTAGTATGTTTTTTGTTTTTTTGTACTGAAGTGTTGAGGCCTACTGCAAAGGCTGTTTTTATGTCTGGAAGTTTTGATAGTTTTGCAGCAATTCTTGGAAGGCAGCAGGTCAGAGATGCGAGCAAGATGGGAGGGGTCTCTGATGATCTTGACAGCCTGGATCTTGATTCATATAGGTCCCAATGATTTTCTCATCTGGGTGCACCAATGTGAAAGATTATGCTCAGATCACGTGCTGTGAACTTTTCAACCGGTTGTGTTCTGTTGGTGGTGAAATCTGTAATTCACCTGCAGTTAGCATCAGGGACGGTCAACTGCTTGGCCAGTAAAGCTCTAGTATTATGGTTGTTAAACGCAGAGCTTATAAAGGACCACTTAATTAAAAACAACCCCAGAGAGGCATTTTGAAGGTCTTTGAAAGAAGTGCAAAAGTCAAAAATGTGCCCACATGAGGGGCTCTGCTTCGAAAAAGAGCTCTCTTTTTTTGGAACACATTTGGTTATCAGAATTTTTAACTTGAAGGAAACCCCATTGTCATAATACAGTATCCCTTTTCTCTATTATATTTCCAGTATTTCTGCTGTAATTATGACAAAGCTGTTTACAAACTTTTTTTATTGATGTGGTAAATTAATTTAACCCTCTGGTGCTCTTCAGTCACTTTTGACCGATTTTTTTTTATGTTTTTTATTTAATTTTTTTAAATCACAGCATAGAAAGATACTCTATTAAAGTTGGTAAAGAAACAACGTTTTTTTGGGAACGACCTTCGGCAATAAATGGTCTAAAAAGTTTGAAAGATAATTGTTAAAGCCGTGGATATTTGAAAGGTTTTAGCAAAGACTAAATGGGGAGCAGAAAGCTTCTAAATCTTACAGAACACTCATCATATCTCATTTAGAATATGGAATTATAGTATGGTTTAACAAGAAAGAAATATATCAAACTTTTGAACAAAGTTCACCATCAAGGATTGTAACATGGCTCTGGGAGATTTCAGAATTTCTCCAATTCCAGGTTTACATGTGGAGGCAATGAACTCCTATTAGAGACCAGGCGTCTCAAATATCCCTACAATTAATGACAAAAGGTAATTTTGTAACCCTAACACAAGTTCACATCTGTATGGGAAAATATTCAAACTCTTGGATTACGGATATATCCTATTTAGAAAACGTATAGTTGATTTAAGTTGATTTAAACTTATTGGAGCAGACACACTTCTGCACTATTTCCCCATGTAGTATGTTAGAAACATCTCCCTGATATCCAAGATTTGTTGTAAGTAATCATTTGGATGTGTTTCCATTTTTTTATTTTAGCTTCCATAGATCAATGACCTGAGAATGAGTGCCAGCTGCATTCGTCCTTAATCTTCATAAAAGTGGAATTAGAAATCCCAATCAGAGTTCAGTGTTAAGAGTGTTCTTAAATCTCCAAATAGGATATTACAAGTTCTTAATATCCACCGCTATATACTCCCGAGTCCAGTATCTCATAAACACGTTTTATTACATTTTTCTGGTTTAAGTTCTTTTAGGAAATTATATTACTCAGCAAACACTTTCGAAGAAATGTCTAACAGAGTTAACCTTGAATCAGTTTTAGTTCTTATCGAAAGCAATTAAAAAAAGTATATAGGTTAAATTGCTCTTTTATGGTATTTCAACTTGTTACTTGCCATGAAAATAGCTAAGAAAGATGGCATGGCGTTAAAACAGCCAAACAACCTTGGGTGCATGAGAGCAACTGAATGTTTAAAATCCCCTGAAATTCCCTCAGGTGTCAAATGAATCACAAGGCCACTTATGTGGTTGTAAATGGTTATGATTACTATTACTTCCTTGAAGTGACTATGGCATCTTACCTCATTTCTCCTCCATTCCCTGCTGAGGCGACGTGGGTGCACACTGGTTTCACACATGCAAACATATCCACTCCATTTCCATCCCCCGACAATAGTTCACGCTGCACATCACACACACACACCTGAGTAATTTCCCTTTTTTTCCTGCTTTGTTTTGTAAATACTTACCTGTGTCTCAGGTTTGTTAGCGTCTGTGAAGTCAGTGTGCATCCGAATCAGCTTCCCAGCTCCAGAGCTTGTGATTCAGCACACACTGGTAAGGACTTGGCTCACTACTAATTAGGACAGTGATTACTCAATTTCCGGTGACATGACTATGTACAACGTTAACATATCATTGTAGAACGTCACCACTGGTATCAACAACAGGCAGGATCTATATCTTTTTGATTCTATTTTTTTTATGTGGTTTAAACACATTGTTCTGTTACATATCCTTACAACTTTTAAGTCAAATATAAATTCTAAATGTTAGCTAGATGTGATACCTGTCTAGCTATGGGTTTATACTGACATATAATTAAAAAAAAAACGGTTTGTCTTTTCAAATCTTCTATCATGTGCATTTTTGCCTTTTTATTTCTTTGTTACTTTTGTATATAGCTTTGGTTATTTTCTTACTGCATGGGACTGACTGTTATCACCTCTCGAACACTGTAAATAAACAGTGTGTGTGTGTGCGTGCAAACCCAGATTCTTCTGACAGCAGGCCTGGGAAGACCTGCTGTCTCACAATCAAGCAATTCATTTGCAGACTTTCTATGGAATGCCCGTATGAGTAGTGTGCCCTTGCTGCAGTGCCCTTCAAAGGCGCAAAAAATGCATTTGCTTCTTACCCTCTGTCATTAGGACAATGGAGAAACCTGTTTTCACCTGTTTTGTCTTCTCTTTTAAAAAAAAGTCAGGGCCCTCATAAATGCACATCATTGCTTCTACTGCAAAATGTAACCTACAGCTGTATATGTGTCTTATCTGCTGTAAAATAATATACACTAAGAGCAAACCTGAGATTGCCTTGTTATTAATGGCTTGATTTTAGAAAAAGGAAAAGCAAAAAACAAATTCTATTTAAAGAAATATAATCTTCTAAATCTTTCTCAGCGGAGGTTTTAAATGTGGCTGTTGATAAAGATCACCCAGGACAGACTGTGGAGGAAATTTGATTTGAACCGATTGTGGTTAAGGCTGTTATGTTATTTATACAGGAATAGTAACTTACACATGTGCACACACATAATAATACACCCCTCTAGACACACCCCTGTATGTGACATCAGCTGTAAATGAAAGCCATTTGATTGGAAGAGCAAATTATACAATTGTTATGGAAAATTATGAAGACAGTATGGGATGATTACAAATAGTTAAGACAATATGAATGCAAAGCCCTGAATTTAGCACATTTAAAGACACCAAAAATTTTACAAGCCACATACAATATGATCACTTTATGCAAACAACAACAAAAAAAGCAAGAGGAATAAGTGGTATTTCCTTGATCTACAGTATAATTAGCATGTGTTCATATTGATTATTAGCATTGATTTTACCCTAACCTAAAAAAGTACAAGGGGTTACATACACTATATGTCCATGCAATAATTTCTCTGGAATTATTGGTCACTCACACATAATTACTTGAGTATTGATCATTGTAAGTTAATATGCAGAACCATTTCCTTCTGAGATGTATGGGGTTAGAATTGTTGCATTGTTCCAAATAAATAGACTGAAATCTTTAAATAAATTGCTGAGAAAAAGTGCTGTGATTGGTCAGCGCAAAATGTGGCTGTTATCGGATTGGCTTAAGTAGACACTTATTTGTGGATTTGTCTGCACGTCTTGAGTTGACGCTTGAAGTGTTTCAAAATCCTCAAATGCACTGATATACAAATGCAGAAGTGATTCACAAATGAATTCCAGACAGGAGTTATGTTTGTGACATAAAACACATATGTAAACATTTTTTTTTTGTTGCAAATCTCATTTTATTTATTTGTGAATTTGTTTACTTTTTGTGAATCTCTTTACATACTCAATCTATTTATTTGTAATAATGCAACAATTCTATCCCCTCCTTGAACTGCCACCTTAACGTGGTGGAGGGGTTTGAGTACCCGAATGAACCTAGGAGCTATGTTGTCTGGGGCTATATGCCCCTGGTAGGGTCTCCCAAGGCAAACAGGTCCTAGGTGACGGGTCAGACTAAGAGCGGTTCAAAAACCCCTTATGAGAAAATTTGTTTTAAGGACCGTGACGTCGCCCGGTATGGCGCAGCCGGGGCCCCACCCTGGAGCCAGGCCCGGGGTTGGGGCTCGTATGCGAGCGCCTGGTGGCTGGGCCTCTCCCCACGGGGTCCGGCCGGGCTCAGCCCGAAGGAGCGACGTGGGACCGCCTTCCCGTGGGCTCACCACCTGCAGGAGGAGCCGTAAGGGCCCGGTGCAGAGAGGATCGGGCGGCAGTCAAAGGCAGGGGCCTCGGCGACCCGATCCCTGGACACGGAAACTAGCCTTAGGGACGTGGAACGTCACCTCGCTGGCGGGGAAGGAGCCTGAGATTGTGCGTGAGGTTGAGAGGTTCCGACTAGAGATAGTCGGGATCACCTCTACGCATGGCTTGGGCTCTGGAACCACACTCCTTGAGAGAGGATGGACTCTCCACCACTCTGGAGTTGCCCATGGTGAGAGGCGACGGGCTGGTGTGGGTTTGCTTATAGCCCCCCAGCTCAGCCGCCATGTGTTGGAGTTTACCCCGGTGAACGAGAGGGTCATTTCCCTGCGCCTATGGGTCGGGGATAGGTCTCTCACTGTCGTGTGTGCCTACGGGCCAAACGGCAGTGCAGAGTACCCGGCCTTCTTGGGGTCTCTAGGAGGAGTGCTGGAAAGTGCTCCAACTGGGGACTCCGTCGTTCTACTGGGGGACTTCAACGCTCACGTGGGCAACGACAGTAACACCTGGAGGGGCGTGATTGGGAGGAACGGCCCCCCCGACCTGAACCCGAGTGGTGTTCAGTTATTGGACTTCTGTGCTAGTTACAGTTTGTCCATAACGAACACCATGTTCAGGCATAAGGGTGTCCACCAGTGCACGTGGCACCAGGACACCCTAGGTCGTAGGTCGATGATCGACTTTGTGGTCGTTTCATCTGACCTGCGGCCGTATGTCTTGGACACTCGGGTGAAGAGAGGGGCGGAGCTGTCAACTGATCACCACCTGGTGGTGAGTTGGATCCGATGGCGGGGGAGGAGGCTTGACAGACTCGGCAGACCCAAGCGTACTGTAAGGGTTTGCTGGGAACGTTTGGCCGAATCTCCTGTCAGAGAGATCTTCAACTCTCACCTCCGGCAGAGCTACGACCAGATCCCGAGGGAGGCTGGAGATATTGAGTCTGAGTGGACCATGTTCTCCACCTCCATTGTTGAAGCGGCTGCTCGGAGCTGTGGCCGTAAGGTCTCCGGTGCCTGTCGAGGCGGCAATCCCCGAACCCGGTGGTGGACACCGGAAGTAAAGGATGCCGTCAAGCTGAAGAAGGAGTCCTATCGGGCCTGGCTGGCTTGTGGGACTCCGGAGGCAGCTGACAGGTACCGGCAGGCCAAGCGGACTGCGGCCCGGGTGGTAGTGGAGGCAAAAACTCGGGCCTGGGAGGAGTTCGGTGAGGCCATGGAGAAGGACTATCGGCTGGCCTCGAAGAGATTCTGGCAAACTGTCCGGCGCCTCAGGGGGGGGAAACAGTCCCCCACCAATGCTGTTTACAGTAGGGGTGGGCGGCTGTTGACCTCAACTGGGGATGTCGTCGGACGGTGGAAGGAATACTTCGAGGATCTCCTAAATCCCACCGTCACGTCTTCCATTGAGGAAGCAGAGGCTGAGGGCTCAGAGGTGGACTCGTCCATCACCCTAGCTGAGGTCACCGAGGTAGTCAAGAAACTCCTCGGTGGCAAGGCACCGGGGTTGGATGAGATCCGCCCTGAATACCTCAAGTCTCTGGATGTTGTGGGGCTGTCTTGGTTGACACGCCTCTGCAGCAACGTGTGGCAGTCGGGGACAGTGCCACTGGGATGGCAGACCGGGGTGGTGGTTCCCCTTTTTAAGAAGGGGGACCGGAGGGTGTGTTCCAACTACAGGGGGATCACACTTCTCAGCCTCCCTGGGAAAGTCTATGCCAGGGTACTGGAGAGGAGAATACGGCCGATAGTGGAACCTCGGATTCAGGAGGAACAGTGTGGTTTTCGTCCGGGCCGTGGAACACTGGACCAGCTCTATACTCTCTACAGGGTGCTGGAGGGTTCATGGGAGTTTGCCCAACCAGTCCACATGTGTTTTGTGGATTTGGAGAAGGCATTCGACTGTGTCCCCCGAGGCGGCCTGTGGAGGGTGCTCCGGGAATATGGGGTCCGGGGTCCTTTGCTAAGGGCTGTCCGGTCCCTGTATGACCGAAGCAGGAGCTTGGTTCGCATTGCCGGTAATAAGTCAGACTTCTTCCCAGTGCATGTTGGACTCCGGCAGGGCTGCCCTTTGTCGCCGGTTCTGTTCATAATTTTTATGGACAGAATTTCTAGGCGCAGCCAGGGGCCGGAGGGTGTCAGGTTTGGGGGACCACGCGATTTCGTCTCTGCTCTTTGCGGATGATGTTGTCATGTTGGCCCCCTCACACCAGGACCTTCAGCATGCACTGGGAGGGTTTGCAGCCGAGTGTGAAGCGGCTGGGATGAGAATCAGCACCTCCAAATCCGAGGCCATGGTCCTCAGTCGGAAAAGGGTGGCTTGCCCACTTCAGGTTGGTGGAGAAATCCTTCCTCAAGTGGAGGAGTTTAAGTATCTTGGGGTTTTGTTCACGAGTGAGGGAAGGATGGAACGGGAGATTGACAGATGGATCGGTGCAGCTTCTGCAGCAATGCGGTCGATGTACCGGTCTTTTGTGGTGAAGAAGAAGCTGAGCCGTAAGGCAAAGCTCTCGATTTACCGGTCAATCTACGTTCCTACTCTCACCTATGGTCATGAGCTTTGGGTCATGACCGAAAGGACAAGATCCCGGATACAGGCGGCCGAAATGAGCTTTCTCCGCAGGGTGGCTGGGCGATCCCTTAGAGATAGGGTGAGAAGCTCGGTCACTCGGGAGGAGCTCAGAGTAGAGCCGCTGCTCCTCCACATCGAGAGGGGTCAGCTGAGGTGGCTCGGGCATCTGTTCAGGATGCCTCCTGGACGCCTCCCTGGGGAGGTGTTCCGGGCACGTCCCACTGGGCGGAGGCCCCGGGGAAGATCTAGGTCACGCTGGAGAGACTATGTCTCCCGGCTGGCCTGGGAACGCCTCGGTGTTTCTAGGGAGAGGGAAGTCTGGGCATCTCTGCTTAGACTGCTGCCCCCGCGACCCGGCCCCGGATGAAGCGGAAGAAGATGGATGGAATTCTATCCCCATAGAGATGCCCCTCCCAACTAATGCAACTTCCCATGTACTACAAGTGATTCGCTGCATGTTCACAACCTGAATTATAGAGCTTCTATTTGCTGTTAAACTGCTAGACATAAACCCCTGCCACAAAACCACCATGTCACCAGTCCATAGCAGACAGGTCACATCATCTGTGATTTCAAATAGGACACTGTGTTTGCCCCTCTCAACCTGACTAAAAAAAAATCCGTCTGCAACGTCCTGGAGAAGGTCTTGTGAATTCCACGGACTGTAATGAATTATTAATGGAATAAATCTCCAACAAAAGGGCAAGAAAAAGACATGTCTCTTGGCATGAGTAGCAAGAAAATGAATATAGTCTCAAGGCTAAGCAGGTAGACAAAGGCAAGATATATCAGTGAAATAGCAGGACAGCCTTATAGGAAGGCAGCGCCGTTCTCCACATATTTCAGTCACTGAGAAAAGCACATGAGCACGTCATTACCGATGCTTTGCTGACTGTGGGCTGTAGGGGTTGTAACACGAGGTCAGTTGTAACACTGTCAGTTTGACAAGTCAGAAAAGAGCTGTGGTGATGTCATCAATATACACTCGCATAACTTTTGAGCTCACATGAGAAGTGGCATGTGACCGAGCAACATTGTAAATTTTATGAACCAAAAAAAAAAATTTTTTCAGGAAGGAAAATAAAAATTACTTTTTGCCTAGCAATAATTGATTTGTAGATACATTTATTTGACTTGCATTATCAGTTATTTGACTTGCATAAAGTTTCTCTAGTTCAATGTGATGCTTTGCATTCATGACAACTTGCTAAACTGAAAAAATTAGAAAAATGCTAAAACAGTTAGCTAAGTTATGACTGTTAGTTGTAACAGTTCATTAAAATGTTGCAACCAACCCCTTATGATGATTCCATTATAAATATCATCACCCGTTAAGACAAAATCATGAGTTTTTTGTTGTGCATTGAGGAATTTATGTAGTAGGCTAAATATGTTTCCATCATAGTTTATGTGTCTGTCTTCTTATCAGACAAAAACGTTTTTTTTTTGTGTGTGCACATTTTTAGAATTTATGCAGAAATCTGCGTTTCCATCCAGCGTTTTTATGTGATATCCCAAAATTCACATACAATTGGTGGATGGCAACATAGCTATGAGTAAACTGTTGTATGACAGTAATACAGAGCACACAAACAAACAAATACACACAGCAATTGTTTTGTGCTAAATTTAAAGTCCTCAGAGAAATACAATACAATGTTTTTTGTTACTTTACATTGCTGACTTTATTCAAAACGTCCTCGGGTTACGACTGTAACCCTTGTTCCCTGAGAAGGGAACGAGAACTGCGTCGAATGACACTTTGGGGGAACGCCCCTCAGCGTAGCGTCTCTGAAGTATGAATGAAACTAAGCCAATCTCCGATTGGTGTTGCGTCATGACGTAATGTGTGACGGCACATAGGCGGAAGCTATAAAAGGAGCCGGCACACATGAGATGTCAGCTTCTGTGATGAAGCAAGCGCTCCCAGGCAGGGGAAGGCGTGGCCAAGGGACGCAGTTCTCGTTCCCTTCTCAGGGAACAAGGGTTACAGAGAGCACAAGAGTGTCAGGTGTTGATGGGATGTCCAAGCTATAAAACCTATTAAAGGTATGGGGGGTGGCCCATCCAGCTGCATCGCAGACCTCCTGGATAGGGGCCCCCGAAAGGAGGGCTCTAGAGGACGCCATGCCTCTGTTAGAGTGAGCCCTCACGGCCAAAGGTGAAGGCAGATTGCGCACCTGGTAGGCCAAAGAAATAGCATGGACAATCCAGTTGCTGATGGTCTGCTTGGAGGCGGGAAGACCCTTCTTGGGCGACCCAAAACACACCAGCAACTGGTCTGACTTCCGCCATGAAGAGGACCTCTGAATGTAAATACTCAGTGCTCTGACAGGGCAGAGCATGTGAAGTCTCTCTTCATCCGCCATCACGTGAGGTGGAGGATGAAAAGCCTGCAGAACCGTAGGCCGTGCCGCACTGGACGGCACCTTAGGCAAATAGCCGGGCCTAGGGTGAAGAATGGCCTTAATGTTGCCTGGAGCAAACTTCAGGCACTCGTTAGATATGGAGAGCGCCTGGAGATCTCCTACCCTCCTCAGAGAAGTAATGGCCAACAGAAAAGCGACCTTCAGCGACAGGTTCTTGGCCTCAGCCGACTCCAGCGGTTCGAAGGGGGCCTCAGCCAACCCTTCAAGAACCACTGCCAGGTCCCATGTGGGAACCCTGGTACGAGCCGCAGGTATCATCCTCCATGCCCCACGGAGGAAACGTACGACCAGCTGGTGTCTCCCCAGAGGCCCATCACTCAGAGGAGCATGGAAAGCCGCAATGGCAGCCACGTACACCTTGAGTGTGGACAGGGTAAGACCAGTGGAGAAGCGATCTTGGAGGAACTCCAGCACTGAAGCCACTGGGCAGTTAACTGGGTCCACCTCACGCTCTCTACACCAAATGGTGAAGACATTCCACTTTAAACCGTACAATTTCCTCGTGGAGGGAGCTCTAGAGCTGAGTATGGTCTCCACTACTCCAGCTGATAGGCCGGCCTCTAGGTACCGTGCCCCCTCAGGGGCCAGACCCACAGTTTCCATAACTCGGGCCGAGGGTGAAATATTGAGCCCTCTGCCTGTGTCAGCAGGTCCCTCCTGAGGGCCGTCCAGGAGCAAAATTATGTTTAAGAACCATACTCGGGCCGGCCACAAGGGGGCTACCAACAGTAGACTGATCCCGTCGCGACGGACTCTCTCTAGAACTCCCGGGAGCAGAGCGATCAGGGGAAATGCGTACAGACGTAGCCTCGGCCACGTCTGCACCAAGGCATCCAACCCCAGCGGGGCTGGATGGGAGAGGGAATACCACAGTGGGCAATGGGACGTCTCTCGAGACGCGAACAAGTCCACTTCCACTGGGCCGAACCTCTGAGATATTGACTCCACCACCTCGGGGTGGGTCTCCTTTCCCCGGGCCTCAGCCCGTCTCGACAGGATGTTTGCTCCCTGATTCTGACTCCCCGGGATGTATGTTGCTCTTAGAGACAATAGTTTCCCCTGGGACCACAGGAGGATCTGATGCGCCAGTCTGCATAGAGGGCGAGACCTCAGACCCCCCTGATGGTTTATATAGGCCACTACCGACATGTTGTCTGACCTCACAAGGACATGATAGCCTTTGAGGTCCAGCAGGAAGCTCCTCAGAGCTCGGAACACCGCCAACATCTCCAGGCAGTTTATGTGCCAGGAGGCATGATGGTCCTGCCATAGGCCTGTCGTAAAGCGGCCGTCCATGACCGCGCCCCAGCCCGTGAGGGAGGCGTCTGTCGAAACGGTTCTCCGGCGACATGACGCTCCTAACACTGGACCTTGGGACAGAAACCAAGCTTTCTTCCACATAGATAGGGAACGAAGGCATCTGCGTGTAACCCTTATCATGTGGAACGGGTTTCCCCTCAGGGAGAACCCCTTGGTTTTTAACCACCACTGAAGGGCCCTGATGTGCAGCAGGCCGAATGGAATGATACTGGACGCTGCTGCCATGAGCCCCGACACTCTCTGGAAGTGCGTTACGGTGATGGCTTGGCCTAGCTTTATCCCGGACACTGTGGTCAGGATGGATTTGATCCGTGCAGGAGACAATTGTGCCCGCATCGTGACCGAATCCCACACCACTCCCAGGAACGTAGTTCTCTGGGCTGGTGTCAACTCGCTCTTTTTCATGTTGAGTCTCAACCCCAGGCTTTGGATGTGGGCGAGGACGACATCTCGATGCCGAACCGCCAGCTCTTGCGACTGCGCTAAAATCAGCCAGTCGTCGATATAATTGAGCACCCTGATGCCCTGAAGCCTCAGCGGTGCCAGAGCTGCATCCATACATTTGAGCTAGGCCGAACGGAAGAACCCGATATTGGTAAGCTTCGCCCCCGAAAGCGAACGTCAGGAACTTCCTGTGAGATGGAAGGATGGATATGTGGAAGTATGCGTCCTTTAGATCTATCGTGACAAACAAATCCTCGGACTAAATTTGACTCACGATAATGGGAATAGTGAGCATCTTGAACCTGAATCTCCTCAGAGAACGGTTCAGGTGCCTGAGATCTATTATTGGACGCAACCCCCCATCCTTCTTGGGAACTATGAAGTAGCGGCTGTAAAAGCCGGACTCCCTGTCCGGTGGAGGAATACGATCTATAGCCTCCTTTGCCAGCAGGGAGTTTACTTCCTGTTCCAATACCCGACCCTGCACTGGGTCGACTACAGTCCAGACCACCCCATTGAATCTGGGTGGGCGGAAACTGAACTGCAGCCTGTACCCATTTTGAATGGTGCGCAGGGCCCAAGGAGAAATATTCGCCAGATTTTTCCATGCATCGAAATATTTTACCAAGGGAACCAGGCTCTCGAGCCTGGCTTCGGGTATTAATCGGGATTCGTTCTCGGCCCCCTGAAGCGGATTCCCGGCAGGGCTGAACCGAAAATGATGCTCGATGGGCGAATGCAAATGCTGCCTGACCGCAAGCCTGTGGGGCGGACAGTGCAGCCTGCATTCGCTGGAAACCGGCGCGTCCCGAAACGTGTTTAACGGCGGGAGAGCAACATCGATTTCCTGCGGGCTCCGCGAAAGAGACGACCTCTGTCGCTCCACCACAGGTGGGGCCGCCCGCAAATAACCTAGGCTGGCTAGGACCTCTTTGAGGAAGCCTTCTTAACCCTGCAGGACGACCCTCAGGTCGCCCTGTTTAGGCTGAGGCTTGGCTTGAGAGTGCCATCTATGCCCCCAAGCTCCTTGAGGAGTGGCTATAGAAGCGGTACTCTTTCACCAAAAAATACTGTTTTAATATTATTACAGTCTCGTAATCTACACGCTGCCTCGGCAAACGTGAAAATCGAGCCGTAACAATATATTTGGCTTTCATCCCTCGAGAAGAAAGTCAACAGGTGTGAGGCTGAAACATCCGACAGCGCATGGTTTATTTTGTAGGCCTACGCGTCGAGATATTTCTCAATGAACACTGCCAGCACCCTCAGGAGCTGACTGTGAATGCCTCGCACAAAACAGTATTATTTCCCATGATTGTGTGTCCCTATTATTGTAGACTCGTAATCTACGCGCTGCCTCGGCAACGGCGAGATTCGAGTCATTCACAATATATTTGGCTTTCATCTCTCGAGAAGAAAGTCAATGGGCGCGAGGCTGAAACACCCGAACACACGGCTGTGTGTGCGTCGAGATATTTCTCAATGAACACAGCCAGCGCTGACTGAGGAGCTGACTGTGCATGCCTCGCACCCACACAGAATCTTTATTGCAGAGTAGACCGAATCTACGCGCTGCCTCGACAAACGCGAGATCCGAGTCACTATAGATTCTTTATTGCAATGCAGACCTTAAATCTACGCGCTGCCTCGACAAACGCGAGATCCCAGTCACAGAATCTTTATTGCAGAGTAGACCGAATCTACGCGCTGCCTCAACAAACGTGAGATTCGAGTCACTAGATTCTTTATTGCAATGCAGACCTTAAATCTACGCGCTGCCTCGGCAAACGCGCGATCCCAGTCACAGAATCTTTATTGCAAAAGTAGACCCGTCTACACGCTGCCTCGGCAAACGCAAGATCCGAGCCACTAGATTCTGAATTGCAATGCAGACCTTCAATCTACGCGCTGCCTCGGCAAACGCGAGATCCCAGTCACAGAATCTTTATTGCTGAGTAGACCCGTAATCTACACGCTGCCTCGGCAAACGCGAGATCCGAGCCACTAGATTCCATATTGCAATAATTTAGGACAATTCTTATGGGACAAACAACACCAAATAGGACAGACAGTTTGACACAGAGCGCTTGCTGAAGAACAAAAAGCTGACATCTCATGTGTGCCGGCTCCTTTTATAGCTTCCGCCTATGTGCCGTCACACATTACGTCATGACGCAACACCAATCGGAGATTGGCTTAGTTTCATTCATACTTCAGAGACGCTACGCTGAGGGGCGTTCCCCCAAAGTGTCATTCGACGCAGTTGGAGTTCCCTCGAAAGGGAACTGATTATTCTTTGTTCTTTAATAACATTCTTGCATACATTTAGATTGTGTTGATCTTATTTCAGCAAATTAGCTCTCATTGTTACATATGCCCAGCCTGTTATAACTCACAGGCTAACAAACACTACATTTCAGTAGTGGGGTATGTAACAACGGAACTCTTTGTGTTTGACATTAACTCACATAATCTGTGATTGTGTTGTACATGTCCAAGTGAATTATATTTAGCTGACAAATGTGGCTACCATGTATCAAATTTTGAGAGATATAGCACAAACAACCACTGAGGTACTGGTGCTCAAACAAAAGGTGTTACTTTTAATCCCCGGTCTCCTCAGTAGCTACATTCTGATGAAAACAAATTTTATAAAGAGTGTGGGAAGTTCATGTGAATAAGACTTCGGAGCAGTCTTGTAATAGAACATGGTGTGATGAAATATGGGTTTGTAAATATAAAAACATCACCATGTCCAAATGCAACATCTGAAAAATGCCTCAGAAAAATAAATAATTAAATAAATACTAAAAACCCATTAAACAAGAATATGCAGGGGTCATTAGAGAAGAAACGAAGGGTATTAGTCAAAACAAGCTTATCTGTTTCTTTTCGCCCCCAAGGCCATCGTGACAGGCTCAAAGGTAGCTAGTCATAAATGAGCTGCCTGTCATCTGTAAATAAGGCCTGTGCATGAGAAAGAGAGACATGTTATGATGTTATGATGAAGATCTTGTTGTAATGAGGGGAGCGATTGCTTTCTGACTGATGTGTGTCAGAATGGAGTTGAAAAATGCAATCAGCAGATGACACACTTAATTTTTTTATTGTAATAAGAAGTGAGACGGTGCTTGATTGTGCTAGATTTTCCCTCCCTCTCTCTCTGTCTGTCCTTCTGATTCGTTTTTTGACTGGCTTTGTAATACACAGGTCATATTAAATACCAAGATGCCATTAAAAGAGCTGCAAATGTCTCCTCAACTAAGCACCTGTTAAAAACTCTTAAAGCACACTTTTATTTAATTTGTTCATTAACTATATGTATAATAGCCTATATATAGTCAAACCAAAATTTATTCAGACACCTTCAACATTTCTCACATTATCACAGTTTATTCGCTATAGTTTAGAAAAATGGTAATAAAATATGACAAGAACTCAGAGTTATCAAATCAGTTGATATTGGTCACTGGTTTTGGCCATCCCTCTGTTAGACTGTCTCACAATTAGGTTGAATAGTTGTCAGCTGTTAAATTTAAGTACACAATTATACCAATTTAGGTGTAGCAATTAAATAAACAACACTTAAGCAAAACATGGTCAAGTCCAAATTTTTATAAATTTTACCGGTAGTCCCCTGTATGAAGAATTCTTGGATATAGCCTAATAGGTCACAGTTTACTTTATTTTGCTATTTCCACTTACAATAAATGAACTATGTGTCCTGCACCCAACTAGTAAAAAATGAAATAAAATAAAAAATCTGGTGTTTGAATAATTTTTTTGTTTGACTGTGTGTATATATATATATATATATATATATATATATATATATATATATATATATATATATATATATATATATGCTCAAAACTGGCTGTAAAAAATAAATCTGCATAGTTTATCCGTTTGATCTTTCATTAAAAAAATTGCCAAAAATCGAACCTTTCATCACATTATGAAATAAATTTTTTTCTCCAAAACACGTTGGCCACAATTATTGGCACCCTTTTATTAAATACTTTTTGCAATCTCCTTTTGACAAGATAACAGCTCTGAGTTTTCTCCTATAATGCCTGATGTACGGTGGCCGAGAGAGCTCAACGTGCTGCAACTGAAGAAAACACATGCAAACAGAAAAAAACACGTCCAAATAGAAAAAAACACATGCAAATACAATAAAACGCATGCAAATAGAAAAAAAAACGCGTGCAAATAAAAAAAACACCCGCAAATTAAGAAAACATCTTCATCAGTTTCACAACACACGTGTGCTCCAAATACTCACAACACAACCCAAATACAGAAACGCGCTGCAAAAGCTCACAACACAAATACAGAAACGCGCTGCAAATAACACAGACCACAACGGAAATGTTTCCAGGGGAACCAAATAAGTGACGAACCCGGCTGGGACGTGCTGGCATAGATATCCATAAATCTATGCGTGCTGGTGCTTACAGCTTAAAATTATACTTTATTTATTTATTTATTTATTGTGCAAAACATACAGAGATTACATTTTTTTTATGACATACAACTTGTATACAATGTACAAAATGTATTAACAATATGTTCAATGCCATCAGAATACAAAGGAGAAAAGAACAATGAGCTGGAAACTAAAATAAATAAATAAAAAAGATAAAGAAGAAAAACATGAAGGAAAGATATTTATCTATACATCAGTTACACTGTACAAATTGTTTCATGTTATTACATTTTCATAAAGAAAAGTTTCGTAATGTAGGGTCCAACATTTTAAAGTTGAGACACACAGATATATAAAGCACATTTTAAAAGCTTTTTTGTAAACTTAAAATAAAAATGTATTTGCATCCGTTATGTTAACAGCATTATATATCTGTCGTAAGATCAGCTGATGGTGTCACGGTTCATGAATTCGCTGTTTCCTTCATGTCTCGTGTAATTGTTGTTATGTGTGTGTGAGCGTGTGTGAGTGGGCGTTACCGCTCGTTCCGCTGATCAGCGTGCCAGCTGATCTCATTCTCTGCACCAGCTGCTGCAAATCAACTCACCTATTTATACTCATCACACTCTCCTCTCTTTGTCAGATCGTTGTTTGGTGTTCACAGTGTTTGTACTTCGCGTGTCCTGCCTGCAGTCCTGGTCTAGTTCGAGTTCCTGTTCGGTGTCCACTTGGTTTCGTCTCGTCTGGATGTTCACCTGCACTTGGATTCACGACCAGCACTCTTCACCTGCACACTGACCATCTAGTCCCTGCGCCACCAGCCCACCCGTGTTGCCTGAACTGTGTTGTCTACCACTAAATAAAAGAGTTACTTGCATCATTGCTTCCGCTTGTGATTGTGACAGATGGACACCGTGCTCCGTTGTCATGGGAACATCCCAGGTGAAAATAATGAGGAATTACGTTGTCTTTCGTTGCTCCTTCATCAAGTGCGCTCCACGCGGCTGCCGAACAGCACACTAGAGCCCTGCTCACTCCAAAGGCCCACTTTAAGGGCTCTGCCGTCTGCCCTTCGAAGGGAGTAGGGCATAGGGAAGCTCACAAGCAATAAGCACGTCCCAGCCGGGTTCGTCACTTATTTGGTTCCCCTGGAAACATTTCCGTTGTGGTCTGTGTTATTTGCAGCGCGTTTCTGTATTTGGTTGTGTTGTGAACTTTTGCAGCGCGTTTCTGTATTTGGAGCACACGTGTGTTGTGAAACTGATGAAGATGTTTTTTATTTTTATTTGCAGGTGTTTTTTCTATTTGTACGCGTGTTTTTCTATTTGCATGTGTTTTTTTTCTATTTGCATGTGTTTGCTTCAGTTGCAGCGCGTTCAGCTGTCTCGGCCACCGTACTGATGAGTTTGGAGAACACCTGACAAGAGATCAGAGACCATTCCTCCTTACAGAATCTCTCCAGATCCTGCAGATTCACAAGTTCATGTTGGTGCTTCTTCTCTTCAGTTCACTCCACTCATCAGGTCAGAGAACTGGAATGGTCATGGCAGAAGCTTCATTTTGTGCTCCGTAAAACAAATTTCTGTGTTGATTTTGATGTTTGTTTTGGATCGTTGTCCTGATGGAAGATTCAACCTCTAGATAAGATTTCTAACAGAAGGCATCAGGTTTTGATTTTTTTTAATCTGTTGATATTTGATAGAATCCACGATACCATGTATCTGAACAAGAAGTCCAGGACCTCCAGCAGAAAAAGAGGCCCACAACATTAAAGATCCAATGGTATATTAAATTGTACACATGGGGTACTTTTTATCCCTGTGTGCACCAAACGTACTCGGTTACTAACGTAACCTCGGTTCTCTCTAGAGAGGGAACGAGTATTGCGTAAGTTTAAATTACGCTACGGGAAAGATTCATCTTCTCGAGATATTGAAGCAAAAAAATTATCCTTAATTTTGTATTCATTGTCAACGCAGTGCAGCAGCTAGCAGACCTAGAGCAGGCAGTCTTGCTTGCTCATTGGCTGCCCTGCGGGCATCTGCTGCAGCCTACCAGTGAGCCCCGCGCGACGTCACGCCCAATGAAGGGCGCCCGCGCCTTCATAGCGTCATAGCCCGCCAGAATGGGCGTGGTTTAGCGTTATAAAAGAAGGGGCTGTAGGCTGAATTTCCGCGTTTTCGTCGACTGAAGCGAAGTCGCTCGTGGCGCGAGCACGGCCGGTTACACAATACTCGTTCCCTCTCTAGAGAGAACCGAGGTTACGTTAGTAACCTAGTACGTTCTCTTACAAGATGTTCTCTCGTATTGCGTAAGTTTACCTTACGCTACGGGAACTTTTTGTCAACGCCGTGCGCGCCAAGCAACCACCCATGAGTCGCCGAGGTTTTTCGGGGAACCCAAGAAGTGGAAAAAATAAGGTGGCCAGCCACGCAGGCCATCACTTGTACATAAGCACACATAGGGAATACAGAGCAGAGCACGGGTCTGTATAAGCATATAGCACATCCCTACTAGTGCAGCTCAACCAGGAGAGCTGAGTCACGTGAGAGTGGTCTGAGCATGATATATCTGGGCAGAACGCACAACTCGCTTAGACTGGCAGAAGTTTAGCCTGCAGGGCGGGAACTTCTAGGTTATAGAACCTGACAAAGGTAGACGGGGAGCTCCAGCCCGGCGCCACGCACCAGTCATGGATAGAAATCCCGCTGAACCACGGCCACGATGAGGCCATGCCTCTAGTGGAATGAGCCCTAATGCCCAGAGGGCATTGCAGACCTTTTGACACGTAAGCGGCCGCTATAGCGTCCACTATCCATCTGGACAGAGTCTGTTTCGAGGCAGCGAGACCTTTGGAGCGCCCACCAAACGAAACAAACAGCTGCTCCGTGTGCCTGAAAGAGGCGGAGCGCATAGTGTAAAACCTCAGCGCCCTGACCGGGCAAAGGAGATGCACATCTCTGGCAGAGCCGACAGTGAAATGACTTGCGCTCTGAAAGGAGTGCCCATCACTTTTGGAACATAGCCATGTCTAGGTTTGAGGATGACTTTAGAGTCATTCGGCCCGAACTCAAGACACGTCGCGCTGATTGACAGAGCCTGCAGGTCCCCCACACGTTTGACTGACGACAGCGCGGTCAGAAAAAACGTTTTTTAGTGATAGGTATTTTAACTCCACGGAGTCTAGTGGCTCAAATGGGAAGGCTTTCAGGGCCTCGAGGACCAAGGAAAGATCCCACATAGGAACCGACGGGGGGCGCGGCGGATTCATCCTTCTAGCTCCCTTAAGGAAGCAGTTGACCAGCTCATGTCTTCCCAGTGACTGGCCGTGCGTCGATTCTGCGAACGCCCCCACGGCCCCCACATAAACTTTGAGTGTGGATGGGGACCTCCCTTTATCCATCAGCTCTTGTAGGAAAGTGAGCAGATGCGCAACCTCGCACGTCCGCGGGTCCAGATCTCTGTTGATGCACCATTTGGAGAACACCGACCATTTAGACGCTTCTCGTGGAAGGAGCTCTAGACTGCGTGATGGTGTTCATCACTCTTTCTGGCAGGGCAACGAGTACCCGTTGATCAACCATGCGTGCAGAAACCAGCGCTCTGGATGGGGATGCCAGATCGAGCCGCGAGCCTGAGAGAGGAGATCTGCCCTCACCGGAATCGGCCACGGAGCTGCATGTGACAGCCGTGCTAGTTCCGGGAACCGATTCTGATTCTCCCAGTGCGGAGCTATGAGGAGCACCGAATGGCGCGTTTCCCTGATTCTCTTGATCACCTGTGGTAACAGGGAGACCGGAGGGAAAGCATACAGTGGGAGACTGGGCCAGACCTGGGCCAGCGCGTCCTCGTTCTTCGAAAAGAACATCGGGCAATGAGCGTTGTCTTTTGACGCAAATAGGTCGACTTCCGCTCGGCCGAATAGGCGCCACAGTTTCTGGACTGTTTGGGGGTGCAGGGACCATTCCCCTGGGGGAACGTTGTCCCTGGACAGTTTGTCTGGGCCGTTGTTCAAATGGCCAGGCACATGCGCCGCCCTCAGCGAGCGCAGGTGCATCTGGGACCAAATAAGGATGCGTTCCGTCAGATTGCAGAGGTTTCTGGATCTGACACCGCCCTGACGGTTTACATAGGAAACCACAGACATGTTGTCTTCAGCGCGTTCAGCGCGTTCTCGACCGCTATCATTTCCAGACAGTTTATGTGAAAACACTTCTCTTGGTCTGACCACTGGCCAAAGGCCGGTCTGCCTTCGAACACTCCCTGCTGGTACCAGTCGGCTACTAACCAGGGCTGCAGAGCCGCTATCCAGGTCTGAGTCACTCTGATTCTCTGGCCGCCAGAAACCCAGGCTCGGCGAGACGCGCGAGCATTCAACCAGCGCTGGAGCGGGCGCATGCGCAGCAGGCCCAGCTGGAGCACCGCTGCCGCTGAAGCCATACAGCCCAGCAACCTTTGAAACGTTTTCAAAGGGAGAAAGCTGCCCTTCTGGAAAAACGCGGCTAGGCGGCGAACACGGCGCGCGCGCTGTGCCGACAAACGAGCCGTCATGGCCACAGAATTCAGTTCTATTCCTAAAAAGGAAATTGACTGACTGGGCATTAATGAGCTCTTGGTCCAGTTGACCGTGAGACCCAAGCTTTCCAGGTGACTGAGAAGCACTGTTCTGTGAGATAACAGTTCCGTCTCTGACTGTGCCAATATCAGCTAATCGTCCAGATAGTTCATTATTCACAGCCCCTGAGTCCTCAGGGGGGCGAGCGCCGCATCCATGCACTTCGTAAATGTGTATAGCCCTGGTTTATTGTGCTCAGAACCCATTCTGAAATCCCTGGGATAGTTTCCCACGCAGCTATGTGAGCCGAAAGCGCGGAAAACCGAGATCGTCTGATTTATATGAGGTGTCCCAATCATAAGGGATGGGGAGCATTTTATTCTCACTTTTTGACGCGCGAGCAGCGCTTTGGGCGGAAAAGCTTTCTGTAAGCGTGAGCGCATTTGCGCGGGCACGAGACTTACAAGTGTATTTGACGCCCCGATCATAACGGATGTGGACTGTCTTATCAATGCCCTGCGTTTTGTGATAACATTTAAACGTGCGGGCGGCGCCCGAGGGGAGGTGTGTGTTAGTAAGCGTGAACGCTCTCCGGCGGGCACGAGACTTAGATTCATAACCTGTTTTATTGACCGTGTAACAGAGCGGGCAGATAGTGGGCACAAACCTGTGGACACATTTCTTATATTCAACACTCGAGCGGCTTTTCTGCGCTTTATGAGAGTGTGCTCTGTGAGTGACACGAGATTTGATGTGCTCGTGTGTAGGGGTGAACACTGGGGTGTGGGCACTTTCACTACACTTAAAACACCAACGGCGTGAGCCGGACCAGACATTATACTCTTTTTGAGATTTCTCTGGGTCGCCGTGAGCGAAACCACTGCAGTAGCCTGTTTGAAGGGGACTGTCAGGGAAATAACCTTTGACGGCAGCCAGGCCGCAGCGGGACCCGCGCGTCTTTTCTTTCTCTCGGTTAGGACGGCTTCGAGTGCTCAGACTTCAACGTGATCTTTTGCCGAGGCCCTCTGGGGGGCGGCGGTCTGTGACGGCTGTCTGAGCGCGACCTAGGGCGGCCGCCCTGGTGTCGCTGCGAAGGCTGGGGCTGTGCTGGACGCTGGGTGCTGGTTCGCACCGGAGGCTGGCTCTGTCTCTCGCGAGAGTGGCCTGTGGCGGAGCCTGAGCGTCGCGGCAGGAAGAGGTTCATGGCCTGCGTGGTCTTTTGTACCTCCGAAAAACGGTCAACGAGAGCGGCGAGTTCAGGAAGGTGGCGCGCTCAGCCTCTCTCATATCCGCGAGCGTTAACCAGAGGTGCCTCTCTGTCACAGTCAACGCGGCCATGGCTCGTCCGATGGCTTGAGCTGCGGTCTTGGTGGCGCGGAGAGAGAGATCCGTCGCGCTTCTCAGATCTGTAACCGCAGCTGGGTCCTGGCCCTTCTCGTCCCATTCACGGAGGAGGTCGCCTTGCAGGATTTGTAAAACCGCCATGGAGTGGAGAGCAGACGCGGCCTGGCCGGAGGCGGCATGTGCGCGGCCTACCAAGGCGAACATGGCTCTGCATGCTTTGGACGGGAGGGCTGACCTTGACCGCCATCTCACGGAGGGCGGACAAAGGTGCGCTGCGACCGTCTCTTCCACAGGAGGAATCGCCGTGTATCCTTTCGCGGCGGCGCCGTCCACTTGGGAGAGCGACGCGGAGGTCTGAGGCTGAAGCCTCGAAGAGAAGGGTGTGTTCCACGACTTAGTCAACTCGGAGTCAAGCTCCGGCAGGAACGGAGCGGGCCTGCTTGCTGGGGCTGAACGGCGGCGACTGTGCAGGAAACATCCGTCGAGCCTGTTTGGCGCGGGTTCCTTCGGCAGCGACCACTCGAGCCCGAGTCGGTCAACCGCCTGCGTCAGCAGACGCATCAGCTCCAGCGCGGGTACGGCCGGATTCCTGGATCGACGAGGAGGTGGAGTTTAGCGACCATTCCTCGCTATCCGATGCCAGGATGGAGCAGCAGTCTCTCGTGGCGTGTCCTTCGGCCTCATCCTCAGAGGCGACGGCAGTGAGGCTCGTGAGCGGCAGCTGCGCGTCGGTGAAGGGAGGCGGGGAAGGCGAGGGCGAGGCTCGAGGGAGGTTTTCCGGCGAGCACGTCGCTGTGGCCATGGGTTCCGGCCGTCTCTGGGAACGGCGCTTCTTCTTGCGCGGTCCCACGAAGGGCGCAGTGACTGCTCCCGGGTTAAAGGCTTCGAGTCGAGCCCGCATGGTCTACAGCGGATGCGCTTCACAGAACTCGCAGCCCCCGGACGCGAGGGCGAGGTCCGCGTGTTCCAGGCCCAGGCAGAGAGCGCAGATCACGTGGCGGTCTCCGACGCTGAGCAGGGCCCTGCACGAGCCACAGGAAGTGCGAGGCATCTTGAAAAAGACGCTCGCTGCTCTTTTAGGAGTAAGAGAATACAATTTTAAGCAATGTAAAAAGGATACGTCGCGGGATAGCGTAGCTCGCACGGATGGCTGAAGGTGGCGAAGACGGCCGGCTTCCTCAGCGCTGTCCTAAGCTGGCTGTTCGCTGTTCGACGGCGGCGGCGGCTTCTCTCAGATCCAGCGATGCGAAGGGCTTCGATGAGGAGACGAAAATCAGGGAATTCAGCCTACAGCCCCTTCTTTTATAACGCTAAGCCACGCCCATTCTGGCGGGCTATGACGCTATGAAGGCGCGGGCGCCCTCCATTGGGCGTGACGTCACGCGGGGCTCACTGGTAGGCTGCAGCAGATGCCCGCAGGGCAGCCAATGAGCACGCAAGACTGCCTGCTCTAGGTCTGCTAGCTGCTGCACTGCGTTGACAATGAATACAAAATTAAGGATAATTTTTTGGCTTCAATATCTCAAGAAGATTAATCTTTCCCGTAGCGTAAGCTAAACTTACGCAATACGAGAGAACTTCTCGTAAGAGAACCCATCTAGCGTGTTTGCTCCCAAAAAGCTCTTTTTTTAGTTTCATCTGACCACAGAACCCTGTCCCGTTTGAAGTTCCAGTCATGTCTGACAACTGCATGTTCTGGAGTTTGTTTTTGGATGAGCGAGGAGGATTTTTCTTGAAACCCTCCCAAACAACATGTGGGGATGTAGGGGTTGTTTGATTTTTTTTTTTAAATAGGCTTTCTGACCCCAAGACTCAACTAATCTCTGCAATTCTCCATCTGTGATCCTTGAAAAGTCTTTGGCCACTCAAACTTTCCTCCTCACCGTGCATTAAAGCTGCAGTAGGGAGTTTTGAGAAAACGTGTACTTAGCCTGAAAATTTGAACAAGTACAACTTCCAGGTCCCACCCCCTTGCTCTCTGCTGCGCTACAGCCCTCGCTCCACAGCTCGTCCTCCACAGCGGAGCTTGTCGTGAACGCGCAGGCTAGTAAACAGGCCCACCGATAACAGCGGATAAAAAGTTATAGCCTATGGCACATTCACTAATAGGGACTAAACGTCAATAATATGCTTTACATTGACTATGGCCTGCCCATACTTTGACTACAAACTTGGTCCTCAAATCATTATGTATTTTCCAGTAGCCTACATGTAACTTTATAACGTTGCACTCTTTCTATAAGTTATAAATAGCTAGTAAGATAACGTTAATATAACGGTAACTAACGTTACAGTATGTAAGTAATTATTCTAGTGATATATAATGCTAGATAAGGTGAGCTAGTACATTATTTCAGCAACATGACAAGCCAGTGAATTAGCAGGTTTTAATTGTTGCTTAGCAGAGTGCGTGACATTTTATCTACATGTTAGTTTTGACACCGAGTCAATGGGCTCTGTGTAATTCTTTCTTTTTCGCTTGTTTATCGTCATCAGTCTTTTTCCTTTTACCTCTTTGTTTTATGAGCAGGTGTCACTGGAGAATTGGCAGTTTAGGTTGTTTCTCCGTCATAAGCACAGCTGCAGCACCCCGGCAATCTTGAGTTTGAACGACGGCTCGCGCTCCGGCGCTCGCGCTGTGCAAGAGAGGGGTGTGATCAGCGCGTACACGAGCGTGACTGACAGTGCTAAGACACTCCTCCTGGCTCTGATTGGTTGTTTCTGACCGGGAGCGTGTATTTCTTGCAAATGGCAATAGGACCACTGGGAGGAGCCAGAGGAGCTTGATTTTTACACAGATTATCTATCTCATATTCTACTGTCAGGACATAATGACAGTTTTAACAAATACATGTTTTCAAAAGTTACCTACTGGAGCTTTAAGACAATATAGACACATGTCCTCTTCCTGGCAGATTCGTAACATCTTTAGTTGATTGAAACTTCTTAATTATTGCCCTGATGGTCAAAATGGGGATTTTCAATTCTTTAGCTATTTTCTTACAGCCACTTTCTATTTTGTGATGCTCAACAATCTTTTAATGCACATCAGAACTATATTCTTTGGTTTTACTCATTGTGATGGATGATTATGGGAATTTGGCCTTTGTGTTTCCTCATATTTAAACTCCTGTAAAACAAGAAGTCATGGCTGGGCAATTACATGTTCCTAGTCACCCTGGTGTGCTAAAAAAGGTAAATTTTAATGGAAATATACTTCAGAGATATTTTACTCGTAAAAAATTCTAGGGGTACCAATAATTCTGGCCAACGTGTTTTGGAGAAAAACATTTATTTCATAATGTGATTTCCCCCCCACTTTCAATTATTTTACTTCAATGAAAGGTTAGATTTTTGGCTTTTTTTTTAAATGAAAGATCAAAAGGATAAACGATGCAGATTTATTTTTTACAGCCAGTTTTGATCATATTTACCAGGGGTGCCATTAATTCTGAGCACGACTGTGTGTGTATATATATATATATATATATATATATATATATATACTATCTATCTATCTATCTACACACTGAGAACCACAATTTAATTGACATATTATGCCAATTGTAAACAATTTCCTTCATATGCACTATTCTGGTGATAAAAACACCTACAGTGCTTGGCAGGAAATGCTGTACTTTAAAAGGATAACTAGCTGTTAAATGTGACAGGCAGCAAACACACACACACACACACACACGCACGCACGCACGCACGCACACAAGTTTTCATGTTTTATGGGCAAATTCCATAGACAAATTGACATTTAAACTTTACAAACTGTATATTCTATCCCCTAACCCTACGCATTACAAAAACATTTCTGCGTTTTTACATTTTCTAAAAACATCACTTGGTATGATTTTTTAGCTGTTAGCTGTCTTGCACACACACACGCACACGCGCACACATTTTCATGTTTTATGGGGAAATTCCATAGACAAAATGACATTTAAACTGTACAAACTGTATATTCTATCCCCTAACCCTACCCATTACAGAAATGTTTCTGCGTTTTTACATTTTCTAAACCCCCATACCCCACACACACCTTGAGTCTGCCCTTCCAATCTACTGAAAACTGGCCCCAAAACGGCACATCAAAGGCAGGTGAAAGTGACAAACATCCATCAATACACAGCCAGAGAATATGAAGGCTTGGCCTCCAGGGGAGTCACACCGCAGAGCAGAAATCCATTCTCACCAAAACCCATGTGCCCCAGTGGATCTCCTGCAGGAAGAGCATGATATGAAATTGAGGTCTGGAATGGTTTTGCTGGATCCCTTTAACACAGATGTGCAAGTCTCACAAGATTCTATTTTTATCCTGTCATTTTTCATGGAAAATACACCATCTATTCTAAACAGCCAGATTATATTTAGCCCAAAGTAGGGAAGGTAATTCTTCGCATAGAAGTAGAAAAATGCAAATCTGCAGAAAAAAAATTTTCAAACATATTCTATAATTAAAGTAAATTGTACCTTTTATTAATTTTCAGACCTTATGTACAGTAGCTGCAGACTGTAACAAAACCACAAATGAAAGTAATGTGTTTGGATCTAAGTTCACTTTATGTACACCAGTGTTATTTGAGATACTATTAAAGTTATGTCTGTGTAGTTTTTTTCCCTAAATTTCATTTTTAATTATTTTAGTACATTAAGGCCAGGTTTTACAGCAGGGCTTAGATTAAGCCAGGATTATAGGCTTTAGTTCAATTAGGATATTTAGCTTTTATAAACATGCCTTAGAAAATACAAAGGCACTGACATATTTTAAGATCAGTGCAAGTTGCTTTCAGTTAAAAAAGCTAAATGCATTATAGTCTGGGACTAGCTTAAGCCTTGTCTGTGAAACCAGGGGTAAGTTAAACTAAATGAAAAGGAGAGATGGTGAATTTGATGCCACTAGATGGAAAAGTTAAAGTTTTATGTATTTTATTTCAGTTCAAATTGATTTTATTTCAAATATAACCAAAAATAGTTTTTTTATGGTTTTAATTTTAGTCAAAGGTGTATGGCCAAGCCAATAGATGACAAGCCTGCAACCTTTAGCCTAAAAAGTGCAACGGCTAACGCAGGAAAGGACAGCAGAGGCCGTTTTTTATGAATGTCAATGGAGAAGAGGCTTCACTACACTGAATAAACTGCTTTTGTGAGGAAACACCTTATCATTTAAGTAATTAACAGCCTGTTCGCTAATCTTTAACATGTTTTACGCTAAACAATACTTTTGTTGGGAACGATATGTAGATTTTAATATGATAAAAAGGTTATCTTATAAGAGAAGGCAAAGTAGAGAATGTCACGACAGGTAAGACTCATTTGTGGCATTACCATATAGGTCTATTTACTAGTAATATTGAGTGGTATTGTATAGCCTATTGTCTAAAGAACGTCTCAGTTACGTCAGTGACTGATGAATGGGGTTTCGCTTCAAAAGCCTATCACCTTCGAGTTCTTACAAAACGAGCCAATGGCAAGGAAATGCCATGGGTCTGTGGAATTTGCATAGCGTAACTCTGCCCCACCTCATGGGCATAAGGAAGTACGCTGTCAACATGCAGTTATGTTTTCCTGCTGAGGAGCTAAGACTGAACTCAGGCGGTTCCAGCGGTACAGTGGTAGTGGCAGGGAGACATAACATCTCCGTTCCCTCCTCAGGGATACGTAATCGTTCAGTCACTCCAAGTTATGTCAGTGACTGAAGAATGGGGTTGCCAGTCTAATCATGTCACCTCGGCTGTCTTCCAGTGCCCTGCATAAGTCTGAGCTCCCTGTCGTGAGACTCGCACGGACGAAGGACTCCTACTTAACACAGGAATACCAAGGTACACTGGGAAGCATGTCTCAGTGGAATTATGCAACACAATGCCTGCCAGAAGGGATGACTTACAGAATACACATATTACCCGCGAGCGGGCTGCATATGGAGAACACTGGGGTATCCAGCCTGCAGGGTGGAATCTTTCAACCCCAGGGGTGACAAGGTGGCTTGCCAAGGGAAAGACACATGCTCGGAGAGGCTTACAGTGGAAATACACACATCGGGGTCCCCCAAAGGGGGCACCTGGCCAACACGAAAGCTGCCACAGGCATAGACTCTGGCGTCGACGTCAACAGTGCTGGAGGAACTCAGGGCTTATCGGGGAAACTCACCTGAGGAGAATATCGCACGTATCCAGTCCGAGGAGTGGAATGGCGAGCAAGCGAAGACACTAGCTAGAAGCAGATCCTAGTTACCGGCTACTAGAAGCGAGTACATGAGAGGACACTGGCTCCACTTGGAGATTGTAGAATCTCGCGAATGTGTTGGGTGTTGCCCAGCCTGCAGATGTCTGTTAGCGAGCCGCCATGCGCTAAATCCCAAGAGGAGGCCACACTCCAAGTGGAGTGTGCCCGGACCCCAAGGGGGCATGGTCGACCTTGCTGCTGGTATGCCAAAGCAATGGCGTCCACTATCCAGTGAGACAACCTTTCCTTGGAGAGAACCTTTCCCTTCAGCTTCCCACCATAACAGACAAAGAGCTGGGGCCTCATCTATAAAACTGTGCATAGAATTCTTACTAAAAGTGTACGTGCGCCCGAAAGCCAAAAATGTCGTACGCAAAAAATATTCAGACTTATAAAACAGTGCGTACGCCAGAACCTGCGCAGAATTCACTTTATAAATCACAGTCAGCGGAAGATTGTGCGCACATGCGTCTCCACCCCGAAATAGCCATATATGGAGATTATAACGCCTAGTTTTACTATGCATATCCTCATCTGCATATCATTTGCATATGATTATTCATTCACATGATAACATGTTTAATGGTACAAGACATTAGGAAAATATGTAATACGGATGTGCCGTCACATTACATTAATAAAAATCATTTAGTAGCTCATCCTACCCTTGTTTTTTAAATAAATGAAATAAAATAGTGCAAAAAGTTTTTCTCAATCTTTTCCACTGGCCAAATAGTATTTTAATTGATTTATATTTTTAATGGGATCAGATAGACCTTGTTGTGCATTATTTGCACGAAACCATTTTCTCAGACAATCTGCCATCATGATAAGCAATTATCTACATAGTTAACACATTAAAACATAGACAGCATGCCAGCGGAAAAGTGTTCAAAAGCATCACATCCACAACAAATATTTATATTTATTGAATATAAAAATGTTGTAACTTCTCAGTAATGATTTCATGTAGTTTGAGTGTTTAACACCATTAATGAGAATGCATATTTAATCTAAATGTTTATATCAGAAGTAAAACATAGTTTAAATCATTAATTTATTTATTTAAACTGTTGTTGGGAACATGTACTGTATTTATGATGGACTCATAATGAAGATTTACGGTTTTACTTCATCTGCGTCAGTTTCACTAAACGGCCCAACGCAGTCGATGGCGCGGATATTTAAGAAGGGATGGATATTTGCTTCAAGTGATAGGTTTGGTGAGTGAAATTATATTTGTATTATCTTTCTGTATATGTATAATTTTCTTTAGATCTAAAAGTGACCAAAAAGACATTTAACTCGAGCTCACCATCGGTGTCGCCAAAACACATACTCTTCTAAAAGAGTGCGTACGCACGGTCAAGAGCATCCTTACGGTGTGCACTTATTTACGCCAAGTTTATTTTTCATAAATCCCGATATATGCGTGGAAAACTGCGTACGCATATTTCTATGCCCATTTTGTGCATACGCAACGTTTATACATCAGGCCCCTGGTCTGAGGTCCTGAAACACTGCGTTCTGTCTACATAGGCATGGAGGGTGCTTACTGGACAGAGCAGTGCCAAGGCTGGGTCTGCCTCCTCCAGGGGCAGCGCTTGGAGGTTCACCACCTGATCTTGAAAGGGAGTGGTGGGAACCTTGGGCACATATCCAGGTTGGGGTATCAGGATCACACGAGAATTAGCCGGCCCGAATTCCAGGCATGCTTCGTCAACCGAAAATGCCTGCAGGTCCCCAACCCTCTTGATGGAGGCCAATGCAACCAGGAGCGCTGTCTTCATAGACAGGATCTTACACTCAAAAAAATGCTGGGTTGTTTCTGTAAACACATTGTTGGGTTGATTGTGCTGGGTCAAAATGCTGGGTTGTTTGGGGTACTGCAAACACTTTTATGGGTTGTTCATGCTGGGTCAAATGAGTTGAAAGGGGGTCATTCACAAATAAACTGGCGGTTGGGTTATTTTGACCAAGCAACTGGTTTATTACGTTTTCATTCTTTGCGGAACATTCTGGATTCTCCACTTCTGACTCAAGGAGCACGCCACTCGGAGCAGGCAGTGTTTTTATGTTAAGTTTATATGAATGTTTACCTATATTTTCAACAAGTTGTGGTAACAGCAAGCTAATTTCACTGTTCAACATAATCTTTTGATATGGAAGTGTAAGGGGTAACGTATTCTGTGAAACATTAAATAGCAAGCCGGCTAGATTTTTTGACAAAATGCAGCATCGTTAAATCCTTAGTTGTAAATCCAGCTATATCAGCAGCCTTTTTGAAATATGCAGTTTAAATTGTAAATTCATCACGTAATTATCGTATTCATTGTGGACGGTGCGTATTTAAAAGTTAGGAAAGCTATTTGAATTAATACAAGCGCAGTATGTTTTAGTCCCTCAGGGCTCGCACGTAAAATCGGCGAAATAAGTCTAGGCAAATGTAGCTAACGTTAGTGAATCGTGTGTGGAAAGTCTGCTGGCATATTTAGCTACTCGTCAAAACAGAAGAAGCGACCGGGGTAGGTTCCAGCACAGTCTGCGTTTGTCTTCTGTAATATCTCTGTCGGAACCCAGGATCGTTTTTGTTCACAAAAAAAACTTTCAAGAGCTTGATTGTTTTTTTTTAGGTATCGTATGACGTGCAATCTTTACAAACAACGACTGAGGAAAGGAGAAATAAATCGATTTCATGTTAATAATTTTCTCGCCCTGAAACCCCATTACAAGTTGTTAAAACTTGAGGTAACGTTACTAAGACTAATTTAGTATGACAGTGGTCATGTAAAATGATCTACTTGGTTACCAATGAACACCAGGGCAGAAAAGTCAGAAATGCTACTTTTGAAAATGAATTGTTATATAGGCTACAGCATACTATTTAAATGTTAATGCAACTTTATGTATGGTCAAATTGTTTAGCTGCTAAATGGGGAGACAGCTTCGAAGGACCTGCAACTCTGCTTCCACCATCCATCTACTGGAGAGGGGGGAAGGTGTTCAGACCCATCATCACAGAGGAGGCCCAGAGATCCTTTATTGACATGCAACCTTGTAAGATTTGCTTTAGTCTTTCTACTTTAATAAGGGTAGACGTTTGCACTGTTTGATATGCTTGATAACTATGAAAATAATTTAGGGTTAGAATAATTAAAGCTGCAATCCTCTCTGCCGCTATCTCTGTTTGAAACATAAAATTGCTTTTTTTTATTTTCTTTTATAGATATTTGTTAATTTTTAATGCTGCAGTCCATAACTTTTTTGTGTTCAAAATGTACAAAATGTATATAATGTATAAAATGTAAATCATGAATCCATTTTTCAAATCGTTTTTTTTTTTTTTCTCGTTTTTTTTAGTCTTATCCTGAATCACTAACAACAGTACACCTATAAGTGTTTAAATTCAGACTATTTTAGACTGGCGGAGTAGCACAGTACCTGGGAGACTCGTCATAGACATATCTCTTATTCTCTTACTCTCTTATTACTAAAATTCAGTTTGCAAATACTGAATGTTAATAGACATTTTGTTTGTTTTTCATATTTGGTAATGTTTGCAATAATTTTTTTTGTACTTCCACAAAAAAAGTTTAACTTGCATGTCAGTTATATTGCAAAACCCTAAGTGATTGTGTGTAATCAACAGGTCTGGACCAACAATATTGGTCGAATGGTCGAGTGGCAACAATAATGGTTGAATATTTACAGAATGAGAGGACTGGATCATTGCTTGCTGCACTTTCTGTGCCTCAGGGACGAGACGAGGGGGACATGTCAGACCTTTGCCATTGTTCCAGGCCACGCCATCGAGACCGAGTCTTTCTGGAGGCTGTTTATCTTTGGCCTCGTTTACACTGCAGGTCTTGATGCCCAATTTTGACTTGTTGCCTATATCTGATTTTTTTGACCGTCCGTTTACACGTACTTTCAATTGTGACCCATTTCCGATTCATGTGTTTACACTTGACATACTATCTGAAACATCGCACATGCTTAAAGGGGGTTCTTGCACAGGTGGACGAATGCGAAATATGCTTGATGCTAATCGTAATCGTATGAGAGTTTAAATGAGTTGCTTAATGACTTTTAAAGGTGCATTGTGTAATATTTTGGAGGATCTGTTGACAGAAATCCAATATAATATACATAACTATGTTTTCAGTGGTGTATGACCTTACTTAATGAACCTTAACACTTGTATTCAATTCTTGTATACAAAAAAGTATTAAAGAAATGTATTAAAAATGTAAAAGAAAAAAAAAACAATTAAATGAGATTGAAATCACATACAGTGGCCTTTCTGATTTATTGTATTACAGAGACAATAATTATTTTACATTCGTAATATAACAAATATTTGTTACTAATTCTATTAAGGCAATGCGACAGGAAATAACCCAGCACACGAGTAAGACTTAACCCAGCAAGAGGGTTAATTTCACCCACTGGTTGGGTCAAATGAATGACCAATAAATATGGGTTAAATGGTAAAACCCAGGACTTTGGTCAAATCAACCCAGCGCGTGTTCTGTCCAATAGTGACCCAGCAGCGTGGTTAAGGTTGGGTTATTTTTTAACCCTGCATTTTTTA
This sequence comes from Tiaroga cobitis, assembly GCA_030578255.1. Taxonomy (NCBI): domain Eukaryota; kingdom Metazoa; phylum Chordata; class Actinopteri; order Cypriniformes; family Leuciscidae; genus Tiaroga; species Tiaroga cobitis. Next base: position 25,648,436 of record CM060592.1, read on the forward strand.
GAGTGTAAGCTCAACTGATTGCAAAGGCTCAAAGGGAGCTCTCTTCAGGGCAGATAAGACCACTGGGAAACCCAAGAGGGTATGAGAGGAGAGCGAGGAGGATTTAGTCTCAGGAACCTGATGACCAGGTCATGCTTCCCCAAAGACTTACCTTCAACTGCATCGTGATGTGCAGCGATAGCGGCAACATACACTTTGAAGGTGGAGGGAGACAGCCTTCGCTCCAACCCATCTTGCAGGAAGGAAAGCACGACACTGATCGGCATTTTCTGGGGTCTTCTCGGCGAGAAGAGCACCAGGTGACGAAGAGGTTCCACTTCAACGCATAGGAGTGTCAAGTAGACAGGGCCCTAGCGGAAGTGATGGTAGCCACCACCTGGTAGCCACCGTCCCGTCCAGAAGTCACACATGTAGGTTCCATAGATCAGGACGAGGGTGCCAGAGGATGCCCCTTGGCGAAAGGAGGTCCTTACTCAGAGGAATTGGCCAGTGAGGGGCTGGCTAGAGAAGCACCAGTTCAGAGAACCAAGTCCGCTCACTGGGGGAAACGTATACTTGCAGAGGCCCTGCGGCCAGCTGTTCGCCAGTGCATCCGTGCCGAGCGTGCCCTCAGTCAGGGAATAAAACAGGCTGCAATGGGAAGAGTCGTGGGAGGCAAACAGATGCCTGTGCGTCGCTGAACTGTTCCCAAATCAGCTGAACCGACTGGGGATGGAGTCTCCATTCCCCTGGAAGTGGCTGAAGGAGAATTCGCCAAAGTATCCCCATTGCGATGGTCATGTTGCCGCAATAAGAATATGACGCATCCATGAACGCTGCCTGAGCGTGATCTAAGCCCAAACACGCCAGGCAGCGTTCATGCCCATCAGCTGAATTAATCTGACAAACGCACCCTGAAATACACGGGCTAGACATCTTTAAAAAGACACGCCGCGTGCAGTTCTTTTAGAGAGGATAAAACTCAACAGCGGTGCTGAAGCACCCAGGGAGAAACACACACTTGTTGGCAGAGCACTGCACAGACCAGCAGCAGGAATGAGTGGGGAGGAAAGAGATGCGTATATAAATGCCTCATTCATTCATTAATTCATTCATTCATTCATTCATTCATTCATTCATTCATTCATGTTGCCAGCGTACGAGGTGGGCCGGAGTTACGCCATGCAAATTCCGCAGACCCATGGCATTTCCTTGCCATTGGCTCATTTTGTAAGAACTCGAAGGTGATAGGCTTTCTAAGCGAAACCCCAATTGTCAGTCACTGACGAAACTCGGAGTGACTGAACGAAAGGGAAAGTAAAAATACAGATGTTTTCTTTCTTTGGCTTTTCAGGTTTTACCAGTTATGATAAGACTTGAATTGTAATGACTATTATATCTGAATGTATGCTAGGCTGAGGTGCCTCACGTGATCCAGGTTAGCTGTGACGCTTTCTCCAATGGTAAGAGATACATGTACACACCCTCTCATCTCCCTATAATGAGACAATCTCTGGGATGGAATTAAAATAACGCCATTAGGTTGCAGTATGTAAGATTGACAGCTAGCGGTTGAAATGGGTACTGCAGCCCAAATTCCAAATATTGGAGAGAGTTGTTTCAGACTTGTTCCTGCTCAGACTCGACGCTCAGATTGAGGACACGTAACAGGAATGAACGCAATTGACAATGGAAGGTGAGGAGATATACATACTGTAAGTTGATGAGTTGATTTATTGATATTGATATCGTGTTTTAATATTGCCCCATTCATAGAGATTTTTAGATAGGTGGGAGGCTTTTTAGGTCGGGTAGAATCTGCGATCTCTGACCCAGTTTGTTCCCAGACTTCCATGGCTGCAATATGCTGTGTTTTTCACCAACTGGCAAACTGTGGTGGCGAAATACTATTGGGTAACTTGGCAACATGCGATATTGCACAGACCAAAACAAAAACAGACATTCATAGACACGGAAAGCATTATTTTTCAGACAAACGAGTATCTGAACTCAACATGTTTCCTAAATATCTGCAAACACATTGTGGTATTTTTATGCTTTAATACAGTCAAAAATTTACATACAGCACCTTTAACTATATTACACGTAGCCTACACTTAATAAGACCCATGAAGCAGTAAAGCGCTAGCACAGACTGATTATTGATGTTTGAATGGACTGAATGTTCACCTCCACTGCACCCACACCTGCTCACTCTGATGTGCTAAAGGTAATGAAGCACACTCTATTCAGCACAGAGGGAAAAAGCGGCCCTGGCCATTTGTATAATTGGCTTTGAAAGAAAAAATTCACTTGTCTGAGGTTTAATGAAAGCCAGAGGTGTAAAGGCATGTGACATAGTATTTTAGTCTCTTTCAGTCAGTCTCTGTGGACAAAAAGAAGAAGGAGACAGTATCTGTTCCAAAATGAAGTGAAATGCTTCTCTGCCTAGAAGCATCTTAACTATTATGCAGTCTCGTCATAAGTCATTAACCCTTTCACAAGTAAGTTTAAAATATTCTAACTGACCCCCCAGCGTGAGTTTTTCAAGGCGACCGTTATTTAGAACTTGTCACTTTAATGTTTCCATGGTTAAAATTATTCCCAAATATATTAGCTATAGCATGAAACACTGATATTCCGATTGTCAAATATGTGCAAGTGGATGGGTTTTGTTGTTTAAACATCTTTATAACGATCGCGTTAGTTGAGCTGTATTCACAATGGGCGGCGCCATTTTAGTTTGTTGTACAGTTCAGAGAATCAGATCTGTTGGATTTACAACACGTCAATTCCTCCACTTCCCACGAAATACATGAAAGTAAGTGGCCGGTGAACTGGGAGAAGACTAGGGTCAAATGTAAAGCTACTTACACAATGTGATTCTGATATGAATAAAACGTGTCGTCTTATTTTATTATAATGGAAAGGATTATTATTGCCGCTTCCATAGACATCAGTGTGTATTTTACAAACTCAAAATCATTGTTTTGCTAGTACTTATGTGTATTTAAATGTCTGAAACCTAAAATAAACATTATGTGGTTGAAAACACTCAATAGTGGTGATATATGACAGCACTGAGTGCGTCCGTCTCTGGCTCAGCGCCAGCCAACGCGCCAAAGCTCGTTTGAATTTAGCAGTTGATCACGTGATGCACTGACCGTTCTAATCACACCGGTGTGATCGTACGCTCCAGGGACCAGCCAAGACTGATCACACCGGTGTGATCGTACGCGTGAAAGGGTTAAAGGGATAGTTCTGAAAATAAAACTTCTGTCATCAGTTACTTATCCTCACGTTGATCCAAACCTGTATGAATTTATATAGTATGGGAAAAATACTATGGAATACCATTGGGGCCCATCAACTGTTTGGTTACTGACATTCTTCAAAATATCTTCTTTTGTGTTCAGCAGAAGAAAGAAATTCATAAAGGTTTGGAACAACTTGAGGGGGAGCAAATGATGACAGATTTGTAATTTTTGGGTGAACTATCCCGTTAATGTTCTAGGCACTCTAAACAAAGAGTGCTCCATGGGAGACTTGACGTGATTTGCAAACATTTATGTAGCTCAAAAGACACTTCCCTTTCAAGGGAACTAGAGCTGCGTCAAATGCTGTGGGAACGCCCCTGCGTGAGTGCGTCATGAAGCACGTATGGAATCAGTCCAATGGCGAGACGGAACGTCATAGGCAGGTGATGTCATCGACCAGGAAACTATAAAGCACCCCGAAATAAAAACTGCGACAGCTTCTGTGCCTTCAGCAAGCGCTCTGTGTGTGAATTTTGTCCAAGTGTTTTTTGTCTGTCATTTAGTGTCTGCTAGGCAGGAGTTTTCACAAAAAAAACAAAAAACACACATATATATATATAAATGGCGAGCGAGCGAGCAGCTGTATAGAAAATGTGTTCCCCCCCTGTACTCGTTATCTCACGGGTGGGGATACACACGATCTATGCGTTGTTTGTTTGGGAGTGCAGCATGCCCAGTCAGCTGTCGAGGGAGCTGATCGGGAGCATTGCGAGCGTGTTCCTCTAAGAACGCTCTGGTCCCGCCGATCACTCTTCGAGGAGAGTGGTTCGGTTCGCGCTCCCCAGGGCTCGGGCGGCGCTTGTCGTGGGGATCGCAAATGGATCTGACAGCGGGGTTTGAGACGGGCCCAGCCCTATCTCAGCCTTCATCTGTCAGATCCAGTGCCTCTGTCCAGGGTTTGGAAGCACACTCTGCCGTTTCTTCCACCCAGGCTGAGGCACCAGTGTTACAACTATCCAGTTCCGAGGAGCTGGATGTTGTCAGTGTTGAGACAGGGAATACTGAGGACTCGTCACCTCATTCCCCTGAACATGAGGAGCTGATGGAGGTGCTCACTCGTACTTTTGCTAAATTGAGCATTGAGTGGCCAGCTGTTAGGCAGGAGTCTGTTTCTAAAAGCAAACTGGATGAGAGATTTCTGCCCTCGCGTGTTCAACCTCCACCCCGGTGCCTACCGTTTTTTCCCGACCTCCACACCGAGGTGTCGAAGTCGTGGAAAAAGCCGGTATCGTATAGTATTTTTAGCCCCCAGACTTCCACTTACTCTAATATTTTGGGGGCTAAGTTACATGGTTATGGGGCGATGCCTAAGGCAGAGGAAGCGCTCGCTAGTCATCTCTCTGCTGAGTCTGCATCGTCTCTTAAGACACCGACTTTGCCCCCCAAGCCCCTTAGAAATACCTAGGCTTTGGTGGGCAAAGCATATTCGGCGGCAGGTCAGGCCACTGCATGCTTGCATACTATGTCCATTTTGCAGGCATATCAGGCTGATTTATTGAAGGATGTGAGTGAAAGTGAGGAGGTTAGTACTGACGTGGTTCGAGAACTACGTCAGGCTGCTGATTTGTCCCTGCGTGCCACCAAGGAGTCGGCCAAACTAATGGGCCGTACTATGGCAGCCCTGGTGGCCGCAAAGAGACATCTTTGGTTGAATCTTTCTGGTATAAAGGAGAAGGAGAAGGCTTTTCTTCTGAACTCTCCGCTGTCTCTCTCTGGTCTGTTTGGTGACGCTGTTAACACTGTCATAGACAAATTTCAAGAAGAAAAGAAACAAGCTGCAGCGTTTCAAAAGTACCTCATGCTTAAAATTCACGTCCCAGGGACTGCTGGGCGGGGGCAGTGCCGGCCGTCGACAAACTCCTTGCACAGGGAGCAACAAAAACAGAGTGGCAGTCTCAGGCGAAGTCTTCTGGTCGTAAAACTGATCTGAGGACAGTTATTATGGCCAAGAAGGCTTTGTCCAAGAAGAAGTCCTGACGCCACTGGCGCCACACCTATTCTCTCTCGGTGCCCTCAGGGGTCCATTCTGCCAACCCTGCCTTTATGCCCAGCGGTCCCAGCGCGCTTTTTCCCTCCGAGGAGGGGTCCAGAGCAGTTGAATCAGTCGTTCCCTGCCGGTGCGCCGTTACAGGGCGCTTCGTTTGCTGCTCAAAATATTCCAGAGGCCAGTGTCGAGAGGATGGTACCCTTAGTAGATTGTCTGGCGGAGTGAAAAAGTCTTCCAAGAGTATCTTAGTGGGTCCTGCAGTCGATAGAGAAAGGTTATGGTATCCAGTTCAGATCTCCTCCGCCTCGATTCAGGGGGGTCCCGCCTACAGTGGTGGGCCCCGAGCAGGCTCTGGTAATGGAACAGGAGGTGAAAACGCTCCTGCAAAAGGAGGCTATAGAACGGGTTCCTCCTCCCAGCAGAGAGTCAGGTTATTACAGCCGATATTTCATCGTTCCAAAGAAGGTTGGAGGGTTGCGTCCAATCTTAGATCTGCGCCTGTTAAATCGCTCAGTAGGGAAGCTCAAGTTCAAGATTCTCACTCTCAAGCAGATCGTGTCACAAATCAGATCCGAGGACTGGTTTGTCACGATAGATCTAAAGGTCGCGTATTTTCACATTTCTCCATCCTTCCGCAACACAGGAAGTTCCTGAGGTTCACTTTCGGGGGCGAAGCGTACCAATATCGTGTTCTTCCGTTCGGTCTAGCTTTATCTCCCCGCACATTCACGAAAACGTTAGTCCCGCTGCGACTCCAGGGCATTTACATCCTAAACTATATCGACAATTGGTTGATCCTAGCTCAATCGGAGCAGCAAGCGGTTCAGCATCGAGATGTCGTCCTCGCGCACATCAAGAGATTGGGGTTGAGGCTGAATGCCAAGAAAAGTGTGCTATCTCCATCACAGAGGACCTCTTTTCTGGGGGTGTTGTGGGATTCAGTAACGATGCGGGTGCGTTTGTCTCCTGGCCGCATCACTTCGATTCTCTCAGCCGTAAAACAGGTGAAGCTAGGCCAGTTGCTCACTGTAAAGCAGTTCCAGAGACTGCTGGGTCTTATGGCGGCAGCGTCCAACGTTATACCTTGCGGCCTGCTGCACATGAGACAGTTACAGTGGTGGCTCAGGACCAAGGGGTTCTCCCCGAGAGGAAAAGATCAAAGTCAAGCGGCGTTGCCTCCGTGCTCTGGTCATGTGGAGGGAGTCTTGGTTTCTGTCCCAAGGACCTGTGTTGGGAGCTCTTTGTCGTCGTGTAACGCTAACGAAAAGATGCTTCCCTCACAGGTTGGGGGGCGATCATGAGTGGTCGTCCAGCCCAGGGTCTGTGGCAGGACCATTATCTTTCGTGGCACATAAATTGCTTAGAAATGTTGGCGGTGTTTCAGGCTCTGAAACACTTCCTCCCAGACCTGAGAGGCCCTCATGTTCTCGTCCGGTCCGACAACACATCGGTGGTCTCCTACATAAACCATCAGTGGGGTCTGCGTTCACATCCGTTATACAAGCTGGCTCGCCAGATCCTTTTATGGTCCCAGGGGAAGCTTCTTTCATTGAGGGCGATTTATATCCCAGGGTATTTGAATCAGGGGGCGGACATCCTGTCGAGGCAGTGGCCGAGGCCCGGGGAATGGAGACTTCACCCCGAGGTGGTGGAGCTCCTTTGGAAGCATTTCGGTCATGCCGAGGTAGACCTGTTTGCATCCAGGGAGACATCACACTGTCCACTGTGGTTCTCCCTGAGCCATCCAGCCCCTCTGGGGTTGGACGCTATGGTACAGGCGTGGCCGAGGTCGCGTCTGTACGCTTTTCCCCCGATCGCTCTGCTCCCAGGAGTTCTGGAGAGGATTCGCCGTCACTGTTGGTAGCCCCGTACTGGCCAGCCCGAATATGGTTTGCGGACCTAGTGTCTATCCTCGACGGCTCTCCTCTGGAGATTCCGATCAGGAGGGACCTTCTCTCTCAGGCGAGTGGGTTGATCCTTCACCCCTGCCCAGAACTATGGAAACTGTGCGCTTGGCCTCTGAGGGGGCCCAGCTCATAAGTTCAGGTCTCTCAATCGAGGTTGTTGAGACCATCCTTCACTCCAGAGCTCCTTCCACGAGGAAGTTATATGCCTTGAAGTGGAAATTATTCACTTCTTGGTGTGGAGAACACCAGCTAGACCCAGTTAACTGCCCAGTGGGTGCAGTGATGGAGTTCCTGCAGGAACGTTTCTCCACAGGGTTATCCCCCTCCACACTAACCTTCCCACTAACCGGCGACGCGACAGGGCTAACTTTTTTCCTCACCAGTGCAAAAGAGATTCAAATTACTCTGTTGATTTTGATCTTACATATAAATGTTGTACATCATTAGATCCTGATAAGTGTCTATTTTTTTTGTGGATACTCACAATAAAAACAAACTGTTCTGCTTTTTGTCAAATAAAGAAAAACAAACATGATGCGAATTTTGCCTTCTCGCTGTCAGTGAAGTTCATTCTGAAACGCGTCCGAAAATGAACTGTAACTAAGTAAATACTTGTCACACAGGCACAAAAGATTTTTTGTTATGAAGCTTCACTCTTTTAAATGAAGTAATTTATATAAAAAACAAATATTCTCAGTTTATGTAATCTGTATGAAAAGAGAGAGATGTCAGTCTTTTTCCTTTCAGCTAATTATAGCGTATTACGTCTTAATGTGACCACACCCACTGAGAGCGCGCGCTATTCAAACGCAAATGTTGAGGCAAGCCATGAAAGCGCCCACATCAGCTGGATAAAACATCCAGTTTAACAAGAATCTTGTACTTTACTTCGGCTTGCTGCGCTGTGAGGAATAATGCTATCGTAATAATCCTGAAAAAAAAAAAAAAAATTCTTCTCGCTATCTCGTCTCTTAAGAGAATTGGAGACATTCAAGCACTCTCGGTTGCTCCCTCGTGTCTGGAATTTTCGCCCGGTATGGTGAAGGCCTTGCTCCATCCTAGGCCAGGTTATGTTCCTAAGGTCCCTACTAATGTTGCTAGAGCTATAGTGCTGCAGACTTTCTGTCCTCTTCAATTTATGTCGTCAGACCAAGAGAAACTCAACTTACTCTGCCCAGTCAGGGCTTTAAGTGCTTATGTCCACAGAGCTGCCCTGTGGAGGAAATCTGAACAGTTGTTCGTTTGCTTTGGGTCACCCAGGAAGGGATGTCCTGCATCTAAACAGAGGATGAGCAAGGGGGTGGTCGAGGCCATCTCACTTGCTTACGAGTCGGCTGATCAGCCTTCACCTTTGGCTGTTCAAACTCACTCTACTAGGAGTATGACTGCTTCCAAAGCTCTTTTGTCTGGAATTTCCCTTCATGATGTTTGGGACGCGGCAGGCTGGTCCTCACCGCATACATTCGTCAGGTTTTACGACCTACACTCACCTAAAGGATTATTAGGAACAACTGTTCAATTTCTCATTAATGCAATTATCTAATCAACCAATCACATGGCAGTTGCTTCAATGCATTTAGGGGTGTGGTCCTGGTCAAGACAATCTCCTGAACTCCAAACTGAATGTCAGAATAGGAAAGAAAGGTGATTTAAGCAATTTTGAGCGTGGCATGGTTGTTGGTGCCAGACGGGCCGGTCTGAGTATTTCACAATCTGCTCAGTTACTGGGATTTTCGTGCACAACCATTTCTAGGGTTTACAAAGAATGGTGTGAAAAGGGAAAAACCTCCAGTATGCGGCAGTCCTGTGGGCGAAAATGCCTTGTTGATCCTAGAGGTCAGAGGAGAATGGGCCGACTGATTCAAGCTGATAGAAGAGCAACTTTGACTGAAATAACCACTCGTTACAACCGAGGTATGCAGCAACGCATTTGTGAAGCAACAACACGCACAACCTTGAGGCGGATGAGCTACAACAGCAGAATACCCCACCGGGTACCACTCATCTCCACTACAAATAGGAAAAAGAGGCTACAATTTGCAAGAGCTCACCAAAATTAGACAGTTGAAGACTGGAAAAATGTTGCCTGGTCTGATGAGTCTCGATTTCTGTTGAGACATTCAGATGGTAGAGTCAGAATTTGGCATAAACAGAATGAGAACATGGATCCATCATGCCTTGTTACCACTGTGCAGGCTGCTGGTGGTGGTGTAATGGTGTGGGGGATGTTTTATTGGCACACTTTAGGCCCCTTAGTGCCAATTGGGCATCGTTTAAATGCCATGGCCTACCTGAGCATTGTTTCTGACCATGTTCATCCCTTTATGGCCACCATGTACCCATCCTCTGATGGCTACTTCCAGCAGGATAATGAAGCATGTCACAAAGCTCGAATCATTTCAAATTGTTTTTTTTAAACATGGCTGTGGCTGCGTTCGAAACCGCATACTTCCCTACTATATAGTATGAGAAAAAGAGTAGGCGAGCGAAAAGTATGAACGAATCATAAAAGAGTAGGCGAGATTTACCTAGGTGACGTACTAATTTTCGCGAGATTCGGACGTACGTATACCTATAGTGCGTTCGAATATGCCTACTTTCCTACTATATAGTAGGCGAAAACAGTACGTGAAAGAAGCAGTACGTTCGAAACATCAGTATTCATAAAAGAGTAGGCGAGAAGTTCCCGGCTTACTGCTTCCGCCCAGATTTTCGAGTGCTCGTCCGATATATACTTTTCTATCCCAGGAGGCCACGCGAGAGGATACATCATAAAAAAGAAGAAGAAGAAGAGGAGGATACGTTATACTCGAACATGACGGAAAGGATGGACGAGAGTGTTTTCAAATGTGAGTATTACAAACGAAATCGCATGTGTTGAACTACTCTACAGTAAACTGTTGAATTGTTGAAGGTGTAAAGGCGCTATATAGTATGGTAAATTGATGATTTTGCTGTAAATCAGATTTTATTATGTAACGTTATAGCTAACAGGAGCTCCAGTAAGGACACATACGTCTCCAAACTGGATTTGCATACATTTTAAACCGTATACATATTAAGTACTAAATGTATATTTAATATCTGGCAAGAAAATCTTCTATAAGAATTGCTGATTACTATGTATAATAGATATGAAATAGACATCTGAGTGATGTATGTGTACTATTGTTTAGGAGAATTCACTGTTGTCAACACTGTTTTCATTAGACGAATGTTTACATAAAGTAACTAAACACAAGTAATCTATTTCATTTGTCCATTCGTACTGTTTAAAATTGTGGAACATTTATGACGTGAATCTTGTCTGGATGTTACAGGGACAGACGAGCACACCCGCCTGCTTATCCGGTGGAGAGTGGCTCATGAAGCCCTCTTCACCGGAAAGCGCAATGCTGCCATCAAAGGCTTTGAGTGAGTATACAGAAATAATTAAACATCTCTTTAATTGTTTATTTGTAGTATATTTCAATTATTGTATTTTCAAACAGAGATATACAGCACTTTTTTGATTCTTGATTTTTCTGCATTTGCTGCAGATCTTTTGTGGTCGAGCAGGACCTGCAAGGCAGGGTGACGGCGGCATTTATATAAAAAAAAAAAGGGAAAACCTTAAACAAAAATACAAAGTAAGATAATTTTGTTACTTCTAATACAGATATTAAATTATTAAATATTGTGATGTTAAAATGACTGCTTTTGTATTATGCATGTGCATTTTTGCAGGATCTGAAATGTCCACAGACAGGGGTGAGCACTGAGGATGGAGGGGCCACAGCAGCGTCCTGGAAGTGGTACGCTGCCATGGATGAGGCAATTGGGGGCAGACCCTCCATCACTCCACCTGCCCTCGTTGCCTCATGTGAGCCGGATGTTGCTGTGGCCTCTTCATCCTCAGTGAGGCCAGCGAGAGCCAGGAAAAGGCCTCAAAATGTTGAGGACCTGATCATGGAGATGGAGGAGAGGGAAGAGGAGAGAGAGCGGAAAGTAGCTGAGAGGGAGGAGAGACTATGGAGAGAAATGGAGGAAAAGGAGGACAGAAGAGAACGGGAGAGACGAGAGAGAGGAAAGACAAGAAAGAGACGTAAGAGAAAGAGAAGAGAGATGGCACCGGGAGGCAAGCGAGAAAGAGGAAAGGAGAGATAAAGAAATTAAAGAAAGGGATGAAAGATTCCTCAATGTCCTTGAAATCCTTGCCAAAAAATAAATTATATGACAAAAACGTCTTATGATCATTTACACATTTGGGTTAATGTGAATTAAATTATATATATATATATATATATATATATATATATATATATATATATATATATATATATATACACATACAGACACAGTACTGTGCAACAACAACAAATGGTGGTCTGAGGCTTTTGTACAATACTATGTATTTAAAACAAACAATTTCTAGGCATTCACAGTACATCATAGACTTCTAGAAATGTAGTGATACTTTAAAATTCATAAATTAAATATTTAGGAAGTGATGAATAATTAGTGAATGTGTGGTGTAATGTAAAAAAACACACTTTAAAACAACAGTTTTATTGGAGTGTATTATATGACTTAAATGCATACAGAGCTCATGCAGGGATATTCAAGGCAGGTCATAGAGGGTTCAGTTCCAACACACCTGTCAATTCAAGTAGTCCGTTATTAATTGGTTTAAATTGATTCAGGTGTTTATATTGGTATTGGTTTAAATTGATTCAGGTGTCTGCAGGACAATAGCCCGTCATGACCTAAGCTGAACTGGAGACTGTTTACACAAACTACCTTCAGTTTTGCACTAACTACAGACAGTAAAATAGTGACTAAAGGGTTAGTGAACCCAAGCAAATATTTTAGTCATTATGTATTCACCTTCATGTTGTTTGATCTCTCTGTTTTTTTGTTTTGTTTTCCTGAACACAAAAGGTGATTTTGGTCAGGTTTGTACTGTTGGTTTAATACAATACCAGTCAATGGACTTTCAGAAGCTTCAAAAGCATCATCAAATAATGCCAGAAAGCTTCTGAAAGTTGGGCTCCATTGACTACTTTCAGAAGCCCTTAAAAGCATCATCAAATAATGCCAGAAAGCTTCTGAAAGTTGGGCTCCATTGACTGATATTGTATGAAACCAGCAGAACAAATTGACAAAAATCCCCATTTGTATTTAAACAATAAAAAAACAGAGGGATCTAACAGCATGAAAGCAAGTAAATAATGGCTGTATTTATATGTTGAGGTGAACTAACCCTTTAACCCACCAAATAGAAATAGTAGTAAATGTAGCCTATGTATGCATTTTGTACTTTATTGTAATATTATTGTATTGTAATATTTTGACGAAATAAGCAGCTTTGAGCGTTTATGCCCGGGACCGTTTCAAAAAAAGCTTTACAAAAATCAATCACATTTATGCATTTGGCAGATGTTTTTATCCAAAGTGACTAAATGCATTTATTACAGGGACAATGACCCTGGACAAACCTGGAGTAAAGAGCCTTGCTGATCAACCAGCAATCTTCTGCTAACCAGTTCAGTGGTTTAGCCCACTACACCACAAAGGTAGTAAAGCTCTAACAAATATTTGCATGTAATTGTAAACCTATAAAATGACATTTGGTAAGAAACGGAATGCTGACAACATGAATTGTAAAACATTTTAATCTTCTTAAATGTTTAAAGGTAGTCGTGCTCATGGAGAGCCGGCACACGGATGTTTGGAGCAGACACCGCAGCAGCCAGATTGTCCCGCACATGTTCTCCCACTCTTGCTTCAAGGTTGTGGGGATCAGGGAGGCCGTCATCAAGGTCTTCCTCATCCTCTGGCTCAATGATGTCCCCATTGGCTAGAGCAGGGATCGGCAACCCAAAATGTTGAAAGAGCCATATTGGACCAAAAAAAAAAAAAAAAAAAAATCTGTCTGGAGCCGCAAAAAATGAAAAGCTTTATATAAGCCTTATAATGAAGGCAACACATGCTGTAGGCTAAGTGTTATATTAGCTTTATTAGCCCCCTAGTATCAAAATGATAAGTAGGCTACAAATTAGAGCTTAGATCGGGCCCAAAAAATCAAGCCCGGCCCGACACATTAAACGTAATTATGAGCCCGAGCCCGATTTTAACCCGACCATTTTTTAATGCGTGGGTCGTTATAACTGACGTTCTCAACTTTCTTTCTCCCAGTCGCAACATTTATGTTTTGTCCCATTCCCCGCCCGCAAATAGACTTTAATACTTTCAAGTTAGCCTACGTGTCGCCACCGTATCCTCCTGATAAATTATTTGTTATTAAAGCATTAAAACACAAACCACTGTTAATTTAACATAAAAGCAAGCAGTTTACTGCGTGCATGGTTTGGCATGACTGAATGCGCGCAAAGTGTACTCTCTTAATAATTCCTAAAAAGCTGACAGTTCATCGCGATGTCACACATCTCTGTTATTATCAATGAAGCTGACTGCACAATGAATCTTTCATAATATCCACACTTTGTTCGTTATAATTAGAGGATTTGCCAGCATACAGAATTCAGCACTGAACAAAAAAGTCAGTTTTGAGCGGTGAGGGGAGTCTATCTTAAATGCTTCTGATTGGACATTGCGTTCAAGAAATCAACACATATGTCTGTGATTGGCTATATCGCTCAGCGCTGCACACATGTTATGAATAGAAATTCTGGCCTGTAAATCGTTTCTATTTTGTTTTAGTAGAGTGAGTGCATTACCGCACGCGCTCGCACTCGCCCATCAAATCTAGTCCCACGCCGCACTCTATTGCGTTGGGAGTGCTCAGCTATCTTTCTCTTTTTCCCCTTGGGATCCATGGCCCATGACTCACCCGCCGGTTTGTTTGTTTGTCAGCCACCGGTCTGGCATCACGCAGATTTGACAGACACGTGTGTCACAGTCTATGACGTAAATTCTTCGTTGACAGAAATGTTGAAATTAAATATTTATTATACACATTTTTACAACGTTGAAAAACTTTAAGAATGTTTGTCATGTTTTTCCTCCTACAGAAATTATATTAAAACAAAAAATATTTTTTCCATTTTCAAATTTTTGAAAAAGCTCCAGGGAGCCACTAGGGCGGCGCTCACCTCCAAGGCCTTAAAGAAGATACAGCGCCAGCGTGTCTTCAGCATCCCAAAAGCTCTCTCCACGATGTTGCGGGCACGGGAGTGCTTGCTCTTGAAACGAGCCTGCACAGGGTTCTGTACAGGCTCTCTGTGTGGGATGATGAGGCAGATGGGTGCACTCAGGCGAGGATAGCCTCCATCCCCGAAGATGCACTTGCCTGCAGGTGGATAAAGGCCGCCAGCATACACAGGGCTGTTCCTCAGCACACTGCCATCGTGCACAGACCCAGGATATCCCACAAAGACATCAAGGAATTTCCCCCGGTGATCAGTGATGGCCTGGAGTTGGGCGGAGTGAAACAGCTTCCTGTTGAAGTAGCAGTGGGAGTTATTTGCTGGAGGTTTGATACGGATATGACAGCCGTCTATTGCGCCAACTACTCTGCTGAAAGCTGGTGACCCAGACAGCTGTGCAAATCCTGCTCCCACTGCCTCCAGGTCATCTCCGGTCGGAAAGCAAATCACCCTCCTCAAAATTCCCATGATGACCTTGCTCACTCTGTGCAAAATGTCATGCACAGAGGTCTTGGGGATATCGAAGGTCTGTGACACCACCCTGTAAGACGCTGCATGGGCCAGCCAGTGCAGGAACACAAGCACCTCGATGTCACTTTCCCATCCATGGTCAGATTCCAGTCTGACTGCAGCAATCAGGGACCTGATGGACGGCAGAGACAGGCAAAGGTGGGCACGGTGGTCAGCTGCTTCATCAAAATAAAGCTGCAGAATGGGAACAGCTCTGTTGAGCTGGCAGTATGATGTGGTGTTCACCGCCTGTAAATACATCATAGTTTGTTAAAACAAAAAGCTTGAATAAAGCGATGTTTCATGTGGTATTGACTTGTATATGTATTTAATTATTGTGATGATTTATTTTATTCATTCATTTACATAAAATAAATAAAATATATTAAATTTCATGAATTCATGCATATATCATTGCTTGAATAAAAATGTATGTATTCAAATCAGCTGCATTTGTCTAGTGTGTATTCATCCATAGCTGTGCCATATGACAATACAACGGTTTGCTTGTTTTACAAAAATATATAATTTTCATTAAGAAAATGTTATATAATTAAGTGTTGGTCAGGATTTGTCATTATTATTGTGCATGTTGGGGTGGGCTAGTAATGCAATTCGTTCTGGGGTAATCTTAATTTTTTTAAGTAGTAATACTTGCTTTGTTTGAGTATAAAATCATCAATCTTCTCCTAAGGCGAGATCTTCGAGCAGCTGCCCGATGTATCCTTTTTGCACACATTCGTCTGGCTATTGCAGACATGCCAACCATTTCAGACGCTGATGAAAATTGTTCTAGTTAGGTTGTACTGATGCAATCAGATGTCGGTGCACCTGTTGCTCATAACTTTTAAATTGTTGCGCTTGTGATAACTTCATAGGACACATGATAACGTTAAAGGGTTATTTCACCCAAAAAAGAAAATTAAGTCATTAATTACTCACCCCCATGCTGTACCAACCCCGTAAGACCTTCGTTCGTCTTCGGAACACAAATGAAGATATTTTTGATTAAATGTGACAGCTGGATCACTCCTCCATAGGCTGCCTAAGGGATTGAAACCTGACGGCCCAGAAAGTCAATGAAGAAAATGTTTAAATATTCCATGTCACAACAGTGGCTCAACTATAAGTTTATCAAGCGACGAGAATACTTTTTGTGCGAAAAAACAAACAAAAATAACGACTTTATTCGACTATTCCTTTTCTTCCTTGTAGGCCTGAAACGAGACTTCAAGAGATTTCCACGACGCGCACGCGCGAGAACTTAACTGAAGTAATTGAAGGAGATCACATTTCTCGCGTTCCCACATACGTAACCGAGGGGCGTTCCCACAGCATTTGACGCAGCTCGAGTTCCCTATTCAGGGAAATGGAAGCTTTTGCGTTAAGTTCTGCCAGGAAGACTCAATTGCTACGCTAGTTATTGCCTTCTCATCTATCCAATCGTGTCTAATACTTGCGGTATAAAAGACCAGTACTTACACATGTTTGAGTTTGCAGTATTTATTCTCCCAAGTCTTTCTGGTAGAACTAGGCTTACATCCGTAACCGAGACGTTAAAAGTGCCTGTTAAATAAAAAAAAAGCAGCACAATTGATTTCAACAGTTTGTTGTTTGCATGTTGTTAAGCTAACAGTGCAATACTAAACATAAAAATATACAAATATTGAGTAAAATAATTAATATCTAACTGAACTGAACATTTTATTTAAATTTTTTTTATATTGCTTTTTTACACTGCCGTTCAAAAGTTTAAAGGTTTTTGAAAGAAATCTCTTATGGGATCAACATTTTATTTGATCAAAAATACAGTAAACAGAATAATATTGTGAAATTATATTACAATTTAAAATAACAGTTTTATATTTTAATACATTGAACATTTTTTTTTTACTATGATGGCAAAGCTGAACTTTCAACAGCCATTTATCAGAAAACATTCTAATACGCTGATTTGGTGCTCAAGAAACATTTCATCTTATTATTAATATTGAAAATTGAACAAAATTGAAATCAATTTACATCAAAACATGTTTTTGTTTTACCTTGATTCACTATAAACCTATTATAAGTGTTTTTAGACCGGGTTTGATGGTTTTCACGGGAAATTGTGTAAATACGTCACTCACTCGTGCGTGTCTCGTCATATCCGTAAATAGAGAAAAGTTGCTCCAACTACTTTGATGCGTGTATTATGCGTGTATGGAATCTCCAGGGAATCACCTTTTTAAAAAAGAAACTTCGAACAGAGGAGAGTCTGCTGGCAAAAAGAGAACATGACAGCGCTCATAATAAAACGAGAATAAACATTGGCTTGGCTTTTCGGAGATGCCGAGAACTGAGGGATTAGTAATGTTGCAAAAGCGACACAGAGATTATGTTTGTATTACTAAACAGATGAGTAGGCCTAAGGTATTTATAAGCTCTCTAACAGAGTTCATTATCAAGCATGATCTATTGTGTGAAGGGTCATATTCATCCACACATTCACGCAGAGCCGAAGCCCAACCAAAACAATGTTCTTCCTTAAAATGCAGTTTTTGTGAAAAAGTCTTTATGTGTGAAACTTAATGTGTCCTTTCTGAATAAAAGTATTAATTTCTTTTCAACAACAACAATACAATTACTGAGCCCAAACCAGTTGTGTCCAGCAATGTACATTTTTCATCATCTGTTATCTTTCGCAGTGCTCGTCGCAATGCATTTTGTGATTACCATGAGATGTTACCATGCAATTTGGCTGATAGGTTTCATAAGAGGCAACATTAATAGGTTGGGTACCTTTTGGAACATATTTTGTAGCAGACTTAGAAATGGACCAAATATACTAGCAATAAATTATATTTCCATTTAGGAGCATCTCACACAGACAGCATAGTGATCGCAAGGCTTGTGTCCTTTTCATTATGAATATGTCCTTTCACTTTTTTCCTTCTTGCCTATTCCTCTGAGCAACAATATGATCACTTCTGACCTCTGTTCCTTCTACATGACTGACTCTTGTAACCAGGAGTCTTAAACAGCTGACCTCAATCTGCCTAACTGCTATTTAAAAATGAGACTTGGTGAAATGGCACAATTGGATTGTCACGCCTTTAAACCACTTGATTTGCTGGCCTTCTGCCTAGACCGGGCCATTACTATTCAAATTAAAGCATTCATGATGCTTTCTTTTACATTCCTTCCTTTAGTTTCTCACATGAATTCCTCTGATTAAAAATCTCTAGAAGTACTTTAGACAATGATTACAAGACCGTACATAATATTCTCACACTGAAGAAAAAAAAAAAACAGGGTTTGTACCATTTCATATTATAGAAAGAATTACATTAGCCTCCATCATGTAGTTTTATAGTAGCCTACATATGATAGGGTGATTTCAGACTATATCAGGACCCTTTTAGGCAACATTTAAAACATTAAGCATCTTGACTATGCGATGTTCTTTCTTTCTAGAAACATGACTCACAGTAAAGTCTTTTATATCAATGTTGTCATGATCTCCAGTCATCATCCCATCAAAGCAACTCTACATTTCCCAGCATACCTCCTGGCTCCCACCTGCACACACTCAATCATCAACCGCACCTGCCATCAATCACCCCCATCAGCAGCACGACATTTAAGCTATTCAGAAAATGTATTTTTTAAACGATTAAACACCTTGTTGTCAAAGTTAGTATTGTGGCTTTTTGTGGCGTGTGTCGTTATGTTATTGATATTTTACTAAAATGAAGCTCAAATGGAGTTACCACGTTTTAAGCCATCCACATTGTCTGGTCTCATCACTCTTTACCTGGTGTATGGACTTGCATATCTGCCTACTTGCCTTGACGATACCCTTTGTGATCATCATGTCACGGGTGACAAAAACGTTTAACAAGCGGAACCCCTTGATGAGTCACGAGTTTCCCGAGGGAATGATTTGTGTGCGACACATCCCACTCCGGTTCCGGGTGTGGCAGAATCATTGCCCGGCCTGATTAGCGCTAATGCACTACAGGCGCGAGAGAGAGAGAGGAGCAGCGTTTAGACGGGCTGTTTGCTTCATAAGCCATAGATAAAAGGACTATTGGAGAGCGTCTGTGTGGTTGTGGGCTGTTAGTCCCGTTCTGTTCGGTGGTTCTGGGTCTCTCGGAGCAGTGGTGGGCATAAGCTGATTCTGGGAAACTGTCTGGGTGTGGAAGTCGCCCATTGAAGCTGCTGGATCAGGGTGATCGTCTGTGGGAAGTCTACTGGACTGAGTTATCGATCGAATCTGCACTGAGAAGGAGAGAGAGAAAGATAAGTGAAATGATCTCATCTTGTGGACATTTAAACATTTTGAAGAGGATGCAGTGAGTGTGTAACTGATTGTTGGAGAAGCTATGTGTTTCAGAGTGGGTTAAGGAGGAACTGAAGATTTAATATCTCCCACGTGAGTGTAACAAATGGAGTGAGGCCTCTAAACAGCCCTACCGTGTGAGTGAATTGCAGTGCTATTGCTTTATGGATACACATTGATTTATGGCTGTGTTCATATGTTTCTTCCCTCTCACGGCCCATAAGAGCCAGTTCCTCCTCTGTGTACTCGGGTTCAAACAGATATGGCTCTGGGTCTGCTACAAACAAGTCATAATTATTTACATAGTCCGCCATTGTAAATGATCTCTTGCAGTTTGCCAGTAGCACAGGTAAAAGTAAAAGTCACGTTGGTTCTATTGACGGAAATGACAGGGAGAGGGAGAGGGGGAGAGGACTTTTCACGAGTGAAGATATTACAGCGCCGAGTCGAAGTGCTCCCAATAAGTGCTATTCCGCCATACATTATAGTTATCCATTTTACCCGCTTATAAAAAGCGCCATATTTTATTTAGTGTCACCATACTTGGTCGTGTAACTACTCGTGTAACTTTATTTAAATAGAGAAAACGTGGATGTGTTTGGTCGCTTCTAACTTCATCTCTGTTTGGCCCATATACAATGAATGGGGCTAAGCTAACTGCTCTCAAAGTTCTCCACCCGACAGCGATTAAGTGCACGCACTGAGACGAGAGAGGTATGTATCAACTCGTCTTAGATAAGAGAATAACATAGTTTAATATGAATAAACGGTGGAGTATCCCTTTAAAAACAAACAACACAGCACTGATTAAAAACCTTTTGTAGTATTGCCATTAAAACACAAAGGAAGATATTTTCAGTGAAATCGGAAAGATTTCTGTTCCTCCATTTACCGTCCACACAACTACCACTTTGGCGCTTCAAAAAGTTCATAAAGAGATTGTGAAACTAATCCATATAAATTGAGCGGTTTAGTCCAAATTTTCTGAAGAGACTTGATTGCTTTAAAGGATGAACCGATTGAATTTAGGCTTTTATTCGCAAATAAACATTCATCAATGCACACATCAGCTGTGTCCCAATTCAGGGGCTGCATCCTCCGAAGGTTGTATTTGAAGGCCGATTGCGGCACAGAGGCGCAACGAAGGCTGTCCCAAGTCGAAGGATCCTCCTAATGCGGCCTACCGTTAGTGTTGCCAAGTCCGATGTTTTCCCGCAGAATTGGGCTACTTTTAAGCTGTTAAGCGGTTGATTTTCATCCCCGTAAATACAATTTCGACGCTCCAACACCCCCAAAACATCCCTCAGACGTACAATTCATAATTTGGCCGCCCGATGGTCTTTTTGAGCTACTTTTGTTGCACAGACCTGGCAAACCTGCCTTCCGTCCTTCTTTCCCCGGGGCGTGGAAGGATAGAATGAGGAACCAGCAACAGCCAAGAGAAACGAGACCGCGAGGATGAGCTGATCGATAGAGACAGAGCAGGGAGAGAATGGACAGATTTTTTTTTTTTGACAGATTGGTAGAGAAATACATTTTTGGTTATGTGAATTAAAATGTGTAAATTAAACAATCGTACAAATATATATATATTTTTTTGTAAGTTATAATTTGTAAATGAAACAAAAAATAATTTCTGTGCATTCTTTACTTTTGTATTGCAAGTTATAACTTGTAAATGTAATAAAATTAGTCTGTACATTTTTGTCATGTCAATTAATTTGTACATTTGATACAAAATAAATAGTTCTATACATCCTTACTTACAGTACTTTTTACAACTATTTACACGATAAGTTACGTTTCAGATAAGAAAACTAAATAAAAGTTTAAATTAACAGTATACATAAAACAGATTGAAAGAAAACATATTTTTGTAGACTTTTATTGAGCTGAGCAGGCGGTCCTAGTGGGTCCAGGTCCATGAGACCCTGGTAAGGTCTCTGCCAGTGGGACATCATCTGGGATGAATGCATATTTCCACTGTCCACTAACAGGTTTGTTGCGCTGACTCAGGCGTGGGCTGCTATGTCACTGAGATGTTCTCAGAAAGAGGGAATACAAAATAAGAATAATTAACTCACATACTCAAATCAAACCATAAAATATTTTAACATTCAAAGCCATTCTATGAGCTAAACTCTGCAGGACAGCAGCCCTCCAAGACCGAACGTTGCTTATCCCTGATCTATAAGACATATTTTTAGTGTTTCTATTATATCCTGTTCATATTTTTTTTTAAACAAAATCTAATATCCATGTGCAACAACTCAGTTTTTCATAAAAAGTACAATATTTGCCTCTGAGATTAAGTGGAGTCGAATAACAATCTAAAGTACTTCAAATGTATACTTTAATCCAGAGTAAATTTATGTCGTTACATTCCACCACTGGTTATTTGGAAAATGAAACACTTGTCACATTAAAACCGCTCTATTTATATGGATTAGTGTTACAATCTCTTTATGAACTGTCAAAGTGGTAGTTCCATGGACTGTCAATGAAGGGACAGAAATCTCTTTTGTGTTTCGAAGATGAACAAATGTCTTACGGGTTTTGAACGACAAGAGGGCAAGTAATTGATGACAATTATTTAAATTTTTCAGAGAACTAAACTTTTAAATGAACCTGTCTCAAAAACAACACAAAACTGTTGTAATTGCTTACCCTGGAGAATGTGACAATATTCAGCAGTCCCTTTGTTGCCACTTTTCATCCCAAGACAATATTCTGTAAGGCCTCTTCCTCCCTGTACACAGCGTGCTAAAACACCGCGTTTTTTAACAGCAGCAGAATCCTTCATCTCTGACTAGCAGGAAAACACCACCATCAGTAAAAAGGCCTTGAATGATGCTGATGCGGCAGGTGATGCACCCTGACTCTGCACACGGGCCTGAAGGATGATCTTTCTTCTGTGACAATAATATTTGCTGCCTTCCTCTCTGCTAAACACTTATTGTGCTCTGCACTATATCTCTACTGCTGCAATGCCCACTTCATACTCTATAATAGACTATAACATTTAGTGGCCAGAAGGTCTAAATGGCAGAGATAATAGCTGTAAAAAGTCTATTCATTGGTCTTTTAGAGAGTGCTCAAATCTATTTGAACTAATACACAATGTTGCACAAAATAAGTCTTCCAAAGAAAAGCTAGGATAATAGCAATGTTGGAAACGGCATATTCCAAGGTGCAGTTTTATGGGAGTGGCCTTCTCTTACTGCAGCTGTGGAGAAAGGTTTGCTACATTTTGATTGGATCTTGGTGGACTGGCACAAACAAATGTCCAACACATCAGATAAGGATGCTAGGACAACTGATAGACACCTCAAGTGCGGGAAGGTCAGGATTTCTAATTTGTCCACAGACAGTTTCTGCCCTGCACTCATCTTGAGACTAATCCCTAAGGTTTAAGCCAACCACCATAAAAAAAAAAATGAAAAAAATATTTAGGACCTTTTGGATGCAAGAGCAGTGACTGAAACAAAGGGACCCATCCAAATCTATTCATAACTATATTTGGGAAACTTATGTAAAATACACACATCCATTTCATACTTGTTCAGATAAATCAATATTCGCATTGACAGATATTTGCAGAGCAACTTCTTCTACAAATTCAACTGTTTATGTACAAATGAATGTTTGGATCTTTTCCCATCATGTTTGGACTCATTTGTTTAGAATATTACTGGTATTCTGTTGGTGGTTTGGAAAGAGAGAAATGCATTGATGAAACTTTAAAGACACTATTCTAACTGTGTGCATTAGACCATGTAAATGAGTTTCAGAGGGGAAGGAAGGGAGGGCCACACTGTGTGTGTCCCCTCTGATGCCAGCAGCCAATCACAGCACTGGAATGGAGAAGCGACAAACTGCAATCTCCTCCTCATCGGAAAGGGATAAATGTACCCTTTCGACAGACACTCCTGAGTCTCCGGTTCGTCCAGCGAGACATTAACAGATACATACAAGTTCTGAGTCTCAGTTCTGTAAGGGGAGAGACAGAAATGGATCAACAAAGTTCTGAGTTTCCAAATACACCGTTTTGAGTGTCCAGCTTGCAAAGGACAAAAACAGAATCCATGCGCTGAGTCTACAGCTTGTGAGGCAGCAAAAGAAAAGAACATGTTCTGAGCCTCCAGTCAGTGAGGACTACATTCAGAGTCTTTATCCAGCGAGATAGTAACAATTACAGCACGTCCCATACTCTCCATGCCAAAGAGATGATAGCGGATTGACCAAGTTCTGAGTGTCTGGCCCACAGGCAGAAGACATACAGACATTTTTGCAACAAGGTTAAGCTTAGGAGAGCAAACGTCTCGGTTACATATGGTAACCCTCGTTCCCTGAGGGAGGGAACGGAGACGTAGGTCAGACTGACCAATAGGAATCTCGCTAGAGAGCCAATTTACTTCGAGTGAATCTAAAACAAGCCAATGCACATGCACACATAAAGCCAATGCACACATAGCCAATGGTCAGCTGTATATTTCTTCAAAACCCAACGAAACTTACCAATTCACAAAATTAACGGAATGCATAGCTGATATAAAAAATTGGATGACTAGTAATTTCCTACTACTAAATTCTGAAAAGACAGAGATTCTAATTATTGGACAAAAAACTTCCACACGTAATAACCCGGAATACTGTCTAACACTTGATGGCTGCTCTGTCAAGTCTTCGTCGTCGGTTAGGAACCTGGGTGTGCTCTTTGATACCAACCTTTCTTTTGAAAGCCACGTGTCTAGTATCTGTAAAACTGCATTTTTCCATCTTAAAAATATATCTAAAATACGCCATATGCTCTCATTGGGAAATGCGGAACAATTAGTCCATGCGTTCATGACCTCAAGGCTAGATCATTGTAATGCTCTACTGGGTGGTTGCCCTGCACGCTTAATAAATAAACTACAGCTAGTTCAAAACGCCGCAGCTCGAGTTCTTACCAGAACCAGGAAATATGACCATATTAGCCCGGTTCTGTCAACACTGCATTGGCTCCCTATTAAACATCGTATAAATTTTAAAATATTGTTGATTACCTACAAAGCACTAAATGGTTTAGCTCCGCAGTACTTGAGCGAGCTCTTAACGTATTATAGTCCTTCACGTCTATTGCGATCTCAAAATTCCGGCCAGTTGATAATACCTAGAATATCTAAATCGACTGCAGGCGGTAGATCATTTTCCTATTTAGGATCCTATTTTTTCCTACCATTGTCCGGGAAGCAAACACACTCTGTCAGTTCAAAGCTAGACTAAAAACACATCTCTTTGACCTAGCATACACATAACACACTATAGACTTCTATAAATTCAATGTTAGGCTGCATAGATTAGGTCAGCCGGAACTGGGAACACTTCCCTTAAATCTTGATGTACTCGCTACATCATAAGAAGAATGGCATCTACGCTAATATTAGTGTCTTTGTTTATCCCAAGGTTTTCCCGCAGCCTGCCGGATCTAGGCTGTGTGATTGCATTTCAGTTTTTTGCTGAGGAGCCAAACTTGGGAAGCTGCCCCCCCCCCCCCCGGCGGGCAGCAGCAGATGTGGCGACGGGACCTACGTCTCCGTTCCCTCCCTCAGGGAACGAGGGTTACCATATGTAACCGAGACGTTCCCTATCGGTCAGTCACTACAACGTAGGTCAGACTGACCAATAGGAATCCCTACCAATGCGCCACAGTCGCTGCATCCCATCCAGTGCCCCATGCAAGCCTCTACACCTTCTTGCCTGGAAAGACGATAGGAGGAGGGTTACACAGAGAGTGTCTGACACTGTTGTTCCTTTACAACCCATACAGTGAGACTTTGGATAACACTGGGAAAGCATGCCCTTTTTTAGAGGGAGGGGAACGCTGCGGAAGCCACTTTCTTTAGAGAGTTATGTGGAAATACATATGGACTAACCCGAAGGCTGTACTGCATATGATATAGTGGGTGACTTAGCCCAAGGGAAAGACACGGGCTTCCGACTTAGGAGCAGCCATGGAACATATACACAAATGGGATCCCCGAAGGGTCGCACATATGGAACCCAGCCCGGGTCCGGCTCTCAAGGATTCAGCGGACAGGGGCCTGGCTCCGGACGCTCCGCCATGTCCGGGCCGAGGGGTGTTGGAGGACTCGACAGGTTTTTCACTCTGGAGCAATAAGGTTGCACAGTAGGGTGCAGCAAGCCGACAGAGCCGGGCCTCTCGGTGCTTCTACCCATTTAGGGTGAGAACACGGGAGGAGACCGGCTCTACACGTAGGCTATAGTATCTAGCAAACGTGTTAGGTGTCGCCCAGCTCGCAGCTCTACAGATATCTGTTAGCGAGGCGCCACGAGCCAGCGCCCAGGAGTATGCAATGCCTCTCGTGGAGTGTGCATGCAACCTGAGCGGGCAGGGCACGCCTTGAGCTTGGTAAGCCAAGGCGATGGCATCCACTATCCAGTGGGCCATCCTCTGTTTGGAGACAGTCTTTCCCTTCTGCTGGCCTCCATAACAGACAAAGAGCTGGTCTGAGGTCCTGGGGCCTCATTTATAAATGTTGTGTACGCACAAATGAAGGCGTACGCCGCTCTCTACGCAATAATTGGTATTTATAAAAAGCAAACTTGACGAGAAAATGTGCGGTCCTTCACGCAAGCTCTGACCCAGGCGTACGCACAAAAACGGGGGAAATGAGAAATGGCGACACCGTCGGCAGAAGGAAGAAACATGTGAAAGTGTGTGAAACTGTAGACCGTTGTGTAAAAGAAATGGCAATACTGGCTCTCATAAATAACATGAAGACTTCACAAAGCAAGTCTTACAATTAACAGCCTACATGAACACCCGTTTGATCGATCTGCAGTGTAAAACGAACAAAATCAAACGAAGATAACAACAGAAATGCAAATTAACGCACATTTGCAAAAATAAAAGTGAAATGTGTTCTGCAATAATAATTATTGCATGTTATGCAATTCATCCTCATAACACATCTGTAGCTTGTCAGATGCAATCAAATGGATGGTAATAAAATGCCATGCCATCACAATGCGTAATGACGTAATGTGTAATGCAACCTTTTGCCACTCAAGTGCCTTTTTTGGCATTAATGCCCACACTGTGCCCTCCAAACAACATTTTACTCCTCTTTTCCACCTCGCCAATGATAATTTCTACTTCACATTGAGTGAAGTTACGTTTCTTGGTTTTCCTCTCTGTGTTTGCCATGATTTCGCAATCGATGAATATTAACTTGTGGGCGTTTCACGGACTATTTTTGGGCAAATATGGGCGTGACATGAAGCCGCAAAAGCTGCGCTACATTTAGAATTGATTGTGATTTATTAAGGGAAAACTGCCTAGGATGTGAGTGCTCACGGTTTTATAAATCTGAATATTTCTGTGCGTACGCACGTCCTATGTTTCATCCGTACGCCACTTCTGACGCAAATCCTAAGCAAAGTTTTATAAATGAGGCCCCTGATGCTTTGAGTTCTGTCCACGTACATACGCAGAGCGCGAATGGGACAGAGCAAAGCCAGGGCTGGGTCTGCCTCCTCCAAGGGCAGCGCTTGCAGGTTCACTACCTGATCTCTAAAGGGAGTGGTAGGAACCTTGGGCACATAGCCAGGCCGGGGTCTTCATACCACATGGCTGTCACCCGGCCCGAGCTCTAGGCACGATTCGTCGACCGAAAATGCGTACAGGTCTCCTACCCTCTTGACAGAGGCCAATGCAACCAGTAGCAAGGTCTTCATGGAAAGAAGCTTTAAGTCCACTGTTTGCAAAGGCTCAAAGGGAACGTCCTGAAATGCTCGGAGCACCAGGGAAAGATCCCAAGAGGGTATGGAGGGGGGTCGAGGAGGATTTAATCGTCTCGCCCCCCTAAGAAACCTGACAACCAGGTCGTGCTTTCCAACTGTTTTGCCATCGATGTGGTCGTGATAAGCTGAAATAGCAGCAGCATGGACTTTGAGTGGAGGGAGACAGTCTTCGCTCCAACCCTTGCTGCAAAAAGGAAAGCACAGACCCTATCGAACATCTTCGGGGGTCTTCTCGGCGAGAAGAACATTACTCGACGAGCAGGTTCCACTTCAGGGCGTAGACACGTCTCGTGGATGGCGCCCGTGCTGAAGTGATGGTGTTAAGTACCTCTGGGGGTAAGTCACCTAGAACCTCCGCGTCCCATCCAGGGACCAGACATGGAGTTTCCAGAGGTCTGGACTCGGGTGCCATAGGGTGCCCCGTCTCTGAGTCAGAAGATCCTTCCTGGGCCAGGGAGGGACTATCACAAAGAGCATGAGTTCTGGGAACCAGGTCCGAGTGGGCCAGTAGGGAGCCACCAGAAGGACCTGCTCCTTGTCCTCCCTGACTTTGCACAGTGTCTGTGCAAGAAGGCTCACTGGGGGAAACGCATATTTGCGAAGGCCCCGGGGCCAGCTGTGTGCCAGTGCATCCGTGCCGAGTGTTCCCTCGGTCAGGGAGTAAAACAGCTGGCAGTGGGAGGTCTCTGAGGAGGCAAACAGGTCTACCTGAGCCTCCCCGAACTCTCTCCAGATCAGCTGAACCACCTGGGGGTGGAGTCGCCATTCTCCCGGGAGCACCGCTTGTGATAGAGCGTAGAGCGACGGGAGCGTAGACCACCTTGCCGGTTGATATACGCAACGGTCGCAGTGTTGTCCGTACGGACCAGCACATCCCTGCCCTGCAGCGGCCTTTTCAGACGGCGCAGAGCGAGGTGTACTGCTAGCAACTCGAGGCAATTGATATGCCAATGCAGATGAGGGTCCGTCCACACCCCTGATACTGCATGCCAGTTGTACGTGGCACCCCAGCCAGTGGCAGAGGCATCTGTGAATACCACAGCGTGCCTGGATACCTGTTCCAAGGGGACTCCTGCCCAAAGGAACGAGGGATCTGACCACGGGCTAAAGGTCTGACGGCAGGCCGGTGTGATTGCCACCCGGTGAGTGCCGTGATGCCACGCCCATCTCGGGACTCGGCCGTGAAGCCAGTGCTAAAGCGGTCTCATATGAAGCAAGCCGAGCGGGGTTACCGCTGCTGCTGCTGCCATATGCCCCAGGAGCCTCTGAAAGAATTTCAGTGGGACCGCCGTCCTGCCCTTGAACGTGTTCAAGCAGTCCAGCACCGACTGAGCACGTTGCTCTGTGAGGCGCGCTGTTTGTGCGACCGAATCCAACTCCATACCGAGAAAAGAGATCTTCTGCACGGGGGCGAGTTTGCTCTTCTCCCAGTTGACCCGAAGACCCAACTGGCTGAGGTGCCTGAGCACAAGTTCCCTGTGATCGCATAACCGATCTCGAGAGTGTGCTAGTATGAGCCAGTCGTCGAGATAGTTGAGGATGCGAACACCCTGCTCTCTCATGGGAGCGAGGGCCCCCTCCGCGACTTTCGTGAAGACACGGGGGGACAGGGACAGCCCGAAGGGTAGGACCTTGTACTGATATGCTCGACCCTCGAACGCAAAGTGCAGAAACGGCCTGTGTCGAGGGAGAATCGAGACATGAAAGTACGCGTCCTTCAGGTCGATCGCTGCAAACCAATCTCGGGGACGGATGCATTCGAAGATGCGTTTGTGTGTAAGCATTTTGAACGGTAGCTTGTGGAGGCTCCGATTCAAAACTCGCAGGTCCAAGATCGGTCGTAACCCAAGACCTTTCTTGGGTACAATGAAGTGGGGACTGTAGTGCCCTGACTTCATATCGGCTGGAGGAACCGGTTCTATCGCGTCCTTCGCCAGTAGGACTGCGATCTCCGCGCGCAAGACATGGGCATCGGCTGCTCTCACTGTAGTGGAGTGGATGGCCCGAAACTTGGGGCGACGCTGGGCGAACTGAATCGCATAGCCGAGCCTGATGGTCCGGATGAGCCAGCGAGACGGACTGGGGAGCGCTAACCAGGCTCTCAGAGACCGTACAAGCGGGACAAATGGGACCGTAGGCGTACCCGGAGTGGGGCAGCGAAGTAGAACACAGGGACCTGGCTGGGGGGGCTCTCTCTGGGAGGCAGCCCCCAGCGGGGTCTGAGTGTGCTGTGAATCGCTTACCTGGTTCCACGGGGCAGGAGGTGCGGGAGGCGGCTCGGTGGCGTTCTCAGACTGTACACTGCTGCCAGCTGGCGATAGAAGAGGAGGATGAGAGTGTTAAGGATTTTGTCCCCCCACTGCTCTCCGGGTCCTCTTCGGACCCAGAGATGGTAGAAACTGCTCTTTTATTGAAAATTTGGGTTCTGGGGCCAGCGGCGGAACAAACAAAGGATTTTCCACCCGGCCCTCTACCGGGGGAGGGAGCGATGCGGTCATCGTCTCCTGGAGAGCAGTCCCTGCCATCTCTGGGTTGCCCGTCCTAGGGCCGCTTGCTCTTGGCTTTGCCGCCCTTCTTGGCGGGGGCCCGGACGGGCGGGGCGTCCTGTCTGCGACTGGATCCACGGCGCCGTTTCGGTGGAGGCTGCTGCTGCGGCGCGGGAGCTGGGGAGGGCGCAGGCGGGCGCCCCCGGCGACGAGCAGACTGAGGAGCCGCCGGCGATGGGGTGGAAGCAGCAGCTGACCGCCGTGGCAGGATGTGCTTAATGGCCTCAGTCTGCTTTTGTACAGCCGAGAACTGCTGGACAAAGTTCTCGACCGCGTCGCCGAAGAGGCCGGTCTGGGACACGGGGGCGTTGAGGAACCGGAGCTTGTCAGTCTCCTGCATGTCAGCCAGACACAGCCAGAGATGGCGTTCCTGGACCACCATTGTGGACATCGCACGGCCCACTGAGCGAGCGGTAACCTTCGTCGCACGAAGCGCGAGGTCCGTCGCACGCCGGAGTTCTTGGAACACCAGTGGGTCGTGACCACCCTCGTCCAGTTCCTTCAGTGCCTTGGCCTGATGGACCTGGAGCAATGCCAAAGTGTGCACGGCAGAGGCAGCTTCCCCACAGGCCTTGTAAGCCTTGCCGGTTAAGTCCGACGAGTACTTACAGGCCCGGGAAGGGAGACACGGATCTCCGTGCCAAGTGGAGTTAGGGCACAGTTGCATAGCAACGGCCCGCTCCACCGGTGGGACATGCGTGTAACCCTTAGCTGCCCCGCCGTCAAGGGTGGTGAGGGAGGAGGAACCACTGGAACGGTTTCGGGCAGTAAAAGGTGCCGTCCACGTCCCAGTGAGCTCCTCATGCACCTCCAGGAAGAATGGCACTGGGGTGGGTTGCTGAGAACCAGCGCGCACCACCCCGAGATACCAATCATCCAACCTCGAGGGTTCAGGACACGGTGGAGGGTTCCAGACGAGCCCGACCCTCTCGGCGGCCCGGGAAAGCATGGCCATCATCTCCGGGTCCGTATTGGGCACCGCTGGCACCCCCGAAGGAGGCAGCGGCTCCGACACGTCGTCCGCGGAAATATCTGACCCACCCTCCGATGTCGCGATCGACATCTGTTCATCGTGGGGAGCACCAAAAGATACGACTAGTACACATCTCGTGGATGGTCCAGTGCGCTCTCTTGGCAGCTCAAATGGTTGCGGAGGCTGAGAGGGGTGAGGGTTCCTAGGGGGTTGGTTCCCCGAAGGAAGCGCGCTCACGGTTATCCTCTGGTCACCCGTGCCAGCGGGCGAAGCAACCCTCGTTAGAGGATTGGAACGGGGTGCCGGCACGGGGACTCCGCCCCCTTGCAGGAGCGAGAGTCTCGATCGCAGCTCCGAGATGGTCATGTTCCCACAGTGAGAACATGACTCATCCACGAACGCCGACTGTGCGTGTTCAATGCCCAGACACACAATACAGCGTTCGTGACCATCCCGCGATCCCAGGTAACGACCGCATCCAGAAACACACAGATAGGACGTCATCTTTAAAAAGATGAGAACTATCTGTGTTAGCTCTTTTAGGGACTGCTCTCGCTGGCACTGAAGCACACAGGGGAACAGCTGAAGCGGACACGGACAGGAATGTGCACCCGCACGTGCGCTGGTTTTCTCTTAGTGTCGTCTTACCAGCCGTGAAAACAGCTTTTGGGTTTTGCTCACGAGAGAGAGAGAGAGAGAGAGCTGCTCGCGCTGAAGTGCCGTATTACCCGTGCCACGAAGCGAGAGATCTTCCAAAAGGCTTGCTTGAAGAAATTCAACTCTGAGTAGAGGCATGAAGCTTTGGCTCCGAAGCAAAAAGCTGAAATGCAATCACACAGCCGCTCGTTTATACCCGCGCAGACGAGGACGCGCAGCTGTTGCAAATGATTGCACGCCAATTTGCATTGGCTTGTTTTAGATTCACTCTAAGTAAATTGGCTCTCTAGCGAGATTCCTATTGGTCAGTCTGACCTACGTTGTAGTGACTGGCCGATAGGGAACCTTAGGTTCCTTTGTCTGCATGTTCCAGATTAAGGATCTTCTGCACCTACTTCAGGGCCTCATCTGCGTGTTCCAGATTTTAGGACCCCTTTTAGTGCTCCAGGAGATCCGCGTCCCACAGAGCTTCATGTTCAAGGCTGATGAAATGGATTCCGGCTCCTTTTCCCACTGAATTGTCACCCAGCACAACCAGTGGATGACGTCACCGCCATTGGACTGCTCACTCGTCCACGTGGAACGTAAATATCACCAAATCTCTTCCCAGAGACCTTGGCATTGTTGTATATTATCAGTATATGATCATTAGGTAATATAACTGATGCTAATAACGGTCAGGGCTCTGTCACTTCAGTCTAGTTTATCCTTGGTTTTCTGACAGAGCCCTGACACTTCTGTATTTTCTTGTTTTGTGTGAGTATACGGTTTCGAGTATGCTTGAGCCAAGTCAAGCAAAGTCTTTTCCCTTGGGGTAGCTTTTAGAAAAAATAATAAAAAAAATATTATTTTATTAAAATAAAGCCTATTATTCCTGCATATTGAGTCCTCGCCTCATCCACAACCCTGACAATAACAAATAAGCATTCATTCATTTGTTTGATGCATAATAAGGGTCTTCACCTTATTAATTTCAGAGGAACAACAATTTATCTTACCATAAGATAACATTTCTCTTCCATAGCCAGATTCAACTTAATCACTTGTATATATTCCTTCATCATTCATGGTATTAATTTTTCTAGTTGATTTGACTGATTTACTTCTGTTTATCTTTTTTGTCAATAACATTTTGTTTTATTACACTTGTGTCTTCCTTCTGTTGATAATTCAGAAGAGGATATCTTACAAATCCTTCAGATTAGTCAGATGACAAACTCCCTCCAATTTACATAATTTGATTTCTGTCATGACAACTCGCGGAAGATTTTTAGCAGAATAGATCTGCTATCCATGCTGCTGAATTGCTGCTGTTGTTGATTATTGCTGTTGTTAAAGATTATTGCTGCTGCTGTTGTTGATTATTTCTGCTGCTCTCTGTGTGTGTGTGCCGTGTGTCTGTGCCCTAGCTGTCTGTGAAACTGGGCCTTAAGTCACATTACTACAAGCAAAAAGCTAACACATGTATCTGTTAACATTCTGATTCATGTCAATGGCAGTTGTGCGGCTACTAAAGTCCATTTCATGCTTTTTAGAGCCTTTCAAAAACTTTTCTGTGTCACACTTTATAATACGGGAGCATATGTCTTCACTAATGCACAGATAATCTTGAGGTAATGTATGACTCATGAAGAACTTAACCATGCATTACTGACTGCTGCATCAGTAACTAACTATTAAAGAGTCTATCTATCATATATGAATTGCCATATATTAAATGTGTTATAATGAATTAATTCCACTTTATGACAATCATATCTTACGTTAAGCTATAAAACCTAAATTATTTTTTTCTGGGTCATTTTTGGAAGTACTATTAACGTGATTTTTAGTGGATGTATGAAGTCAGTTTACCTCAGTATTCAGAGTTAGTTAATCACATAACGTTCAAAATCAAAATAATAATATATATGATCCACCACATTAAACAGCCAGAAATGCTTTATCATGATTTTGAATATATTTATGGTGGAGTAATCTAAAACCTAACAAACTTCTTTATTAAATATTTTGCTTGAAAAGTGTGGTTGTGTTGTCATTCATGTGGATATTTAGTTATCTAATGTTAAATTTATAGTACATAATTATGTTGCTTAAGTGTCAAAAAACAATACTTAAATACTAGGGCTGCATTTTAAAAGACTTTCTTTTTATTGTCAGTGTATGTTCACAAACATACACTGGCACAAACCAGGAGTCTGCAAAGTATTTGAGAAAAAAAAAACACATAAAGTTTCCTATAGTTTTATAGGTGTAACCGTCGAAGCTTCTGTCCAGCAATAAGAAATATTACTCGGAAATTCACCATATCATATACGGTCAAAACTTCAGCTGCTCTGAAAGAGCAAAATGGAAAAAAAGTTGATTCACTGTTGAAGTACTTTTTGCTGGTTTAATTATTTTCCAGGTCAGAATCAGTGGGCTTTTGTTTGACAATAGGAGTGCAAACAAATTGAACATTTCCAGCCCACAAGTCGACAAATATTTAATATCATCACAGGTGTTGCAAGGCCACGATAAACACACTGTAACAGAAAGATATGAAAACTTGATGACTGTGTCATTTAATCCTGATGGACAACCAAATGAAGATCCTTGAAATGGATGAAGAATGTGCATGCTGATTGGAAACAAATATCACTAACTGCAGTTACTTTTGTATCTTTAACTTCATGTGTGGTCCCATGTGTCTCTCCCATCAATGTCCTTGAGGTTTGACTCTAAGGTCAACACCGGCATCCTCGAGGGAATGACCTCTTCAGTGTACAACACAAAGAGACACAAATGACAGCCTTTTCAATGCCCTGCTTTTGTGCCATTGAGGGAATCAATTATAAAAACGCATTTAACAGGAGCGGTAAAAGTGGTGTCCTGCATTGTCTGAGCCGTAGCCCAATTCTAAGGGGGTCTCGATCCATTCCACGATCACTTCACCCAGCTGTAATTTCCTCTTCATCTGAGATGCCATTGCTTTTTGGAATTGGATTTACCTGACTCATTCAGACGGTGAATAGACTCCCCTTACAGAAGCAGAAAAAAACGGAGGAACACACTGTAAAATTGCCTGGCTGAATCTGGGGGTCTCTGAGCGACAGGAACACTGTCAGAATGTCATTAAGCCTCAATGAGAAAAAATGTCCTCATTACGCGGGGCACGCGAAGGGGAGGACAATGGCATGAGGCGGGAGGGAGGTGCAGCAAAGGTGTGAGGTCATCGGCTCTGTTTACAGCATCCTGCGAGTCCTTGTCCCCCATTGCTTGCCTTGACCCAGTTTGCTTACGGCTGTGAAGTGCAATCCGTTTCTCTGAGCCAGTGGCGCAGGGAAGCAAATGTTGACACAATTCTCTTCTGAGGTGTTTCATCTTTGTCTCCATGGCAGCGAGTGTCACTTTATCAAATTCCACTTTAGAGAAAGAGCATTTGTTGACAGTATGTTTTAGCTGAAACATTAATAGCCATTTCAGCTGCTAATGCCCCATCATTCCAGGGGAAAGAAAAAGCTTCACCGGAACCTTATCCGTGTGTTCTGGGACTGAACTGTAAGGCTGAAATGACTAAAAAAATGTTAACAGCATCATGATTTAAAACTACTTTTTTTTCTGCTACCTGTTACTTATATAACCAACAGAATATGTGCAGTTAAAAGTAGTAATTTATACTGAGCATTATTATAATGGGAACATTGTTATAGAATAGTTCACTCTTTACAGTGCATTTACAAAATTTATCTACACATGGTTTGGAAAAGGAATGAGTTTTAAAGATTAGCCTACATATTTTGACAAGGTAGGCCTATATGAAATCTGCAAATACTGTATGCTAAAAAACTACACAGCTTTTGTTTTTTAATTACTTTTTATTAAATTATTATTATTGAAAAAATATGTCTGTTCTGACTATTTAAGTAATCATTTAATTTTGGGTTAATTGAATTGGTTAAGATGCATCATGTGACTTAGGTTAGAGGTCGTGGTGGCCATCTTAGTTTTCACTTCACAACAGCAGTGATGCAGCAGCAGATGTCTCTCTGATAAAAGCTATATTCTTCTGTTATTTCATGCCAAAGAGGCCATCGTCTGTAAGTTTGTTTATTTAATATCATTTATGTTAAAAAAGGAGAATTTCATATGATCTAAGAAAGATTTGCTGTACCTTTTCAAAGAAGATAGTTATTTCTATTTCATATATTAACACTAGATTGTTTTCTTTCTTAAAATTTACTTTTATTCATACTTAATGTACATTTTCTGTTTGTATTGTAGTTTCACAAATAATTACGTTGTGGGACTGAAGATTTCAAAGTAAACCACAGAAAAAGAACTTCTTTGGTTTCGACTTTTTCTTCAACCCTCATCCTGTTTAACTCTCTGTTGAGGTGCAACCTACTTGCATCAGGGACAGAATAATGTCATTATTGTAAAATACTAAATAAAATATTCTATAATTAACCATGCATTTTGACATTTTAGTTGAATAATGGCTCAATACCAGTCAAAAATACATATGAATTCCACTTTATAATTCTATAAATTACATACAGACACATTAGGTGTTTCTCAATGTCAAGGAAGGATCCTCGAAAGCCGGAATTTCAAGGATGCTACGTCATCGACATCCGTCGAAGGACTGTTCCAATGTCGAGGATCCTCAGAATTTCAACCAAGGGCTGAGTCCTTCGTTCGAAAAATATCCCATACACAGGAAAGGATGCATATGTGTAGACTTCGCGCTCTTAATCACCCACAATCCTATGCGCGTAGCTTTGCTATCTTGTTAAAAGAAATAATAAAATGGGGGACGTTAGCGGACTCGGAGAGAAAACGGGGCAATATGCTTTCAAGTGTAAGTATATTTACGTTACCATACATTTGTTATAACCGTAGTACATATACGTAAAATTTAACGTTTAAATGGCAGTTCAAATTACTACCGTATTGATATTACAAATTACGTTACTGATGGTTAACTGAAACGGACCTGTCATTTAACAGTTGTTAAATCGGTTGCCGTCACCGGTATTTCTTTTATAAATAGGGGAAAAAAAAGGGAAAAAAAAGGGAGGGTTTCCCACGCCCAGGCAAAAAAAAGTGGGACAATTTAAAAACCAAGTACAAGGTGGGAGACAAGTATGGAAATAATTGTCTATGCACATTTTAATGTAACTTGTGATTTTTTAAAATAAGCCTTGGATGTAAACCTGATAGACTTGGGCCTGCTTCCAGTAAGTATAGATGCAGTGCAGTGGTGTACAATAGTACTAATACAACACTACCGTTCAAAAGTTTGGGATCAGTGAGAATATTATTATTTTTTTTGGGAGGAAAGAAATCTATACTTTTATTTATCAAGGAATAATTAATTTGATCGAAAGTGACAGTAAAGACATTTATAATGTTACAAAAGATTCTATTTCAAACAAATGCTGTTCTTTTGAACTTCCTATTCATCAAAGAATCCTGAAAAAAAACTGTACAACTGACAGACCAACAATTCTTTTCAACATTGATAATAATAATAAATAAATAATAATAAATGTTTCTTGAGCATCAAATTATCATATTATACTGATTTGTGAAGGATCATGTGACACTGAACACTGGAGTAATGATGCTGAAAATTCAGCTTTGATCACAGGAATAAATTACACTTTACTATATATTCACATAGAGAACAGCTGATTTACACTGGAATAATATTTAATACGAGAACTGATTTTTGTTGTATTTTTAATCAAATAAGCGCAGCCATGGTTAGCAGAAGAGAATTCTTTTAAAAGCATTTAAAATCGTACTGACCCCAAACTTTTGAATGGTAGTGTACATCATCACAACTTTTTGATCTTCACTGTTTAGGAATGTAAGTGTCCTGCCACAGGTCAAGGAACAGAGGATGGCAAGGCGACGGCAGCAAATTGGCCCTGGTTTGCCCTCATGGACGAGGCATTTAGGGCATTCTGCAGGAGTCTCGCCCCCTTGCCTTATTGCCTCGATCCAAGTGGAAAAACCCGGGCCAAGCGCTGCACAAGAGGTAGATGAAGGGAGAGACGAGGATGAGTGTGAGGATAAGGAGAGAGCAGAGTCGGCGCCAGAGCAGATCTACTGGAGGGGCATTGGGTCATCATTGGGGGGGCACTGCCGTTTGAGAAATATTTTGACGCAAAAAAAGAAAAAAAAAGAAAAAGAAACACCTTTTATTATTAATAATTATTATTTGCGAATTTCCCCACCCCTTTTTGCCAGGGTCGATATTGTTTTCAATTTTAAACATCTCGCGGCACGGATGTACCAATACAAATAAATAAAACATATCCGGTTAACTAGCAGAGCATTCATTTGATAGATAAGAGGTGATATAGCACGCTGAAATGTGTTGTTTTTTAAATCAAGTGATCAGTGCTCGTTGACTCTGACGTTGATGGTGCTGATAAAGTGTTCTCTTGTGGCTCGCGCTACCACAAGAAACATCTTCACACGGACGCGCGCTTGATCCGTTGCGGAGAAATCTCTATTTGTACCGGTGAAATCACAAAGTATAACGCAATCAAACATGTCCCTGCTTGACAAAACATTGATAAACATAATCGGTTTTAATGAGTGGAAAAAAATTATTATGCGAGAGTGGTTTAGAACCCAGATCTCTTGCACGCTAGTCTAAAGTTCTGCCACTGGACCATTTAAACACGTTTTATATAGAGTTCGATTGGATATATCTATTTTTTCACGTGAAAATTCTTGGCACCAACACATATTAGATCTCATTAGACAACAAATTAAACACAATGTACTATTTAAATAGATTGATGGACATTTGGTATTGTATAGCCTACATCTGATTTATGATTTAGCATTGTAATAGAAACTGTGGTGGGAGGGGCATCAATGAGCGCTAGGGGGGGCACGGCCCTCGAATGCCCCACCATAGCGCCGACCCTGGGAGAGAGTGAGAGACGGCAGCAAAGAAAGAGCAGGGGAGATAGGAAAGAAAAGGAGAAGGGAGCGAGAAGATCCAATCCTACAGCTACTAAAGGAGGATATTAAATACCAGAGGGAGGCAGATGTGAGGAGGGAAGCAGAGGCCAGAGAGAGGTCAAACCGCTTTTTTTTTTTTTTTGCTGTTGGAGAGGTTGGCGGAAAAAATAAAATAAAGTCAATTAAATTGAACTGGTTTTGTCTTTGCCCCTTAATTATTTAATTTAGTTAATATTAATATATCCATTTTTTTAAAACCTTGTGATTGTGCGACCTTTGGCATGATTAAACCTTTGCTC
This sequence comes from Tiaroga cobitis, assembly GCA_030578255.1. Taxonomy (NCBI): domain Eukaryota; kingdom Metazoa; phylum Chordata; class Actinopteri; order Cypriniformes; family Leuciscidae; genus Tiaroga; species Tiaroga cobitis. Next base: position 25,686,861 of record CM060592.1, read on the forward strand.
TGCTATGCCTCTCACTGGCCTCTTATATGGTGTGATAAGGGCCAGGGGTTCCTGTAGACATGGGTAGCCACCATCAGCTAGGAGAAAATACCCAGGTGGAGGGTAAGTCCCCCTAGTGTAGATGGGGCTGTTCTTGATGATGCGTGCTTCATGCACAATTCCTGGGTAACCCACAAAGATATCAATAAAGCGACCCTGATGGTCACAGACTGCCTGGAGCACCACTGAAGGAAAGAGCTTTTTGTTGTTATAATCGTGACCATCAGGGCCGCCGGGACATTTTATTCTTATATGGCAGCCGTCTACTGCCCCTGCTGCCTTGCCAAATGCTTGGTGATTAGCCATGCAAGCAAAACCACCACCAACCACTTGGAGCTCCTCCTGTGTGCGGGGGAAGTGAACGAATTGGGGGAGCACAGCCACTACCTTATCCACCATCCTGTGGACAACCCTGTGCACTGTTGGAAGAGGCAGCTAAAGACCCTGGAGACAACTCTGTAGGCTGAACCGGTGGCCAGCCAGAACAGGAACACGAGTGTCTCCAGGGTCGGGCCCCATCTGTGCTGCCTGTCTGTCTTCAGGGCCACCATCAGCTGCTGCATGGCCTCTCTGCCCAGCCTGAAGTCTGGCCGAGTGTCCTCCCCTCCGTAGTACCGCTGCAGTACAGGTACTGTGGCATTGATGGAACAGTAATGCCGAGCCTGTACAACATGAAGAAGAGAGAAAGGTTTAAGTATAATTTCAGTTTTGCCATTTATTTAATGTTTGTTTAACTATTAAACATATCGGCTCAACTGATTTGCAGAGGGGGGATTTAAAGCTGTTCCCTTTTACTGGCAATACACCTTGTAATTTTGACTTCATATAGCTTTTTTTGTTGATCACATATTTTACCATTGCATGTGTTTTAACAGCTAGAATGTTGCTATAGACGCAGTTCTGTTCACTCAGGCAATAGAATCGTTTTAAAATCAATAAACTCCTTTACAGATTTAAAAAGGATTTTATTGATTTAAATCAATAAATTTGATTTATTGCCTCGCTATACATTATCCCTTACTTTATTTATTTATTTATATGAGGGCTGACAAGACAAAATGAGGACTGTCAAGTGTGTTTAAACAGTGCGGGTAAATTTGACCAATATTTTACCATTGCATGTGTTTTAACAGCTAGAATGTTGCTATAGACGCAGTTCTGTTCACTCAGGCGATATAATCGTTTTTAAATCAGTACACTCCTTTATAAATCAATATTTGTTTCAAATTGTTGATTTATTTGGTAGGAAGCCATGTAATAAGCGGGATAATGTATAGCGAGGCGATTGTTATCGAATACAAACCCTTCAGGCTGATTCAAGACCCCTCCGCGTCCCGGAGTTCGCGGGGTTTATTCTATAACAACCGTCTCGCTATACATTATCCTTTACTTATTTACTTTATTTATTTATTTCTATGAGGGCTGACCAGACAAAATAAAGACTGTCAAGTGTGTTTGAACAGTGCGGGTCAATTTGACCCATAACATAATGGATGTAATTTTTTTTAAATTAATGATAGGAGCGTTAACATTACTTACCATCCCACATCTTTGACGGCAGAGGTGGTGACAAATAAACGTTCTCCTCCTGCGAGCCTGACGCCGATACCACTCCATCTCCATCTCCATATCAGCAAAAATGCTGTACAGCATCCAAATCAATATCTTCTCCATTTTTAAAGCGCCGAAAGCGGAGCTTTTCAATAACGTAATGGCGCAACGAGGTCACCGTGATTTTGCCAAGTAAGACATGGTCCTGGATCAACATATTTTGTTAATCCTGGATCAACATTCCTGTCCCAATATGTAGTTCTTACCCAATCCCTACCCCTAAACCTAACCCTACCCATAACTTTTCCCTAAAATCATAGGGCAATGATAGGTGAATAACACTGATGTTTAAGAACTTCACCCTGATTCTCAGCCTAAACTTGACAAACTGTAAACTTGTCCCTCAAATCTGATTGGTTGATTGGAAAGTTGATCCAGGATCAACAACGATGTTGATCCAGGAACATGTGGTACTTGGTGAAATCACGTTCACCGGCGCAACGACGTGCACTTGCTAGCCTGTTCCATTTACGTGTTCTCCGAATGCTAAAGAGAAGCCTCGCCTAGCCTCTGAAGGAAATGACTTGGAAGGATCAATCCTACCAAGGAAGTATCCTTGACATTGAGAAACACCTAACCTTTAGATTTAAATCACAATAGCATTAGACTATGAATTTGGATTGAACGATTCTGCTCAACGGTTATAGTGGATAATGAAAATGGAATCTAAGTCATGAAATTGTTAAATAAAAACTCTAAATTATAATAATGAACATATTCATTAATAAAAAACAGCAGGAATGTGTCACAGGAACTTAAGAAAAGAACACAGAAAAGAAAAAACATGTATTCTTTACTTTATACTGTGTTTGTCCCTTGGGAAATCGTTTTGGGCAATACTATTTACAAATGAAGCTGCATAACAAGATACCCACATCAATAACAATCACACAGTCGTGTCCTTTGCACTAGTTTAACAGTCTTGTAGCCAGAGAAACAAAATATTTTTTATAGTGGTTGTATCTAAACGTTGGGTTACGAAAACATCGACCAGATGGAAGTGGTTCGAATTCTGGATAGAGCACATGAGAAGGGTCCAAAGTCATTTTTTCCTTGCCTGTTTGAAAATAATTTTGCTGAAAATAAATTAAAGATGGGGGTAAACCCCCAGACCATTGCCGTACGGACTACACACCAATTGGTTTAACTAAGATTTAAGGGAAAAAAGAGAAGAATCAAAATATTGAAAGTCAAGATCGTCTTAACCTATTAATACCAATAACCTATTGAGTTTGACTGTTGGAACTGCTGCTTCAGCTGAAATGTATGCTTTCACAGTTGATCTGTGTTTGTGTTTGCTTAAGTTCAGAGGTGGACAGTAACAAAGTACGTTTACTTGAGTACTGTACTTAAGTACACTTTTTGAGTATCTGTACTTTACTTGAGTATTATTTTTTCTGGAAACTTTTTACCTTGATTTACGTCAGAACCTGACGTCTGATTGACGCCAGAACCCGACGTTGTAAGGAAGCAGCAGACTCAAGGGGATCTGTTACGGGGTGACCAGAGCCGGAACCTTGTGCACGGAAGTTGTTGTTACGGGGGAGCACTTCCGGTGCAACACCAGGCCGGTTCCGGTTTTCACCGTGTGCTATGGCCGATCGGAGCAATTGATGAGTGGAATTGCTGACAGGTGTGAGAGGAGGAGAGTTTGGGCAGCCATTGGGACGTGGTTTCCAAAATGGATTATAAAAGGGAGACGCAGCAGTCGTGGAGGGAAGAGCGGGTGCGAGAGAGTGAGAGAGTGAGAGAGTGAGAGAGTGAGAGAGTGAGAGAGTGAGAGAGTGAGAGAGTGAGAGAGTGAGAGGCAGAGGCCGCAGAGGGATGGCAGGAGGACCCATGGATGAGGAGGGAGGAACGAACTTCAGTTGACCCACGCCCTGATATTTCCATCTGCTGAGGCATTAGTTTGGATCCGGTACAACCACCCTATTCCCTGTGAATCTTGCATTTACAGTGCTTGAAGTTATCTTGATCTCGTGTGAAGAGTTATATGGTTGCAGTGCATGCACAAGTGTGGGGTTTATACTGTGGAGTGTACTGGTGGCCCAACGAATGGATCCTCTGTGAAGCAGCGCTGGATTGTCCTTTACTGTCCTAGTCATTGATGAGTGAATGTGAAGAACCACTGAGCCGGAGAGCGAATGAGAAGCTAAGAGCTGTTACTGATCCTCTGCTGTTCAGTCTCTGTCGCCAGAAATGAAGAACCACGGAGCCAACTTTTAAAAGACTTTTTTTATGATTAAGCAAAATAAAGACTTGTTATTTATAATCCTGTGTCTTGCCTCCTGTGTTCCACGGTCTGCTCCTCGGGGCGGTGCTGCAGTTTAGGGGTGGGCGGCCCGCTGGTGCTCACCCCGACCTGTGACAAGTGGCGTAGTCGGCAGGGTTCCCGGCCCGTGTGCTATGGCCGATCTGGGCAATTGATGAGTGGAATTGCTGACAGGTGTGAGAGGAAGGAGAGTTTGGGCAGCCATTGGGACGCGGTTTCCAAAATGGATTATAAAAGGGAGACGCAGCAGCCGTGGAGGGAAGAGCGGGTGCACGCAGTGAGAGGCAGAGGCCGCGGACAGATCCATTTGCAGCGTTTTATTAGAGTAGTCAAAACAGTTTGTTTGATTCAAACAAAATCAACAACTTCAGACATGGCAATGGAGAAAAGGCAGAGACAAACCAGATAACAAGCAATGGTCGGGGCAGGGGGCGAGAAGCAATGTCCAGTAACAATCCAAGTCGAGGTGGGCAGAGAACAATTAGAAATGGGGTACATAGTCCAAGGTCAAGGTAATAAACAATCCACATGAATAAACGCTCGGTAGTGATAGCCAGGGCAAATCAAAACTTCATACTGGTGTAATGCATGGAATTGGTTATATGTGTGTGCGCAATCAGTCCCAGGTAAGAGGCATGATGGGAATTGGAGTTCGGTAATGTTTAATATTCCGGAGACGGCTCCCTCCGGTGGTGCAGAGGAGGCGGAACAGGAGCCTCTTCTGTAACAGACGTAGGGTTGACATCAACATCCCACATCGGACAGACGTTGGATTTTGGTTTGGAAATGAAAGTCGGGTTGATGTCAGAACCCGACTGATGTTGGTTTCTGATGTCAACCCGATTTTAATTTTCAACCACAATACAACATCTGTCCAACGTTGGAGATTAACGTCAACCTGACGTTGGATTCTGACATCAACCTGATTTTCATTTCAACGTTGGGTATGGACTTCTAAATGCAAATTTTGTCATTGTTTTGGAGCAAACTAGCTTACAGATAACAGTAAGGCTAACATATTCATACTAAAAGCCCAAACAAATTAAATAGGGCACTATTTGAGGGAACAGCCATTTGGGTGTCCGAAACTATTTTGGACGTTATTGATTGCATTTATTCAATCTCGCATTCAATCCCACTACTGGAACTGTGTTCTAGAAATAAATTTGATATTGATATGAGGGTAGGCAGGCATAGATTTAGAGGCATAAGGTACTGTAATTATTACATACAACAATGCAGCAATAATAAAACAATGCATTGACATTTACTTTTTACTTTTGATTCTTAAGTACTTTTAAAAATGAGTACTTCTGTACTTTTACTTGAAATATAATTTTTTGGACTAAAGTGCTCAATTCATATGGATTCATGTGCTCAATTCATATGGATTAGTTTAGTTTTTACAATCTCTTCATGAACTTTTTGAAGCATCAAAGTGTCAGTTGCATAGCTGTTTATGGAGGGACATAAATATCTCAGATTTCATCAAAAAAGATCTTCATTTGTATTCCGAAGATGAACGAAAGTCGTATGGGTTTGGAACGACATGAGGGTGAGTCATTAATGAATGAGTAAATCATTTTTGGGTAAACTATCCCTTTAATAAAGACTGCTATGTATAGATCCTGACATTTCCATCCCTGTTGCAACTGTGCCCCGACATATGCTCTGTTTTCTGGACTGAATTTGTATACAACTGCATAAAATGTGTATGTTAACAGACACCAGAAGCATCAGAAATGCAGTATACCAAGTTTAAATAACACAAATAAAATCTAATGGAAAGTTAGTTTTTTTTGTTAATTAACTGATATCCTAAACAGACCTCATCCTCTGTTCTGTGATCTACAGAGACCTGCAGTATATCACCAAACTGCTCCAGTATATTAAACACCAGGCGTATTCTGATGCAGAGGTGAGATAATCATGCTTGTTCACACAACAAAACAGGGCACTGAAGGATGACATACACCAAATAAATGACAGCAGAAATGGGTTTAGCAGAATCTGGAAACAGATAAATGGATTTAATCTTGTTCCGGGGACCTTCAGCGGGAAATGGCTGCTGACACCTGAGACCCTGCAACATGTCAGGCTTCAGTAGAGGCCACACAGCTGGGTTATATATCTCAATCAGAGCAGACCTGAAATGAATCTCAGCCTGGCGTAACAGTCAGAGCATTGTCAAGAGAAGATACAAAAAGCCTGAGGATATTGGCAGGTCTGGATGTTCCTAACTGGGCGCTGCATTCCTGAGACTGACTACAGGCCATTCAATACATTATTAGTAAAATCAGGATGTCATTTTAGCTGACATACTAAAGTGACTTAGTTATTACAGGAACAGCAACAAATGTTCTACAGAACATAAATATGAATAGTGTCGTAAAAAATAAAATATTTATTTGGCCATAAAATCCTTGAAAAATTGAAGACCCTTCAGAAATCACAAACAAGGTGTCATCAGTGTTGGGTGGTAATGCATTAAAAGTAACAATAATTATGTAATCAGATTACTTTTTTCAAGTAACCTAATTTTACAACAAAATATCCAAGTTTTCTGTAATTAAGTTTAAGTATTAGAGAAGTATATACTATAAGTTAAAATATAAGTATTTAGTTGAAAAACAAACAACAAAAACATGTAAATGTTGCCTTGACAATTGTTTGTGTTTAAGTTTAGTGGATTTATTATGTATATATATATATATATATATATATATATATATATATATATAGCCCGTTCTCACCCCAAAGCGTCATACTTGTGACGCTTGTGACATTTCGTCGAAATCTTACGCACAGCAAATTTGAAAGTGTTAAATTAACACTTACAGTTTTGAAATTAACACTTTTTCGGGGTTTATATAGGTCCACACTAAATAGAGTTAAAATAACACTTTAAATAGTGTTACTTTTTTCACACTTGCTTAGTGTAAAAACAACACTGTAAGTGTTCACTTTTAACACCATTTGTGTCCCCCTCCCCCTCATTTACACCAAGTTAGTGTTGAAACTACACTAATCGTGTCAATATCTTAACACCAAGAGATTTATTTCCGCACTAATATAGTGTTCATACAAACCCTGATTAAGGTTATTAAGTGTAATTGGTATTGGACTAAAAATACATGTGCATTCAGTTAAATAAGTCAACACACTGTATCAGTTTGAAATTTTATTTTTTAACACAGATGTAACAATTACACCAACACAAAAGGTACAATATATCAACTGAACCATTTAAACACTGCAGATCAAAAGGCCTGTCGAACTTCAAGCTGTTGGGTTTTACAAGTTCACCCAACTCACAGTATCTCAGTACTTTAAATGCATGTTCTGAATAATGTTCTGTGAAAAGTTTGTGGACAAGGAAAGAAATTGCCTCTCTGCATGCATCTCCTTTAAGTTGTTGCACATCCACATCTCCAAACGAACACGGTTTGGGTTCTTCCTCAACCAAGTTAAGGCGCCAGGAGATGAACCCTGTTCCCTTTCTAACGGGTTTGGAACGACATGAGGGTGAAAAATTACATTCATTTTAGGGTGAACTAAACCTTTAAAATAACAATAAAAATAGTATAAATAAGGATACACCCTTGTAAGTTCACATTCTGCTATATCTAGCTGCAGTTGACACTGTTAACCACCAGATCCTTTTGTCCACTGGATCTCAAAAACTCCAGTTCCCTGTTTTAGATATTAACCCAAACAAATCTGTGACTGCTAATAAATTCAATAAACTGCTAAAAACTCATAAGTGAGCACTTAATTGTATCCTGCTAATGTTGTAACCTGCACTATTGTTGCATTATTAGCACTTTTCATGTTATTGCCGCCTCGTGATGATGAATCCCTTGTTGTATTAGCGTCTGCTAAAGGTAAATGTGTTTCTGACCCAAATGAATTTTGTCCCCATAATTACACTGGAGTCCTTGAAAGTATGTATCAAGTGTTATTATAGACTTACCCTCAGACAAACCAGCAGAAATATTTTCTTCCGGACATCTTACAGTTAGGCATAAGTGTGGACTGCCTTCGATCAATTCATGGAAGATGTCCTCTTCCACATTGGTGTCGGTGTCATCAAAGACTTGAAGAGCTGCTGTTCTTGTTAACCCAAATTTGCTCTTAACTGAAAAGTAATTTTAACAATAGCATGAAAGATGTAAATAGACTTTAATTTGATAACATGGACTAAGAATGAACAATACTTCTACAGCATTTGTTAATCTCAACATAATACATTCTAATACATTATACAAATCAAAAGTTGTATCTGTTAACTTGAATTAACCATTAACTAAATGAACAAACAAACAGTTCTACTTTTAAATAATACTAAAGTTATTTAATGTTAGTTAACACATTAATGTTAAAGGGTTAGTTCACCTAAAAATGAAAATTAAGTCATTAATTACTCACCCCCATGCTGTACCAACCCCGTAAGCCCTTCGTTCGTCTTCGGTACACAAATGAAGATATTTTTGATTAAATGTGACAGCTGGATCACTCCTACATAGGCTCCCTAAGGGAATGAATCCTGACGTCCCAGAAAGTCAATGAAGAAAATGTTTAAATATTCCATGTCACAACAGTGGCTCAACTATAAGTTTATCAAGCGACGAGAATACTTTTTGTGCGAAAAAACAAACAAAAATAACGACTTTATTCGACTACTCCTTTTCTTCCTTGTAGGCCTGAAACGAGACTTCAAGAGATTTCCACGACGCGCACGCGCGAGAACTTAACTGAAGTAGTTGAAGGAGATCGCAATTCTCGCGCATGCGTCGTGGAAATCTCTTGAAGTCTCGTTTCAGGCCTACAAGGAAGAAAAGGAATAGTCGAATAAAGTCGTTATTTTTGTTTTATTTCCGCACAAAAAGTATTCTCGCCGCTTGATAAACTTATAGTTGAGCCACTGTTGTGACATGGAATATTTTGACTTTCTGGGACGTCAGGATTCATTCCCTTAGGGAGCCTATGTAGGAGTGATTCAGCTGTCACATTTAATCAAAAATATCTTCATTTGTGTTCCGAAGACGAACAAAGGGCTTACGGGGTTGGTACAGCATGGGGGTGAGTAATTAATGACTTAATTTTCATTTTTGGGTGAACTAACCCTTTAACAAATGAGACCTTATTGTAAATTGTTAACATACACAACAAGCCCTGTGGACTTGACTGGGCTAATACTTCAAGCATACATGTATTGCTATATGACTAAGTACATTTCTAAGTAGTAACAAGCTTCTTTACTTACCTTCATTGAGAAAATCTTGGAACGTACAATCGCGGAGCAATTTCACAAATTTCTTTACACCTTGATACTGAACTGTAACCAGCATGATGAAAGCTGTTGGTCAAGAAAAAGGAAGTTCCAGCGAGCCGCTGTTGCAAGAAGCTCAATTTGTCACCCCACAAATGTTATATTAAAGTGAAATTGCAGCAAATTAATTCGTATCTACTCATTGTATACATTGCAGCGTAACGTCAAAAACGCGCGTCTCATATGATGAGCAAACATTAGTTTAGTCATACGCTGGCAGAAAGTTCAGCAAAACGTTTCATGCTTGATTGTCTGATCATTTATTTCTGCTGACTTTTACCTTGCAGACAAGTAATCGCTATAGCCTACTTGTAAATTCCTGACCATCCAAAGCTGCGTGCGCGTTCAAGGTCCAAGTAAAAAATAAATAAAGATTTGGGCGTTACTGCGCTCACTTAAACAGTCAGAGATTATTTGTGGAACAACGCACTGTTATACTAATATAGGAGATAAAAATGCATTACAATGCTATTATTTGGCAGCACAAATAACGTGAGCCCCAGGGAATATGGATGCTGCGTAACGTTAATTTAACTCATTAAACAGTTAAGTTAAACAAATCACAGAAATTACCCTATTATCTATGCAAGATTCTAAAATATAAGAAAACGTATGATTAAAACTGCTAACTTAAACTATGCAACTCTTACCTCAATGTGCCAAACTAGCAAAACGGCCTCGAGATCCTATCGAGTGGTCTGTCGTTATCTGAAAGGAAATAATGTTAGCACTCAGGCAATGTTGAGAAACGTATAATCTCAATGGTGAGAAATGTAAACTAAACATGAAAATGTTTAAGTGGTTATAAAATACTGTACCTATTTGAACACTCCTCTCCTCGTGGTCGTCCGCCATTAATCAAAAAGGAAATAATGTGCAAGAACCGGAAATTGGATCAACTCATCTCCAGTGTCAATTATGTCAACTCGCAAGCAAAGCTTCGACAAAATTCCTCCTTTTTTGACCCACCGAAAACAGAAAACGTGCATGATAAAATAAGTAATTTTATTTATGAATCCATTTATCAACTTATGACTCTATTTCTATCAAGAAAGAAGCATTGTAGCCACTAAATACTTGTTTGGTTATCTCTAAATCACACTTGAATTTGGTCTAGATCATTAGACATGCAGTTATGGTGCCTTGGAAGCCTGTCTGAAGCCAGTGTTCCTAAGAGCTCCATTCATAGTCAAAAGGCTGCTTGTTTAGTCATTGACTGATTCTTCAGTTTCAGACACCACCATTATGATGTCATCCGGCTGATGTCCGATGTCAAAAGTTAGAGGGCCTAAAAGTTAAAGTGACTGTGACTATATGTAAATGTATGGCCTAGTTCTCAAACTATGCATAATGAAAGGAGTGTTACATTTCAAATGTAAGAGTAGCAGAGTGTAATTAATGAGCCAAAAAACAGAGCTCGCTGCTTTGAATGATGAGATGATGGTATGAGTGAAAATGGCAAAGATCTATTATATTCAACCAATGAAGCCCATATTTTCATCTTTTGTGGACTTTAATGAAGGAGACTTGTAGCCTAGAGCTAGTGTACATAGGACAGGAATCTTCATTTGTGACCTCCAAGTTGCTTATGAACAAAATGCATAATTTACACTGCACGAGAATGGCTGTGCCCCATACTGAAAGTATGCCACATTAAGTAAATGTTTGGTCTCAGAGTCCCTATTTAGAAAACAGTACTTTAGGACACGCACAATTTCAAGAGATTTCTGTACTTTGAAGTTTAACAGGAAAACTCAATTGTGAAGAAGGCAAAAAAAAAAAAAAAAAAAAAAAACAGCTCACTTAAATATGCAAGATGTTTGTAGCAGCCCTTATTGGGCTCGGTTAGATAATGCACAATATCAGCAGAGAGCAATTGCTGCTTGAAGCACACCTGCCTGATTGCTGAGTGACGTGCTTAGGATTTTACCTGAACACAGCACATGGAGAATAATGATAATGGGGACATACTGCCTTTACCAGAGGCTATTCACAGTGCCGCACCTCTTGTGTCAAGCACAAAAAAAACTAAACGAAACAGCGCGGCTCATTGCATGCTAACATGGTAGGAGCGGAGTAAATGACAGAGGGGTTTCCAAATCTGCAAGCTGCATTCAGCCCTTTTTATGCAAATCCTAGGATGAAAGTGAGTCTGAACTGAGAGGAGGGACTAGTATCAAACAGTGCCTGTAGATATACAGTGGCCCTAAAAATTTTTGGACACTTATGTAACACTCAAAAATATATCAATGTCGCTGCGTGATTCAACCCTCACGTGGTCTTCGGGTCATTTTGACCCGGAGAAGATTTTCTTTTCCCCAAAAATACTAGTTAATGTTATCGCATTGGACTGAAACTTAGTGACTTTGTTCCCAAAGGGTATAACTAGTCTACTTTAATGTTTCACTAGGAAGTTTGTTTGGAAAAACTTTTATTTTGTAAAAAATGGTACATAGTCACACTTGTGGTATTCCCGGGTCAAAATGACCGGCCTATAAAAAATAGCTTATAAATCACTCATTATACGATATTTTCACCCAATCTTGGATTCAATCTTTTTGTCAACCAATAGCACTGCTGTTTAAGTGTGAGGTGGTACGTAATGGCTTAGACGGCAGGGTTGGGGCCTTCAAAGAAAATGTATCTTCCAGAGAAAGATAGCTTGCAAGTTTCTTTTCAATGGGAGGCATCTTCACATATCCCCACTCACACAATCCCTCCACATTCGAATAATTCGAATGGTGAAAGAGATAAATGTTAGCTGAAAATGGTTTCTTCCATGATCTCTCCACCTCAGCATGAACATCGGGGAGAAACTGAAGGCTCATTGGAGCGGGACGGTTATGGCCTGAGAGGAAGTGCTCGTAGAGTCTGCCACGAGTGACTTCCTGCCTTTCGCGCCCCTAAACCAGATCTTGTCATGGCGCGGGCCATAACCTCCAATAGCTCTTCATATGCGGGACTGGCAGGCTGGAAAGGCTCACTGTCAGGGATATCCTCATCCTCCTCAGCCACGTCCATCACCTCATGGCGAGACCAAGCGTGCCGCACAAGTCCTGAAAAGTTAAGCCAAAGAGTCTTGATCGCCCCCAGGTGATTATAAGTCATAAATCTTGCCCTCCCCATGAAGTCTAACCCTTAAAGGGGCAAGCATAAATAAATTTGATGGAAAAATGATTTATTGCTATTTTTGTATGTATCTAGACTAAAATGACACAGTTCATGCATTTTTTTCAAAATATGACCTTTATTTTCTAAGTTACACTCTGTATCTCCGGAGATACATTGCCCATTTAGGGTAACATTTTGCAATGTATTCTTTTTTATTATAGTTCATATGACAACTTTTAAAACATTAATGAACAGCCCTGTTAAATACCCTTATTTGGGCAATGTATCCCCCAGGATAGAGGCATTCAATGCCTGATAATCAAAGTTGTGAGAAGATTATTTTGAAAATATCAACAAGAACATGTAAAACTATCCTTAAAAAACTATTTTCTAAAACAAAATCACTCTAAAATATCATAATCGTGAAAAATATAAAAACACTTAGCTCATGGCCAGTGTCTTTGTCCATGTATGCTGCCATTTTGGATTTTGATACAAATGTTTGGAATGTTAGCATAAAGTCACATGACCTGATTACATGACCCATCACCCCATCAGTGTTTCTCATCATGCAATATGTTAATACTTCTATTAATACTGGCGGCTTCACTTTTCACCAATGGAAGAGAGTGAAGGGGCGTAGCCCATCTTTTTTTACAGTCTATGGGCGAGACGGTACCAGGAATATTCTATCCACTGGATCAGAAGATTCAACAGACAGAACATCCTGATCCGCCTGATCGCTCAAGCCAGAAACTGAGGTATGCGAGAGCGACATACCTTTCTCGAAATCCTCAGCCAGGTCGACCTGCGAACCCCACAAGCTTAGTCTCCGGTGTGCTACGGGTCGCAGACGCTTGTCCCTTTTCCCTCGGGAAAAGAGACGGGTTCGAAGGGAGCTTCTTTGTCGCAAATTTCTCAGAATGGGCCCATTTAGCCCCCTAGAGAACTGACACTCCTCACACAAACAGAAAACGCACAGGTCATGTGTGTCATCAGGTATAAAAACCTAGGACACAGAGGCACACACTTCCTGAAATGCTTGCCTGAGTGCATTTTGATAATAATCGCCTTCGCACATGCTTACAAACAAACGGCTCCTGAAGACAAAAAAGCTGATGATGTATATTGCTGGTGGTAGTGACAACACCAATAAAATCGTTGTTTAAACAGGTGCTTCAGATACCAGTCACGCTGATGCTGATGATGTCTGATCAGATGCAGTGTAAAGTTCCACTTCGAAAGTTAAAGACTCTGATATCAAGCCATAGATACATGTAGATTTTCAAACAACATATTGCATTCTGGCTTTATGACAGTGGAATTGGATGAGATCGGGGACTACGATCTATCTGAGGGAAATTACTGAGAAATAACGGCAGGGAAAATGATTAACGTCACGTTCAAAAATCAATTGCTTTTCTCCAGTGTAATCGGATGCATTCTAATGAGACATTGAACTTAATGTTGCGCTAATTTATCAAGTCTAATTATACTTCTTCCTACATTGAATAACACAAATTCCCTGCCCTCTCATTAGAGGTGTTGACTGCTAAAGTGTGTTGTGTTAGACAGAAATAGCACACCGGAGCCAGCTGGAATTATTTAATCTAATATAAGACATTTAATGGTTCGCTTCCAAATCTAACGACAGGCTTCGACATGCTAGCCTCGCTCTTGATGTTGTAGCTGCCTGAGGCCTTTATATTCCCTGCTGGAAACTCACCGAATCGGGACACCTAGCATGATGGAGACTAGAAAAAAATTAAAATGAATTATCTTCATTTGACCGTATGACAAAAAGGCAAAAGATGAAAACCACATGCTTGTTTTTCTATCTTAGATGTAATTGGCAAGGTGATTGGCTGTCTGTTCACACAATATGTGTATCTCCATTCATGAAAGACCCTATTGTTCGCAGCTTAATCGAAAATCTCTGCAATATGACTCGGATCAAAGCCCTATTCATAAAATAGCTCACTGTTGGACCTCACTCCCTCCCTGTCACTGCTTCATACAGCAGTGAGCCTATAAAACAGTCTGCCAAAGTAAAGGATGGTTGAGGATGTGGCCAGTCTGAAGGAATTTCGAAATGTCTTAAATTGACTGCCAAATTTGATGGTTTGGTCCATAGTAGTTCAAGGCAGGTTTTTTTTTTGTGGGGGCCACACACACACACACACACACACACACACACACACACACACACACGCACGCACGCACGCACGCACACACACACACACACACACACACACAAAGGTTTCAGAGTGGCAACTGCAAAGCCATGCATACATAATGCAATTTACTTTGGCAAAAATGTTTTGACTTAGACATAGACTAACTGATGAGAGCCACAGTAGACCGGACGGGAAATTCTAGTGAAAGATCCTTTGTAATAAGTATTCTTAACACAATATTGACATGGCTCATTCTCAGCCCGTTTTTCGGTTTTGAGGAGCTTCTGAAGAGCTATGGGGGAGAGTTATACATGCTTTGCTAAGTACGACTCATTGTGATGTGTCAGCTTAAATTATTGTTATTTCAATACGTTGTTGTTATGCACTCAATTATTACTGCATTCCGCTGAGTGCAGTTGTCAAAGCTCCATTGTGTGATAATTTAGATGATGTCTTATGGAGGAAGCAAGCCTGATTAATGGAAGACATCACTGCCTCTAACACTAGTGTAAATATATGGGCCAAATTCTTTACATGCTATAGTGAACTTCACAGAACCAGTCAAATAGTTCCTCACCTTTGACCTCGACAGTGAAAGTGACTCCTTCATAAGGGGAGCTGATAATGTTTGCACTGAAGCCTGTGTTAATGTCCACTCCATGTGAGCATGTCCATCTTTGTACTAAGGGGATGAGCCTCGCATGCCCATTCTGCAGATCTGGACATACATTCTAATGTAAGGTCAGAGTTAATTTCCTGCCCTAAAGCGCTGAGTTCAGAGGTCACTTGCATCCTCTTGTGAGCACACTTGACTTTTATGGGCTTTTCGTTTCCGTTCTTAACCCTGGGTCATGTTGTGCCATGTTTCACACTGTTTATACTTTATCCTGGGATAGCATTTACTCCTGGGTTATTGAGAATTCCACTGTAAACCCGTTCTTATTTGCATATTTATGAGGTTAATCACATTGACCTGCCTACATACCTATCTAGTTCCCTTTCAGTCAAGAATGTCAGACGTTGTCGACGTCGACTGAATGTGGATCATGCTCAACTGGGGATCATGGGTGTCTTCTTCGTACTACTATTTAATCAAGCCAATTCAACATTGGCGTGTGTGATTTCACGCTCCGCACTGCAGTGCGGGTATAAACACGAAAGTGGATGCACGCACCAGTTGCCTTTCTCTTCGGAGCCGATCGGATGTCTCTGGAGAGTAAAATTGTTTACACAACAAGCGAGTGTGTCAGTGTTCTTGTGGGGAGACCTCCCAGTGTTGGTGTTTCTACAGCGTGAGTGCAGCGGTGATCGAGAGCTTCTCAAGCTCTCAACTGCTTTTTTAACAGCATCAAATTTCTATTTATTTGTGTGTTTGACGGTTGGTTAGAGGGCGAGAAGTGAGTGCTTCACTGTTTCAGTTCGCTGATTCAGTGTTGCAGTGGTCATTCCCTGTGTGCTCCGGCACTGGTGACGGTCCCATTTCCTAAAAGAGCAGCATGGGTGCGTTTGCGTCTTTTTCAAAAAAAAAGAAAAAAAAGAAAAAAGATGTCATTCCGCCCATGCGTTTCTGGATGCATTCGTTCCCTGTCTCTCTCTGAAACGGTCACAATTAGCGTCCCTTCTTTCCATGTACAGGGAACGCTTTCCCAGTGGTCCTGTAGGAACAGCAGTGACTTCCCTGGCCTAAAGCCCTGTCCCTTCTCCGCCTTAAACTGCGAGGGGATCAGGAGGCTTCTGTCTAGGCACTGGAAGGTGGCAGCACTAGTGGCGTTTTCAATAGATCCCCATTCAGATGACGTCGACTACGTCCATTCTCAACTGAAAGGGAACGTTCTGGTTGCGTATGCAACCCACCGTTCCCTGAAGGAGGGAACGGAGGATGTAGTCCCCTCGCCACTACTGCTGGACTACTGCTGACTCTGGGCCGCTCGGCTCCTCAGCGGAAAAGCAACTGGTGCATGCATCCAGTTCTGTGTTTATACCCGTGCTGGGGGTGGAGTGTGTAATCACGCACGCCAATGTTGAATTGGCTTGATTAAATAGTAGTACGAAGAAGACAGGCTCCCAAAGTGTGATCCCCATTCAGTCGACGTCGACTACGTCCTCCATTCCCTCCTTCAGGGAACGGGTTGCATGTGCAACCAGGACGTTATCTGTCCTGACAAGCGTTGCTTTTCTACTTAAAATTTTGTTTTATAAATATCTTTGAATTTCAGTTATTTTAAATTATGTTTGCATACATTTAAATTCTAACTACATCCTGTTTACAAATTCAAATTAGGACTTAATCCCTGCTATCCATACATGTCACCACATAAACCTTATGTCTTCTAATACGTACTCAAAATTAATAGTTGCTTCATCACTCTAGTTAACACATTTGCCATCACTGTTTGACATGTTTAACTGTTTCCCACATATATGAATTCTAAACACAGTGTGTAAGTTTCTATATCTGTGCAAAGATCATGAATATTTAATTAGCTGAGAACTAGGGATATTCATAATTGGTTCTCTGTAGCTAAGAAGATAAGAAGCAGAACCTGATGTCACCATGTGCAACACGTTCCAGGATCAACATCTTTGTTAATCCTGAAACAACATTTCAGTGAACCAATCAGATTTGAGGGACAAGTTTAGTTTGTGTCAAGTTTAGGCTTACAACCAGGGTTAGGTGCTTCTACAGCAGTGTTATTAACCTATCATTTCCCTCTGATTTTAGGGATAACTTATGGGTAGCGTTAGGTTTAGGTGCGATCAGGAAGTGCAGCTAAGAAAACCCGCCTTAGCATAACATTCTGGCACCACACACCGTTTGCACCACAATTCAGGGCTAACTGCACAAAACTGGAGCAGAGTTTCAGGGTAACTCCTTTTCAAAATTACAAGTGTGAAACGTTGCATAATCTGTGGTTAAAATTAACCCAACCTAACTTAACCCAGGGTTAAGTGTAACGTGAAACGTCCTTTCTAGTCTGTGTAGCTTTAAAAGCGACATATTCCTCCACCTGTGTAATTTTAGATCACTTCCACCTTCATCTTCTCAGTGGATTTTTGCAAATTCTCATTAGAACGGTTATTTTTCATCTTATGTGAATAAACCTTCAGCATTACAAGTGTGAGGTGATGCCAGTGCTCTGAGATGTTCAAAGAGCTACAGGAAACAGGCTGTGGTGGTTAGCCTACATACACAGTACAACAAGCACCCTGTGTGAAAGTAAGATTAAGTCATTTTTCTTATTCCATTACTGTGGTAATGCAGCATTAAGCGTGAACACTCAGCTCAGATGAGAGAGGAGAGCAGAAAAAGGGAATGCATATACATGAAAAATGAAAGTTCTGTGCTTTATAATGTGACTGGAGAGATGTTTAATAAATCAAATATTGCCTTACACATGGACCTTACACTCCTACGATAAATTAGGGGACAAAACTAGGTGCCAGGCTATGGTAATTGGCTTCGTCGTCCATTGTTATATTTTTCCTATCCAGAGAGTTGTTATTCCAATCATAAAATACAATGACTGCACATAATGATATTGTCAGGGAGGAGAGACGGGAGCCATTTGAATATATTTGAGGAAGATTTAGTTGGTCTGCCTGCCAAGCTATAACACATAGCATTCTTTATAGCTTTATTAAATGCTGTACCTCAGTTGCTGTGCTGTTTCCGTAGGCGGAGCTTCCTAAATACAGAGCAGCTGCTGCATGGATTTTTTCGAAAAGAAATTTGCACAGTCATATACATGCAGTCACAGCAGTCATGCCACCTTTAGTAATCTCACGGGTTTTGTGTAGAGGAAACGATGAAATGGAAATTACAAAAAAACATAAGACTATGGAAATTAGTTTGTTACACTTCATGATCAACATTTTGAATATATTTTTAAATTCAATTATGGTTGAAGCGAAGAGGAATTTTTTATCCATGACCAAGGTATACTATCTGACCTTGGTATTAATATTTGACTACTGCACCATGCATGGTGTTATCACACTGTGTAAATCATGCGTTTACACATAAGTTGTTGAACACTTTGTATAAAAGGTTACCCATTTTTTGTGTTGTACCTCTTTTTGAGACTTAATTTAGTAATAAACATGTATTAGACCAAATTATTGCTGTCTTATTTACTATCGGATGTGATATGTACAAAAATCTGACTTTCTCTATAGACCAAATTTTAGTTGGTAAACATGGTGACGTTTTTTTGTAGGCGGAGCATATGTGGTGGCGGAACGATCCCTCTGGCCGCTTCCCTAACGTTAGTTTGCAAGTTTTGTTAGCTTGTTTTTTACAATGACAGATTGTATCTTAATGTGCAAGGTCACTCACTGTCCAGGACCGCGATTGTTATTTGCAAAAGTTCATTTTAACGGACGGAACCAGATTTAGGATCCAGATCAGGCTGACCCGCACTGTACATGCTGTCAATGGATGGACGATCTGACAGGATTAACGTTAACACTACCTCCGGTTGAGTGGCCTGACTTCTACACCTAACGTTACCTGATAGAGAAACAGAGCGGAAAAAAAAACTTAGGGCCTATAAATCTTTAGATGTCTATAACTATGTGCTGAATGGTCATGTACAAGACTTGTGTGGTACGATCCGCAGTTCTGCCTAGCCAGCGCCAAGAAGACGACAATGTAAAGAGTGACATTACAGTGCAATTTTAATGATGTGAATATTTTCTAGAAATAAAAATTCCAGATACAGCATATTCATTTTTCAGCGATTCTTGCACCCAACAACACAACAAGATGACATTTAATAATAATAATAATAATAATTTAAGCTCCTTATTATGTAGCCGAATCTGTGCTGGTTTGTATTGGCCGCTTCCAGTTTTCCCTTGGTTTTGCCTCCAGCTAGCGCTGTGACGTAACTGTGACGTCGGCTCGAAATTGGTCTATTGGCCGCCTCCAGTTTTCCCTTTGTTTTGCCTCCAGCTAGCGCCATGACGTGTGACGTCGGCTCGAAATTGGTCTATACAGCAGCTTTCAGCAGAGTAGCTTATGTACTGTAAAATGAATTTTGCTGCTTGTTAAATTTAGCTTACTAAATGTAAACAAAAAGTTTACTTAATCCATTTGTTTTGGGACTTACTGAATAATTTGTGTTGAATTAACTTAAACTGGACATATGTTTAGTTCCCAGCGTGATTTACATAGGGCTGGATCTGGATTGATGAAATGATGAAAGGGCTATTTGATTAAAGGAAAATGATAATAATAGAAATAATTGTCTTTAATATGCTAACAAGCTATTTTTTTCAGTTTACAGAATCATTTCCAATGATGACATCACACATATTTTGTCTGAAAAAAAAAAAAAAGCTTGCTCCAACTGTGTGAAAATTATTTTCCAAAGGAATTACAAGTTCAACCAAATTTACTGATTTATGGTGACTCATGTTATGTATACTACATGAGTATACTTAGTATACTTTGTGTGAATTATTACCTCAAAGTTTTTCAGGTTCAATCAATGTTCCTGTATCATTTTCTCATTGTAGACTAGCTAGTGACTTATAGTGACTGTTGACATCCTTGATACCTGTGTTGGTTGACTCATGCCAGTTTAACCACAGAAATAGCATTCATCGTGTCATCCACATTCTCTGTTGTCCACTTACTTTGCAGTTTTGACTGAAAGGAGTGGAAGATGTTCCAAAACCTAAAAGAAACTCTAAAAGAAATTGTTAAACCGACTTTCTTACTTCAGTTGATTCAGTTCCATTGAAGCTCCATTGCCTTAGCTTCTCTCCCACTGTGTTGCCTTATCCTTTCCAAGTTTTGAACCTGGAGTTCAGAGACAGCTTAATGGAAAGTCCTGGAGCTGTGTGGCAATCAAAGAGTGGGAGTAGAGCCGAGGAACCACAGAAAAGCTCATAACAGCCATCTACTAAAACCCCAGCTGTAGGATGATGACAGTCTTTGCTCAAAGGGATTCCCCATGCTCCTGACAAGTGTAATTTTCACAGGGAACGCTGCTCACTAAATTGATATTCACACTATGTTGTCATTAAGAGTTGCTGCATACTGTGTTTTGAAAGGTCTAAGAGGGAAAAAAAATTTAGTTGCAACTGATGGGAAAACACTTTGAGATCAACAAAGTAACTGGTTGTAAGCTTTTACTGGTCTCCTTCATCGTCACTGGTCCCGCCCAGCTCCAAGTCTCCTTCTTCACCTCTGGTCCCGTCCAGTTCCAACACTTCTGCATCATTGATGATCCCACCCAGCCTCTGACTCCCTCCTCCTCTATCAACTCCAGCCAGTTTGTCGCCCCGCCTCCGCTGTGTCACTTCACCTCATCGGCTCCTGCTTCAGTGGCTCCGCCCAGCTGCTCTGATCCGTCTTGGGCTTCTTGGCCGCAGCTCCGCCTTGGTTTATGGATCCCTTGGCCTTGCCTCAGTCCTCCGAGTTTTTTACTCTAACTCATCATGTCAACCAATCGACTCCACCTTGGCTCCTCGCTCCCTTGGCTCCACCTGGGACTAGGGTTGTGTACCGATATGGAACCGGTACCTAAGTAACTGGTATGTAACTGGACCGAATCAAAACGCAGATTTCCGTGCCACTTAAATGCCTCAGCTGTCGGTTGAAATAACTGCCCTCTGGTTCTCCGAAACGGACGTAAGAAACATCATCACCGCATGTGATCGCTAGTTAACCCTTTGACGTGCACGATCGTTCACACTGGTGTGCTTAATGTTCAGATTGCGTGATCATCAACTTCTAAATTCAAATCTGCGTTCTCTCGTTGGCTGGCGGTGAGCCAGAGAGACAGCGTGCTCAGCGCTGTGTCATCACAACTATTCAGTGTTTTCAACCACACAAGTTTTATTTTAGGTTTCAGACATTTAAATACACCTAAGTGCTAGCAAAACGTCTCTGGTTACTTGCGTAACCTATGTTCTCTGAAAATGGAACGAGACGCTGCGGAAAGCGCAGTGGGATATTCTCTGAATGTGCCGATTGTCTGAAGCCTTATAGAATCACGCCAATTCATTGGCTGATGGCGTCCGCGCGATATGGCTCCGCCCCGACGCTCTTACGTCGCATCATTACATAGTCGCGCGCACGCCATCTGCTCCTCAGATTTCTCTGCCGAAAAGAAACTGTCAGCAGCGCGAGGAGCTTGGCCGCTAACGCAGCGTCTCGTTCCCTATTCAGAGAACATAGGTTACGCAAGTAACCAGAGACGTTCTCTTTCATAGGTTCACTCAACGCTGCGGAAAGCGCAGTGGGAACGGACTACCAAACTCGCCAAGCTAGAGCGCTTTTATAACTGGTAGATAAAAGAGACAACGACCGAAATGAGTTCAAACAGAAAGAACCTGGGAACCTGGGGTCATGTCAAGATCCAAGCTATAGAACCTTACAAAAGTGTGCGGAGAGGACCAGCCTGCCGCAACACAAATATCCTCCAAAAGTGCTCCTCTGAAAAGAGCTTGAGAAGATGCTACACTTCTGGTGGAATGTGCTCCAATGCTAAGAGGTGAAGGCAAGCCACGCACCCCGTAAGCCAACGAGATAGCCTCTGTGACCCAGTGAGAAATCCTCTGCTTTGATGCAGCAAGCCCACGGCGGCTAGCACCGAAGCAAACCAGAAGCTGGTTAGATTTCCTCCAACCGCCTGAGCGGTCTACATATATCTTAAGAGAACGAACTGGGCAGAGCAAGTTAAGCTTCCTATCTTCCTCAGACGAAAATGGAGGAGGGTGGAAAGCGTTAAGGTTAACTACCTGTGAGCGGAAAGTTGAGGAAAGAACCTTGGGGACATACCCTGGTCTCGGCCTCAAGGAAACTTTGACCAGGCCAGGGGCAAAGTCCAAGCAAGACTCGCTAACAGAAAGAGCTTGTAAGTCTCCCACCCGCTTTAATGAGGACAAAGCTAACAAAAGAGAAACTTTGAGAGTCAGAATCCTCTCCGGAGCTGACTCCAAGGGCTCAAAGGGGGCTTTCGTCAAACCCTCTAGGACAACAGAAAGATCCCATGAGGGAACTCTAGGGGAGCGAGCTGGATTCAGGCGCTTCACCCCACGCATAAAGGCAGAAACTAACCTTAATTTGCCCAGGGGAATCTCATCCGATTCCCTATGCGCTGCAATAGCCGCGACATAAACTCTGAGAGTGGTAGTGGCTGCTCCAGCCGCAAACTTCTCCTGCAGGAATTCCAGTACTGAACCAGCAGGGCAGTTAACTGGGCTCCTATCATGTGCTAAGCACCAAGTCTCAAAAACCTTCCATTTGGAAGAATATAATCTCCTTGTAGAAGGGGCTCTAGCACTCGCAATGGTCTCCTGAACGTCAGTTGGGAGACCAGAGCTTAATGCTAACGGCCTCTGATCGGCCAAACATACAGCTTCCACATGTCTGGGCGAGGACGCCATATCCTGCCCTGTAGCTGGGACAGCAGATCTTCCCTGACCGGGATCCTCCAGGGGGAAGATTCCAGAAGGGGAATTAGCTCCGAAAACCATGGCTGAGATGGCCAGAACGGAGCTACCAGGAGGAGGCGGACTCCGCTCTCTCTCACTCTGGCCAAGACCGCCTAGATCAATTTGATGGGCGGGAAGGCATAGAGTTTCTGCGTTGGCCAAGGTGAGCGAACGCATCTATCCCCAATGGGGCCGGGGGACTCAGGGAGAACCAAAGCGGGCATTGGGACGACTCTTGAGATGCAAAGAGGTCCACCTCCGCCTCTCCAAAAACCTTCCAGATCAGGGCCATCGTCTGGCGGTTCAACATCCATTCCCCCGATCTGAGCTTCTGTCTCGACAGAAAATCTGCTGCGAGGTTCAGAACCCCTGGGACATGAACCGCTCTTAGAGATAGGAATCTGCTCTGAGACCACAGGAGAAGGTGACGCGCATGCTTGTCTAGGGTGCGCGACCGAGAACCTTCCTGCCGATTCACATGAGACACCACTGCCATGTTGTCTGTTCTGACAATGACATGGTGACCCTCCAGAAGAGGGAGGAAATGAAGCAGAGCCAGAAAAACGGCTCTTAACTCCAGGCAGTTTATGTGCCAAGAGAGAGCCTCTCCGGTCCAGACCCCACACGCTGGTCTGCCCTCGAAAACCGCTCCCCAGCCGGTGAGAGAGGCATCCGTCGTAATCATCTGGCGACGAGATACCGCACCCATGCTGACCCCTTTCCGAAGAAAAAGAGGGTCCCGCCAAACTGACAGGGCTCGAAAGCAACTGCGCGATACCTTCGGTAGGCGAAGGGTTGACCCGGAGGGTCAAACCCCTGAGAGTTTCACCCACCACATGAAGGGTCTCATGTGGAGTAGACCCAGCGGTAGCACAGAGGAGGCCGCGGCCAAACGGTGCTTTGAGCCAGAGCAAGAACACTCTTCTCTGAGTTCAACCTCAAACCGAGAGACTGGATATGACTCAGAACGATGTCTCTGTGGTGGGCCACTAGCTTCCTAGACTGGGCAAAAATGAGCCAATCGTCCAGGTAATTTAGAACACGGATCCCCTGGAGCCGCAATGGGGCCAGAGCTGCATCCATGCACTTTGTGAATGTCCTCGGGGCCAGAGATAGGCCAAAGGGAAGGACCCTGTACTGGAACGCCCTTTCTCCAACGGCGAACCTGAGGAACTGCCTGTGTCGCTGTACAACCTGGATGTGAAAATAAGCATCCTTTAG
Source organism: Tiaroga cobitis (assembly GCA_030578255.1). Classification (NCBI taxonomy): domain Eukaryota; kingdom Metazoa; phylum Chordata; class Actinopteri; order Cypriniformes; family Leuciscidae; genus Tiaroga; species Tiaroga cobitis. Next base: position 25,711,072 of record CM060592.1, read on the forward strand.
GTCTATCGTCACGAACCAATCCCCTGGCCGAATCTGAGATATGATAGCTTTCAGCGTCAACATCTTGAATTTCCCTTTGTAAAGGGCGAAGTTCAGTCGGCGGAGGTCCAGTATGGGATGCAAACCGCCGCCCTTCTTCGGGACCAGGAAGTAACGGCTGTAAAAGCCCCGCTCGGTTTCCCCTGGAGTAATCTCCTCTATTGCTCCCTTGAGAAGGAGGGAAGAGATTTCTTGCTGAATTACAGAAGCCTGAGTGGCGCTGTCTACTACAGTAGGAAACACCCTGTTGAAACGGGGGGGATTGCGGCAAAACTGAAGAGTGTAGCCGAACCGAATTGTGCGAAGAACCCAAGACGATACCCCGGGTAAGCGCTCCCACTCTGGAAGGAAATGTGATAGAGGAGGAGGGATGCTGTAATGCAGACGACATACCTGAGTGAGGGTGCCGTGCTGACGCTCCTGGGGTGAAGAGGTTGACTGTGCAGGAGGGCCATCGGCGTCCTGGTACGTGATGGGAGGCATCGAGACTGGGGTCATGGTGACCAGGTCCGCCTGCTCCGGAGGAAAACGGAAAGTGCCTCCGAGGATGTGGCCGGCAGTTATAGAGAGTGCGGGGGGTGAGGGGAGAAAGCAGAAAGCGTCTCCTTCCTCCCGCACCCGACTGAGTAGAGGCGGTGAAATATGGCCTGCACTTCGAGACACTCTGAGTGGCGAAGGTGACAGGGCAAGGAAAGGAGAGCTGGTAGGTGGGCAGAAACGCTTGCGCGGTCTGACCCAACCTTGAGGAAGCAGAGGAGCTCTCCTTTTTCTGACCGGAAGGTCAGGAACGGCTCTGGGCCGCCGGAGCAGTCGGTTTGTCGGACCGCTTCAACTGGAGGCGCTTGTGAGGCCGTTGACGGGGAAACGGGCGACCGCGGGCTCCCCAAACATTGGTAGGTGGGGGATGCCCCGGTTCGCTTCTTCTGGAAGAGAACTCCGGTCTATGAGAGGGACGTTCTCTGGGTCGCACCGGGGGCGGAGTAGAAGGTTCCCTAGCCCTCCTGGGCATGAACTGTCTGAACGCGGCCGATTGGGATTTGGAGGAGCGGAATTTCTCAACCACTGTGTTGACCGCCTCACCAAACAACCCCGTTTGAGAAATGGGGGCGTCCAAGAGGAAAACCTTCTCTTTGTCACGGATTTCCGTGAGATTAAGCCACAAGTGGCGCTCCACCGCAACAGAACTAGCCATAGAGCGACCTATAGCGCGTGCAGTATGCTTGGTGGCTCTTAAGGCTAAATCCGTAGCCTTACGAAGCTCCTTGACCGCTTCAGGGGTCAGGCGGTCGCCCTCGTCCATATCCTTCAGGACGTCCGCCTGGTAGGCCTGAAGAATAGCCATAGTGTGCAGGGTCATGCCTGCCTGCCCAGCCGCCATGTAGGATTTCCCAATGAGAGAGGAAGTAGTCCTACATGCTTTAGAAGGGAGGAGGGGGCGCGACTTCCAGGACGGCGCAGACGACGGAGCAAGATGGTCGGCTAAAGTTTCCTCAATCGCCGGAATGGCGGAATAGCCCTGTTCCACAGAGCCTACCAGGTTGGTGAAATCAGCAGCAGCCGCATTAGTGAGACGCGAAGAGAAAGGGTGCTTCCAGGATCTGGAGATCTCATGATGCAGATCACTGAAAAATGGCAGCATCCTCCGTTGAGGCCTAGAATTAGGGCCACTGAGAAGCCTTTCGTCGAGTTTCGACGACTGAGACTCGCGTGGCTCGTCGGGCCAATCAATAGTGAGCTTCTCCGTAGCACGCGAAAGCACGTCAACGAGCTCCGCGTAGGCCGCAGTAGGCCGCGCTTCCTGGCCGCTCGGCGGGATAACCTCGTCGGCGAGAGTAGGCCCGAAATCCTCGGAGTCGGAAGCCTCGGTAAAAAGTATATCCTCCAGCCCGAAAGAAACCGCGTCGCGTGCTCCCGGGCTGGGGCGCAAATAATCGTGTGAAAACTCGACTGGCATGCCTCGCGTGTGCCGAGGGGAGGGAGGGAGAGAAAGAGCGGGGCTCGTCTGCTCGAACTCCACATCCTCAAGCTCTACATCCGAACCCCAGGTCGCGGATCCTCGAGAGGCCTCGGGAGCGCGACAGGGGGAGACGAATGATTCCCTCTCAAAGACTGCGAGCCGCGATTTGAGGGTTTTGAGCAACAAATTTTCACAGAATTTGCATTTAGACGATCCTATAACTGCCTCACGCGCATGTGAAAAACCCAAACATTTAACGCACTTACTGTGTGGGTCATCGTTAGCGATGTAACGAGCACATGGCGGAGTACAGCGTCTGAAATCCATGGCAACTTCACCGTAAGGAGAACAGAGTTCCGCTTGAACAGTCGCAGAAGCACCGAGAATAATCCTTAGATGTATTGTAGCTCAGAAAAATCACGAGCGAAGGGCAAACGTGACCGCTTCGTTCTGAAGGCAGAGAAATCTGAGGAGCAGATGGCGCGCGCGCGACTATGTAATGATGCGACGTAAGAGCGTCGGGGCGGAGCCATATCGCGCGGACGCCATCAGCCAATGAATTGGCGTGATTCTATAAGGCTTCAGACAATCGGCACATTCAGAGAATATCCCACTGCGCTTTCCGCAGCGTTGAGTGAACCTATGAAAGAGAACAACATTTATAGTTTGTAAAATACACACTGACGTCTATGGAAGCGGCAGTAACAATCCTTTAAATTATAAATTGATGACGTGTTTAGATGCACATTGTGTAGGTAACTATAAAATTTACTCTATTCTTCTCACACTTCACCAGCCACTTACTTTCGGGATGTGTTTAATGTATTTCGGGAGAAGTAGATGAATTGACGTGTTGTAGCCTGACAGATACAATTCTCTGAACTGCGGTGCGTATACTAACATGCCGCCCATTGTGCGTTTTAGATCAACTAACATGAATCATGATCATTATAAAGGTTTCTTAAATGACAAAACACATTCACTTACATGTATTTAAGAATAAAAATATCAGCCAAGGACTGACTGGCATGTAACGCAACCAATCACAGTTTGTTTTTTGTTCCGTGTCATGTTTAGTGTGAACATGTAAAGTCGATGTCGTTTGAAAATCCAGCCTTCAGTTGATCCCGAGGGCTCATTGTCACAGTTGTAAACATGACGGCGTTCTTCTTTCACGATGGGTTTCGCGTTCTAAAATTACAAGATGCTTTCTTGTGCAGGACATGTAATAAGTCAGGAGAGGTGTCGTATTTGGCCAGAGAAGGCAAAAAATGTGAAAAGGATAGCTGAAATTTAAAGCTGGTTTGTAGCATACCAAGAATACAGACTACTTTGCTGTTTTTAGTAGTGTTATTCAGTGTTAAATTATTGTATTTGGGTTAGGTTACTTAGGTTTTATTGTGAATTTGTTATGTAAATTAGTTGTGTTTTGTATTTAGACTACTAATATTTATACATATCCTCATCCTGGGTCTTATATGGATCACTTATTAAAGAATACGGCTGCATTTAGATTAGCTTGCCTCGTGAAGAAAACACATGAAAATAAAAGAAAACGCATACAAATAGAAAAAAACGTGTGCAAATAGAAAAAAAACGCATTCAAATAGAAAAAACACCAGCAAATTAAGAAAACATCTTCATCAGTTTCACAACACACGTGTTCCAAATACTCACAACACAACCCAAATTCAGAAACGCGCTGCAAAAGCTCACAACACAAATACGGAAACGCGCTGCAAATAACACAGACCACAACGGAAATGTTTCCAGGGGAACCAAATAAGTGACAAACCCGGCTGGGACGTGCTGGTGCTTACAGCTTAAACTTCTACTTTATTTATTTATTTATTTTGCAAAACATACAGAGATTAAAATTTTTTATGACATACAACTTGTATACAATATACAAAATTTATGAACAAATGTATTAACAATATGTTCAATGTCATCAGATTACAAACGAGAAAAGAACAATGAGGTGAAAACTAAAATATATAAATAAAAAAGATAGATAAGAAGAAGAGCATGAAGGAAAAATATAAATTTTTTTGTTACACTGTACAAATTGTTCCCTTTCGTCCTGGGAACTCAGACGTGTCGTCGGGGGAGTTCTCTGACGAATTGGGATCACGCTAGGGAGCCAATTGCCTTCGAGAGAATTAAAACGAGCCAATGGAATTGGCATGCAAAATTTGCATTCCGCAGCCCGCCTACCAGCGCGGGTATAAAAAGCGGAAGTAAATATTGCGTAATGCTTTTAGCTTCGGAGCCTCCAGTGTGTCTCTTTGAGCTGCTGTGTCCTTCGAGGAAGCTTTATTTAAAGAGAAGAACGAGCGTCTTTGGAAGGAGAGAGAAGATCCTCTGCTGCTGGTGTGACGGCACTTTGAGCGACCATCGCTTCCCGCGGCTGGCTTTAAAAACAAAAAGCTGTTTTAACGGCTGGTATTGGGTAGTGAGTGCAGCACTCGGGCTTGCAGTTTCCCCGTCTGTCTGCCGCGGTGGTTCCTCTGTGCCTCGGCACATTAAAGAGCATTTTTTCTTCCTTCTAAAAGAGCAACACGGGTGTTTCGCGTCCTTTTCAGGATGACGTTTCACCCGTGCGTTTCTGGATGCGGTCGATCTCTCCCTCAGGATGATGGCCACAAATACTGCCTCTCGTGCTTGGGCTTAGGGCACGCTGAGGCGGCGTTTGTGGATGAGTCATGTTCTCATTGTGGGAAAATGACTCTCGCGACGCTGCGTTCGAGACTGAGAACCCTGAAACATGGGGGAGTCCCTTCAGAAAATCCCAGATCTAGTTCGTCTGCCGGTTCAGTTCGACAGGCGGCTACTTCTGTGATTCCTGTTGGTGAGCGTATGAGGATTACTGTGAGCAATGTTTCGACTGGTGAAAGATCCTATCGGGCTCCTCACACCTCTAGTAGCTCGCGGCCATCGGCGCTTCCGGTGGAGCGGCCGGAGCCCCCTCGGGTGGTTCCGGTTGTCTCCTTCGGGGCACCACCTGAGGATCAGATGTCGATCGCGGCATCGGAGGAGGAGCGGTCATCTTCTGGTGATGACTCGGCGGGACTGCCCCCTTCGGGTGTGGTGGTTCAGCCTGAGCCGGATCCAGAAATGGCCGCTATGCTCGAACGGGCGGCCGCGAATGTCGGGCTTGTGTGGAACCCTCCGCCGGGTCCCGAACCTTCGCGGCTGGATGATTGGTGTATTGGGGCGGGCCGTGCTGTTGCCCCACGGCCTGCTCCAGTCCCATTCTTCCCTGAAGTGCATGAGGAGTTGAGGAAGTCTTGGCTGGCCCCTCTGGCGACCAGGCGTGGACATCCTCGCCCCTCCCTCCTCACCACCCTGGACGGTGGAGCGGCGCATGGGTATGAGGGAATCCCCCCAGTGGAGCGGTCGGTTGCGATGCAGTTGTGTCCAAAGACCGCTTCCGCTTGGTGGGGTGCCCCTTCACTCCCCTCCCGCGCCTGTAGGTTTTCCTCTGGTCTGACCAAGGATGCCTACGTGGCGTGTGGAGACGCCGCTTCCACCCTGCATGCCATGGCGCTTTTGCAAGTCCATCAAGCGAAGGCGCTCCATGACTTGCAGGCGGGTGGTCCTGACCCGGCTCTGTTGCAGGAGCTGCGTGTGGCGACGGACTTCGCCCTCCGGGCGACGAAAGTCGCCGCACGTTCGCTGGGTCGGGCGATGTCCACTTTGGTGGTCCAGGAGCGCCACCTGTGGCTGACCCTGGCTGAGATGCGGGAAGCGGAGAAGAACAAACTTCTCAACTTCCCCATTTCCCAGGGCGGCCTCTTCGGCGACGCGGTGGAGACCTTACCCCAAGAGTTCTCCGCTGCCCAGAAACAGTCGGAGGCGATACGGCACGTCCTGCACAGGAGACGGGCTGCTGCGGGTCCGTCTTCTGCTGCTGTAGAACCTCCGGCTGCTTCCCGTCGCCGAGGCCGTCCTCCGGCGCCAGCTCCCCCTCCAGCGCAGCCTTCCAACCCTGGAGCGAGGAAGTCTGGTCGTAAGAGGTCGGCCAAGCCCGCTCAGACGCCCCCGGCCCCTTCGCGAAAAAGGAAGGGAGGGAAGCGGCCCTGAGACGGGCGACCTGAAGGAGGACCGGACGACTGCTTTTTGGGATGGTGCCCCTGCACGCCTCCTTCCCCCGGGGGAGGGCCGGGCGGAAAATTTTTTGTTTCATGTAAATCTTTCTGTTCCGCCGCTGGCCACTCGGTCAGCGGTACCCAAAAATTCATTAAAAGAGCAGTTTCTCCTTCCTCCTTCAGGTCATCCTCGGTCGAGACTGATGGGCACACAGTCTCCTCCACCCAAGAGGGTCAGGATGGCAGTGGATGCTGTCACCGAGCAGCATCGCTTCCGTTCCCCTCTTCCCAGTCTGCAGAGAGCGGCGACGCTTCCTCGGTTGCGTCGCTCCTCTCGGCGGCTGGGCCCAGAGGGGCAGAGACCAGCTCACGAGGAGGCAGGGCCTCGTACCTCGTCTCTTCCCCTCCTCTCGCCACGGGGTAGCCCGCAGCAGAAAGCCCACGGGCTCTCTCTGCCGTCTGCCCCTCAGTGGAAGCAGGTCTCTGGCAAACTCCACGCCCAGACCCCGCTTCCAGTGGCTACATCGCCACTACAGCCGGGTCCCTGCCTTCCACCTCGCTGCCCCTCCGCGGGTACGCCGGTGGTTCGGGTGGGCTTATTGGCTCGGTACCTGGAAGCCTGGCTAGAGCTTCCGGGTCCGTCTCGATGGCTCATCCGCACCATTCGGTTCGGCTATGCAATTCAGTTTGCACGCCGGCCTCCCAGGTTCAGGGGCATCCACTTCACCCGTGTGCGGTCAGTGGATGCCCCTGTCCTGCGGAAAGAGATCGATGTCCTGCTGGCGAAGGACGCGATCGAGCCGGTCCCTCCTGCCGAGATGAGGTCCGGGTTTTACAGCCCCTACTTCATTGTACCCAAGAAAGGCGGTGGGTTACGACCAATCCTGGACCTGCGAGTTTTGAATCGGGCCCTGCACAAACTCCCGTTCAAGATGCTCACGCAGAAGCGCATTTTCGAGTGCATCCGTCCCCAGGATTGGTTTGCAGCGATCGACCTGAAGGACGCGTACTTTCACGTCTCGATTCTTCCTCGACACAGACCATTTCTACGGTTTGCTTTCGAGGGTCGAGCGTATCAGTACAAAGTCCTACCCTTCGGGCTGGCCCTGTCACCCCGCGTCTTCACGAAAGTCGCGGAGGCGGCCATTGTTCCCATGAGAGAACAAGGCGTTCGCATTCTCAACTATCTCGACGACTGGCTCATTCTGGCTCACTCGCGAGATGTGTTGTGCGATCACAGGGACATGGTGCTACGGCACCTCAGCCGGTTGGGGCTTCAGGTCAACTGGGACAAGAGCAAACTCTGCCCCGTGTAGAGGATCTCTTATCTCGGTATGGAGTTGGACTCGGTCGCCCAGACAGCGCGCCTCACGGAGGAGCGCGTCCAGTCAGTGCTCACCTGCCTCAGGTCCTTTCGAGGCAGGACAGCGGTCCCACTGAAACAATTTCAGAGGCTCCTGAGGCATATGGCAGCCGAAGCCGCAGTAACGCCGCTCGGCCTGTTACATATGAGACCGCTCCAGCACTGGCTTCACGATCGAGTCCCGAGGTGGGCGTGGCAGAGCGGCACGTTTCGGGTCAAAGTAACCCCGCACTGTCGCCAAACCTTCTCCCCGTGGTCGGATCCTGCGTTTCTACGGGCGGTAGTGCCCCTAGTCCAGGTTTCCAGGCATGCTGTGGTTTTCACAGATGCCTCTGCCATGGGGTGGGGGGCCACGTACAAAGGGCATGCAGTCTCGGGTCTGTGGACGGGACCCCAGCTGCATTGGCATATCAACTGCCTAGAGTTGCAAGCAGTACGCTTGGCTTTGTGCCGCCTCAAGGGGCTCCTCAAAGACAAGCACGTACTGGTCCGTACGGACAGCACTGCGACCGTTGCGTACATCAACCGACAAGGTGGTCTATGCTCCCGCCGCATGTCGCGACTCGCCTCCCACCTCCTCCTATGGAGTCAGAAGCATCTGAGGTCGCTTCGCGCCACTAATGTTCCAGGGGAGCTCAACCGTGTGGCAGACGAGCTTTCACGGTTGCCTCCCCTGCCAGGAGAATGGCGACTCCATCCCCAGGCGGTTCAGCTGATCTGGAGTGTTTTCGGACTCGCACAGGTAGACCTGTTTGCCTCTCCGGACACAACCCATTGCCAGTGGTTTTACTCCCTGTCTGAGGGGACCCTCGGCACGGACGCCCTGGCTCACAGCTGGCCCCGGGACCTGCAGAAGTATGCGTTTCCCCCAGTGAGCCTTCTTGCACAGACTCTGTGCAAGGTCAGGGAGGACGAGGAGCAGGTCCTGTTAGTGGCGCCGTATTGGCCCACCAGGACTTGGTTCACGGAACTCATGCTCCTCACGACAGCCCCTCCTTGGCCGATTCCTCTGAGGAAGGACCTCCTTTCTCAGAGACGGGGCACTCTATGGCACCCACGTCCAGACCTCTGGAAACTCCATGTCTGGTCCCTGGACGGGACGCGGAGGTTCTAGGTGATCTACCACAGGCAGTGGTAAACACCATCACTTCTGCTAGAGCCCCCTCTACGAGGCGCCTCTATGCGTTGAAGTGGAACCTATTCGTCGAATGGTGTTCCTCCCACCAGGAGGACCCCCGAACTTGCCCGATCAGAGTCGTGCTTTCCTTCCTACAAGATGGGTTGGAGCGAAGGCTGTCTCCCTCCACCCTCAAAGTGTATGTTGCCGCAATAGCCGCACATCACAATGTAGTAGAAGGTAAGTCCGTGGGGAAGCACGACCTGATCATCAGATTCCTCAAGGGTGCTAGGAGGTTAAATCCACCTCGTGTTTTGCACTCTGTACCCTCTTGGGACCTAGCTCTGGTACTGAGAGCTCTTCAAAGTCCTCCCTTCGAGCCTTTGCTGACAGTGGAGCTGAATATCCTGTCCATTAAGACAGCGCTCCTGTTGGCATTGACCTCTTTTAAGAGGGTCGGGGATCTGCAGGCTTTTTCGGTCGACGAATCGTGCCTAGAGTTCGGGCCGGGCCTTTCTCGCGTGATTCTGAGACCCCGGCCCGGATATGTGCCCAAGGTTCCTACCACTCCCTTCGTGGATCAGGTAGTGAACCTGCAAGCGCTGCCCCAGGAGGAGGCAGACCCAGCCCTAGCTTTTCTCTGTCCAGTCCGCGCCCTGCGGGTTTACACTGACAGAACGCAAAGCTTCAGGACCTCAGATCAGCTCTTTGTCTGTTACGGAGGCCAGCAGAAGGGGAAGGCCGTCTCCAAGCAGAGGTTAGCTCACTGGTTAGTGGATGCTATCACCCTAGCGTATGAAGCTACGGGTGAGCCTTGTCCTCCCAGGTTGCGTGCTCACTCTACGAGAGGTGTTGCCGCATCCTGGGCGTTGGCTCAAGGCGCCTCGCTGACAGACATTTGTAGAGCTGCGGGCTGGGCGACACCGAACACGTTCGCTAGATTCTATAGCCTACGTGTGGAACCTATTTCCTCCCGAGTACTCGCTACGGCCAGTGGTGAGTACAGGGAACGGAGACGTGTCGTCCCCTCGCCATGTTGCTGTACCTTCGCGGGGGACTGGACACTGTTCGGCTCCTCAGCGAAAAGCATTACGCAATATTTACTTCCGCTTTTTATACCCGCGCTGGTAGGCGGGCTGCGGAATGCAAATTTTGCATGCCAATTCCATTGGCTCGTTTTAATTCTCTCGAAGGCAATTGGCTCCCTAGCGTGATCCCAATTCGTCAGGGAACTCCCCCGACGACACGTCTCCGTTCCCTGTACTCAGGGAACGAGGGTTACATACGTAACCGAGACGTTTCATGTTATGTTTAAATTTTCATAAAGGAAAGTTTCATAAGAAATGTTAGGTAATGTATGGTCCAAAGTTTTAAAGTTGAGACACACAGATATACACACGCATATTTTAAAAGCTTTTTTGTAAATTTAAATTTATTTGCAACCATTATGTCAACAGCATTATATTTCTGTGGTATGAACAGCTCTTCAGCTGATGGACAACGTGCTGCGTTGTCATGGGAACATCCCAGGTGAAAATAATGAGGAATTACGTTGTCTTTCGTTGCTCCTTCATCAAGTGCGTTCCACACGGCTACATAACAGCACACTAGCCCTGCTCACTCCAAAGGCCCACTTTAAGGGCTCTGCCGTCTGCCCTTCGAAGGGAGTAGGGCATAGGGAAGCTCACGAGCAATAAGCACGTCCCAGCTGGGTTCGTCACTTATTTGGTTCCCCTGGAAACATTTGGTTTGGTTATTTGGTATATTTGGTTGTGTTGTGAACTTTTGCAGCGCATTTCTGTATTTGGAGCACACATGTTGTGAAAATGATGATGATGTTTTTTATTCATTTGCAGATGTTTTTTTCTATTTGCATGTGTTTTTTTTATTTGCATGCGTTTTTTTTCTATTTGCAAGTGTTTTTTTCTATTTGCACGTGTTTTTTTCTATTTGCACGTGTTTTTTTCTATTTGCATGTGTTTGCTTCAGTTGCAGCGTGTTGAGCTCTCTCGGCCACCGTAAATTAACCTGTTATTTTGGTTTGCAAATCGCACTGAACGATTTATTTGTGAATTGGACCAATGTCATTGCATCTGTTCTCAAGTGAACAACTGAAATGATGAAATGATCTGGTCAGAGCGAGTCTCCAGTTAAAATTCACTGAATTCACAAGTCTGACTTAAAGTGAGCCAGGAACGGGAGATCCTCAGAGCTTGAGTGTGTGCACGACTGATAGGGCAAAAAGTAAATTGCTAATGCCGAATTTTAGGTTATAATTGTAAACGAAAATCATATTTAAGTCACAACTGTCAGTTGTTTGAGAACTGAATCTGCTGAAAAAGGGCGAGCTGTTTAAGCCCATTGTATGAAGTGCTTGAATGTTCATATTTGTGTATTACTGCCATAGCAGTTTCAAATTATGTAAAACTAATATGTTTGCATAGCGTTTTTCTTAAAATGTGAACACATTTTGACCTATGCACTCTGATTTGCCCAATGCCATATGCACTCAACCCAAAATTGGGTCAAATATGGACAAATCCAACAGTTTGGTTACATTTTTAAACTCAAATTGTAACCCAAATTTTAGGTTTGTCCATATTTGACCCAATTTTGGGGTTGAAACAACAAAGTATTTTTTGAGTGTGGGATGTCTGGTTTTATATTGGATGTTTATATTTGTCAACACATTTACACTCATTTAGTTTTTTTTTCTGTGTACTTCATTCACCACTGGTTAACATTAGAAAGTTATGTGACCTTTCGTTGATTTTATTTATCTCCATGACTTTTCCAGGTAAATCAGACTTTTGAAATTCCCTAATATTTCCAGGATTTCCAAGACCGTGGGAACCCCAAAAGAAGAGTTTTTTCATCTCCACAGAGACAATGCTCTTTGGGCCCTGAGCGGCCCTTTCTCACGCTTTTGTTTTTTTCCAGGGATGGCTCCTCCCTGAACACTGAAGTACAGTAACCTTTCCTCTCTTTCGTGCTGGTCCCACAGCCCTCTGTCCCTCCATTTTCAAAGGGTTCAAAACACACCCACTTTTCCTCTGACGGGAGCGTGAAAGTGGTGCTCAGACGTGCACGGACATTTAATCAGCTATTACATCCACACTGCCACCTCCACAGAGCACTGATGAAATTAGCTCTCTCAAGCAAACTAGATAAACTGGACAGCTGGCACTGGGGACGTTGGCTCGTTCCTCTTGGCATCTTTATTATTCGCCCTCCTTTTCTTGCTTATTCCATTTTTTGCCGCTCACTGAATTCACGCAGCCTCGTTCTTCATCTGTGGATGAGGTCATGGTATGGTGAGAATGAGCTTATTGAATCATCCAGCAGCCAGTTTACATCGCACATCAGATGTTTGGAGAAAAACAGAATATGTGTATTTCTTCTCCATATTTGTCGCTGTGTCCATTAACAGCCAAAGCTAATAGCCCATAGCAGTTGCACAAGCAGCAAATAAATGATTTTTTTTTCCTGTAGTGTCATCTGTTGAGAGTGGGCAATCTTTCAGAGTCCCTGCAAACAGCAGGTGCTTGTCTAGATGCAGACATTTATTAATTTAGAGCAATGATATCTGAGTTGCAGTTAAGGAAGATACCTGCTGGCATATAGTTAATTTCCAAACTATGCAAGTAAACAATACTAATTATTGATTGTTGCACCTCAACTAATAATGTTCAGTCTTATTTTAGATGCAACTGCTACTTGTGTGCCACACACACACACACACACACACACACACACACACACACACACACACACACACACACACACACACACACACACACACGCACACACACACACACACACACACACACACACAAATCTTTAAGCATAGATAACATCATTCTTGCCCCTTTATTTTTATTTTTTTTGTAACTGACCAATGTTTCTATGCAGTGTGTATGCTAATAATGGGCTGTTAGTGAAAATGATTACTTTTAAGAGAACTTGATTTTGCAGAAGAAAATCACAATCGGGCTGTTAACATGCTCCTCGAGAACTCTACAGCACACTCACCCCTCTCCTGAAAGTGATTACACTCCCTGATGGTCACACTGCATTTGGGGTCACATATAGGATAAGAATGAATGTCATGAAGTGGAAAGGAGTTAATGCAAATGTTTCACAGTGAGCGAGTAGGCGCTCCGAAGGCAATCAGAGCCCTGTGTCAACTTCAAATGCAGCCTAAAGAAACTGCATATTTAAAAACCAACCCATCACATTTTCATTCAAACAAGCATGACATATTAGCAAGGCCGTGTGCATTGTTGTTGTGCCTATTTTCAGGCTTGTTGTGCTTTTTGAATGAAAATTAGAGTACAATAAATCAGCCGAGCTGCAGGCGTTGTGATGCTGGCTACAGTGAACGATGTAATTCCGCATGAACATTTATTTATTTATCATGAGTGTCCAATAATTAAATACACAGAGAACAGCCCATAATTAAATCACACTGTAGCAGCAAGGAATCAGTTTTTTTTAATACAGAAGAATAAGCTGGTGACATATCACTCTATAGAAAAAAATACAAAATGCAGCTTTGTTTGTCTCAAATGGAAATTGTAGGCCCAACAGTGATCAAGTAAGTTAAAGCGAGTGCATTTTCCCAGAAGTGAGCGCATTCTTCCAGAGAACTGACCTTGCATGTTCTCCTGGGATATATATTCTTGGTTCATGAGCATTCGCATCAACACATGCACTTATTTCACGTTCAATTGTCCTGGCGATGGATTCTGAGATACTATGTTATACTATAGGGTGAATTATTCTGCTTTTGTGGCCTCCAAGGCAGGATGGAGCTCGCTAACACCTTCTTCTTAAGTGCTAATTGTCTCCTCCTCCAGGTGCATGAGATTCAAACGCTGGCTTCCTTCATTAGCAAAATGTCATGCCTTCTAATGTTTTTCACAACCCTTTTTAAAACTTAAATCCCCTTGGTGGCAATGCCAATCTGATTTAGCAACAGCCTAGTGCTTTTTTATGACTATTCCTCTAATGAACTAACTACAAAGGCCGAGGTTCTCGTCTTGCAAATGTACTGAGGATGTTCCTCCATCTGTGAAGGTTTTTTCAGTGATCCAGGCCTGTGCTGCACAATTCTCAAGCTTCACAAGGCAGTGAGAGGCTTCTTGACTCAATTAATATGCAAACATCTGCCGCCTGTTTGATGTCGAGAAAAAAATATAAATCACTACTCGTGTTTGAACATCTGTCAGTGGAAAAGCTTTCCTTTGGGCTTAGTCTACATAGCAGCTTTAGCCGCTCTTGACCTTGTAGATGGTACAGATGAGAGTCAAGAATGAGTAAATTACTAGAGGAAACACCACCATACTTTTTTGGAAGTGAAACCCTTCTGTAAACTCCCCCTCGGCACAAGTAATAAGCCTCGGTGGGCTGGTTTCTTGCCCTCGTCTGATTGTGATTTGGCTCAGGAACCAAATGCAATTCTCTAAGGGGCATATAACAAATGAAAACTGATGACTTTATAACGCTAACAACAAAAGCTCAAACTTAAAGACATTTCTGCCGTGAGGCCAAGTGATATGCTCATATTTAGAGAATTAAAATGATAGTAATACTCTTACAAGGCAACAGGAGCACAAAGACAGGGTTTATACTTTATATTAATCTATCTACATATATCGAGATGACATCTGGGATGAGTTTAGATACCTTTCTTGGGTTCATCTTACAGTTAACTAATTTAGACAAAAGTAGAAAATGTTCCTAGATTAATTCTCCACGAAAATTTTATTTCAAAAATATTTTTGGGAGGCTTTCAAAGTTAACATGTAAATTGAATTCACCAAATATAATATTATTACAGTGTCATTTTTTTGTATTATTCTTTTCTCTGTTCAAAAATCATGAGATAATTGGCATAATTAACTTTATTTTATTTTTTTTGACATAGTTTCCAGTAGGAAATGTCCAATTTATTTATCATTATATTTCAAAATATGGTGATCTCTTCACCCTTTCAACATGTTTGTGTTGTATCTTTCTATAATACTGTAATGTGGTTTGAAGCACAAATTATTTGTTGTCTGTGTCTTTTACAGTCTCTACTATACTTTGGAGGACATGTTTGTGGGTAAAATGATCACACATGCCTGTACAACTAAGACAAATGTCTTTTACCCACACTTTTGAAAAAAAAAAGAAAGAGAAAAATCAATAGACCCACACTGCTTCATTGAGAACCAGCTATTTTTTCTCGTCCTCTCTTATGAAATCACCTTATATTGCAGCAGAGGTCCAAATCGCTACAATTCCTGTGAAATGAGGCTGTGCAACAGAATACAGATCGTGGTCTGGTTCTCCATCAAAAAACATTTCTAAGAAAATCCTTGGTGTGTGTGAGAATCGAGCCATTCAGACCCATTCAGCGCTCTGATTATGTCTGACCTTGGGTGATGGTACATTTGCATTTTGTTCATTTTACTTATATTTGACTATGGATATTTAAAGCTACACTTTACTATATTACTCTGATGTTGTGATAAACAACAAACTGGAAGCCAAAAAAAAATAGGTTCTTTACAATTACTGCACATTTATGTAGCTGTGCACAGCCATCTGTGCTGCAGTTAAACAAAACATATCCTGTAAATTGACAGTATTTAGAGTTAAGATAAATGTGTAAACACTCTGTCTTTTGAGATGCATTACAATTGATTCTGAGAACACCTAATCCAGCCAAGCTAAAACAACCTATCCCATTATATTTCTTAATTAACAGTAAACTAATTTAATAAGTTGTGTTTTTGTTGCTAGAGTCAACTTAGAATCAAATTGTATGTGTGCTGTTAGGAATAAACAAATTAAGCGGGGTTGAATAAGTATGTGCACTGTAAAAAATGATCGTGATTTTAGCGGTAAAACACTGTAAAAATGCTACAGTGAAAAACTGTTAATTGGTTAACAGAAAGTTTCCTTATTATATACGGTAAATAACTGTGATATATATAATGGTACATTTAATTAAATTTTACTGTAAAATACCGTTAAATTTACAGTTTTTGGAAGTGAAAAAGAACAAGTCATTGTATAATTTACAGTGAAAAAATGTAAATTGACATTCCCACAATTCCCTGCGTGACACTTCACATTTGATGTATTTTGTTTTTAAATCACTGTTTCTTCATAATTTTCTTAGTTTTTTTCTAATCAGTTATGCACATTAGGGTTTTATGTTACATTTAGTGTTGTTAAATTAATGCTTATTGCATTTTTTAAATTTCAACATGTTACCATGATGGTGTTTAATGTTTGTGTGAATGACAGTGTGCAGCTTCTGTAAATTAGTCTTAATTCTCTTGCGGATGAGCTGCTTAAGATGAGCTATGGTTGACCATTTGTCTCTCATCACTGCTATGAATGTTGGCTGTCAGTGTATTACAATGGAAAAAACAGATATTAATACTTCAAAAAAAAGTCAGTATATTAACATTATATCAGATAATGAAATACGGTTTATCGCTGTAAAATAATATACGGTTAAAAGTTGTAAAACCTAAAACGTTGCTACCGTATTTTTAACAGGAAAACTCTGGTAACCACAGCTGCCAGGGTTTTCCTGTAAATTTAACGTTTTTTTTTTTTTTACAGTGTGGGTTTAGGCTTATTTTTGAGATTGTCAGTGAATATATTTATTGACATGTTTAACTTTTTATGTAAAAGCATCCTAAAATATATTTTCTCTGGCCTATTTTGTTACCACAGGTCAGAAGACATTGATTGAGTTGGGGAAAAAAAACAGACAGCTCTTTTTGCTCGATCAATAAATACAACACAACTTGACACAGTATTATACAGAGTATCTGAAGGATTGTCATGAACACTTCAGGATATATTACAGTAAAAATTTGTGAAGATAAGCCAAATATTACACATTTTCACTTACACCACAAAATAGCTCCTCATATCAATGTTTCTAAAAGCCATCCTAGCTGACAGGGAACATTATCAGAACTTTGCTTAACATTCTGGCAAGGTTCTTTTAAGTTATGCACAAATATTCTTCCAGTAATGTTATTAGAATATTCACTCAGAGTTATGGTCTTTAATAATGTTCTCAAAATATTATTTTACTTGGACGTTCGTCAAACATGTTTTAAATGTTTTTAATGTTTTACTTATATGATACAAATATGTCATGTTGGAGCTTGACAGCCCCAGTCCTCATTCACCTTCATTAATTATAAAAAGTAGTCGGGATATTCTTTAAAAATTCACATCTCTTGTAGTAAAATAAAAGTAGAGGAGGTCTGGAATGACGTGTAAGTTAACGATAGCAGCAGAATTTTAGTTTTGGGGTAAACTATCCCAAGCCAAGACAGAATAAAAACATAGTCTTTCCTCAGTCCTTTATCTGACCTCTGCCATAATTCTACCCTGTAATTACTGAAAGAATGCTTATATTTTTCTTTGGGGCTTTATCTGTGCTTTGAAGGAAACCCCTTGAACCACTATAGGGCGTTTTCTCTCCCGAACCCATCGATCTGAAACCACTTCTGAACCTGAAGCATTTTATTAAAGTATGAGATCTGCTGGTATCTGAAAATTCCCAGAGATTTATAAAACTGTCAAAACAAATGGTTGTCTGTTTTTGTTGGGAGGTTTGGTTAGATTCATAGTGACTTCTGCCACACCACAAGGATCTTTTTTCAAACTATGGTTTTCCAAAAATACTCCCAAACTTCCCTGATTCTGACAGCAATATTGTTTTTAATTACCAAGTTTAGTTGAATCACCACTACACATGCTTGCAAAATAGTTGTTTTCAAGAAATAAAGAGAAATCAAAATTGTTTTCTCATTGCCAAAAAAAAAGAACTATTCTTCAATTTCTCCAGCACATTACTACTCACTGTAAAAAATAAAGAAAAACACTTTTAAATAAAAAGAAAATGATAAAATGCATATAAACCATCATTTTTGATGAATGCTTGATAAAACAGAAGTAGATATTTTGTTTTTATTTTCTTTATTTTTATTTGACAGAAGTCCTTTTTCCCCCAGAACATGCACATACCGAAACCATGACCTTAAAACCGAGATAAACCGTAAGGAATTAGTAATTAACTGTTACACCCCTACTAAGATGAAATAACCTACACTTGAATTTCACCCACCCTGTCTGTTCTGTGATTGGATCCTCAGCCAATCATTAGCATCCCTCATTTAAAGCCTGAATGCAGTTCAGGTCAATCCATCGATAAGCTGACGTACCACCTGAAATAGGCTTGCACTGAGGGTCATGATGAATCAATCAGCACAAGTCCGCTGAGAGACATTATTACGCTGTCATTGTCCATGGGCATAACGATTCATTCCCAGTCTCGACGTCATCATCAGCATAATTTCCTCTCACAGCCTGCACAAGAATAACTGACCCATTGTTGTTTGATCTTGTTTAAATGCCTGCAAGCATGCCATGTAGTGTCTTAAACAGTATCCAATTTCCATAATTGAAGAGATGCATTTGTTAATATTGATTTTTTCAAGCCCATGCCAGAGGATGTCCAAAGGGGTATTTACAACAAGAAAAAATAAGTCATTCATATTTTATTATCCAGCCACTTCTAAGCAGCTGTAATTCAAGATAAATAGCTTATTCTGTGCCCTCCAAGCTAGTGGGTCCCTGGCTTAATGAAGTGAAAAAGTCCCTTTTGTAATGGCTCCGATTCATTGTGTTGTCCTGTCAGAGTTGGAATGGAGAAATCATTGCGGACGCTGTCAGAGAGGTGGACAAAAGGCAGAAAGAGAAGGTCAGGCCACAGAGTCATCAGGGACAGAGCAGCCCATTCTCCTCTACCACTGCACACAAGCTGACTTAAATGAAAGCGGCTATTATTGCTTGAATCTCTTGTGAGGTCTGCGATGCATCAGGTTCTGAAGGATTACCATACGCCACTCATTTGCTGATTTTAATTCCTTACTAGGCCTGTCAACCTTCTGATCATGGTTAGAATGCCGGGAACCTTGCTTTATTTAATCACACTGATTATTACTGCAAAGCTGCAATTTGTTTAGGATAAAGTATATATAAACAACATTTTCTAATCTTCATGTGACTTACTTTCTACTTTCTTTTTTTTTGGGAGAAAATCTAGCCACTGTTTCAGTAATGATAGTAAATGAGGACTGGGGCTGTCAAGTTCCAAAATGACCAAAATGTTTCATAACAGCAGTCCATGCTAATATTTATTCAAAGTCTTCCCAAACCATATGAACTGAGTACTAAGAAAATGAGTTCAAAATCCAAATCGGTTCACAAACTAGTCTGAATGATCCATTCATGACTGATTCATTTCTCACTTATTGGTTATGGCTTGAGTCATAAGAAGTGGCAATTTCCAATTCATGAATGAATTTAACTTTTGTATTGGTTCTTTTCAGTGAATCAGTTCATCAGGTTCACAAAACTGGTCTGAATGATTTGTTCACAAGTTGAGTTAGTTGATCTGTTTTACAAACCGGTCTGATTCATTCATGAATCAGAGTGATTTGTTTTGAATCATAAGAAGTAGTATGGTGCATCCGAAAATGTAAAATGTATGGAGCTGACCTTATCAGGCAATGACTTTGTAGGTAGCGTTTGCTCACAAAGGAACCTCACGAAACTAATTTCGGACAGACTTCTGAGGCAGGTCTAATGATCTACAGTGAATTAGAGAGTGGTTTGGTGATATCTAAGCAAATATTTAATTACTGCAATAGTAATATCTTGCTAGAAATTACATTAGAAGTGGAAAACGTTGGTAAAAAATGTACACAAACTCACCACCAACCACAAATTTCAGACACCATTTTTATTTTTGAGCTAAACTGTCACTGAATGGAAAGCACAGGATTGTGGGTTATCAGAGATAGTGAAGGACACATATATGCTGCATTAAAAATTCGACCAAATGAAGGTACTCTATCTCAGGAGACAGGAAGTGAAGCTATCAATGGATTTGGATGTGTCTTCATGCCTTCCTAGCTTGGAATGCATCCTCCAAAGGCAGGGTTCTGAAGACTTCGGACACAGCCGTAAAGTCCAAATCATGAACAAATCAAGTCTGATCTTTTCAAAGAATCTGTTCGAAAAAAAAAAAAAAACGGTCTGAATGATTAATTCACGTTTTAGACTGATTCAGTTCTCAAGTTCAACTAAATGATCTGGTTGCAGCAGCCCATAGAGTCAGTTTTAGTTCAAAAATGATATACAATTATGTCTGTCTCTCACCAAAAACCTGAATCATCAGAAGATTTGGAACAAGGGTTTGGAATAACACGAGGGTGAACAGATGACAATTTTCGTTTTCGTCAGATTGGATTAGAGCTGAGCAATACTGTGTGCTCTGCTTTCACGATGATGTGTTTCTTAACAATAAAAGATAATTACGATAATTATTCATCATGTTTCTAAGGAAACCTAATTGAGAGAGAGAAAGAAAAAAGCCATTGCCTAGATGCCATATTCATGGGGTTCTTTCTCTTTAAAACACTGGACAGCGAATCTCAGCTCTGTCCTTCACTTGTTAATGAGAGAAATAAATCACAATAGCATCCTGCCTTCTTTCCGAGACGGGAGCTGTGAGTCCCAGCCTCCCTCTGCCTGCTAATCATTGGGTGGGTCCATGCGGATGCAACCTTTTGTATGGCTGCCAGCTCTGCCTGCTCCCACAATGTCTGCTTCCCCTGTCCTATTGAGATCTCTGTTTACCCATGGAGGTTGTCCAGAACAGGGCCTCCTGCCGGGACTGGGCTCTCTGAGTAGTGGTTAGCCAAAGACAACTTAAACGGCAATCAAGAAGTGATGCCTATCCTCATATAAAGGGAATTGGTTGATAGATGGTGTACTACATTTTCTCGTTTCATCTTGCTGTAGACTGACATTTGGTTTAAAAGACAAGCTTTATTTCAGCTAGTTGCATTTCTCATTTTCATTTAACTTGATGTTTTTAAAACACTAAAAGTGAAATTAAATAAAAACAAAAATTACAGAAACAAATATATAGGCTAGTATATATTTATATTGAACATTGATGGAGCAACAGATTTTTTGAGAAAGGTGAGCATTTTGCCCCTATATTGTACCTTTAAGTTACTTGTTCAAAACAATCACTTTAGCAAAGTTTGTGCTATTTTCCGTTTATTTTGAGAAATAAAATATTAATTTTTGTTCAATAAATACTGTCATTAAAATGTTAATTAAAAATATATTTTAAAAGTACAGAAAAGTAAAGATTCTGAAAGCATTGAAAGAGATCCCATAATAATTTAATAGATACAGTCGTAACATTAAATATTATTATGTGTTATACATTATATTTTATGATGATATGATTAATATCATATTTTTAAATATAATGGTTTTATTATAAATTTGGTGATTATCTCTGAGGTGGATGCCCAACTTAATATGATATTTACCATCTGAATCTAACCATGCATGTCAACAAATTGAAAAGTCATTTGTCTGTTTATTATCATGTTAATTATTGTGCCTTTAGCCCCGACAGCAGGGGCTCGTTTTACCCCAAATACCATACTTTTACAAATTCTTTAAAAACAAGACCTTTGTCTCAAAATATATTCAATAATTTTAGCGATTCTCATTTGCTACTTAAATCTACAACATCAACTCAAATTAGCGCAGAATAAATGTGCTGCTGTCCTCGATCAGGTCAAGGATCAGCCATATTTCCACGTGCATCTTGAAAAGTGGATGTTTTGGAAAGTGCTGCTTTAGAGGAAAATAAAATCAAATGCACCTTTTACCCCGGTGTGCCTTTAGCCCCGTTCTACCCTGTAATTCAGGAACCTTAAGAAAAAAACAACCTTAGAAACAACCAGCATTGTATTATTTTACTGTTCTATTAGGTAATGTTCTTGCCCCCCTATGTCTTTAATGGAATTAGATTGCTCACAATCACTTAACTCATGACTGGTGCCTGCTCATTTATTTTTTATTTTTTTATATTGCAAATTGCAGGTTGTTAAAATTGCAGGTGGTTATTCTGAAGTGCATTACAAAGTAAAAAAAAAATTAAAAAAATAATTCTGACATTCTTATAATTCAGGGAATGTTTCAGATTTCACATAATTAAAGTTTATGTATTGGTCATTAAATATATTCCATAGTTTTATCTGTGGTATATGTGACAATACATGTTCAAATGGCAAGCTTGGTGTTTAACTTACAGCAGACATAAGATAAACACTTTACCTGCAGAATATTTAAAATAACCTACTCATGTTCAATGTTATGCGAAAAAAAAATGCATATGCAAATGTGTCAGTGATGTGAGAGGACGGGTGTGGATTTTGATATAATTCTGTAATGCTTTTCTCTTCCTACTACTGTATATTGATGGGAGCAGTAGTGTTTGAGCATGTACATTAAACTGTTGTTGCTTTACTAAAATAGAAGACTAAACTAAAAAATAAAGTTAATAACAAATAAGAGTGTCCATGATTTATAAGGTAGCATTTAAAAGACATGTACCAAAGTGTAGAAATGTACTGTTTATATTTATGTTGGATTGGATACACTTTTTTAAAATTATTAAATGTTTAAAGTTATTAATTTATAAAGTTTTTGAAAAAGTCACACCACATGACATTACACATTTTCTGATATTTTAAGAGACTTGCTGACCTTGACTCACAGTCATGAGGGTCTGCAGATATTCCCTCTATGAAATAGTTTCCTGTTTTATGTTTTACTGCATATTTCTATGTTGGTTGCTCCACATGACCTTGATTTGGTGAACATTAATTTAGCAAAAAAATAAGCAATAAAAAAAAAATCAAAGAAAGGTTATGCCAAACTACTAAATAAGAGTACATTTGAAATAATCAGGCTTTTTTTCTTCATGATGATATCAGGACAGTAAGCATCACCTTGATAATTAAGACATTCTAATAATTAAGAAATTAAAAACACGATCATTATAGAAAATTGTATTTGAGTCATTGCATGTATAGCGTTTTTAGTGTATTTTTTAACAAATCGATTCGGATAAATAAAATGAGTTGCATTAGTTATATTCAGTTACAGAGAAGTCAATAGGAATGGATGAATTATTACATTAATGCAGTTCATCACTCTTACAGTAGCTTCATACAGCAAACCAGTGGCCTGCAGCCCACTCTTAATCCATTTACCTCGTCCGTCTGTCTTGTTACTATTCCATACAGGTCTCTGTCAAATGTGAGCAGATTATTACAGAGAGAATAAAACCATTTGACAGGAAGATCAATGGTTGACTTGATTGATTGAACATCCACAGAAATGAATGACACCCCAGAGACAATCTGCTCTGGCTCCGCCACTCTGTCAGATGGATAGATGGACCAATACAGATGATCTGAAAATCAAGGTGGGTTTTAAACATTGTGCCCTCTGCTTGACTCCTGAACAGATGTATTTTTCGAAACAATAAATCATTTGTGCCTGGAACCCACACCTTTTAAGACAGTGTCTAGTAAATTATTGGTATTCAGGATTATGGGATTTATGAGTTATGTGGAAAATATTATCTTGAGGTTACAAACACATGAGAGAAAAAATACTTTTCGAATCTTAGAGGACTTTTTTTTTTTTTCCAGCTCATCATCATGGCAATCCTCCGACATTTGTCAGGCTCTGTGATGGTGATGAATAATTTAAGGATTAATTTCATTAGAGGCCCAGGCTTCTCCTTTGGGTAATGTGCGTGTCGCCCCTCACCTCCCATCCGGAGTCTATTGCCCTGGGGAAGACAAGGCACAATTTGACATTGACATTGATTAAAGCCCAAAGATGTTTGGACAGCGGGGCTAATATGCTGTTAATACCGTTTCTCATAGATGCCCACGGTGGTTGCAGGGGGCTCCGATATCTACTGCTAAATGCCTGTAGAGATGCCTTTGTTATCGTCAAAATTAACAAGGCACCCTGCAACAGCTTTGTGTATGTTTTGTAGACTGTATTTCAATGGTAATATGTATAGAGGACTAAGAGAGTCAATTATAATTTATTAATTCAAAAATAATGTGTCTACAAGTGTCTCTCTCGAGTACAACACTAATGTGAAATTATAATTAGTACTGTAAGAAGCAAGTGTTTCAAAATATTACAACCTCTCTGTTAGCCATGCTGTGTTTTAAGGGGTGTGTGATGCTTCTTAAAAGTAAGTAAAAATTTCATTGGCTGCTCTCGTATGAACAGTCCATTGTAATTTTTATGTTTTTCAAACAGTTGATTGACCCCTTTGACTTCCATAGTATTTTTTTCCTACTATGGAAGTCAATAGGATACATCGACTGTCTGGTTACTGGCATTCTTCAAAATATCTTCCTTTGTGTTCAGCAGAAGAAAGAAATTCATACAGGTTTGGAACAACCTGAGGGTGAGTAAATGATGACAGAATTTTCATTTTGAAGTGAACTATTCTTTTAAATTCTTGGTGAAAATATTCCAGCTATGTAATGAATATATCCTATTACATGTTGATCCATGGATCCAATAAACTGATGGGTCTTATTCTATTTTGTACCAGTCTTGCTTGGATTGCGAAGCACATCTGCACTGTAAAAAATTATGTGCGTGAGCACATTCTGCAGTTTAGCAGAGGTCTACAGAAGAACAAATGTCCATGTCATCCTCTAATCTTTGCTCCTGCTGAAAATAAATACAATTATCTTATAATGGGATCCATAGAGATAAAAGTAGTCCTTTATCAAACCTCTGAAAGAGGCAGGATGTTGAATGGATAGAAACTCCAGTTTAAGTGCTTCCTTTATCAGCACACCTTTTTATATGCAAATGTAGCGGACTGTCTATTTATTGGTAGGCTACAAGAATTCAGGTGAGAATTCATCTGCATCTCTTCTCCAGCTGTGGCCTGTAATCAAGTGCTGATGCACTCAAATATATTCCAGTTGGATAAAAACAGCTTTGGGTCATTTGTGTTTGAAAACGTCTCGGTTACGTATGTAACCCTCGTTCCCTGAGTACAGGGAACGGAGACGTGTCGTCGGGGGAGTTCCCTGACGAATTGGGATCACGCTAGGGAGCCTATTGCCTTTGAGAGAATTAAAACGAGCCAATGGAATTGGCATGCAAAATTTGCATTCCGCAGCCCGCCTACCAGCGCGGGTATAAAAAGCGGAAGTAAATATTGCGTAATGCTTTTCGCTGAGGAGCCGAACAGTGTCCAGTCCTCCGCGAAGGTACAGCAACATGGCGAAGGGACGACACGTCTCCGTTCCCTGTACTCAGGGAACGAGGGTTACATACGTAACCGAGACGTTCCCTTTCGTCCTGGGAACTCCGACGTGTCGTCGGGGGAGTTCCCTGACGAATTGGGATCCCTAACAAAACGCCATGGTGCTGGCCCCTTCCAGCGCCCAGCTAAGCTACCCAAGCAGTTTTACAAATTACGGGAGCTAGCAAGGGAATCGCACTGCTGTTCCGCAAGACCCGCACAGTGGATAGGATAACACTGGGAAAGCGTGCCCAACCCGTAAACAGGGGAAGGGAACGCTGCGGAAGCCAGATGCCTGAAGAAGGCCTGGAATACACATATGTACTAGCCCAGGGGGATAGTGAAACATATGGCAGTCCCTGAGGTAGTCCCCTCCAAGGGGAGTGGGAGCGTACTCAACAGGGACGACAGAACGAGTCTGTCAAGGGGAAGACACGGCTAGACTGCACGTGGCATAATGGGTCACCGAAGAGACCACTGGACATAACACCCAGTCTACACAACAACTCCCATAGAGGTAGTAGACCTGGCGCCGGCGGTCCGCCACGCCTGGCACCGAAGGGGTGATGGAGGAACTCACGAGGCTAACCAACGTATGGCGCCAACGGAGCGAAAGACGCACGTATCCGGCTGAGGCACGGAGTGGCGTAGCAAGCCGACACAACCTATTCCCTCGCACCACTGGCCGTAGCGAGTACTCGGGAGGAAATAGGTTCCACACGTAGGCTATAGAATCTAGCGAACGTGTTCGGTGTCGCCCAGCCCGCAGCTCTACAAATGTCTGTCAGCGAGGCGCCTTGAGCCAACGCCCAGGAGGCGGCAACACCTCTTGTAGAGTGAGCACGCAACCTGGGAGGACAAGGCTCACCCGAAGCTTCATACGCTTGGGTGATAGCATCCACTAACCAGTGAGCTAACCTCTGCTTGGAGACGGCCTTCCCCTTCTGCCGGCCTCCGTAACAGACAAAGAGCTGGTCTGAGGTCCTGAAGCTTTGCGTTCTGTCAGTGTAAACCCGCAGGGCGCGGACTGGACAGAGAAAAGCTAGGGCTGGGTCTGCCTCCTCCTGGGGCAGCGCTTGCAGGTTCACTACCTGATCCACGAAGGGAGTGGTAGGAACCTTGGGCACATATCCGGGCCGGGGTCTCAATATAACGCGAGAAAGGCCCGGCCCGAACTCTAGGCACGATTCGTCGACCGAAAAAGCTTGCAGATCCCCGACCCTCTTAAAAGAGGCCAATGCCAACAGGAGCGCTGTCTTAATGGACAGGATATTCAGCTCGACTGTCAGCAAAGGCTCAAAGGGAGGACTTTGAAGAGCTCTCAGTACCAGAGCTAGGTCCCAAGAGGGTACAGAGTGTAAAACACGAGGTGGATTTAACCTCCTAGCACCCTTGAGGAATCTGATGATCAGGTCGTGCTTCCCCACGGACTTACCTTCTACTACATCGTGATGTGCGGCTATTGCGGCAACATACACTTTGAGGGTGGAGGGAGACAGCCTTCGCTCCAACCCATCTTGTAGGAAGGAAAGCACGACTCTGATCGGGCAAGTTCGGGGGTCCTCCCGGTGGGAGGAACACCATTCGACGAATAGGTTCCATTTCAATGCATAGAGGCGCCTCGTAGAGGGGGCTCTAGCAGAAGAGATGGTGTTTACCACTGCCTGTGGTAGACCACCTAGAACCTCCGCGTCCCGTCCAGGGACCAGACATGGAGTTTCCAGAGGTCTGGACGCGGGTGCCATAGAGTGCCCCGTCTCTGAGAAAGGAGGTCCTTCCTCAGAGGAATCGGCCAAGGAGGGGCTGTCGTGAGGAGCATGAGTTCCGTGAACCAAGTCCTGGTGGGCCAATAAGGCGCCACTAACAAGACCTGCTCCTCGTCCTCCCTGACCTTGCACAGAGTCTGTGCAAGAAGGCTCACTGGGGGAAACGCATACTTGCGCAGGTCCCGGGGCCAGCTGTGAGCCAGGGCGTCCGTGCCGAGGGTCCCCTCGGACAGGGAGTAAAACCACTGGCAATGGGTCGTGTCCGGAGAGGCAAACAGGTCTACCTGTGCGAGTCCGAAAACACTCCAGATCAGCTGAACCGCCTGGGGATGGAGTCGCCATTCTCCTGGCAGGGGAGGCAACCGTGAAAGCTCGTCTGCCACACAGTTGAGCTCCCCTGGAACATGAGTGGCGCGAAGCGACCTCAGATGCTTCTGACTCCACAGGAGGAGGTGGGAGGCGAGTCGCGACATGCGGCGGGAGCGTAGACCACCTTGTCGGTTGATGTACGCAACGGTCGCAGTGCTGTCCGTACGGACCAGTACGTGCTTGTCTTTGAGGAGCCCCTTGAGGCGGCACAAAGCCAAGCGTACTGCTTGCAACTCTAGGCAGTTGATATGCCAATGCAGCTGGGGCCCCGTCCACAGACCCGAGACTGCATGCCCTTTGTACGTGGCCCCCCACCCCATGGCAGAGGCATCTGTGAAAACCACAGCATGCCTGGAAACCTGGACTAGGGGCACTCCGGCCCGTAGAAACGCAGGATTCGACCACGGGGAGAAGGTTTGGCGACAGTGCGGGGTCACTTTGACCCGGAACGTGCCGCTCTGCCACGCCCACCTCGGGACTCGATCGTGAAGCCAGTGCTGGAGCGGTCTCATATGTAACAGGCCGAGCGGCGTTACTGCGGCTGCGGCTGCCATATGCCCCAGGAGCCTCTGAAATTGTTTCAGTGGGACCGCTGTCCTGCCTCGAAAAGACCTGAGGCAGGTGAGCACTGACTGGACGCGCTCCTCCGTGAGGCGCGCTGTCTGGGCGACCGAGTCCAACTCCATACCGAGATAAGAGATCCTCTGCACGGGGCAGAGTTTGCTCTTGTCCCAGTTGACCTGAAGCCCCAACCGGCTGAGATGCCGTAGCACCATGTCCCTGTGCTCGCACAACACATCTCGCGAGTGAGCCAGAATGAGCCAGTCGTCGAGATAGTTGAGAATGCGAACGCCTTGTTCTCTCATGGGAACAATGGCCGCCTCCGCGACCTTCGTGAAGACGCGGGGTGACAGGGCCAGCCCGAAGGGTAGGACTTTGTACTGATACGCTCGACCCTCGAAAGCAAACCGAAGAAACGGTCTGTGACGAGGAAGAATCGAGACGTGAAAGTACGCGTCCTTCAGGTCGATCGCTGCAAACCAATCCTGGGGACGGATGCACTCGAAAATGCGCTTCTGCGTGAGCATCTTGAACGGGAGTTTGTGCAGGGCCCGATTCAAAACTCGCAGGTCCAGGATTGGCCGTAACCCACCGCCTTTCTTGGGTACAATGAAGTAGGGGCTGTAGAACCCGGACCTCATCTCGGCAGGAGGGACCGGCTCGATCGCGTCCTTCGCCAGCAGGACATCGATCTCTTTCCGCAGGACAGGGGCATCCACTGACCGCACACGGGTGAAGTGGACGCCCCTGAACCTGGGAGGCCGGCGTGCAAACTGAATTGCATAGCCGAACCGGATGGTGCGGATGAGCCATCGAGACGGACCCGGAAGCTCTAGCCAGGCTTCCAGGTACCGAGCCAACAAGCCCACCCGAACCACCGGCGTACCCGCGGAGGGGCAGCGAGGTGGAAGGCAGGGACCCGGCTGCAGTGGCGATGTGGCCACTGGAAGCGGGGTCTGGGCGTGGAGTTTGCCAGAGACCTGCTTCCACCGAGGGGCAGACGGCAGAGAGAGCGCGTGGGCTTTCTGCTGCGGGCTGCCCCTTGGCGAGAGGAGGGGAAGAGACGAGGTACGAGGCCCTGCCTCCTCGTGAGCTGGTCTCTGCCCCTCTGGGCCCAGCCGCCGAGAGGAGCGACGCAACCGAGGAAGCGTCGCCGCTCTCTGCAGACTGGGAAGAGGGGAACGGGAGCGATGCTGCTCGGTGACAGCATCCACTGCCATTCTGACCCTCTTGGACGGAGGAGACTGCGTGCCCACCAGTCTCGACCGAGGATGACCTGAAGGAGGAAGGAGAAACTGCTCTTTTAATGAATTTTTGGGTACCGCTGACCGAGTGGCCAGCGGCGGAACAGAAAAGTTTTTTCATACAAAACAAAAAATTCTCCGCCCGGCCCTCCCCCGGGGGAAGGAGGCGTGCAGGGGCACCCTCCTGAAGAGCAGTCATCTGGTCCTCCTTCAGGTCGCCCGTCTCAGGAGCGCTTCCCTCCCTTCCTTTTACGGGAAGGGGCCGGGGGCGTCTGAGCGGGTTTGGCCGACCTCTTACGACCAGACTTCCTCACTCCAGGGTTGGAAGGCTGCGCTGGAGGGGGAGCTGGCGCAGGAGGACGGCCTCGGCGACGGGAAGCAGCTGGAGGTTCAACAGGAGCAGAAGACGGACCCGCAGCAGCCCGTCTCCTGTGCAGGACGTGCCGTATCGCCTCCGACTGCTTCTGGGTGGCGGAGAACTCTTGGGCTAAGGTCTCCACCGCGTCGCCGAAGAGGCCGCCCTGGGAAATGGGGAAGTTGAGAAGTCTGTTCTTCTCCGCTTCCCGCATCTCAGCCAGGGTCAGCCATAGGTGGCGTTCCTGGACCACTAGAGTGGACATCGCCCGACCCAGCGAACGTGCGGCGACTTTCGTCGCCCGGAGGGCGAAGTCCGTCGCCACACGCAGCTCCTGCAGCAGAGCCGGGTCAGAACCACCCGCCTGCAAGTCATGGAGCGCCTTTGCTTGATGTACTTGCAAAAGCGCCATGGCATGCAGGGTGGAATCGGTGTCTCCACACGCCACGTAGGCATCCTTGGTCAGACCGGAGGAAAACCTACAGGCGCGGGAGGGGAGTGAAGGGGCACCCCGCCAAGCGGAAGCGGTCTTAGGACACAATAGCATCGCTACCGACCGCTCCACTGGGGGGATTCCCTCGTACCCGTGCGCCGCTCCACTGTCCAGGGTGGTGAGGAGGGAGGAGCGAGGATGTCCACGCCTGGACGCAAAAGGTGCCAGCCAAGACTTCCTCAACTCCTCATGCACTTCAGGGAAGAATGGGACTGGAGCAGGCCGTGGGGCAACAGAACGGCCCGCCCCAATACACCAATCATCCAGCCGCGAAGGTTCGGGACCCGGCGGAGGGTTCCACACAAGCCCGACATTCGCAGCCGCCCGTTCGAGCATAGCAGCCATTTCTGGATCCGGCTCAGGCTGAACCACCACACCCGAAGGGGGCAGTCCTGCCGAGTCATCACCAGAAGATGACCGCTCCTCCTCCGATGCCGCGATCGACATCTGATCCTCAGGTGGTGCTCCGAAGGAGACAACCGGAACCGCCCGAGGGGGCTCCGGCCGCTCCAACGGAAGCGCCGATGGCCGCGAGCTACTAGAGGTGTGAGGATGCCGATAGGATCTTTCACCAGTCGAAACATTGCTCACAGTAATCCTCATACGCTCACCAACAGGAATCACAGAAGTAGCCGCCTGCCGAACTGAATCGACAGGTGAACTAGATCTGGGATTTTCTGAAGGGACTCCCCCATGTTTCAGGGTTCTCAGTCTCGAACGCAGCGTCGCGAGAGTCATATTCCCACAGTGAGAACATGACTCGTCCACAAACGCTGCCTCAGCGTGCGCTAAGCCCAAGCACGAGAGGCAGTATTTGTGGCCATCATCCCGAGGGAGAGATCGACCGCATCCAGAAACGCACGGGTGAAACGTCATCCTGAAAAGGACGCGAAACACCCGTGATGCTCTTTTAGAGAAAGGAAAAAAACTCTTTAAATGTGCCGAGGCACAGAGGGACCACCGCGGCAGACAAACGGGGAAACTGCAAGCCCGAATGCTGCACTCCAATACCAGCCGTTAAAACAGCTTTTTGTTTCTGTTTCAATCCAGCCGCGGGAAGCGATGGTCGCTCGAGTGCCGTGACGCCAGCAGCAGAGGATTCCTCTCTTCTCCAAAAGACGCTCGTTCTGTTCTACTCTTCTTCAAAAGCTTTTTCAGAGGACACAGCAGCTCAGAGAGACACACTGGAGGCTCCGAAGCTAAAAAAAAAGCATTACGCAATATTTACTTCCGCTTTTTATACCCGCGCTGGTAGGCGGGCTGCGGAATGCAAATTTTGCATGCCAATTCCATTGGCTCGTTTTAATTCTCTCAAAGGCAATAGGCTCCCTAGCGTGATCCCAATTCGTCAGGGAACTCCCCCGACGACACGTCGGAGTTCCCAGGACGAAAGGGAACCACTGTTTCCAACTGTTGAAACTGAACATCAAACTGAGCAATATTTTGCAGTTGTAAATTGATTTAAGTGATACAGTCAGTGTGATCTGGAAACTGCTCCCATTAGGTCATAAAGTTGTACATTGGTGTAAAATATATTCCTGTTATATTAAGTTCTTACGTAGGATCTTGTTAACCGTGTAAAGCCTGTTATATAATAGTCATAAAAATCACATTATTCGAAATGAAATAGTTTATTGAACCTTTAGACAAATATGTATAAAAAAATATATATACAAAAAATTGCATATATGTTTTTTGTTGGCTCATATAGTATGTAATAATACAGCATATACATATATACATACAATATTACATTATATAGTATTGTAATGATATAGAGTGAGAATATAAAGCTCACACTCGAGGAGGAAACAAGCTGTTTTATTCAGAGGCCCAAACTGAACAAAAATATTTAATTTGGTGCAGTTGCAGATATTTATATGGCCACAAAAACCCAAAATGTATGGACAAGTTGCTTCAGTAAGTGTTCATCTTGAAATATTACCAACAATATAACAGTTATTCTTACGTTTACTTTAAAGATTTCATAGGTTCACTGCGTCAGCAGCTGATGCTATGGGGAACACTAATTGGTGATACAGATTGTCTGTGTCACGGATACACAAGCATCAGCACCAGACCTTTTTACTCCGCCCACTCGTTCGTCATCCCCGGAATACTAATCATCGTCACCTGTCTTCCTCACCTGATGCCACTCAGTATTCACTCACCTTCACCTTTATAAACTGCACCAGTTCCCTCAGTACACCGTCTGGTCTTGTCGTATAACCCTTGATGTCCTGACTCCTGCTTCTACACTAAAGATACTCACCTGTTCTGTGAAGATTCCCGCCTGCTTTCTGATCCGCTTTCCTTCTCCGTCTGATCGGCGTTCTTCGTCCAAGTTCACCACCAGCCCGTCTGCAACAGATAAGAGACTTTATCAAACCTGATCAAGACGAACTATTCAGACTGCTATCATTTAATGATTACCTGCTGATTGATTCACGAGGTTAATAAATACTTCACTTGCACAAGACCTGTTTGTTTCCTCTCAATCTGTGACAGTCTGAAGCCCGAATAGAATCACACCAATTCATTGGTTAATGGCGCAGACACTTTAGGAATTCTGCATCAATTACAATATAGGCTGCGTCCATGATATCACTGCTTAGATTTCTTGTTCTTCAAGAAGCGTTTTTTTTTTTTTTTTTTTTTTTTTCTGACCCATGTCTCGTTGTTGGTTTTGTGTGCTTCAGCAGCTACATTGAGCAGGCTTCTTTTCTCGTTGTGGCTAAGTGCATCATGGATTTTAGGAAGTGTATTCCTTAATGTTCATGCTTCATAGTTAGCGGTGACATTCTTGGTAGGTGTGTGAAGTACTTACTGCCGTTTTAGACTCCGAGGAGTTTGGCACGGCCTCGGCTGACGTTCTCCTACCTAACGGTCAGAGGCGCTGCCTTTTTCTTTTTCTGACCCTTAGGCTGAAATCTCAAGCATATACCAGCATTACTGGCTCTGAGGAGCAGGGGTACGCGGACGTTCCCCGGGTGGAGGATACGCTGGCTGCATATCTTTCCCCATCCATGGCTTCCTCCTGGAAGTCTCTGCCTGTTTTGCAATCCAAACCTTGCAGAACTACCTCTGCCCTGGTCGGCAAGTCCTTACATGACTGCCAGTCATGCTGACGTGACCCCTGAGGCGGTTGAGCAAATAACCATACCGCTCACACAATTGGTTGCTCGATGGTCTACAGCAGGTGGCTGTGGAAAGGCACTTGTGACTGAATCTCACTGAAATTCGCGACAAGGACGAGGCCTTTCTTCTGGACACACTGATTTCCCAATCAGGGGTGCGTTTCCCAAAAGCATCGTTGGCCAACTATGATCGCAATTTCCATTGAACTCTATTGGTAACGACGGAACTTGCGACCATAGTTGGCTAACGATGCTTTCGGGAAACGCACCCCTGGACTTTTTGGCGTGAATGCAGTCGATTGGACTGGGTTCCTATAGCATGCATTGTTGAGTGAACCTAAGACAGGACACGCCTCGAGTTACGTATGTAACCCTTGTTCACTAAATAGGGAGCGAGATGCTGCTTAGCCAGCCAAACTTTAATCTCTGCTTCCTTCTTGAAGTGGAAATCCGAGCAGTGATGTCGCGGACACAGCCAATATAGTGTGAATGACGCAGTATTTCTTAAAGGAGCAGTGTCTGCGCCATTAACCAATAAATTGGCATGATTCTATTTGGGCTTCAGAGAATCTGTAACAATTTGACACAGTGACATTACATACGTTACATACGTCATCCTGAGGCTTTAAGATTTCACAGCAAAAATAGGGTTAAAGAAGAGTATCTTTTGCACGAACAGGCTTTTCCGTAAATTCGTAAATTGCTTAATTGGAATATTGCGGCATCATGGAGCATTACGTAATCTTGCATTAACCTGCAAAACAATGTTTTGCTAAAAAGAAGCAAGTAGAACAAGTCATTAAGGCTGAGTAAGACCATAGGGCTTACTGAAGGACCATCCTGAATTCAGCTAGATTTATTCTAAACCCTCCTCCACAGACAGAGAAGTTTGAATGTCTAAATGTCTTTCCCCCCTTTTTTTAGTCATAGAGGCCTGCTGACCAATTTTCATTCTACATATTTTTAAAGCATGATGAATAAAGTGAATACATTTGCAACTTTGATGAAAGATTTTAATTGGAAAATAGGACAATTTTTGCATTCTAATTATTCATTGGACTTGGGTTTTATTCAAGGAAAGAACCTCATGCGCTGTATAGATGCCGTTCATGAAGAAATTAATTGGAAAATGTCCAAGACTCTGAAGATGATCAAATTAAAACAGGTGACACAATCTGAGGTCTCTATTCTGTTCATATATTAATGTTTCAATCATTTATCAGTTTATTATTAATTGTTACATATAACTACAATTTAAAACATAAAAGTTTGTCTATTTATACATTTATATTTTAATTTAAACTTTGTTTTTTTATATTTTTTTTTATTTTAGGCTCCATATTACATGATATAATGTTGTAGTTTTGATATAATATATTGTTTTTAATGTAATATTATAAATTGCCCAAGACTACATTTTAGAGGGCAGTTTGGTCTTCAGAAGATGACCAAATTTAAAACAGTTGACAAATCTATGGTTTCTATTTTGTTCATATTGAATTGTCAACAATACAGATTGTGGACCATTTTAAAGGTTCAATCATTTATATTTGTTACGGGTAATGCAGAGACAGGAGAGGAAGATGGATGGTGAATAGTGACTTTATTAAACAATGGCGCAGTGATGAGGTGAGCAGGTAAGGGTGAGTCCAAATGAAGATCTTGACGGAGACACAAAGGAAGACGCAGGAGATAGGGATATCGCTGGAGAACAAAGGGGAATAGTCCACATACAACAAACGAGGTCGGACCAAGTGCTGGGGTGAAGTGAGTGTATTTATTGTGGCAGTGATGAGGGTGATGATGACGTGCAGGTGGGGACCAGGAGGGATGCTGCGATGTGTAGTGCAGAGAAGTGGTAATGTGAGGAATAATAGGAACAATCAGTAATGGGCACCAACAAAATGTGTGGCCCATTTAAAGAGGCAGAGTGAATACAAATGTTTAAAGTATAAATTAATATTTATTCAAACGTGCACAATCATGAAAAAACCCAAATATATAACATTAATGGAAAAATAAACCAAAAAAGGGAAAAATCTTATCCCAAAACACCCAGATTAGATTTAAAAGCAATAATGCTAAAATTACTTCCTTCAAAAAAAAAAAAAAATGACACCAAAAAGACAAATCAACAAAGTACATGCAGCACTCAGACCACAATCTCCACTGCAACAGCTAACACAGACTGACACCATTAAACACACTTACTGACGGCCAGCACCATTACCCCATGGTGAGGAACACACCCGCATACAACACTTTACACATTTTCCCATAAATATAGAGCCTAGAAAAAACATTTTGTCATACTGTTAAAAATAGATAATCTCTCTTATGCAACAGTTGATATCATTTACAATACATTGAACAGGAAGTAACAGCAGCAACTCGGCTGCGTTGTCCCTGAAACAGCAATGCTCAATTAATAAGTGGTAGATTCCAATTCTTAGCGGAACCAAAGATTCCCGCCAACGTTTCCCCATCGCACCTCTAAAATTATGGGAAAACAATACTGCATAAAGTCAACAGGTATTTTATTCACTCATTTCGATCGATAATCATAATAAACTCTTATGTCAGTAAACTGTCTCTGTGTGTGTGTGAGTGAGTGCATTTATTAACTCAAGTCCATGTTAAATGTGCAGTCAATCTGTTTCCGTCACAACATATAACTTCATTTTAAAACATTAAATAGTTTTAAGTTTCTATTTATTTATTTTGAGTAGAAAAGTTTTGACGTTTCAATACTCAAAAAAAAGAGTAATTAAACAAAATAAGAAATGAATCTGTTAAATGACTAAATGTAAATTTAGAAAAAAATTAAATGGCTACATTTAGCCCTTTTGTTTGAAGTTTGACTGCATCACACTAATTGAGATAAACCAAAATGTAGGGTTTACATCAAAGACATAATGGAAACAAGACGGGGCAGCAAGGCAAGAAAAAATTAACTTGGTCAGCTTATTCAATTAAAGAGTGGGTAACTCTAGAAGGCTCGAATAGCCAGATGAATCTCTTGTGAGTTAAGATAAGCATACTTTACTAAAATGATCAAGTTTGCAAAATGTAGTATTGTTTTTGCGAGCCTCTACACTATATCTTGGGAGACTAGTTGACAAGGTAGTTTTTGGTGAGTTGGAAAGGCCTTTAGATTTGCTTAGATTTCTGGGTGCGAGAGAAAAGTGGTTCCATATTCAGCAATTGGATTAAATTACTTGATATGAACTGTCCATGGCACATTACCAAGTCTCCACAGTCTGAGAGGAAAATACCATTTACCTCACCAAAAAGAAAGCAATACTTCTCCACCTGCACAATGAGTCTTAACTCCTGTCCAGCGAAGTTAACTGAAGACAGGATCAATACATGTTTCTTCTCTGTTTTAATGCCTATAAATACTGTAGAAAAATATGACTAAATATTGAGTTTCCTTGACATTCCAGTGGAGACTGAAATATTAAATTGAATGTGTAAAACATAAGGTGACCCTTACTATGTGTTGCTTGGGTACTGGAAAGCTCTTGGCAACACTAATTAAGCACAATAAAAGCAACTCTTAGTTAAAAGCAACAGATTAACGTGACATGGTTGGCCATGAACATTTGTTCAATCAAAAATCTGAACCCCACAGGTCACCAACACACAACACCTGAGTATCAATCACAAGTTATTTGCACCCTATGATGCTCCCTGGTGTCACTGAACTTCTGCTGCTGTATTTATTTCTCAAATCTTATTGCCTGACTGCAAATCTTTTCAAGTCCGACCGAGGAGAGTCACCTTCCCAATCATATCCTATCACAGGTTTTGCAGTTTCTCAAAAGTTGATCTCTCATCTCTGTTCTCAGAAGGCAGAAGTAAGACGTAGGACTCCACCCTGCTGCTTCACATCAATGGCACATTTTTAAACCTGCGTCAATGGAATTGATTAGATCAGCCATCAGGTTTAGATTATTTCTGCAAACCTTACACCCTCTATATTGGCTCGTTGGAAAAATGGTTCTTGCACGTAGGGCTGTAGTACTCGAGTCCGGTCTTGGACTCGAGACCGTTTTTCTTGGTCTCGGACTTGTCTCGGACTCGCTGGTATTCGGACTCGGACTTGTCTCGGTCTCGGCCACTGGTCTTGTCAAATATGGCTTTTGGTCACGACCGAGTCCAGGTGTCTTTCTATTATGTTAATAATATTGAAGGAAAAGTGAAACACTGGCCACCTAATAACCAATCACACTAGATTATCCTCGCACGTCACGCTCTGCGTCTGCATGCCCGTTAATTTTGCATTTGTAAACTTTGCATCAGCCTAACGGCATAAAGTTATAAGTTCGATTACGTATGGTGGTAGTAGCTAGCTGTGTGAGTGTGTGTGTCGTATGCGTTAAAGGTGGTTCATTTGGGTAACGTTAATGTTATCTGACATCGGTGATGCTTTCTTCAGTTTTAAATTGACAATAGAAAATGTGTTTAGGACGAACAGAAATATTCCCCAGGACGCCCACAGAACGAAATACATTTTTGTATGTGTGTTCATTTATTACTAGCCTGTTTGGGTAACGTCAACTTAGAAAATGCCAAAATTAACCGACCAAGTGCTCACTACAACGGAACGCGTCTTCTCATGCTGTTACTATAGTTACTATCTTACTAGCTACTACTTAAAAATCCTGGGTGTTGTGACACTTTTGCTTTTAGATCAACAAATAATAACCCCAAATTACTGTCTTGATAATATCATGCATACTTTCCCCCCCCCCTGTCCTGGAATCGGTCTCGAACCTTTTTGGACTCGGTCTTGTCTTGGACTCGAACCTCTTTGGACTCGGCCTTGACTTGGACTCGACTAGTCCTGGTCTTGGACTCGACAAAGGTGGTCTTGACTACAGCCCTACTTGCACGTCTCATGACACTTCCAAAGTGAAATGTCTGCTGAGTAGAGCTACACTACAGGGTTGGAGCTGAACTTTGCAGGAAGGTAGATCTTCAGGAACAGGATTGGGCACCCCTTCTTTACATGTTTTGCGCTAGGTAAAAGTGTTTGGAGGGCACAAGCACTGTGCAAGAAACCATGTGAAAATAAGCCTTGATCAATAGTCTGCCCCTTTATAATCATAATTAGTGTGAAAAGAAACAAAATTTAGCATTTTACTGCTTCTAGTGTTCATTTCAGCTGCAATGAATTGTGTGTACAGGTATTGTACTGTATTATGTTTTTGGAGTCATGCAAAAATGTAGGTAAAGGCATGTTTTTCCAATGAGCCTAGGTTGGGCAATTCCCAATTCATATTGGCCAATTCTAAACAAAAGCTACATCCTATACAGCTGTGGTTCCCAACCCTTGTCCTGGAATATCCCCAGCACTGCACATTTTAGATGATCAGAAACACCTGATCCAAATCCAAAGACTCCAAAACATCAGATGGGTGTAAGAGAGACATTAAAAAAAAAAATGCAGTGTTGGGGGTACTCCAGGACCAGGGTTGGGAACCACTGCTGTACAGTACAGTATATGAGATTCACGGTTTATAGCAAATCAAATCAAAAATGGTAAATCCATCTTTAGGTTTCTAGCTGACCTAAGGTGGTCAGTAGCTCAACCAGTGAGTCACACTGTAGCCTAATTTAGGGTTTGGGTACTTTGTAGCTGGTTATTCGGTCAGCAACATATTTGGACCAGACCAGCTAATGCCCATCTAAGGACACAACATGTGTCCTACAGTATTTTGAAATGTGAAATTTAGTTTCCTCAAAGATTACCTATATAGATTTTTAGGTTTTTTATGAATAGCCAGCCCGTTCTCATCCCAAGGCGTCATCTAACTGACGCTTTTGACCATGCGTCAACATCCGACGCACATGGCACCCTTTAGCGTCAATATGAGACGCGCCTCCTAGTGGTCTAACCCTACCCCAGACCTAAACCTACCCATAACGGAAGCGTCATCTAACTGACACTAAAAACGGAAGCGTCATCTAACTGACGCTAAAGGCGTTAGATCACGCCCGAGGATGAGCGTCATCTACCTGACGCTAAAGGGTGCCATGTGCGTCGGATGTTGAAGCATGGTCAAAAGTGTGAATAAGATGACGCCTTGGGATGAGAATGCGTTGGAATAGCTTATAATTTGCTTTATTGCAGGGGCGGCATTTGCATGTGGAAGAGTTTCAGAAAAAACAGTGGAAGTAAGCTCATGATGATGCTCATTAAAGATAATCAGAATATTTTTTTAGAAAAACAGATATGAACATTGTTTAGTTCCTAATAGTGGAAATTCATGGTAGCAGGAGGTCTCGCATGATGAGGGTTGCTGTTATAATCTTAAAGGTGACTTTATTTGATTGGATCCCACTTCAGGATTGTGGGTAGTGTATTTCTTTACTGGTGTTTTTGGCAATAAAGTACTTTATTATTATTTTAACAATGTACAAATCAGAATGGCAGATTTTACATGAACATATAAAACAACACAATAATCTCACCCATCCTCAATCGTCAAGGACAGATTTAAAAAAAAAAAAATACTATAAATGATTTTTACATTGATAACAGTCTAATTTTAGTAGGTTCTAATTTTCTAAAAACAGTCTAATTTTAGTAGGTTTGTTGCTGGATATGGACTTAAGCAAAAATTGCAGCTTTGAAAAACACATTTTAAACATACTGGTTGAAACTCTCTTCACATCCGGATAGAAATCAAAAATAGAAGTTGTCTAAATATGTATATATAAATATTTAAATGTACATAATCCTCTGTGGAAGTCTCAGGAGCAAAACAGTTTGTCCAATCATTGCATTCTGTTCAAAATCTCCCTGTCAACATTAGTATTGTAATAATTCCACTTAAGGAAAGTCTGATGCGAACCCATATGCAGTTTATTTACAAAAACGTGAACAAATAGACGTGGCTTGACGATAAACATGAACTTTAACTGACCAACAGCAGTGACACAGAACAAAGCTAGACAATAGACAATGGTAACATTAGGGCTATTCAGTATCAGTATGCTGTACACAGTATTAGGCCCCGTTCACACTGCAGGCAAAAGTGGCCCAAATCTGAAAAGTGACCAGGTCAGACTTCTTCAGAGGTAGTGTGAACATTCAAATCTAGCCCAGATCTGATTTTTTCAAATCAGATTTAGACCACATACATATGTGGTCCTGAATCAGACCCAGATCTGATTTTTTTCAATGCAGCCGCAGTGTGAACAATCAAGGCGGATTTGATGCGACTTTTACATCAATCTACGTCGACATTTGTCACAATTATGCACCGGCGAAGCCCTAGACACAACAGACACAGACAGTTAGGGCTGGGACGGTTACCGCATTACCGCGGTCACGTGACTCCAACCGCGGGTCTGAGCTCGTCACCGTCATCACCGCAAAAAAAAAAAAAAAAAAAAAAAAACATTGGCCTGCACACGTATGCACGTTGTGTCTAATGATATGGATTTATTTAATTCTAATGACATGGATTATTTCTAATGATAGTGTGTCTTACATGGATTCAAGGTTTTCTAAACAAAACTTATCAAAAGATGGAGCAAATCCCTTTCGCGAGTTGGGGAGCACAATGTTCCATGACACATAGCATTACATTCGTATTCGAGATGCGCGGATGGGCTATTATTATTTCATCCGCAACGGAACCGCAGCACAAAACTCATCATCTGTCCGCCATCCATCCGCACCAACGTTTTTTGATCAATTTTCGTTTTTTTGAATTTTTTGATCAGTTTTAAGGTCTATGAGCGATGCAAGGCGCTGCTGCCGCGAGGCTAGAAAGCTCTTGGTTGTTCTAGGAAGGAGACTGCGCATGCAGCAAAGATATTTAAAGGCTAAAGTCCCTAGTATAGCCTATTGGCTATGTTGTATCCTCAGAATATCAGCAGTGAACTCCGTCTCCGATGGGTGCACGAGTTTCGGTTCATTTATGAGACGAGCTCCAGTTCACGCGCAAGAGATCGCACCGTCGCTTCCACATCGTCCTGATTATATGTCTGCTATATATGTATAATTCCAGGCAATTAGTTAATGAAACAGTGATTAAAATTAAGATACAATTTATGCAAAACGAAATTTAATTTAATGAAAGGCTTTCTACAAAACAAAACTTAATAAAGTGGTCAAAATCATGTCTGACCCATCTTATGATCCTATCTTAGTCATGGTGTTCACTTTTCATATAATCGACATAGATTAAATAAAAAATAAAATTATATTATGTTAACATAAATATGGAATATAATTTTTGTAATTAAGACATGTTGGAGAAGGTGTTCATCTTTCATTTCGTTCAACATCATAATGTATTCTCCTGAAAATGATGAATTCAATGCGAATGTATCTGAGAATATTCTTAAATAAGGAAATCTATTCAGTGATTGGTTCATGCCAAATTACAGCTTAATGAAAATTGGACTCTTTCAAATTGTGCTCGTTTGTTTTCGGATGTAGGTGAAAATATTTAACAAAGTCTGTCTAGAAAAAACGCCTTCTGGTGAGGGGGGGGGGGGGGGTTCCATTCACAACCATTATGAAATAAATGCGAATATGCTTACTTCCTCCATAACCTCCCGAACTTTAATGCAACCGCTTGCTGCGTCTGATGTCGTTATTGTTCTTTTGCGCATGCAGGTTAGTTTGAAACCTCAAACAGTTCACACTGCAATCAGATATAGGTCACATTTTAAAAGGTAATGTGAACAGCCAATCAAAAAATCGGATCTGAGCAAAAAATCAGAATTGAGCATTAGGACTTGCGGTGTGAACGTGGCCATAGAGTGCGGATCGGGACGAATTTTTTTGTCCGAGCCTGGCCCGCGTCCGACAGAGCAGTAACCGAACCCGACCCGAGCCCGACAGGCATAAAGATATTTATGTCCGAGCCCGACCCGAGGCCGACAGTTAAAATCCCATTTTTTTTCTCATACTAATGACACATGTGCGTTTGTGTGGAAAGCCTGCTTTTATTAAGCAACTGTAGGAAGACATTCGGAAAATGTCAGCAGGATGAGTGCGTCAGCGTGCATGGAGAAACAAGCGCACTTAACGCAGGCGCGCATGCACGTGTTTCGTTGTCACGGCTACGTAAACAAATTTCCGCACACAGGAAGACAGATGTTATGGTAATATTTTACATGTATTTTAATCACAAAAACGAACGTTTGCATCACGTGAAAGCATCAGGCACATTGGCTACCAACATAATAAGCTGTTTTAAATTTAAAATGTTCAATGCCATATCGCACTTATGTGACCGAGCCCGACCCGAACCCGAACATAATTTCTAAATATCTGTCCGAACCCGGCCTGGGCTCGGGTCGGGTATCCATCCTCTACACAGTATATACACAAGACACACCTGAAAGCAATGAACAATTAACCAATGACCAAACAGAAAAGAGAACCACATGACTAAAACAACCAATGAGAACATGGCACATGGCAGGATCACATGAGGAGCAGGAGAAACAAATGACAAAACCAGGAACATGACAATGGGAAAATTTCTAAATAAAAGACATGAAAACATGGGCATGAAACAAAACCACTGCTCGCGCAGACATTACACGTCATCAGCTGGTTCCATGAGGTTATGCCGAGCTGTAGACAGACAGTCACCAGGTTCCGTAAACAAACAGCAACCGCCTTTTACAGTTCCTCTTGAACCAAAACAACAAGTTTATGCTGTGTTCATGCCATAACCATTTTTGTGGTTGTCGTATTTTCTACAGTATGTCTGTGCATGTCTGTAGACTCTTGCACTGCATTCTTTAATCCATTGACATGGATTATTTTAGTTTGGTAGATTTCCGTACATGTTTTTTCCAGATATAATGTTTTTTTTGGTCTCAATCTTGGGAATGTCATTGTTGTGTGGTCAGAGGGAATTATACCCTAGGTTTTTGTGAAATGCCATCACTGCTTTATTAGAATTTTATAAAACACCACAATTCAGTATTGTTTAGGTTTTGGGGATTTTGGGGCAGTGTTTTTGTTTAGCCGTATGAAACAACATATGAAAATAAACCACACACAATAGATTTACATGCTCAATAAGGCAGATTATGCTTATGAAAATAAACACCACATAATGATGTCGACACTTAAGGATATAACTACAGTAGCACAGCACAGGTGTCTGTTATCACTATGATGAGGGATGTAACCAATTAAATTTACATTCTAAATGAC
The DNA here is from genome assembly GCA_030578255.1 of Tiaroga cobitis. NCBI lineage: Eukaryota > Metazoa > Chordata > Actinopteri > Cypriniformes > Leuciscidae > Tiaroga > Tiaroga cobitis. Next base: position 25,754,026 of record CM060592.1, read on the forward strand.
TGCATATAAAAGCATGAAGGCTTCTGGAGCTAAGAATCTTGGCAAGCTAACAGCTATACATCCACAATGCTTATACAAACGCTCTATGTGATTTTCCTTGGTAAATCTTTGAGCAAACAGATGAGACAAACCAGCCCTGACACATTTTTTTTTTTCACAAAGGTACAATACATGTCATGTTCCTTTCAACAACATATTCAACTGCCTGTGCTCACTTTCAGTGTGTTTCAGCTAAATGCTGGAAGGCCAAAAAAAAAAAAAAAAAAGCCCAAAATTGAGCTTTGTGGCATACTAAATGGCATACTTTCATAAGATGTGGGAATATTATGGCTCCCTGGAGACTACACAAGGCTAATCTAATGCAAAGTGAAAGTGTCGCAGGCCATATCACCTCCTTAAACCAACAAAGCACAAATCCACAGTGACCAATGCCACCTGCATTCCTGACACAGTATGTGTTGATACAACCATGCATGGAAAAATGCATTACAATACTGTAGGTCTACAGAATTTGCAGACAGAGTATTCAGACATAATGTACAGCTAATTTAAAACAAAAGAAAAACATGAAAACATATGCGACCCCTTTATTACTGTGTAAAAAGGCCATAAACACACAACAATAGACAAACACATGCATTCCTCACAAAACATTCATAGTGCAGGGTGGAAAAAGTATGTGAGACCTTGGGTTTATTAACTGGTTGACCCTCCTTTGGCAGCAATAACCTCCATCAAACGTTTTCTATAATTACACATCAGATCTGTACAACGGTCAGGAGGAATTTCACACCATTCTTCTTTAAAAACTGTGTCTGTTCAGCAATATTGTTGGGATGTCTGATGTGAATCAAATTGACTCTGGCTGGACCACTCCACAAAGCATATTTTTTTTATGTTTAAGCCATTCTGTTGTTGATTTACTCCTGTGCTTTTGGTCCTTGTCCTCTTGCATCACCTGACCTCTGTTGAGCTTTATTTACAGGACTTGCAGAATGTACATTATCTTGCAAAATGCCCTGAATTTTTCCCCCCATCAATGATCAAGCTTTGAGACAAATTCATACAAGTGTATACATCTTTTTGTGTTTTAAATGCTGTTAATACGTCCATTCATTCATTGTGTATCTATTAGTGTATATCCGAACATACAGAAATGTACACTATACCATTCAAAAGTTGTCATAAGTTTGGAGATTTAAAAAAAAGAAAGAAATTAATCATTTGCTTTAGAAATGAAAAATAAAGAAATAAATATTCATTATCTCTGTCTATTGTTCGGTATTGGTTGTGCGTAGCACACTATTTCGTATTGTTGGATTGTTGTTTACATTACTATCGTGAGTTAGTTAATAAATCCTGTTTTATTTTGAAATCTTGTTCGTCTCCCTTGGAAAAGCATGATAAATGACCGGACCACATAAGAAAATGGATATCGCTTCCATTAATGTTCACTGTTTGAGGGGGAAGACTTTTGCTTTTTTATTTTTCAGAAAGGAAGAGAGCTGGAGGAGTACGTGGAGGATGTAAGGGTGGATTTCCTCCAGCGGTTCAAGCTCGTATTCTCCTCTGACGCCCTGCGGCTTGGAGAAGCCTCAGGACTTTCAGTCAACAGCCTTGCCTATGTGAAGGGATCCCCTGGCTCCAGCGGCTGATCCCTTCGCTCCACCTCTGCCCCATCGACGTGTCGGGGTTCGGGCTTGGCTCCTCCCACCCTCAGTTCCACCGGGTTCTCTCATCCCTCCGGCTCCACCCTGGTCAGTCGGGTAACGCTTCCTTTTACAGCCCTGTTACCCATGTACATACTATGTACTTATTATAGTAATTACAATTACCGGGTAATAACTAGGTACTAACCCTGAACCTACCCCTAAACCTAGCCCTAGCCCATGTACTTACCTTGTGTTAGCCAGTACTTTCTAGGTAAGTACACTGTAAGTACACGTAAGTACTGTAAAAGGAAGCGTTACCGTCAGTCGTCACACTGCCTGCGTTACGGACTTGCGAGCCTTCCGCTGCGCTCTGTCTCTCAGGTGGAGAGAGGGCTTCAGCGGGCTCCTCCTTCCCTCCCGTCTCCGCCTCGGCCCCTGGTCAAACCGGCTCCGCCTCAGTCCTCGGGCACTCTGGTTCCACCTCGGAAGCTCATCACCGCGACTTTCGCCTTGGTCTCCAGTGCCTGCAGTGTCGCTCAGTTCCATCGGCTCTCCGTCTGCGCCCTGGGATCCCCTAACAAAGGCTCCATCTCCGACGGTCATCCCTGGGATGTCGCCTGGTCACCATCATGGCCCCTCCCTCTGTCGACTCTGCCGTGGGCTGTCGTTCTAGCAGCACTCTGTGTCTTCACCATTTGGCCACTCATCACTTTCACCATCCCTTCCCTTTGCAATTATTAGCTCCTGTTTTCCATTGTTTAGTTTCCCGCTACCTATGAGTTGTCATGGTGATTAATTTAATTATCACAAGTGTTTGTTATAATTACCCCAATTTGCCTTGGATTTAAGTTGCAGTTTTTTTAGTTCTCATTGGTCTGGTCACGTTAATCATACTGTTTTGTTTGCTCGCCTGCCTTTTGTATTTGCTCGAGTGGACTATTAAAGCCTTTTTTAACCTGATCTTCATCCTCCTGTTCTTCCTACAACAATGCGTGATACTTACTGACTTTGAACGGTACATTTCAATGTTACATATGATTTCCTACGAATACTAATGAGTTTTTATACATTGCAAATAACCTAACTTGTCTTTGCAGTGAGTGATCCAAAATGATATTACCGTTTCCTCTTATCAAATGAAACACTATGGATTACTGTGGCTTGATCTTTCTCACCAACCTCCATTTTCCAAAACAGCATTAATTAAATTGTATTCGAACATGTCTCTTTATGCGGAATAAAATTTCTAATCCATAGATTAAGCAGTTAATACTTTCAATTAAAAAAATACTCAAGTTACTTATAAGCAGAAGGTCTTTCAATTCTTTCAGGTATTATATTATTCTGCAACTGTGGTAGAATATGTGATCTGAGACTTAAACTGGAGTGTTTGCCTCACATTAGCGCCTACATGGGCACATTTGCACAGCATGTTAAGAAGGCAAATGACAGCTATTGCAGCTCTGAGGTCAAGAACAAAATCCATTCACCTTTGTTATTAAACAAATCAAAACAAATAAACAAAACAGGTGAGTCTCTCCTGTATTTGCAGTTGAAACACTATATTCATTTGTTCCCTTTAATCAAACTAAATGCTGTTCTTTGAGACCAGCTGGATTTATTACTGTATACACACTGAAAGGCCAACACTGACTGACAAAATGGAGTATGTGTGTGATGTGATATATGCACATGAACATTAGGTTTCAGACATTTATTCCGCCCTCTTGAGGGGCGTAACATCTGGAGGCAGCACTGAGGATAGATGATTTGAAGGCTGGCTTTCTAAGATGAAAGACATCTCCAGCCGCCACTCTACCTCAATTATAATCACAGCTGACAACAGTGTGTGGTGGTTTCTAGAAAGTGAGTCCCTGCAATCTGAGGTTAATTGCTAACAACACAGCCTACATCGAGGAGGCCTATAATACCTGAAAGAATTAGCTATCAGTTGCTCAGCTGTATGTGACCTGTATACTGCCATATTTGCGCCCGGACACGATTTTGTTTGAGCCAATCATCTGAGCTGTAATTGTCATGTGACTGCTCACGCTGGAGCTGATTGGCTTATGGCACCAGAGGAATGCACTAGAAACACATTTACTAACTACTATTAATATAATTAACGAAATTAATGAATTACTGTCACAGAAACACCAGCCCTGCATCCCAATGTCCATATTATCCATCCCAAATAGTATGTGAGATTAGAATAAGTGTGTCCCAAAGCATAGTATGTTGAAAAGAGTATGTCAAAAGTTCCCGGATGGTCTACTATTTCTGGTAGATTTTCGAAGTGTGGATCCGTGCACACTCTAAAGGCTAATATTGCCCACAACCCATTGCACTTTGGAGGAGGAACTACAAACACGAGTAAAAAGTGTTAAAAAAACTACAAAGCATGACGGAAATACGCAACCGACGGTGAGTGGCTAATCAAAGTTTAACCTGATTAAAATATTAACATGATACAATATATCTATTTAGCCTAATGTTCTAAAATTCTAGTTCCTGCTTCTCTGTTCCAAGGTCTCCTCTCCAGCTCCTGTCTCTAGCAATCCTCTCCCTCGTCACTCTGCACTTCCCATACCACCGTGGATCTCACCTGTCACCGGCAACTGATGTGTGTGCTATCCATCATCCCATCCATCCGTCCCCGTCGCTCCACATTCTCCATTGCATTGCTGTCCCCTATACTCACGATCCTGATTTGCTCACTGTTGTTGCAATAAACACTTTGTTTGATAACATCTTCTGTTCTCCCTGAGTCTGGGTACTATTACAATTACACAACTGTTCAAAAGCTTGGGGTCGGTAAGATTTTTATTTGTTTAAAGGTGCAATCAGTAAAAAATTTGAGTATATTAACAGAAATGCAAAATGACATCCATAACTATGTTTTCAGTGGTGTATAAAGAACGTACTTAATTAACCGTAATGTTTTTATCACCTTAGAATGAGACATTTATATCTACATAACCGCGGGAATCCCCTTCTATGAAGGTCGACATATTGTGACGTCATGTTTCTACCGTAGCCGAACGCGCACAAACAGCGCTACAGAGCGCGTTTCGTCACTACCTTGAAAGAGAAGCCGCAGAAAGCTAGAAGCTAGCCATAAACACCGTGAGTAGTGACTTGTCAGTGGTGTAAAATATGTAGTTGGATTTTTTCAGGTAACTTAGTTCTCGCTGTGTTATGGCTTTGCTATGTGGGGATAAATGTGCTGGTTACGTTCGTGAGACAGCTGATTAGTACTCTTGTTATTGACCATAAAACAGTAACGTTACAGGAATCACCAACCTGTCGATCTTGGAAGCATTTTAAGTCGATCGCGAAGAGTTTTCAAAATCAGAGAAAAAAAGCCTATTGTGTGTAGTAAATGGTGTCTAGGGGATGCGGAGGCTAGGGGATGCGGACCTTTGGGCTCATGCGGACGCGTCGAGTATAAATAGGGCTTTACGCTTTAACCAGTTCAGCCACAGTAACAGCTCATATTAGCCAGCTAAACTTGTACTAGCAGCATAGTAATCAGCTGATTGTCTAAACCCATAATACAGCGAGGGAGAAGAACCACGTTAAACTAGGCAACTATATATTTTTCTAACAGTGTTAGAAAATTATATAGTTGCCTAGTTTAATGTGGTTCTTCTCCTTCACTGTATTATTGGTTTAGACAATCAGCTGATTACTATTATTATATTATAGACCCTTGATCCTCACCTGACTATGGCTTTGAAAACATTATCCATGATGTGGTTTATAATGGACTGTGGTACAGAAACAGTGACAATGTTACACACTCTTGGCTTACTCTGGCTATTCTCTGCTGTCTCAGACGACGATATGTTTGTCCCGTTTTAGCCACCGTAGCTTCTTCGAAAGGGAGGGGTGAGCAGTGGGCTGAGCCCTTAGTGCAACTCGCAACCGAACAGCTAGATGCCGCTAAAAATCACACACTGCACCTTTAAGTTTTTGAAATTATTACAGTAATCTTATTCTCACCAAGGCTGTCTTTATTTAATCAAAAATAATTGTGAAATAATATTAGTTTAAAACTGTGTCTGTTTTATATTTTAATATTTTATTTAGTTTATTTTTTTTATATTAATATTTTAATATTTTAATGGCAAAGCTGTATTTTCAGCATCATTATGGGAAGACCGGTGATGGTTGTAACATCTTTTACCCTTCTGTCTATATCTTGGAGTACTTTTAAGCCAGTGTGTTCAAAATGTGATTCAAACTAGTTACAAGTGTCTGATATCAAATTACATAGCTATTATCTTTGCAACACAAACAGAAAGTGCATGGTTTAGTTTCAGACACCAGGAGTGAAATGTCACAATTCACCCCATAGTCTGGGTTAGTTGTAACATACCTTGGGGTGAGATGTAACATTATGATATCCACCGGGGTGATATGTAACATAATGAAATAAGGATTATGACAAAAAAAAGGATTTTGAAAGCTTTTTATTCAACAATGACTTTTCAATATAACTGATGTGTGTGTGTGTGTGCGTGTGTGTGTGTGTGTGTCACTCTCAGTCATAGTAATTTACCATTATAAATTTAACTTGAACACAAACATTGTTTGTGTGTAAGCATGTTTGTTACTGTCAGTCATAGTTTTGGCCATAATAAAATTTTAAATTGAACACTTGAACATTGTGTGTGTGTGTGTGTGTGTGTGTTTGTTACTCTCAGTCATAGTAATTGACCATAATAAATTGAACTTGAACACTTGAACATTGTGTTTGTGCAAGCACGTTAGTTACTGTCAGTTAGTATTGGCCATAATCAAGTTTAAATTGTGTGTGTGTGTGTGTGTGTGTGTGTGTGTGTGTGTGTGTGTTACTCTCAGTCATAGTAATTGTTGACCATGATAAATTGAACTTGAACACTTGAACATTGTGTTTGTGTAAGCACGTTAGTTACTGTCAGTTAGTATTGGCAATAATAACATTTAAATGTGTGTGTGTGTGTGTGTGTGTGTGTAAGGTGTTAGGGTTAGGTTGTAACGTTTCATTGTTGTTTCAATAACAACTTGCATGAAAAATATCTACACAGACACAAACATAATTTAAATTGGATAAGTTTAACTACAAAGCAGAAATTCCCATAACAAAAATAAACAAAGTAAAAAAAGTTACTTTCTTACCTCAAAATATTTTTTTCCACTCTAACATCTGCTGTTTTTGCCACAGGGCTCTACTTTATCACATGTGGAATAATGACTAAACTCAGCATGTGCGAAGTGAATCAGGTGATTTGTAACTAGTTCCTGATTGGACAGATTGGAATTGTTACAACCATCCCAGGTCTCCCCTACTCCAGTCTTTAGTGTCGCATGATCCTTCAGAAATCATTCTGCCAATTTTCTGCTCAAGAAACTTATTATTATTATCATTGTTGATAAATATAAATAAATAATATTTTTGTGGTAATATTTTCAAGATTCTTTGAATGAAAAGTTCAAAAGAAGAGCATTTATTTGAAATTGAAAACTTTTGTAACATTAGAAAATGCGTTACTGTCACTTCTAAACCATTAAATGCATTTATTCTGAATAAAATTTTTAATTACTTTTAAAAAATGGCAACACTTTAGTTTAGGGTTCAATTCTCACTATTAACTAATTGCTTAGCATGTGTATTACTAGGGCTTTTATTAGTACTTATAAAGCAAATATTCTGCATGACCATATTCTACATCCCTTAATCCAACCCCAAACCTAAACGGAACAACTACCTTACTAACTATTAATCAGCAGTAATTAGGAGTTTAGTGAGGCAAAAGTTATAGTTATTATAGCCTATCGTTAATAGTGAGAATTAGACCCTAAACTAAAGTGTGACCAAAAAAAATCTTACTGATTTTGAATGGTAGTATGAATATTAAATAGAATTATTATATATACTTAACTATATAATATAATCAAATAATTATTTGTTGCTTGCAAAATGTTTTATTTCGTCGGAAAATATGGCTACTTTTGAATGGCCATCAATAGGGAGACTTTTGACCAGATAATAGTATGGTTACGACATCTATCAGAAAGGGCTGACTGGATCATGCTAACAAGCCAAACCTTGAATGAAAGGCCAATACAGGCTCTGCTACTGATATTGATTAGAAATTTGCATCAGAAATGATAAGTTTGTAGCAAAGGACTTAACAATCAAAAGCAACAAAAACAGCAGAATTGCAGATTAATAAAACCAGTAAACAAAATGTCGAACAGAATAGGAGAAAGTACAAAAGAAGATGGTTAAAGCTAAATAACTAGAATCATAAAATATTACATGTTAGTATGCTGACATGTGGGCAGCATAGGGCAAAATCTGCATCTTTTTTTCCCAGTCAGTGTTTTGTGGTATAGTGGTGTGCCTAAGCCAAAAAACGAATTTTAACCGAAGTAGTTTAAAGAATACAGAGGGTCATAGTATTAGTCACTTGCACCCACTAATATTTGATTTTGACCTACGCCATATGCACTCAGCAGTGCCAACATACTTATTATGCTGCATTATTAGTGATTTCCAGCTCTCTAAATGGTTGTGGGGATCATCTAAATGCATTTTTGAAAGCCCTATGCAGGATCCTTCAAGTGGCAATGTCATCAATTTACAGGGCATTTCAAGAAGGAGGGCACAGAACAGCTAATAACAGAGAGCCCTTCAAAATGACCTTTACAAAAGGGAAAGGACACTTTCCAGAAGTCAGGCCATGGGACATTCCTTTAATTCTTCCCAGTATGTGTAATGTTTAAATTTAATAATAGTAAATGCATTTAAAATGTTACAAGAAATTTCTAAATAAAATTCTAATTTTTAAATAAATGCTGTTCCATCGACTTTCTATTCATCAAAGAATCCTCAAATACATATATGGCGTCCACCAAAAAAATTAAACAAATAAACATCAATTAATTAATAAATAAAAATAAGCGGGACAATTGTTTTCACCATTAATGATGTGTAATGATAGGAAATTAAAAAAATTACGGGAAAATGTTATGTGCGGAAATGAATTTTGTAGGGCTTGACTTAAGGGTTGTGTAGAATTTTGTTTAGACCTTAGGGTTCCAAAATTATGATCCAAAAATTATAGCTCATTATTTAAAAAGCCAAGTCACTGCATTTCAATGCTAACAGAACATGACATTATACGGCAATCTCACATCACAGTTACCCACAATTATCCCATCTGCTTTGTAAAGTTTAATTACCAAATCAGATCACAGGTCACTCATAATTGTTTAGGGTTTTTTCCCTTCTAATTTTATAGCTGTCTTTCTGTCCTTTCCTACTCATGATTTCAATTTGCACTAGTAAAGGGTAAAAGTAAAAACACAATATTGTAAAGTTCACATTGAAAGACCATGATCACAAGATTGATGCATCTGTGTCATGATTAGCCACGCGCTTCCTGGGTTAACTTGCACTACATGTCCCATCATGCACCTCCCTGAACTGATTACATCAAACACCATACACCTGCACTGCGCTGATTACACACACCTGCATCTCATTCACACACACACATATAAATCACCTCAACGCACCACACCAGTGCAAAGTCTTGACTTTCCTAGATATAATTTCTGAGTGTTATTTTCCTGAGTTTGATTCCTGTATTTGACCTTTGGATTGTTTATTGTTGCTGACCCTTCTCTGCCTGCCCTGACCCTGGGCTGTTTACTGGACTCTGTTTCTCTCTGCCTGCCTCGATCCTTTGCCTGTCTTGACCATTCTAATAAATGCTGCGAATGGATCCCCATTGGTTCTGCTGATTCCTTACAATCTGTTTGTACAATCTTCATCTCATAAGGCATCTAGCTCTGAAATTAAAGAGGAAATATGCACATGCAATAAGATTTGCTGAAGCTTCACTGATTCACTGACAAAGCATTGTGCATATTGTGTCATGCTGCCAATTTCTTCATCCAAAAACAAGATGTTCTGGAAAGGATCTAATTTCTCTAACAAATAAGGAGATGAATTCACGAGATCTATTGAAGAACATCCCTTCCTGAATATTGAATTAAAGGATACTGTAGCTTGCAGCTGCTTCTCTGCAGGCAAGCTCTCATGCAGGAAATGAAGGATTACCTGTACATCTCTTCCCAAGCATGAGTGTGGCTGGAAAAAGAGACAGACACAGTGGAATTAAGGTGACAAGTCTCAGAGTGACTTTCATTATATATATATATATAAATAAAGGATCTGACAGCAGTGGGTGACTAGGGAGATTGTGATATTCCTTTGGGGAGTGGTGACAGTAAAAGAAAGAGGGCTATGGTGAGGTGATGCAAGGTCATCACAAGAGAGATTCCTGTCTGTTTGCTTAGTTAGAAAGGGATAGTTCACCCAAAACAGTTTTTTCTGTTGAACACAAAATAAGATATTTTTAAGAATGTCCGTAATCAAACAGTTGACGGTAGCCATTGACTTCCGACTGCCCACTGTGAAGAGCGTGTTATTTTAAAACGGGAGGGTTTTGTCAGAGTATTTTTTCACATAACCAAATCACTCGCGCAGTGACTGATTGAAACTGAACAAAAAAAAAAAAATGGTGCTTGAGAGGAGTGATTAAAACACATTAACCCTGTGGCACTCAAAACTTGAGGCCTTTTCTGCAGTGGGACTATGAATACCCCTGGTCTGTTTGCTGGTAAGATGGTGAAATACTGTATGTTGAAATATTGTGCACCAATGTTGTAAAAATTAATCTTAGTAGTGTTCTATGCATATATACAATAATAAATGTAACCTGAGTTGAAATCGTGCATATTGTATGGACAGTTTTTAAAGAGTGAATACACTTTATGTGAGTTGCAATCTCATGTAATCTGATCTAATATTGCATTATGATGCAATTAAGGCTTATTTTTTATGCATTTGAACATTTGTGTTTGTAATTGGGTTTATTTAACATTTGTATTTGTCTTGGGGATAAAAAAGGGAGACTCTCTCTTTGATGTCCTTATGCTGATTATTTGCATTTTACTTTTGAAGATTTTGCTAAAAAATTTTGTAAAAAATATCTAATTTGAACATATTTTCCTTATGGTTTTATCAGCTAGATGAACCTTTCCAGTAGATTCTCCCTGACTTTCTTCTCACTGCGAAAGGCCATAGTGTAAACGGACCTTTTAAGTGTTATTTTTTCCTTCTCCACTCTCTCCTTTTTCCTTTATGTTTTTTTCTTTGACAACACCGCTAAAGAGTCCACTGCTATGATTTATGCGTTCGGCTGACAGCAAACATATGAGAAACCGGAGTTATAACAGAGGATGAGATTAGTGTCCTTGGCCTGTTGGCTTACAGCTTTGAAGCAGAGGCTTCGTCCCACGGTACACGTTTGTCAGAAGCTATCGTCTGGCCCATTCCATTATATACGTGCGTGTCAGAATTTCCCAGTATAGACCTTTCTTTTCAGTTCTCTGTCATGTGAACCCGTGGTCAGAGAGTGGGCATCTGCTTGAAATTGCTATGGGAACCCTTGGAGCGATTTTCGTGAAGATGATGTGGAACGTTAGCATATTGCTGTTTCATCGTATGTTTTTGCTTCCTGTTAACTTAATTTAGCATCAGCTTCTGATAAGTGTGATCTCTACCTTAAATCATTTACACATTTAATCAGGCATGATATGCAATGCCTCGCCAACCATACAACTAAACATGCTTGTGTGTGTGTGTGTTTATAGATGGATGGATGGGTGAGAGTGTGTTTGGGGAAAGATTTTTTATTTTTATTTGTTAGGATTGGAATGACAGTTGTCACTGTCTCGCCATAAGCTGGCAATCATCGGGACACGATGAAGAGAGTTGAATTCATTGAAGAGACAGTTATCTTAATGGCACCGTTTAACATGCAAATTTGAGAAGCTTACTGTCAGCCAAAAGTGACCCAGTTTCAAATGAAACCGGTCTCTGCAGTGGCAAATGTCACTGTTATGTATCTAATCAAATCTCCATGCGACATGCTGTGATCATACTACAATTACTTGACTGTTGATTAATGCAGCATCTCTTTCGTGATGACCTTCTGTAAAGCTGACATCTGTCATACCTGTGAGCGGACATATATATTTTCATTGCTAAATGATTTACGTTAAATTTGAATGCCTGTCGTAGATGTTTACACATCCCGCTCCCCTTTGAGTGTTTTATTTATCTTTTTTTTCCTTCTCATTATAATTGCATTTTGAAAAAAAAAGTGTTTTTTTGAGGCTGATTCAGTAATATTTTATGCTAGTAATAGAAGTGCAGCAATCTCAACTCCATTTCAGGGTATTTCAGTTTAGGGGACCCCCAGGGGTCAGTGAATAATTTGAAGAAAAAAAAAATAATTTAATTAATTTGATAATGATGGTGAGCTTTAAAAATGCAGGAGAGTATAGGATACAATTGCAATAATCACATTTATTAACAAAATAACCAAAACACAAGGAACAGGACATATGAACACAGGAAAACAAGAATAAAGCACACCAAACAAACAACCATGAAGGACAAGGCCTGATAAAGAAACACAGGAAACACAGGGGTTTAAATACACAAGGACTAACAATATAGCAAGACAAACATGGGAACAATCAAGAATAATAAATGGGGAACCAATTAACAGAAGGACTACAAAACATAACCCAGAAACTAATTATTGGAACAAAAGGAACATAATTGCACTTCAAAATAGGAGTCCAACACAAGACAGGGGAACACAGGCTGGGATCATGATGCAATTAAAGCAATAACTCTTATTTTGCTTTATGAAATAATTGTTAAAAATGTGAAAATGTTTCTCCTTAGATTTACATTTATCATTACTGTAATAGTGAGTGGGAAAAAGTAATAATATAAAGTAAATACTGTGCTGATAATATCAATCACTTCTTTCGGCTTAGTAACATATAAAATGAGAATATAAAATACTATATAAAACAATAATTTTTAGATTTGCAAACGTTTTCTTGAAAAAATTTTTTTCACAATAAATGGGGTTTTGTAGATCATTCAAAATTCTTTGAAGTAACATTCATGAATCATTCACAATAACAATTCATGAATAATGTGAATTTAAGCATTTTTTACTTAAGAAATGTAATTTAAATACAATTTTAATAATTTTTTACATTTTTAATTTAGAAATTTAAATTCATTTCACAGGTTTTGAATTTTGAATAGAATTACATACAGCATAACAACAACTAAAAAAAAACTTTCTGCTTTGAAATATCACATTTAATTAAATGTTACTTGCAGTCTCTTTGTAATTATTTGTAAAATACACTCACAATTTTGGAGTGAAAACTGTTCCAAAATAAATCCTACATCATTTTTATTCAGTGTGGTGCTACTCAGATTAACGTTTATGTTCGAAAAGACACTCACTTGAACACGGACCCATTCCTCTCAGAACCCTGAGCCGCACTAGAGCTGATGACTTCATCTGAAAGCAGAGTGACAAATGACAAAATGATTGTCATGGCGGTGTTTGAGATACGGCTGACAAAGACAATTGTTTTACAAATCATAATAGGATGGTTTGCCCAACGTGAAGTGATCTTCTATTGTTCTGGAGTCAAACAGAGAGGGAAATCAGAAAGACGATTGCTGTTTTTTGCAGAGGGGTTTTATGCTGTTTGTGGATGAGGACCAGATGGAGTATGATGAGACTGATATCATAACTCGATTTCACCATGACAAATGAGATCAACATTAACTGCATGAGTTTAGAAACAGTCACAATATGTCGATAGCTATATGGTTATGTCTCTTAAAATAACACATATCTAATTCATATTATTAGCATAAAAAATGCTAGAGCACCACGTTCAAATATACATAGTCCCATAAATAGTAACCCCATCCACAAACACGTTAAAGGTTTACTCATTAAAACATTTAACACAAACATTATTGAATATAAAAAAGGTTTAAAATGATGAGATGAAGACACCTCATGGGGCCAGACATGTTGACATTACATGACCAGCCAAATAGTCTTACATCTCAGCAATTGCCTTTATTATTTCACATATTCACTCTTGGAATAAATCAATAATTGCTGACTTTGAATAGCATATTTACCATATTAGCTATAAATCAGCACATATAGTCAAAAGCTAATTGTTGGCTATAAACAAACTACACAGCAGTCACGTGACTTCAACATCACCACCATTAAGCTTTGACAACTCTTTCAGTCAGACTCTTTCAGAATAGTTTGAAAGAGCAAAATTATAAACACACTGAGGCTGTAAAATCAGACTTGTGAAAAGATGGGTTTTCCTGCTCTGCTTGATGATTAATGTCCCAGATAACCTCTGTAGTGCCACTTGTTAGTGTAACGAAGTTCGTAGATACGGGAAGAAGAAGGCGGGAACCAGAAAATGAACGTAATCACAAAATAAACAAACAACTACTTGAAAGTAAACGGCAGCCCCTTACGGACAACTACTGCATAAACAAAAACAACAACTTAAAATGTTCCAGGCCTGGTCCTCTCTTGTCTTCCCCTTTTATCCTTCTGGAGCTCCTCTGTGGGACTCAAGACCAGTGTGAGTCAGGTGTCGTTCATTAACACTCGCTCAACAGGCCTCGCTCCACTCTCACGGCACCGCCCCACTCACACATACCCTCAACGCCCCTCCCAGGCCGTCACGGTGTCTGCAGCACCTGGGAGTAAAAACACACAGGGCGAGAGAAAAGGAGACGGAAGGATGTAGAGGGAAGGAGGTGAGAGAAGAAAGAAAAATAAAGAAAAACGCACTGCCATCCGGTCCTCCACCAGCTGGGTAAACTCCTCCGCGATGCCTGCCGGTGGCACTGGATACTCCTCGGTGGGCGGGCTTCCGCTCCCATGTCTCCTGATGCACTACAGGCGATGGCTCCTTGCATGTTGGTGTCCAGGAGCGAGCCTCACCCTGTTCTGCCTGCTCTTCCCCATACAGCGGATAGCAGCAGGCCCTATCGAACTGCAGCAACTTCCGACGGCAGCTGTCCCTCCCATGAGTGCATCCGTCCCTGCCGGCAAGTCATTCCAGCCCACCGCCTCGAGCGTCCATGGCGGCACACTCTCCTCAATCCACGTGAAAATATCTTGAGCTTGGTTTAACCGCAGACTTTATTTCAGGCATTTAACCAAAGAGCATTCAAAAAACCCACTGACTTCAGGACGATGGAGCCAGAAGTGCTCAACCCTACAAAAATACTTAATTGCTGCAGCACTTTTTCAAGCAACATATAAAGCACAAATGTTCCAAGGAGGGCTCTTATTTTTAGAGGGCTCTTGGAATGTTAAATAGACTTATTTAAATGGAATGCTATTGGATAGTTCACTCTTAATTGAGTGCACTGGAAAATTGTTAAATAATGTAATACTTTAGTGAGTTACAGAGTATGTGCACAAAAATTTCACTTCAGAAAGTGTCAACCAAATCTGCCATGCTTAATCACAAACTGATGAGGATAGCAACCACAAGTCAAGTCCTTTTAGCTGTTGACAATATACCAGTTCTAAGGGCAGAATGGCGCAACTTTGCACCTTCAGCTCGTGAGGTAATGACAGTCAGAGCTGGCAGGACATACACTTTCACACCTCAGACATCCACCGGTGAGAGAACAGCCACTTGCGCAGACAAACAACTGAGTGAAGTGGCACTCAGCGGAAGAAAAGAGGCTGCGTACACCCTGCTGTGATTACTAAGCACAATGTTTGCCTTGATTTGAACATGCACCATTTGCAAACTACTTGAAAAGTTTTTCAGCTTCACATCCAAGGTTGTGATTGTAACATACGAACATGTTATTTTTAACACACTTTTCTTAAAACCCTTCTCTCACCTTTACATCTTTTTTGTGCCTTTTTTCATAAGAGCTTCACACCCCACCTATAGCTCCAAAGACCGTCATCTTCATGCTGATCTACTGCTGACACTAAAATCAGACTGTTTCATGACCATTTTGAAAACCCTTTGGACGTCTGTTATTTATAATAAGCTCATTTGTAATGCATGAGGTTACATAAAACAGAAAATGTCAAAATGATACTAAAGCGTTTACATTGCTGGAGGGAAGGAATCGCATTAGCACAGCGTAAAATATACTGGTTTTGATCCTTGATTACAAACTTAGTAATTTTTGGATTAAATTGTCAACAGATAAAATAAAACTAAGGATGAACAAGAAATGTGAATTGTCAGATTAGACTTTTTTGCAGTAATTTAAATATGCATAACAATTTGTAAAATAATTGTTTGTTATTTTCACTTGGTGCACTGGAAAAATAATGAGGAATGTCAAATGACATTTGAGATTAAGATGATGTTTCATGTGGGATTCAGCTGTGATTGGTTTATTTTCTTTAGATATTTCATTTCATGCCTTAAGGTTGAAGGGGCAATGCTGAACCTATTTAGGCACCAATATCCACACACACACACACACACACACACACACACACACACACACACACACACGCACACACACACACACACACACACACACACACACACACACACACACACACACACACACACACACACACACACACACACAATTCCTAACCCTGGTATTACAACAAGGATTAGGTGCTTCAACATCATTGGTATTCAACTACCATTTCCCTCTGATTTAGGAATAAGTTATGGGTATGGTTAGGTTTAGGGGTAGGGATAGAGTTAAGAGTACATTTTTGGACAGGGATGTAGTTCCAGGATTAATAAAGTATGTTGACCCAGGAACATGTCTGTAACAAGGTTTAGATGTTATGGGAAGAAGGAAGCTGGAACTGGCTAACATTTAACACATTTAATAACAAAATAAAACAAATACAAAATGAAAGTATAAGCCAGAAGCCCCTCGCGGTTGACTGCTGGCCACAAAAAAAACAGAAACAAAACACAACATAAAATCAGGCCTGTTCTCCTCTCCATTTCCACGGTCGTCACTCCTCCTTTTATGCTTCCGCTCCTCCATGAGAGATCCGAGACCGGTGCGTCACGCACGTGTCGCTCATCAGTAATGACGCCGCCGGCCTCGCGCCGCTCTCTCACGGCCCTCGGCCTCGTCCTGCTCGCCACAATGTCTTACTTGGCCAAATCCCGATGACCGTTTTGGTTTAGCTAGTGTTACTATTATATTACGAATATTATTTTACATTGAAAATTACGTCTACTGTATTTATACTGCAATCTGTTCGTCATATAAAGTTATCATGTCTCTTCAGAAAATGTGGACTTAACCGCTCGATTCATATGGATTAGTTTTGCAATCTCTTTATAAACTTTTTGCAGAGTAAAAGTGGTAGTTGCGTAGCTGTCAATGGAGGGACAGAAAGCTTATTTGTGTTCCGAGGATGAACAAAAGTCTTACAGGTTCGGAACGACATGATTGTAAACGATAACAGAATTTGCAGTTTTGGGTGAACTATCCCTTCAAGGCTATCAGAAACATACAGCAATCTCTTTATTCAAATACATCTAGATAAAGTTCAGATGAGTCCAGATGTAGAAATTTATTTTAATCTAAATTATTTTAATCTCTACATGGACTATTTTGCTTGTTATTTTTAATGAAAAGCAGTACATTATAGCTGCTCAACATTTATGCTTCTTAGCATTATGCAAAAAAAAAAAACAAATACAAAAACATGGTGCATATTGCAAAGTATATCAGCCTCAAATTATAAATGTTGTATATTAGTCTAACCAAACTTCATCTTAATCTTTTGACCCAGAACATTCAAGAAGAGCAACCAAGAATACATTTAGGATGATATTTTGAATCTCTCAGTGGTACAGATAATTTGCAGTCAGAGCAGAGTGGATTGATATCAGCACTCTTCAACTAAAACTGATAAAACTGTGCACTTCTGAAACTCTCATTTTCTATTATATTTTTAGACAGTGTTCTGGCATGGACATTGTCTTTCACTGCCAAATCTCTGAAAGCATCTGTATAACAGCATACTCTTCATAGTCTCACAAGCTCAGCAATGGCAGAGGTGAAGACAGTGATGTCCTCAATATTCTGTTTGTTTTTCACAGTTTGAGCTCCTTGAAGTGAATGTTCAGGAAATGGAAGTGTTGTGTCAGTAGTTTGTGAACTTGAGGCAGTCTGTGTGTCTGCCATCACAACAAATAAATACAATATCTCAGCAAGAACAGATCAAGTGTTGCTAAAGTCTATCTATCTGCATTTGACACTATCGAACACAACATTCTTTTAAATAGACTCGAAAAATTATGTTGGCATTAGTGCAATTGCACTAGCCTTGTTTAAATCATACTTATCTGACTGTTATCAGTTTGTAGCAGTAAATGAAGAGAAGTCTTATCGGTCAAAAGTTCAGTTTGGCGTACCACAAGGCTCAGTACTAGGATCGTTGCTGTTCACTCTGTACATGCTACCATTAGGAGATATCAGTAGGAAGCATGACATTAGTTTTCACTGTTATGCTGATGAGACTCAGCTCTATATTTCTTCATGCCCTGACGAAACTTACTAATCCACAAAATTAACGGAATGCATGGCTGATATAAAAAACTGGATGACTAGCAATTTCCTACTACTTAATTCTGAAAAAACAGAGATTCTAATTATTGGACAAAAAACGTCCTTAAGTAATAACCTAGAATACTGTCTAACACTTGATGGCTGCTCTGTCAAGTCTTCGTCGTCAGTTAGGAACCTGGGTGTGCTCTTTGATACCAATCTTTCATTTGAAAGTCACGTGTCTAGTATCTGTAAAACCGCATTTTTTTCATCTCAAAAATATATCTAAATTACGTCATATGCTCTCAATTAAAAATGCTGAACAATTAGTTCATGCGTTCATGACATCAAGGCTAGATTATTGTAATGCTCTACTGGGTGGTTGCCCTGCACATTTAATAAAAAAACTACAGCTGGTCCAAAATGCAGCCGCTAGAGTTCTTACCAGAACCAGGAAGTATGACCATATTAGCCTGGTTCTGTCAACACTGCATTCCCTATTAAACATCGTATACATTTTAAAAATATTGCTGATTACTTACAAACTACTAAATGGTTTAGCTCTCCAGTACTTGAGGGAGCTCTTAATGCATTATAGTCCTTCATGTCTATTGCGATCCTAAAATTCCAGCCAGTTGATAATACCTAGAATATCAAAATAGACTGCCGGCGGTAGATCTTTTTCCTATTTAGCACATAAACTTTGGAACAATCTTCCTAACATTGTCTGGGAAGCAGACACAGTCTGTCAGTTCAAATCTAGACTAAAACCACATCTCTTTGGCCTAGCATTCACATAACACATTATAGACTTCTATAATTCCGTGTTAGGCTGCATAGTCAGCTGGAACCGGGAACACTTCCCATAAATCCTGATGTACTTGGTACATCATAAGAAGGATGGCGTCTACGATATTAGTCTCTCTGTTTATCCTGAGGTTTACCGCAGTCCGCCGGATCTAGGCCGTATCCAGATCTGATGAAGGACCATTGCCTGGACACAATGACAACGCAGTCCTGAAGTGTCAACTAGTCTCTCCCCTGTGAAGGCCTCCCTCCCTTTACCTCTGTACAGATAAAAACGTTGTCGGGATAATTCCGGTTCGCTTGGCTACGCAGACGCGTCAAAAATGTCTGTATAATTTTTTTAAGACCAGACAAGTACTTTGTTGAGGGTTGATTTGTGAAGAAGGACTACACGCCTGCGCACATATATATTCAAATGTGCATACCTATGCACGTGATGCGCATGTGCGCGCCTTCTGCGTTTTCGCGGGTTTGCGTTTTTGAGATTTGCGCAGAGATAATGGATAATCGTTTGTACCTTCGAACCTATTTCAGGGAGTGCGTTCCAGGCACTGTTTTGTGCGGATGGGCGGCCGGAGTTAATAACTAATGATCTTCGCAACAGAAGATCATTAGTTCTATCCATCCATCCATCCATCCATCTGCAAAGCCTAACATCTATGCTAGCAATATGGTAAACATTTATGCATCTTCACGTGGGCATTCAATTTAGCTTTGTATTTGATATAAAAGAGCTTGAAGTCAGAACTGTTCTTGGTGTGTACCTCCACATTGTATTAAGCCTGGAACTAAAAAAGTCAAACAGCTCCATTTTTAATACCAAAAAATAAACATGTTTTATTTATTTAACAACAACACAAATAGCTTCAGATTTAAAGTGTAAACCCACCCTATGACATCAACTTTCACTTCTTTGTGACACAGTTTGGCTTTTGAGATCCAACTTGCAGGTGTTTTCTGCAAAAAGAACAGAAATCCTAGACATAGTGACAAGAAAGCAGGTGCCATATCTGCCACTTGTTAATAATTCACGGTTAGTACATGGCACATTACAATTGATAGGTGACAACCCTGATATTTCACATCATAAGAGAAGAAGGTACCTGTTTATCAAAGCCGTCAGCAACAGCATGATAGGTTTCATACATAATCTACAGAGATGCACTTAAAGGGATTCTGTCATCATTTACAAACAGAGTTTGTTTTATAGAACTTACAGCCTCATATGTGTTTGAATAATGGAGAAAGAAAGTCATGTGGGTTTAGAACAACGCAAGTAAATGTTAGAATGATGATTGTCAGGTGAACTGTCCCTTTGTGTAAGACTGCTCTCAACTGCTAAAGATCACTGATCCTAAATAGTTTATTCCATGCTGACATTCTCAAAGAAAGAGATAGGCTTCACTCTGAGCAAGAAATGAGATGTGAACTCATGAAGAGCAGCAATAGGCTGTTTATTTGGGAGAGTGTTGTTCTCCAAATGTGATTCAGTTCTTATTATCTGCATGTGTGTTATTTGAATTTCACACCATTAGAATGAGTAATCATTAACAATGTGAACATAGGATCTTATGTGTTTGCATGTGAAGTATTATGAACGGCTGCACAACATCTCTGCTGGAAGGAAAGCTATCGGCATCACTTGGAGAAAAAAAAAGTACAAAGACTAAAAAAATACCTAAGTTAACTTGCAAATTATAACAGGGAAATAGCTTCTGCGAGACACATTAAGACACAATAAGACACATTGTATTCACTTAAAAAACCTAGAAACCAACAAACTCTTCATTCACGTTTACTTTATCAATTGAAATTTTTAATGGATAGTTCATCTACAAAAATAAATCAGCTGTCATCATTTACTCACCCTCATGTCATTTCAAACCTGTGCGGCTTTCTTTCTTTTGTGGAACATGAAATATATTTGTAGCAGAATGTCCAAGCTGCTCATGATTTTTTTCTTTTCTTTTCTTTTCTTTTCTTTTTTCTTCTTTGGAGATTGACAGCCCCTAGTCCACATACACTTTCATGCTATAGAAGAGAGAAGCGTGATCATTCTTCTAAAATTATTTTTTTTGTCACACGGATGGAAGAAAAAGTCTTACGGGTTTATAACAACATGAGGGCAACTTTTTATGCTTTTTGAACACACTTAGGTCACTGCAAATGGGTAGTTGACATGTTTTTTTTCTTCTATCAGCTTTATTTTATATTTATATATGAAGCCCCGCTCATGACAAAGTGGAAGAAAAAAAGATACATAGTGGCCACAAATTAAGAATTAGTTCCCACAACTTTAATTCAACAATTATCTTGGTCACATTTTATTCATTAGTTCTCTCATTTAATTAAGTTGTGGTCTTGTTGTACTAATTCTTTTCCTCTTTTTAGTTAAATTTTGGTCATATTGTACTAAATCTGGGACAACAATGGAATTAATTAATAAAGTGCGGGAAGGAATTCCAAAGGCCATGATGTCAACTTGCATGGACTCAAAGAGATTTTATTTTTCTAAATATCCATTTAATTACAGGGCAGAAATTGAGCATCAGCGTCAGTTCTGCCAGGCCAAGTTGTCAAGATGCTGCTAACGCTATCGCCCAGCAAACACAGAACGTTGCCCTAACGTTCCTGTATGGTTCCCATTTGGTTATTTTTTGGGAACCAAACAAGAACGTTCTAGGAACGTTCCCTGTAGGTTATTTTTAGGTATAACGTGGCATTTGCTGCTCTGTTCATATGGGGGAATAGTTCTGCTCTCCCAGTACTAAACTGTGAGCGTTCCCTAATGCTGCTGCTGTCCTCTGACTCTGACCTTTCATGAGCACCATGAAATAGCAGAGAGGACTCCCAACTCGAATTGCATTTTATTCAATACAATTTCCTAATCATTTATTGTCATGTGTGTTCTTGACTTAATGGACCTGACAGAACTGCAGTTTTATGACAAATCATTATTGTCTATTATTGCACTTTGTATTGAAATAAGGATTATTAATGTCAGTTGGCTCGTAATTTTATTGTAGGTTAGACAAAACAAGATGAAAACCGTTCATGAATTAATCTATTGCTTTTTATGCATTCGGAAATCAAAACTTTACATTGGTCAGCAGCATGAAACTAATCGGAAACTAAGTAAACTAACAAGGTTAATCAGAGAGAGAAACTGAAGGGAAGGAAACACAGAAAACGTCTCGGTTACGGATGTAATCCTCGTTCCCTGAGTAGGGAACGGAGACGTTCCGTCGGATGACGACGAATGGGGGTTTCGCTTAGAAAGCCTATCCGCTTCGAGTAATACAAAACGAGCCAATGGCAAAGAAATGCCATGGGTCTGCAGAATTTGCATGGAGCAACTCCGCCCCACCTCGTGGGTATAAAGGGAGGAAGCGCCAGCAAAGCAGTATGTTTCTTCGCTGAGGAGCCAAGACTGAGCTCAGGCGATCCCCGCGGTACAGCGGAAAGTGGCAGGAAGACGGAACGTCTCCGTTCCCTACTCAGGGAACGAGGGTTACATCCGTAACCGAGACTTCCCTTTCGTTGTCACTCCGAGTTCCGTCGGATGACGACGAATGGGGATACCAGTCTAATCACGCCACCTTCTCGGCTGTCTTCCAGTGCCCTGCGTAATCTGAGATCCCTGTCGTGAGACAGCACGGACGAAGGACTCCTATTAGCACAGGAATACCAAGGTACACTGGGGAGCATATCCCAAAGTTTTTAAGGGAATATGCAATTACTGCCAACCCAGGGGGGGGGGGGGGGGGGGGGGGGCTTAGAAAATACACATATGACCCGAGGGATGCATATGGGGAATCACTGGGGTGTCCAGCCGTAGGTGGAATATTTCAACCCCAGGGGTGGCAAGGTGGCTTGCCAAGGGAAAGACACATGCTCAGAGAGGCTTACAGTGGAAATACACATGTGGGGGTAGCTCAGAGGAGGTACCATGCACACGGGAGGCACCTAGCCGACGCGCAGGCAACAGACACTGGCGCCGACGTCAGAAGTGCTGGAGGAACTCAGGGCTTTCGGGGAAGCTCACCTGAGGAGAATATCGCACGTATCCAGTCCGTGGAGTGGAATGGCGAGCAAGCGAAGACACCTAACGGGTCCCATGTTAGCTTGAAAAAGACAGTACATGGGAGGAGACTGGCTCCACTCGGAGATTGTAAAATCTGGCGAATGTGTTAGGTGTCGCCCAGCCTGCAGCTCTGCAGATGTCTGTTAGCGAGGCGCCATGCGCTAGAGCCCAAGAGGACGCCACACTCCGGGTGGAGTGGGCAGTCACACCAAGGGGGCACGGTCGACCTTGCTGTTGGTATGCCAAACCAATGGCGTCCACTATCCAGTGAGACAACCTTTGCTTGGAGAGAGCCTTTCCCTTCAGCTTCCCACCATAACAGACAAAGAGCTGGTCTGAGGTCCTGAAACACTGCGTTCTGTCTACATAGATGCTAAGAGCACGTACTGGACAGAGCAGTGCCAAGGCTGGGTCTGCCTCCTCCGGGGGCAGCGCTTGCAGGTTCACCACCTGGTCCCGGAAGGGAGTGGTAGGAACCTTGGGCACATATCCAGGCCGGGGTCTCAGGATCACGTGAGAGTAAGCCGGCCCGAATTCCAGGCAAGCTTCGTCAACGGAGAATGCGTGCAGGTCCCCTACCCTCTTAATGGAGGCCAATGCAGTCAGAAGCACTGTCTTCATTGACAGGAAGTTAAGCTCGACCGGCTGCAAAGGCTCGAAGGGAGCACTCCGCAGGGCAGTTAGCACCACTGCGAGGTCCCAAGAGGGTACGAGAGGAGGGCGAGGAGGATTCAGTCTCCTCGCTCCTCTCAGGAACCTGACGATCAGGTCGTGCTTCCCTACAGACTTACCTTCTATAAGATCATGCTGTGCGGCAATAGCGGCGACATAGACCTTGAGGGTGGAGGGAGACAGCCTTCGCTCCAACCCATCTTCAAGAAAGGAAAGCACAACACCGATCGAACATCTCCGGGGGTCTTCTCGGTGAGAAGAACACCAGGTGACGAAGAGGTTCCACTTCAACGCGTAGAGGTGTCTCGTGGACGAAGCTCTAGCGGAAGTGATGGTAGCCACCACCGCTGGTGGTAGGGTACTCAAACCTGCCTCGTCCCGTCCAGGAGCCACACGTGGAGGTTCCAAAGATCGGGACGAGGGTGCCATAGGGTGCCCCGTCCCTGAGAAAGGAGGTCCTTCCTCAGGGGAATTGGCCAAGGAGGTGCTGTCGCGAGGAGTACAAGTTCGGGGAACCAGGTCCTGGCGGGCCAGTATGGTGCGACCAAAATGACCTGCTCCTCGTCCTCCCTGACCTTGCGCAGGGTCTGCACAAGAAGGCTCACTGGGGGAAACGCATATTTGCGGCCCCGCGGCCAGCTGTGCACTAGTGCATCCGTGCCGAGCGTGCCCTCGGTCAGGGAATAAAACTGGGCGCAATGGGTCGAGTCGTGAGAGGCAAACAGATCTATCTGTGCGTCCCCGAACTGGTCCCAAATGTCCCAAACGGCATCTGTCGTTACAACAACATGCCGCGAAGCTCGTTCCAGAGGCACTCCGGCCCGTAGAAAACTGAGGTTCGACCACGGGGTGAAGGTCTGACGGCAGGTCGGAGTAACTGGTACTCGGAAGGTGCCGTGATGCCATGCCCACCTCGGGACTCGGTCGCAAAGCCACAGCTGAAGCGGTCTCATATAAAGCAATCCGAGCGGCGTTGCCGCGGCTGCAGATGCCATATGCCCCAGGAGCCTCTGAAAAAGTTTCAGTGGAACCGCACTCTTGCCCTCGAACTGTCTCAGGCAAGTCAGCAGTGATTGTGCGCGCTCGCTCGTAAGCTGCGCGGACATGGGTCGATCTCCATCGACCGAGTCGATCTCCATACCGAGAAAAGAGATTCTCTGCACGGGGCAAAGTTTGCTCTTCTCCCAGTTGACCCGAAGGTCCAGACGGGCTACATGGCGGAGCACCAAGTCCCTGTGTTCGCAGAGCTGATCTCGAGAGTGAGCTAGAATCAGCCAGTCGTCGATATAGTTCAGGATGCGAACCCCGTGTTCCCGGAGGGGAACAAGGGCTGCCTCGACGACCTTCGTAAAGACGCGAGGAGACAGGGCTAGCCCGAAAGGGAGAACTGCGTACTGATATGCCTGCCCCTCGAAAGCAAACCGAAGAAACGGTCTGTGTCGAGGGAGAATGGAGACGTGAAAGTAGGCGTCCTTCAGTTCGATCGCTGCAAACCAATCCTGGTGCCCCACACATTCGAAAACGCGTTTGGCGGTGAGCATCTTGAACGGCAGCCTGTGAAGGGAGCGGTTCAGCACGCGCAGGTCCAGGATTGGCCGTAACCCACCGGTTTTCTTCGGGACAATGAAGTACGGGCTGTGGAAGCCAGACCTCATTTCGGCTGGAGGGATGATCACACCCTTCGCCAGCAGGGTAGCAACCTCCGCTCTCATGATAGGGGCATTGCCACCGACCATAGTGGAGCGGACTCCCCTGCGCGGGGAGGAGACCGCGCGAACTGAATCGCATAGCCGAGCCTGATCGTTTGTGCGACCCAGCGGGACAGGTTGGGAAGCTCTAGCCAGGCTCCCAAGAACTGTACCAGTGGGGTCACGCGAAACACAGACTTCCCGTCGGTGGGGCAGCGAGGCGGTATGACTGGCCCGGACGTGGACGGCATAGCGGCCCGGTGTGGGGAAACAGTCATAGACCGCGTCGTGACAGAGGAGACCAGGGAAGGACGAACGTTCCACGGGGGTCTGCTCTGCCAGGGGTCTGGCGACAGAGGAGGATGAGAGCGGCACGGTCCGGGGACGGCGCGCACTGTCATCCGGCTCTGGGACAGAGGAGGACGAGGGGTGCACGGCCCGGGGGCGACGCACCGTGTCGTCCGAGAACTCTGTGTGCTCAGAAACGGGAGAGTCAGTTCTTTCTGAATAAGGATTCTTCCCCGGCCCTCCACCAGGGAAAGGAGTGGCCCTGCTACCAGCTCCTGGAAAGAACTGAGTCCCATCTCTGAGGAGCCCATCTCAAGAGTGCCGCTTAACCCGGCGTATAGCGGGGGGCGGGCTGGAGAGGGCTGTGGCGTCCCCCTGCGGCTTCCAGAGCCAGCCCGGGTGAACGGGCGGGGTGGGAGCCGCAGGAGGGCGCCTTCGGCGGTGGGCAGACTGAGGGATCAGCTCGGACGGCGGGGCCGTCGGGGCAGAATAAGCCTCAGTCTGCTCGTGGGCGGTTGGGAACTGTTGGGCAAAGCCCTTAACCGCACCGCCGAAGAGGCCAGCAGATGGGTGTCAAGCAGATGGGTCCGCCCGACATCCTGCACATCGGACAGGTTCAGCCACAGAATGGTGTACATCACCTGACCCAGGGAACGTACGGCCACTTTCGTCGCTCGGAGAGCAAGGTCAGTGGCGGCGCGCAGCTCATTGAAGAGCCCTGGGTCAGTCCCGCCCTCGTGCATGTCCGTGAGCATCTGGGTCTGGTAGACCAGCAGAATGGCCATGGCATGCAGTGAGGCGGCTGCCTGTCCTGTAGCGCTATAGGAATTCGCCACAAGTGTAGACGAAAAACTATAGGCTTAGTACGGGTGCTTAGGATCGCGCCCGAGAGGAAGCACTCTGAGGACACAGTAGCATCGCAACAGAGCGTTCAACCGGGGGACCCCAGTGTACCCATGGGCAGCGGCCCCGTCGAGGGAAGGAAGGGCGAAGGAGATCAACGAGGGATCGCTGGGGGTCATTGGGGTCTTCGAGGATTTCGAGATCTTCTGATGCACATCCGGGAAAAAAGGTATTGGAGTGGACGCTGACAGGAGTCAGCGGCCACACCCAAAAACCAATCTCCCGGGAAAGCATGACCGTCATCTCAGGATCTGACTCGACAAATGCCATATGCACACCCGAAAGTGGCAGCACTGTCAAATCTTCACTTCCTGAAAATTCTAGCCCACTCTGTGATGCTGCGATGGACAACAGATCCGATTCTGGAGCGTCAAGGGAAACCCGCGGGGCATCCGAAAATAGACCCGGGGAATCCCCTGAACACTCGCGGGTTGCGTCACTGAAGAGGGGGGCGTGGTCCACGGACAA
This sequence comes from Tiaroga cobitis, assembly GCA_030578255.1. Lineage (NCBI taxonomy): Eukaryota > Metazoa > Chordata > Actinopteri > Cypriniformes > Leuciscidae > Tiaroga > Tiaroga cobitis. The sequence continues at coordinate 25,781,095 of CM060592.1, forward strand.
ACAGTCGGCGGATTTGTTCCACACACACACCCTCAGGTCACCCTGGCCACCAGCCGAAGTAGCACCTCACGTGGAGAGTGTTAGATCGGGGTGTGGATGAGGGGACTCTCTCTCTAACGAGATCATTGAGTCTCGACCGTAATGACGCGATGATCACGTTCCCGCGGGGAGAACGTGAGTCATCCACAAACGCTGCTCTAGCGTGATGTAGCCCAAGCACGCAGAGCAGAGAATGTGCCCATCAAAATCGGAAATGAGTCGACCGCAACCAGAAATGCACGGGCGAGCCGTCTTTAAAAAGACATGCCGCGTGCAAGCTCTTTTGTGAGAGGAAAAAACTCCGCGATGTTGAAGCGAGCAGGGAGACACACACTCATTGGCAGATCACTGCACAGATCAGCAGGCAATGTGAACTCGCTGCAGATCGCCGTCACACCAACACCGGAGAGAGTGGCTCGTCTCGTAGAGTGAAGTCAGAAATGGCTGTGGAGTGAAGAGATACTCTTGGCTCCGAAGCGAAAACATACTGCTTTGCTGGCGCTTCCTCCCTTTATACCCACGAGGTGGGGCGGAGTTGCTCCATGCAAATTCTGCAGACCCATGGCATTTCTTTGCCATTGGCTCGTTTTGTATTACTCGAAGGAAAGGAATGAGATTCAGAATTCACCAGAAAGAATGCTGAGATAAGTTGCTCAAATTTAAGCGTGAATTTGTGAGTGTAGCCTACGTTTCCAATGTCAATAATTGAACATCATTAAAAGCTGATTAATTTCAGCTGCTACAATGAGGAGGTTTAGAATGCAAAAGGCAGATAAGGCAGGGAGAGTCGGCTTAAAGGGAAATTTTAACATTAAATGCCACGAAATAATTAAGAGGGCACAGCATCCACTTCACATATTGAATGCCGGTTTGTAATGAAACATTTCAGTCTGCCATATTTAAGTGTATGATTAATGCATAATTATTCCTCTAACTCTACAGATTGAGAGGAATATGAAGCCAGTCTTTAAGTTATGCAGTGCAAGAGCAACAGCTAATTGATTTCTGCCCTCTTTTGGTCCTAGTGCTGCATGGTGTTGAAAGCCTGTTCTCACAATGTAGACAGTTATTCTCTGAAGTTTGATGAGAATAGTCTGATGAAACTGGTGGGACAGGATGTGTTAAAAAACCTAAACGAATCTCTTTTAAACATGTAATTGAAAGTGAAACTAGAAATTTTCAAAAATACATCACATAATCTTATAATGATAGACCTAGAAACATTGAAATTATGTCCGAAAGCATTGCTGTGATATGACCGTAGCTTTCATTTCAACCGGAATGCTAGAGTCATTCATTTCATCATCTGTGGGCACAGATTCTGTTGAGCAGATTGTAGGTCTGAGGTTCAAACTTAATGATGCAAGTCTGTCACAAGACCTTCAGTCACTGCCTGAAATCACTGAGATGAAACCTAAACCTAGCCTTTGGTGCTCAGAGAGAATCAGCTATGAAATCAGCTTTTAATCTGTAAAACACTGACAAGGCAGCTTTTCCAAAGAGCAGATATTCCTCGGTGAACAATGTGTATACAGTAAGGTCGAAAAGTCTTGGATCACACTGAAATTCTATGCTTCAGAATCTATGTCAAATAAATAAACAGTTGGAAAAAAAGTTGGATTTTGAACAATGTAAAACAAATCTGAAATACAATGTTCTTTGTCCACAGGATATTGTGATGTGCCTCTGAGCCCGTACTACCGGGGGTGTGGGTGGGGGGATTTTGAGGTAATTATAATGTGAAACACCTGCAGAGAATTATAAAAGGTTATGGTTCTCTTCACTCTCTTTATCCACTGTTATTTTGGGTTGCTGCTTTATTTGTTTATTATTCGTTTGCTTCATGTATTAGTTTAGTTTGGGAATTTGTTTCCAGGTCGGTATGTATGGAGCGTGTATTTTGTGTTTGTGTTAATTACGTAGCTCATTCTTTATTTACGATTTCCGAGCGGAATGTTTTTCGTAGTGATGTGTTTCTTATTTAGTTATGAGTTGTAAACTTTGTTTTTGTTAATAAGTACTTTTTGATTCACTTTTGTTCTCGTTGCCTCCCTCATTAATGGCGGCTCAGAGCCGCCCGTGACAATATGCAAATGGGGGTAATCTACGGTGGCCGAGAAAGCTCAACGCGCTGCAGATAAAAGAAAACACATGCAAATAAAAGAAAACGCATGCAAATAGAAAAACACGTGTGCAAATAGAAAAAAAACGCGTGCAAATAGAAAAAACACCGGCAAATTAAGAAAACATCTTCATCAGTTTCACAACACACGTGTTCCAAATACTCACAACACCACCCAAATACATAAACGCGCTGCAAAAGCTCACAACACAAATACAGAAACGCGCTGCAAATAACACAGACCACAACGGAAATGTTTCCAGGGGAACCAAATAAGTGACGAACCCGGCTGGGACGTGCTGGCATAGATATCCATTAATCTATGCGTGCTGGTGCTTACAGCTTAAAATTCTACTTTATTTGTTTATTTATTTTGCAAAACATACAGAGATTACATTTTTTACGGCATACAACTTGTATACAATATACAAAATGTATTAACAAATTATTAACAATATGTTCAATGTCATCAGATTACAAACGAGAAAAGAACAATGAGGTGAAACTAAAATATATAAATAAAAAAGATAGAGAAGAACATGATGGAAAAATATTTATCGTTCTTGTTACACTATACAAATTGTTTCACGTTATGTTTAAATTTTTATAAAGAAAAGTTTCATAAGAAATGTTAGGGGATGTAGAGTCCAAAGTTTTAAAGTTGAGACACACAGATATATACACGCATATTTTAAAAGCTTTTTTGTAAATAAAAATGTATTTGCAACCGTTATGTTAACAGCATTATATTTCTGTGGTATGAACAGCTCTTCAGCTGATGGACACCCCGTGCTGCGTTGTCATGGGAACATTCCAGGTGAAAATAATGAGGAATTACATTGTCTTTCGTTGCTCCTTCATCAAGTGCGTTCCACACGGCTACATAACAGCACACTAGCCCTGCTCACTCCAAGTCCCACTTTAAGGGCTCTGCCATCTGCCCTTCGAAGGGAGTAGGGCAAAGGGAGGCTAACGAGCAATAAGCACGTCCCAGCCGGGTTCGTCACTTATTTGGTTCCCCTGGAAACATTTCCGTTGTGGTCTGTGTTATTTGCAGCGCGTTTCTGTATTTGGTTGTGTTGTGAACTTTTGCAGCGCGTTTCTGTATTTGGAGCACACATGTTGTGAAACAGATGATGATGTTTTTTATTCATTTGCAGGTGTTTTTTTTTCTATTTGGATGTGTGTTTTTTTTACTTGCACACATTTTTTTCTATTTGCATGTGTTTTTTTCTATTTGCATGTGTTTGCTTCAGTTGCAGCGCGTTGAGCTCTCTCGGCCACCGTAGTAATCACGTTTACTTGTTTGAAAGAAGTCTCAGGCTGCATATTTTTTAAATCAAAACTATTCTATTGTATTTCTGTTTTAATGCTGAATTTTCAGCAACCATTCTCCGGTCTTCATTGTCACATGATCCTTCAGAATTCATGCTAATATTCTGATTTGGTGTGCAAGAAACATTTCTTTTAATACATAAAGTATTTAACTAACATAAGTATTTAATTCACATATTTAACTATCACAGGTTTGCATAATATTCTGAGTTTGCATTTCACCGTTTTTATTTATTTTACTGAATCTGTTTTTGTGCAAGTGAGATGATTAAATGCTCACATTTAGTCTAGAACTAATAAATCACACAACACCTCTGCACTTACTCCTGATTTCTCTCAACATGGGGACAGGAGAGCTGTCAGTCAATAGATGGGAAAACAAAGTAGCTTGAGTTACTTATTTGAAAAAGTAACAGATGTTTTGTTGTAAATTTTAAAATAATACATTCCTAGTTACTTGAAAAAAGTAATTTGATTATGTAACTTGTAATGCACAATTATTCAACAATATCACCACACAGAGACAATAAATACTGTAAATCGTATAAGCTGGATTTAAAGGTCAAACATGATGTCATGATTTTCAGGATTCAGGATTTCTGGTGAAATGTCGATTTCAGTATTCCCTAAATATTCTGGGCTGAACATTCAGCAAACCCCTCTTTTTAGTAAATAAAGTGCATATGAAAGTATCAGGACCAAAGTAAGGCGAGAGCAGTGGATTGTGTCTGAGCTGTGTCGCATTCAGCAGTCCACCTCCTCTCTCTCTGGCAGTCGGGCCCCATGGAGGGAGCCACTCAGATACCTGTCACCATTGTGCTCTCAACATCCCAGCAGGGGAGTCCCTAATCAGACTGCAGAATGAAGAATTTGTGGGGGCGACTACAAAGGCTGAGATGTATTCCAATTTCGGCAACATGGGAACGAGAAGGACTGTTCTGTGCTGCTTCGTAAAAGCATCCAAGCTCTTTTTAGACCAGGGGCCGTATTCACAACGAATTTTAAGGCTAAAAGTAGCTCCTAACTGACGAATTTAGGAGCAACTCCTAAAAATAATGGGCGTGTCACTCGTAACATTAGGACTCCTAATTTTTTTGACTAAGAGTAATTCATGAAGCATTTTAGCCCTAAAAGTAGCACCTAAGCCTGGGACAGCTTAAAAGAAGTCGAGAGGACTCCTAACTCACTAAGACCTATTCACAAACCGCTTTTGTGGCATTTCACGTTGCGATGTTTTGAAATGCGTATGCGGCGGCTACAGGAGCTTCCAATCGCGAGGGAACAATTTTGCATTGTAGGCATAACTAGGGATGCAACAACACCACCAACAACAACCAAAACGATACTGGTTACTAACGTAACCTCGGTTCTCTCAAGAAGAGGGAACGAGTATTGCGTAAGTTTAGCTTACGCTATGGGAAAGATTCATCTTCTCGAGATATTGAAGCCAAAAATTATCCTTAATTTTGTATATGTTGTCAACGCAGTGCAGCAGCTAGCAGACCTAGAGCGGGCATTCTAGCGCGCTCATAGGCTGCCCTGCGGGAACTGCACAGCCTATCAGTGAGCCCGGCGTGACGTCACGTCCAATCGAGGGCGCTCGCGCCCTCGCTGCATCCTAGCCCGCCAGAATGGGCGTGGCTTAGTGTATATAAGCGGGGCTCAGAGGCTGATTCTCTGGTTTTCATCGACTGAAGCGAAAAAGCGCTTGTGGCGTTTAGCACGGCAGGTTACGCAATACTCGTTCCCTCTTCTAGAGAGAACCGAGGTTACGTTAGTAACCAGTATCGTTCTCTTACGAGAGGTTCTCTCGTATTGCGTAAGTTTAGCTTACGCTACGGGAACTTATTGTCCACGCCGTGCGCACCCGCATCCACCTCATGAGTCACAACACTTCTGTGAACCTAGAAAGTGGGAACCACACGTATTGTACATAAGCGCAAGGAAGCGCGAGTACCATGAGCGTAAAGCGCGTGTAACCAGAAGAGCTGAATTCAAATGATAGTATCTGGGCACGGCTAGCCTCTCACTTAAACAGACAGCAGCTTCGCCTGCAGGGCGGGAACTTCTAGGTTGTAAAACCTGACAAAGGTGGAGGGAGAGGACCAGCCCGCCGCCACACATATGTCTTGAATGGAAATTCCACTTGACCATGCCCACGACGAGGCCACGCCTCTAGTGGAATGCGCCCTGATGCCCAAGGGGGCACTGCAGACCTTTTACCGTGTAAGCGGCTGCAATTGCGTCTACTATCCATCTGGACAGGCTCTGTTTCGAGGAGGCGAGACCTTTAGTGCGCCCACCGAACGAAACGAAAGGCTGCTCAGAACGCCTGAACGGGGCGGAGCGCGTAATGTACAACCTCAGAGCTCTGACTGGGCAGAGGAGATTAACATCACTTTCGCTATCGGATGCTGGCAGAGCCGATAGGGAAATGACCTGTGCTCTGAATGGGGTGCCAACCACTTTGGGAACGTAACCATGTCTAGACTTGAGGATGACTTTAGAGTCATTCGGGCCAAACTCAAGACACGACGCGCTTACAGACAGCGCACGTAAATCCCCCACGCGTTTGACTGATGACAGTGCGATCAGAAAAACAGCTTTGAGTGACAGGTATTTCAGGTCCGCTGTGTCCAGGGGTTCAAATGGGAATGCTTTCAGGGCCTCTAGGACCAGTGAAAGGTGTCACATAGGAACCGAGGGGGGGCGCGGGGGGTTCATCCTTCTGGCTCCACAGAGGAAGCGGATGATAAGCTCGTTTCTGCCTATTGACTGGCCGTGCATTGATTCAGAGAATGCGGCGACAGCCGCCACATAGACTTTGAGCGTGGAGGGGGATCTGCCCCTATCCAGCAGCTCTTGAAGAAAACTGAGCAGCCGCGGAACCCCACACGTTCGCGGATCGAGGTTTTTGTTAGTGCACCACTTACAGAACACAGACCATTTGGACGCGTAGAGCCTTCTGGTAGAAGGTGCTCTAGACTGCGAGATTGTGTTCATTACTGCGTCTGGCAGGGATACCCGTTGATCACCCACACATGTAGCGACCAACGCTCCGGGTGGGGATACCAGATCGAGCCGCGCGCTTGAGAGAGAAGGTCTGCTCTCAGCGGGACAGGCCATGGGGCTGTTTGTGACAGCCACATCAGCTCTGGGAACCAAGTCTTGTTCTCCCATTGCGGGGCTATGAGGAGCACTGAATGGCGCGTTTCCCTGATTCTCTTGATTACCTGTGGTAACAGAGATACCGGGGTAAATGCATATAGCGGGCGGCTGGGCCACATCCGGGCGAGCGCGTCACTGTCCTCCGAAAAGTACGTCGGGCAGTGAGCGTAAAAACGCAAAAGCCGTGACGCAAAAAGGTCGACTTCCGTTTTGCCGAAAAGGCGCCATAATAACTGGACTGTTTGGGGGTGCAGTGACCACTCTCCCGGGGGAACGTTGTCCCTGGACAGCCTGTCTGGGCCATCGTTCAGGTGACCCAAGACATGTGCAGCTCTCAGTGAGCGCAGATGGTGCTGAGACCAAACGAGGAGGCGTTCCACCAGATTGCAGAGGTTCCTGGATCTGACACCGCCCTGGCGATTTAAATAGGACACCACCGACATCTTGTCCGAGTGGACTAGAACATGGTTGCCCTAAATGAACGGGAGGAAGCGTTTCAGCACATTCTCGACCGCTATCATTTCCAGACAGTTTATGGAGGAGTTTTTCCCGGTCTGACCACAGTCCGACTGGTCTGCCCTCGAGGGTGGCGCCCCAACCTGAGTTGGACGTGTCCGTCGAGATGACCTTCCTGAAAGAGACCGACCCCATAGTCACTCCCCTCTGGTACCAGTCGGCCGCTGACCAGGGCTGCAGAGCTGTGATACAGCTCTGAGTCACTCTGATCTGCTCGCGACCCGACCTCCAAGCTCGATGCGGCACACGCGCGGCCAGCCAGTAGCTGGAGTACCGCCGAGGCTGAAGCCATCAAGCCTAGCATCCTCTGGAATTTTTTCAGAGGGAAAACGCTGCCCGCCGTGAATGACATAGCCAGCTGCCGGATTGCGCTGTTTAAACAGGCGAGTCGTCATGGTCACCGAGTCCAGTTCTATTCCTAAAAAGGATATTGACTGACTGGGCAGTAATGAGCTCTTGGTCCAGTTGACCGTGAGACCTAGGCATTCCAGATGGCTGAGGAGCGCAGTTCTGTGAGATAACAGCTCTGTCTCTGACTGTGCTAGAATCAACCAATCGTCCAGATAGTTCAAAATTCGCATGCCCTGAGATCTCAAGGGGGTGAGAGCCGCGTCCATGCACTTTGTGAATGTACGGGGTGCTAGGGACAGGCCGAACAGCAGGACTGTGTATTGATAAACCCGATTGTCGAAGGCGAATCTCAAGAATGGCCTGTGACGGGGTATTATTTGCATTTGGAAATAGGCATCTTTCAGATCGAGAGCTATAAACCAGTCCCCCTGGCGAATGTGCGCGAGGAGTTGTCTGGTTGTAAGCATTTTGAACGGTCTTTTCATAAGAGCTTTGTTCACAAGCCTCAAATCCAGTATGGGTCTGAGTCCCCCTGTCCTTCTTGGGCACGAGAAAATAACGGCTGTAAAAGCCTGACTCGCTCAGAGAAGGCGGTACCAGTTCTATGGCCCCTTTGCACAGCAGCTTTGTTATTTCTGAGCAAAGTAGGTGTGCTACTTCTGCTTTCACTGTCGTCGCGGTCCGTGCGCGAAATCGAGGGGGACGGCGAGCGAACTGTAACGCATAACCCTGCTTTATAGTGCTCAGCACCCATTTCGATACCCCTGGGATGTTTTCCCATGCTTTTATGTGCGCAGCTAAGGGTAGAATGGACTCCGGGCTCTGGTCGCCGCGCTGTGTGGGCTCGAGAGACTGAACCGGAGGGGCGGGCGCAGCGCGCGCGCTCTGTGTGCTTATATGGGGCGGGTCGCTGAAAACAGTGACAGGCTGTTTTGAATGCAGCTTCCCGATTACTGTGAATGGGGGGAGCTTTTTGATCACAATGTGATGCGCGAGCGGCGCCTTGAGAGGCGTGCAGGCTTGTAAGCGCGGGCGCTCGTGGGCGGTCGCGTGACATACAACCATAGAATGACCGGCATGAGCTTGCGCTTTGTGGCGTGTGTTTAACCGCACTGGCGAAGCACGTGTCAGTAAGCGTGAGTGCTTGTGAGCAGGCACGAGACTTACGTTTATATTGTGGCTCATGTGGGACTGCGCACCGTGGTGCGAGAGCGGCTTTATGTGAAGCGCGCGACTTGGCCGTGTGACAGAGCGGGCAGATATAATATGTGTGCACGTGGGCACATCTGCTATGGGCAACACTCGAGCAGCATTTGCCTGCTTTATGAGAGTGGGCTCTATGTGGGACATGTGGGAGTGTTGTGTTTACATGTAGGGGTGAGCACTGGGTTGTGGGCAATTTCACTACACATAAAACACCTTCGGCCTGAGCCGGGAAACCAGATAACTTGCTCTTTATGAGATTTCTCTGGGTCGCCGTAAAAACGGCGTTTGTGTGCAGGCGAGCGGGTTGTGTAACCGACTCGTTGACTGCTAAATAATCCACTGCAGTAACCTGAGATGAGGGGACTGACAGGGCTTGAAGCTTCGACGGTGGTCCGGCCACGGCGAGACATAACCGTCTTTTTCCTCCTGATGGTGCTAGGAGGGCTTCGCGTGCTCAGGCTTCAACGCGATCTTTGGCCGGGGCCCTCGTGGGGGGTGCGGCCTGCTGCGGTTAGCCGAGCGCGATCTAGGGTGACCGCCCTGTAGCTGCGAAGACTGGCTGTGCTGTCTGGGCTGAGCTGGGCGCTGTGTGGCGGCTCGTGCAGGCGGCTGGTCACGTGAGCGACCTGCAACGGAGCTAGCGCAACGAGGCAGGAACAAGTTCATGGCCTGTGACGTTTTGTGCACCTCAGAAAACCGGTCGACGATGCCGTTCACTGCTGGGCCGAATAGACCGGAGGGAGAGAGAGGGGCGTCGAGGAAAACGGACTGCTCGGAGTCCCTCATGTCGGCCAGCGTCAGCCAAAGGTGCCTCTCAGACACAGTCAACGAGGCCATGCATCTCCCCAGGGCCTGAGCTGCAGACTTAGTAGCGCGAAGGGAGAGATCCGTCGCGCTCCTCAGGTCCGTAACGGCAGCTGGGTCCCGGCCTTTCTCATCCCACTCACGGAGGAGATCTGCTTGGAGGATCTGTAGCACAGCCATTGAGTGCAGTGCGGAGGCTGCTTGTCCGGCGGCGGCGTATGCGCGACCGATAAAGGCAGACGTGGTCCTGCAGGCTTTAGATGGCAGGGCAGAATTTGAGCGCCATCTCGCGGAAGGCGGGCAAAGGTGCACTGCGACAGCTTCCTCAACCTTAGGAATGGAGCTGTATCCCTTCTCGGCGGCGCCGTCCACCTGGGAGAGCGACGCAGAGACAGAGGAATGAAGCCTCGCGGAGAAAGGGGTATTCCAAGACTTAGCGAGTTCCGCGTGCAGCTCAGGGAGGAAGGGCGCGGGCCTGGAAGCGGGCGCTTGACGGCGGCGGCTTTGCAGAAAGCAGCCATCAAGCCTTTTGGGGGCGGGCTCCTGAGGCGGTGACCACTCGAGCCCGAGGCGGTCGACGGCCTGCGAGAACAGGCGCATAAGTTCGGCTTCCGCTCCAGGGCGTGTTCTCCCAGACTCCTGAATAGAAGAGGAGGCGGAGCAATGAGAGCTCGACCACTCCTCGCTATCCGAAGCTAGGATGGAACAGCTTTCTCCTGCGGCGAGTCCATCCGCGTCGTCCTCAGACTAGACGACAGGGCGGGCCGTAGCCGGCGGCTGTGCGTCGGTGAGAAGAGGCGGAGAGGGCGTCGGCGAGGGTCGAGGGAGGGACTCCGGCGAGCGCGTCGCGGCGGCAGCAGGCTCCTGCGGCCTTTGTGAACGGCGCTTTTTCTTCCTGCGCGGTGCATCAAAGGGCGGAGAGAAAGCTTCGTCTTTGAAGGCTTCGAGTCGAGCCCGCAGGGTCGACATCGGAAGGTCCTCACAGTGCTCACATCCTCCCCAAGAGAGGGCAAGAGCAGCATGTTCCTGGCCCAGGCAGAGAGCGCAAATAACGTGGCGGTCTCCGACGCTGAGAGGGGCCCTGCACGAGCCGCAAGTGGACCGAGGCATCTTTAAAAAGACGCCCGTGCTCTTTTAGATGCTTGGTAATGCAATGAAAAAGGATATGACGCCGGATAGCGTAGCTCGCTTCGGAAGGCTGAAGGTGGCGAAGGCGGCCGGCTTCCTCAGTCACTGTCCTAGCTGGCTTGTAGCTGTTTCGACGGCGGCGGCTTCTCAAGGTCCAGCGATGCGAAGAGCTTCGCTGAAGAGATGAAAATCAGAGAATCAGCCTCTGAGCCCCGCTTATATACGCTAAGCCACGCCCATTCTGGCGGGCTAGGACGCGGCGAGGGCGCTCGACGTGACGTCACGCCGGGCTCACTGATAGGCTGTGCAGTTCCCGCAGGGCAGCCTATGAGCGCGCTAGAATGCCCGCTCTAGGTCTGCTAGCTGCTGCACTGCGTTGACAACATATACAAAATTAAGGATAATTTTTGGCTTCAATATCTCGAGAAGATGAATCTTTCCCGTAGCGTAAGCTAAACTTACCCAATACGAGAGAACCTCTCGTAAGAGAACTACTCACTGCATGTAAACTAATTGTAACGTTTCATTGTGAATCAAATTAAAATATTCTTCTCTTTGCAAACGTAGGCAGAGGCATATAGTGACACATTAATTCAATAATGTTGCAAAGATATTGCATCAATCCATATGTTTCAATAGGCTACTAGGCTATTTGTTTTTCCTTACTCTTTATTCATTTAGGCTATTAATTCAGTTATTCATCATCTTCCGTCCTTCGCACTACTTGTGTAGCGCACGCATTCTCAGACCTGTCACCTGTCACTCATCATCATAGTGTAGGTGTTTGGAATCATTCCCGCGTTACAATCATCAGCCAATCAAGGTGGTCACTTCAGACAAGCTCGTGCATGAGTAATGACGTCATCCATAGCAACGAAGACTCACTCTTAGTTTAGAAGTTCTCATTTTTCTTTACTAAGAGTAGGTCTGAAAGGCGTTGTGAATAACTTTTAAGAGAAAACTCCTAGCTAAAATCTTTTAGTGCGATTTAGGAGTACTCCTAATGGTAAGATAAAATGCTTTGTGACTACGGCCCCTAAAGACCATACTGATGGTTTTGGGTAAATTGTATTGAGATGAGGGAATTTGTTCTATAACCACTAGATCCCAAACTTGACTGTCAGCTGAAATTATATTCATCTGATTTATGCCTGAAGATTTCACAGATACGTCTCTTTTGCATGTTTAGTTTACTTCAAAAACTTTATGCATCTTCGGCACAATAATGCATTTATAAACAAAAATAACATTAAAAAATGTTTTTCGAAGAGTGAATTTGATTTGCGTTTATTAGTAAATAACCACATATTACAATCACTGAATCGCAACATGTTTATCATATAATTAATTTTAATTTCATTTTAATTCCATGCAGAATCTCTTTGGGATTTTTATTGCACTTTAAATGAGACGATAACAGAACAAAGACCTTCATAATTAACTGCTTCAAAAACAAATGTTTGCACTTAGGCCTCTAATTTATTATTTTTCTTTTTTAATTAGTCTAAATTAGATGTGATTGAAATGCTCAGTATACCCATGTGGGTTTGTGTGAAAATGACTGTGCATTTATTTGTGTTTTATTGTTTTAGCTTTGAGACCTGAGGCCTCTGACTGACAGGGGCCTCAATCCGAGGGGCACACAAAAATAAGACAACAAACAAAACAAGTAATATTGATGCAAACAGACAAACGGTGCTTCAAATGTGTACCAATAATATTATATTCCAATTTGATTTAGATCAGCTCTCCAGTGTTTTGTTCCACTCTATTGAGTTTAAAAACAATGCAATAGCATTTGACAGAGTCTGTTTTCTCAACCATTGGAGACACACTGCAATTAAGGTTGAATTCCCAGGACAAACTGGTACATTAACTTTATCACAATATTGTTTAATGCTCAGTGGTCAATAAATAGTCCTGTGGTGCAATTATGCATGCGTCTCTTGGTAACGCATATATTCTCTTTTTAATGAATAGTAATCAGAGTAATAAATGCACTTGATTAATTTGTTAGCTGTAATTTATTGTCATTAAAAAAAGGGAAGTCTTCTAGGATGGCAAGGAACAATGGTGAAAGACAAAGCAATTAAATTGTCCATTTTTTTTAAAGGCATTTATACCATTAAAAGCTTTCTACTCCAAATTAGTTCTTTAGAATGTCTATTCATCAAAGAATCCTGGAAAAAAATTATATTTAATAAAAAAAAAAAAATAATAATTTCACAAAAACATGCAGCATTATGTGTAAAATATTGTGTTTTCAACACTGACAATAATACGAATTATTTCTTGAGCAGCGAATCAGCATAGAATGATTTCAGAAAGATCATGTGACACTGAAGACTGGAGTAGTGATGCTGAAAATTCCATACCATCACAGGAATAAATTACTTTTAAAATCTATTAAAATATAAAACAGTTAGTTAACTGTCACCCCCTTTTCTTTTATATACATGAAAATGCACATTTCGAACTTAAATTATTGTAATTCAAGAATGCTTTGGAATATAGACGTAAGATTTGTCTCGTTTTAAAGAAGACATCTGGCAGATTTGTATAGAAGTTAAATAAATTAAGAAAGTGAAACAGAAAAAAAAGTTATAGAAGTTTGAGTTTATGAAAATGTACAATGTAAAATGTTTAATTACTCATATTTTATATAAAATATATATTTTCAAAACCTGGGCGACTCTAAAACTGCAAAAACAAATCAAAGCCAAAAATCTGAACAAGTTGTGTTTCAAATTTTAGGTTGATATCTAAAAAAATGAGCTTTCAGTAAGATTTTGTTTGGGTACCAAACAGTAGCAGTACCAAACTTTTTCACTAGATGACAACCAAACTCCATTACTGCCCATATAAGGGCGCCTCCATTTCCATCTGTGTTTTGAGCAGGCACGTGCACACATAGACATCAAAGGGGGCTTGAGCACCTGCCCTTTTTATTCCTGGAGAGAAAGTGCCCTTTTTTCTGGGGTGCTTTTTTTTTTTTTACTTTTTGGAAAATAATATATTTCTGTTTGCGCACAGCTTCCATGTCAAACAAATATATTTATTGAATCAATAGTGTATCTAAATATTAGGCCAGGAGTTCTGAAGCGCTCCCTCTCTGAAGCGCCGATCAGAGTAAACGCGTCTGCTCCATAGACTGTAAAAAAGATGGACGACGCCCCTTCACTCTTTTCCATCGGAGAGAACTGAAGCCGCCAGAGTCCCGATATGGCGCTGACATCTTGGAACTTGAGTCTGCGCACTTGCGTTTTCGGGACCAGTCATGCGCAGTCGTGAGCAGGAAGTAAAGTCGCAAAATCAAGGCCCTGCCCTCACTCTAGCAGAATCAATCGCAAGCACACGCCCCTGCACTTTTCTTAAGTGGCCTCTGTCTGCTCCGTTCCTCTCCAATGATGTCTGCTGATTGCAGTACCTCGTTAAAATAAGGTAAATACAGCTACTAACCACATAGTCAACATTATTAAAAAAAGTCCGTTGGTGCTTCAGTGACGACTTCGCACAGAGAACCTGTCAATCACAGCTGTCAATCATGATGTCACAGCACCGTTTTTATAGCATCAAATAACTAACTAAAAACAAACTTATTCTAAAAAAAAAAACACTTGAAATTACATCAACGTGATAGAAACTACAGTAAATGACAGAAACTATCTTTGGGAAAAGGATATGTGAAGTGTAATTGAATTGTTTAGTTGGTCTCACGTCCCATTGAATAACATGGGGAGGCGGGGTTTATGACCTATACTAGGACCGGCCTCTGGGGGGCGATCGAGATGTTTTGGCTTCACTTTTGAGGGCTTGTGCGGCACGCTTGGTCTGCTCTAGTGAGCTTGCGCTGCGCTGCCGTTTGGACTTTGAGCCGAGCGGATAAACAGTCCGTGAGGCGCGTGCGGTTTAAATGAGGTTGGTTCCGCTTTTGGCACATAAACATTATATCGAACATTTATCAAACTCGATATTGATATCGAGTATTGACGATATTGCATCGAACTTGATATTGTTTTATTGAGAAAAATTATATCGCGATAATGAATTAATGAGCATATCAATTTAAGACGTGGCTAAATGTAATTTATGACCTTGTATGGAAAATCCAAATTTTTTTATGACTTTTTATGGCCTAAAATTCTTATTATTAAAGGGGTCATGACATGGTTTTTTGTTTTGTTTTATTATGTTTCCTTATGTGCAATTATAGTATTACTATAGTTCCCTTTCAAGGGAACTCGAGCTGCGTTTGAGACGCGGTGGGAACGCTCTGCGTGATTGCGTCATGAAGCACGTGTAAAATCAGTCCAATGGAAGCCCGATACGTCATGGGTGACGTCATAGACCAGGAAACTATAAAGCACCCTTGAAAACAGACCGCGACAGCTTCTGTAGTCTTCAGCAAGCGCTCTCTGTGATTCTGTCCTTGTCTATTTATTGTTGTTTGTCAAGCCCAATATATATATCACTATCTATCATTATGGCGAGCAAAGCAATATTATAGACGTTGTGTTGTTCCCTGCCCTCGTTACATCACGGGTGGGGACACACATCAGCTTTTTGTTGCTGTTTGGGAGTAGAGCATGCAACAGTCATTTCTCGAGGGATCTGACTGTGCATTGCGAGAAGCTGTCCGTGAGGACGCTCCGCTCCCGCCGGGCGTTCTTCGAGGAGGACGGTTCGGTTCGCGTTCCCCGAGCGGGTCTCTCTGTTGCCGAGGCTCGGAGACGGCTCGTATTTCGGGGTTCGAAAACGGATCTGACAGCGGGGGTTGGGACGGGCTCCGCCCTTTCTCAGCTTTCACATGCCAGATCTAGTGTGCTGTGATTTCCAGTTCCGAGGAATTGGTATCGTTAGTGTTTTGTTTTAAAAGAAGGAGAACAAAACAAATACAAATCTTTATAAAAAGGCAGATGTTTGAGTTTTCAATGAATACATTTTCCAGCTCATAACTCTGTTGAATAAAGAGGAGCTTTTTTAAAGAAAAAAAGGAGGTTTTATCTAGTGCTGTTGCCAGTTAAATATTTACTGGCCAGCTGAACATTATGAGATTGAAAATAAAGAAGAGTTTGTTAAAGATGAACTGTATCTTAAACAGGGAAAACTCTGTATCTCAGCCTCCTCGTCGGGGACTGTGGTTTTTCCCTATCTCCACACTGAGGTGTCGAGATCGTGGAATAAACCGGTTTGTATTTTATGTGTTTAATCCCCAGATGTCTGACTATAGTAATGTTTGGGTATTAAGTATCATAGTATGACATTGCCTCGGGTTAAAGAGACGCTTGCGAGCTTTCTCTCTCCCGAGTCGGCGTCATCGTTATTAACCCCGACGTTACCCACCAGCCATCTTAAATAATGAATACATTTTTTATTAGGCAGCACTGGTGGGTAAAGTATGTAAGGACATGGATGAATGTGAGGGGCGACACTCTGAGGAGGGTCGCAGCGCTGCCAGTTCGGTTGTTTCCTGCTGGTGGCCACAGAGTGATATATGTATGTATATATATATATATATAAGTTTTTCTGATATAAAGATAAAGGAAAATAAAGATATAATTATGTCTGTTCTTCTGGACGCTCCGCTTTCAAGAAAACTGAGATATAAACCATTCAGCGGCGTTCCAGAGGTTTCTTCCTCACCAATCTAATGTTCCTGAGACGGCCTATTAAGCTCCTCTCAGCACAAAGTGCAAAACAGAGCGTCGCCATTCGGGCTCCTCCGCAATTGAGGGGTACCTGGGTGGCGGTCGCAGTCTAGCCAGTTAGAGACATGCAAGATCTGAGGACTGTTTTATCTCTAAAATAGCTTTGACAAAGAAGAAGCCCTGACGCCGAGGCCATCAGGCTTCTAAGGGTGGTCCCCTCTGGGGTAGGGACGGTTTTGAGAAATCGTTTCTCCTCAGCGCCCTTTGGGGTGCGACTCTCTGAGGAGAGTACTGCCAGTTCGGTCGCAGTACTGCCAGTTCGGTTTCCCTGCCGGTTCGCCGTTTCAGTGCACCAAGGTGTCAGTGTCCCCAAACGAGCCTTCAAATAAGAAAAAAGAAGAGCAGTCAGTTCGGTTTCCCTGCCGGTTCGCCGTTTCAGGGCGCCGAAGTGCCTGCTTTTTTCAACGATCCTCCGAGGAGGGTCGTAGGAGCTAAGCTAGTTAGAGGTAGGCAAGATCTGAGGACTGTCATCATCTCTAATAAAGCTTAGACAAGAAGTCCTGTCGCAAGAAAACGAGGCTATCAGGCTTCTGAGGGCTCCTCCGGGGCAGGGACGGTTTTGAGAAATCGTTTCTCCTCGGCGACCTCTGGGGTGCGACTCTCTGAGGAGGGTTGCAGCGCTGCCAGTTCGGTTGTTCCCTGCCGGTTCGCCGTTCAGGGCACCGAGGTGTCAGCGTCCCCATACGATCCTCCGAGGAGGATCGTAAAGCGGTCAGTTCGGTTGTTCCCTGCCGGTTCGCCGCTTCAGGGCACCGTAGTGACTGTTCAACCAAGGGACGGTTTTGAGAAATCGTTTTTCCTCTGGGGTGCAACTCTCTGAGGAGGGTTGCAGCGCTGCCAGTTCGGTTGTTCCCTGCCGGTTCGCCGTTCAGGGCACCGAGGTGTCAGCATCCCCATACGATCCTCCGAGGAGGGTCGTAGAATGGTCAGTTCGGTTGTTCCCTGCCGGTTCGCCGCTTCAGGGCGCCGTAGTGACTGTTCAAATAAATCCAGAGGCCAGTCTTGAGAGACTGGTTCCCCTAGTAAATTTCTGGCAGCGTGGAAACTACTGCCACATATTTCTCAGTGGGTCCTGCACACTATAGAAAAGGGTTTCAGAATTCAGTTCGGTTCTCGTTCGCCCAGATTTCTAGGGGTCCTCCTTTCATTGGTGGACTCCGAGCAGGCTTTGGTTATGGAGCAGGAAGTACTGTCACTTCTGCAAAAGGAGCTGTAGAAGGGGTTCCTCCTCCCAGCAGACAGCCATTACTTCATTGTTTCCGAAAGAGGATGAGGTGTTTCCCGAGGTTTGCTTTCGGGGGTGAAGCATACCATTATTGGGTTCTTCCATTCGGCCTAGGTTTATTACCCCACACCTTTACAGTATGCGTGGATGCAGCTCTGGCTCTTCTGAGACTCCAGGGCATTCGCGTATTATACTACATCAATGATTGGTTGTTCCTAGCTCAATCTGAGTTTATGGCAGTTCGGCATCGAGATGTCGTTCTGTCTCATTAAGGATGTTGGGGTTGCCTCTCAACGCCAAGAAGAGTGTGCTCTGAGGACCACTTTTCTAGGTGTAGCAATTCTACAGCCGTAATGGGGTATATCTAGGCCAGTCACTCACTGTGAAACAGTTTCAGACGGGTGGGTCTCATGGCAGTTGCGTCCAACGTTTTACTTTTGGCCTTCTGTTCATGAGACCCCTGCAGTGGTGGCTCAGGACCAAGGGGTTTTCTCCGAGGGGAAATACGTTTTCGCATGATCAAGGTCACGCGGCTATGCCTTCGTGCTTCGGTCATGTGGAAGAACCTTGGTTCCTCGCCCAGGCCCAGTGTTGGGGGCTTCTTGTCGACGCATATTGCTATCGACGTATGCTTCCCTCACAAGTGGGGGCGATCATGAGTGGTTGCTCGGCGAATGGCGGACAACACACTGATGGTCTCGTATATCAGAGCAGATATCCTGTTGAGGCAGGGGCTGAGGCCCAGGGGATTGGAGACTTCACCCCGAGGTGGTGGAGCTTCTTAGGGAGAACTTTGGTCTAACTAAAGTCAAGTCGACCTTTCACATCGTTTGTACAACGCATTGCTCTATATGGTTCCCCCTCACGCAGCCAGCTCTTCTCGGACTGGATGCGATGGTGCAGGTGTGGCCGAGCCTGCACCTGTACGCATTTCCCCCGATATCTATGCTCCCGGAGGTTCTGGAGAGGGTTCGCCGGGAAGGGGCTCATCTGCTACTAGTAGCCCCATACTGGCCGACTCGAGTTTGGTTCTCGGACTTTGTCTCTTCTGGACGGCTCTCCCATGGAGATTCCGTTCAGGAGGGACCTGCTGTCCCAGGCAGGGGGCACGATATTTCACCCTCGACCGGAGTTGTGAAAACTGTGGGCCTGGCCTCTGAGGGGGCCAGGCTCATAGAATCCGGTCTCTCGACTGAGGTCGTTGAGACCATTCTCCATTCCAGAGCCCCTTCCACGAGAAAACTGTATGCGCTGAAATTGAAATTGTTCTCCACCTGGTGTGGTGAGCGTCAGTTAGATCCTGTTAACTGCCCTGTTGGTTCAGTTCTCGATTTTCTGCAAGACCGTTTCTCTGCTGGATTATCTCCTTCCACCTTAAAAGTTTATGTGGCGGCTATATCGGCCTACCATACCCCTCTGGGGGGTACTTCTATTGGGAGAGATCCTCTGATTACTCGTTTTCTCCGTGGTACATTGAGGTTGAGACCTGCACTGCACTCCAGAGCACCGGCTTGGAATTTAGCCATTGTACTTGAGGGTCTGGCTCTGGCTCCGTTCGAGCCCATTGAAGAGGTTTCAGAAAAATTCCTCACTTTGAAAGCTTTATTTCTCCTTGCTATTTCATCTATCAAGAGAATTGGAGATTTACACGCCCTGTCGGTTGCTCCGTCATGTTTGGAATTTGCACCTGGTATGGTGAAAGCATTTCTATACCCTAGACCGGGTTATATTCCTAAGGTCCCATTCATTGTTGGGGGCCCAATAGTGCTGTAGGCCTTTTATCCTCCACCTTTTAATACCCCAGATCAGGAACAATTGAACCTGTTATGTCCAGTTCGGGCATTGGATGCCTACGTTCACAGAGCTGCCCTGTGGCGTAAGTCAGAGCAATTATTTGTATGTTTTTGGTCACTCAGAAGAGGGTGCCCTGCATCTAAACAGGTTATGAGCAAGTGGATAGTCGAGGCTATTTCACTAGCTTATGAAGCGGCCGGTCAGCCTTCACCTATGGCTGTACGGGCCCATTCTACTAGGAGTATGGCGGCCTCTACGGCCTTAATTTCGGGGGTTTCCCTTCCTGATATTTGTAATGCGGCAGGATGGTCCTCTCCGCATACATTTGTCAGGTTTTATGACCTTGACCTCTCCACTCCAGGGGCTAGGTTGCTTGCTTCTTAGTGTGCGCAAGGACTTCACACAGAACAGGCATTTGTCACTATGGCGTAGTGGGTATGGGGTTCCCACCGCGTCTCAAACGCAGCTCGAGTTCCCTTGAAAGGGAACGTCTCAGGTTACGTATGTAACCCTGGTTCCCTGAGAGGGAACGAGACGCTGCGTTTGCCTGCCATACTTCCTGCATGCCCTGATCGACTTGCTTCAGACTTTTTCAGAAGCTGTCGCGGTCTGTTTTCAAGGGTGCTTTATAGTTTCCTGGTCTATGACGTCACCCATGACGTATCGGGCTTCCATTGGACTGATTTTACACGTGCTTCATGACGCAATCACGCAGAGCGTTCCCACCGCGTCTCAAACGCAGCATCTCGTTCCCTCTCAGGGAACCAGGGTTACATACGTAACCTGAGACGTTTTTTGTACAAGAAAACTTTAAAAAAGTAGTGATTTATGACCTTTTCCCCACCTGTTTCTCCCCCTCTGATTCAAACAGTCTGTTTTGGAGGTGTTTCCCCTTTAAGAGTTCAGTGTTAACGCCCATTGTTATGATTGGCTAACGTTAGTGCTGCTTATGCATAAATTATTAACGTTAATCATTTTGTATCAAATGTAGGCTACACAATGCTCCGCCACGTGAAACTTCGGTCTTCCGTTCTTTTACCTTCGTGTCAATTCTCAATTGATTTTGATTCATATGCGCGAGGGAGAGAGAGAGGGAGAGCATGACAGTTTGAAGGCGCGCGCGGCCGGGGCTCTCTCTCTCTCTCTCTCTCTTGTCGTTCTTTCAGTAACATGCGCCCTGTCACACTCATCTACATCACTCACCGAACAAATAAGGCTTTGGCGGGCTGCATATGCTGCAAATAAACTGCATCCAACTGCTTTCCCTGACGTCTGGATCGTTCGGCAGCATTCAAACAAGTTGTTTGTCCACAGCCAGGAACCGCACATCTGCGTGGCATCACAGTCATCTTGTAAACAGACCCACTCGCTGCACTTCAACGCATGCGATGATGTCAAATGAGGCGTAGTTGTCTTGCGCTGGAGGCGGTCATATGCAAACGACTGGTACGTCACTTCGCACCGTGACGTCACTAAGTTCAGAGGATCTAGAACGAGCTGTATTTAGAGCTTGATTAAATAAATGGTTCGTTTATAATGAGGAGGACGTCTTAAGCTATGAAACTTGCAGGAGGTTTTAATGGTACAAAGACCTCTTAAATACCAAAAGATCAAGGCAAATTTGGTTTCTCATGTCATGACCCCTTTAAAGTTAATGACTTACATACATCAAGGGTCTTTCCCCCTGAAATGTAGAAATCTAAATTGGTGAATTTAGAAGAAATCTACAGATGCATCAGATGGAGGATAGTAGGTTTAAAACAAACTCCATCTAAATGTGGATTTTTTATTTGATGATGATGATACAGTCCTCCCTCAAATGTGAAACTAAGTCTATGTCACCATCATGTGTATCACATATATACTTGATTGAAACTAGTAGCATAGAAAACATGCACATTGTGGCATGGTTTCCTTTGCTGCTCTATAAACCTGAATACTAAGGAGACCATGGTTTCTGTGTGAACTGATTATTTTGTAGACATCTTTTGAAAATGAAACAATTGCGTGAGTTGTGTTAATATATTTTTTGTTTAAAAAAAGTAAAAAAAACTTAATTATGAGAAGTGCCCTTTTTTTCACCTGAGCCCTTGCCCCTCAAAATGTCTGTGCACGTCCCTGGTTTTGAGTGATATGAACCATTATTTCCACAATTTACAATTTATGAAGTAGACATCTAGAAGTAATATGAGAAGTTTGGCAGATTTTGATATGAATGCAACCTCTAAGAAACACATAAAAATAACAAGTATGTGCATTATAGCTTGCTGCCACATCACAAATGGTGAATCTATATTTTTTTTCTTCATATTTAAAAAAAAAATCAGACCTTTTTTTCTAAAATTGAATGGATGCTATCTTTTGAACTCTTGGCATGAAAGGTTTTCCCATCTTTCATGATTTTTCACGTTCATCACTATTTCAAAATAAAGGTCTAAACCAGGGGTCGGGAACCTTTTTTGACCAAAGAGCCATTTTTTCATTTTTGGTTAATGCATTTTTCCAAAAGAGCCACAGTAAAATAATTATATAATATTATTATTAAAGACGTGCTTTTTTTCAATAAAATTTCAACAGCATTAGGCTAAAAACAAACAAATATTTAGCAAAGTTTCAATATTAGTGAAGGGCTTTCACTGTGAGGTTGAGTTGTCAACTGATGAGCATAAATCCTCTCTGTCTGCATGAGAGAGAGAGAGAGAGAGAGAGAGAGAGAGAGAGAGAGAGAGAGAGAGAGAGAAACACAGTACTTACATTTACTGTGTTTACGTGAATACTCGACTTGCCATTTTTATGTATTTCTGTATTTATTTGGCCGTTTAGGTGCGCAACCGAAGACAAAGGCTATGCTTTTCCGTGTTGCGCTCGGCGCGCGCACACAGCATCCTGCCAGTAATTCCGTTCTCTTTCGCGACTTATCGCACTTTTAATATTTCTTTTCAATATAAAGCACATCCTGCTCTTTTTTTCATTCCTTCAATTTTTGTTATTAATAAATTAAAACAGAATCTTTAACTGAAATCTGCGTGGATTATCAAAAATACGACCCATTTATCATGTGTCATAAAGGGTTTCAGCGGCAAAAGTGAAAGTATTAAAGTTTACAGCCTTCTTTTACGTTTTTTGCTGCTTTTCGCCATTAGGCCTACCTTAAACAAGCTGCAGCTGCTTGACTCCCAGTGCAGGAGCTGTAGGTTATCACAGAGACAAGTTGATTGCTCTGATGACTCGTAACACTCGCGAGCGCGACCAGCACTGAATACGCTCTTTTGCCGGTACAACATGAATATACTTATTATCATAAACGTTTAACTAACTTCGGTAGACTGTGCTACAAGGGAATTTTAACTGGCAGATTTTTCTGCAGAGAGCCGATCTGTATTGATGTGTCTTATTTTTTTGTTTCGCTCGTTTGTTGGTAAAGGGTGAGAGACCTCGCGAGCCACATGATTTTTGCCAAAGAGCCAGGTATGGCTCGCGAGCCATAGGTTCCCGACCGCTGGTCTAAACACACCTTAGGAGTATGAAAATATTCTTGTTGCAAATTGATAAATTACGGCTCCTCTGTAATTTATTTTAAAAATGTAATGGATTTGGGCCCACCGGTGGGCCTGTGACACTTAACAGGTTAAAACATTTAAACAATCTTACCCCAAGGTCCTTACCCCAAACTTCTGAATGGCAGTGTCCATACAATAGATAGAATAGATTTTTACAAAAAAAAGAGAGAAAATTTTCAATGTTAAATTATTTTATCATACAATAATAAGTAAGCTGTTCTCACTCGATTTACTATATACAATAAACATTATGTTGATTCCCCTGACCCTGAATATGTGGTTACATCCTTGTTCTGTTTTGTTTTGTTTTGTTCACTTTGTTGATGTTCTTTTTTTTTTTTTTTTTTTTTTATCAAATGGAGCTTTCACTGTCATGAAATAAAAGGCCAAGACAAATAAAACAGAAATAGTCTAAACCTTAAAAGGAGAAAATGATTATCTAGTTGTCAAAACAACTCTTTGCTGTCAACTTCAGAGAAAAGTGTGTGCTCTTGATTGCTTTGGCAATTTGCAGAGCTTCACTCAGTGGAACAGACATTTTTAAGCAGATCAAAAATGCATTGAACAGGAAGCACTGCGAGGGAAAGAGTTTGAAAACTTGTATTTGATTTGATTTCCTATTAGTCAGGAAAATAGGTTTCTCTAATCACGAAAGGATTTCGAATGACCATCAGATGGTCTGGTGAACTTTTCAGAAAAGAATCGCTTCGAAAACTGATATTCAAATAGAAAACAGAACATGGTGTCGTTTCAGAGATTGCCAAATAAGAGAAAGTTTTAAGTTAAAAGAGCGAGAGATTAGATTAAAGTGCAACATACTTCCCTTGATTTAGTGCAGTTGAAATGCAGAACCATTAAGACGCAATGAGATCAGACACTGATACATACAGAGATGGGCACCAAAAAATAGCCGACCCCAAATAATGGGATCAGACCGGACTGCAACTTGGGATTGAATTATGACCCTGCCATTTAAGCTATAGGGATTTCATTTTTCACAGCCACAGGCCACTTCATAATTGAGTTTTTTATTACTCTTAAAAAAAATAAAAAATAATTTTTAATTCTAAAAAAAAAAACCAAATAGATAAATTAATCAAATTGATAATACATACAATTATAAATCATAATATAATAGGACTGTTTGTATAAGTGTTAACAACTGCTAAGTGAAATTATGATATAGGTTTACGAAAATACTATAAACCAGTGCAATTTCCTTACTCACAGAAAAATCTTTTTTTTTTTAATAAAGACTCATATCGGTTTCTCTTCTTTGTAGTCTGACAAAAAGACAGAAAGAAAAGGTCAATGTGATCTCTTTCATAAAAGAATCACTCAGCTCTACTTTCATTTTCACAGAGGTTTATGCTTTGCTTCACTGTTACAGAACATCTTACATCTTGAGTCTTTTATTTCAAACCTTGGATGAATTGATTTACAATATGAAGTGTACAATGTGCATATTTTAACTGCAGCACCTCCTTTGTTTCAGTCGAGGACTTTCTCAAGAGAGATACAACAGTATTATGTAACTGAAAATATTGTGATATATGATATATCCCAATATTAAATAGGAGAATAAGAGAACTGAGAAAAGAGCTTTGGTTGTCATATGAATTTCTTTATATTACATTTTCAAAACAACTTGTTGACTGTTTATCACAAATAAATGCTGTATAGAAGTTTTTAAAAGACTGCAGTTTTCTTATTTGACTAAAGGCTCATTCACACCAAGAACAATAACTATAAAGATAACTATATTAGCGTCCAAAACAGTGCACAATAACATTCTATTTATAATTGCATGCTGCATTTATGTCGTCTGTTGCTTTAAATGCTCAAGCGCTTTAAATTCAGATGGATTTTGTTTGGCTGTTTAATGTTTTTATCGTTCATAAGTGGGAAAAATGTTGCGAAAGGGATTCCAATGTTATAATTTCCCAGTGCTGTTATCGTTATAGTTGTAGTGTGCTATTTTTTTACATTTAGAATGATTTTTAAAACTATATGGTTATCGCTATCATTACAGTTATCTTCATTGGTGTGAACCGGCCTTAAAACTCTAATTCTGATTTCATGGTCTATAACCTTGCAGAACTTAAAAATAAAGATCATTGAGTGAGAATCCTCAAGTGAAATACTCATTAAGACTCATTAAGTTATTCGTTTGACCTCCCTGCAAAGGTTAGTAGACATGGAGGCCACAGTAAAGTGCTGTTTTAAGGGAGCACTTCTGGTTTAGGATTATTGAGCCACTTGTCAATTGCTGTAGTCACCTCATGAGTGAGTTTTCACACTCAGTAGAGCAGTGAGCTCTCCTCTGACAAATCAAGACCCATTCAGCTGGAAACAGCATCACCTACTCAGTGCTAAAAGTGCAAAGTCTACAAAGGCAGAGCATCAAGGTCCAAAATTACGTAAATGACTTCATCCACTAGATGAACTGTTGAACTTACAACCTTGAGATATAAAGAGCGGAATGTTCAAAGAATAGTCAAAAGATATATATATATATATATATATATATATATATATATATATATATATATATATATATATATATATATATACAGATGATGAACAATGATTACTGATCAAGGTTGCACTTTATTTTACAGTATGTGCACTTACATGTACTTAGAGAGAAAGTACTGGTTAATAGGTAACTACATGGGTTAAGGTCAGGTTTTAGGGGTATGGTTCAGGGTTAGTACCTTGTTATTACCCTGTTATTGTAACAACTATAATAGGTACAGAAAGTAAGTACATGGGGAACAGGCAAAATACTAATATGCTCTACAGGTAATACATCAGTCATGAAACTCTAGAGGGCGCAGGCTAATAAGTACTTTACATGCAATCACAACATTAGCACATTATACTGCTGATTCTGCAGCTAATGAGATTGCTTGCTCAATATTTAAAGGGTTAGTTCACCCAAAAATGAAAATTAAGTCATTAATTACTCACCCCCATGCTGTACCAACCCCGTAAGACCTTCGTTCGTGCGTCGTGGAAATCTCTTGAAGTCTCGTTTCAGGCCTACAAGGAAGAAAAGGAATAGTCGAATAAAGTCGTTATTTTTGTTTGTTTTTTCGCACAAAAAGTATTCTCGTCGCTTGATAAACTTATAGTTGAGCCACTGTTGCGACATGGAATATTTAAACATTTTCTTTAGTGACTTTCTGGGCCGTCAAGTGTCATTCCCTTAGGGAGCCTATGTAGCAGTCATGCACCTCTCAGATTTAATCATAAATATCTTCATTTGTGTTCCGAAGACGACCGAAGGCCTTACGGGGTTGGTACAGCATGGGGGTGAGTAATTAATGACTTAATTTTCATTTTTGGGTGAACTAACCCTTTAAATAATTTGGTTTAGAGTTCATCTGAAACCCTCCACCTCCCCCAGCTCCATCTTCCTAGGTTCTCTACAGGATTTATGTATGTCTATTGTGGGGACATGACCAGAACGAAGGCAGTAGACACTGATTGCAGTCAATTTGACTTCTTTATTGACTTTAGAAAAATAATCATAAATCAAAATAACATCAACAAAGACACTGAAGGTGACCCTCCTCACGGTGGTCCCTCACCAGAACTGACTAAACAGACAAAAATAAATTCCTTTATACTGAAAGGTTCAACCATTTGATAATAATAGGGAATTTAACAAATATGTACACATACATAACACAAATACACTTAAAATGAAAATAATATTCAAAATACATTAACATCAATTATACAAGGAAAGTAATACAAATAATAAACAATACATTCCTACATACTATAAAAATAAACACAATAAAACAATGAAACAATAATCCCCTGCTCACACTGGGAAATGGACTGTGCCTACACTACCCAGAATTCTTAGGGATGGCATAAAATGAGGAACAGGAAAGCCGAACTTCCTCCTAAACCCCCACCCCCGGAACCATGCTGCAGACATGAACCCCGAAGGTGAGTTTTGAAAATGAGGATATAAACTAATATTGTTGTAAATTCTAAATAAACAAAATAAAGAAATACAACTCTTGGTGTCTTTTGTCATCAGCCTAATGTGCACCTTAGACTAGAAAAAGTTACCAAACTCACTTAACCAAACAATGAAAAACAAACATTTATACAAAACATATAAACCAAACAAACAGGGCATACACTGCAGTCAGGGGTAACTTATGACATTGTCACATCATTCATGCAGCAGTGGCATATCTCACATGCTCACAGCAGTATGTCTGTGTATCTATTGGCAGTAGCATGTCCTTCTTGCTCTGCAGCAGCATGCATTGCAGATCTACTCGCCAAGACCAAATACATTAACATGACCATATTCTTTATCATGCCAAAACTACTTCAAGAGATATCACGATTGAACATTATTTACCCAGTTGCAGTGGGATCCAAATATCTAAATGGACACTTTGCTATTCCATGGACAACAGAAGAGGTGCTATAATACCCAAGTGGACTTCTGACTTGGGACAGTAATTCACTGGTTTTGGTGAACATGTTGCTAAAGAATTTCAATCTGTTAGCTTGCAGGTTGTGCTAACATGAGTGAACTTAATTAGCATGTGAATCATTTTGAGAATGGTGTTGCTATTAATCTAAGCGTGAGATATCTAGAGTTTTCATGACTGCTGTTAGTACAACACAATGTTAAAAATGGACATACTGTATTTGATTAGTAATGTAGAAACAATGCAGAATTTTTAATATTTTCAATTTCATAAATATGTGATTTTATTTTCTTACTCCTAAAACTTTTGGCTTATTTACAAATTTAAATGTTCAATGTGATCTCAGACTGTTGAATCCCACTAGAGGCAAGGTCAATGAATAGAAACTAGTGGAGGTTGCACTCCATACATATGTGATGAGATTCCATATAATTTTACAAATGCTCTTGGAAACATTTGAAACATATTTCTCTCACATGCGTGTACATTCATGTGCTATTTTTTTTCTTGCTGTCTAGAACAATTATTCAGTCATCAAGGGGGAACAAAAAAAAAATACAAAAAGCTGTAAAACTGAAATGGATGTTCATCACATCGGTGTAGAAATGCCTCTAATTCAGTGAGAACATGATCCTGTGGTAGGCATGGGAACAGGAACCATACAAGACATTTTCAACCAGTCATTTGTGCAGCAATCATAGCCCAAGACATTATTTTCCAAATTACCCTCTCTTATGTCTTGTGATATAAAATGTCTGGGTAGAATCAGGATATGATGACATTGCCCCAGAGGCTGACCCTTCCCAATTAGACAAAGACGATAAAAAAGGAAGGATGGGAGAGGAGAAAGGGAGGAAGGAAGAAAGGAAGGGAGGAAGGGGGAAAACACATTTTGAGTATCAGTGAATTGTGTTTTATAGAAATCGTGAATTTAAATCCTTCAATATTCAGCAATATTCAGGGGATATAAAAGATGACTGAAATGCCAAAGTATTTATTGAGTGTCCAGTTATGCTATTTGTTAAAAAAAGAGAGATGGAAAACACGGTCAATAAACAGATCCAACAGATATAAAATAATAATAATAATAATAAAACAGTAGATCCAACAGAAAACAAATAGAAAGTCTTGGCATTAATTAAACTTTCTCTTTGGTGTTATAACTTTTATACCACATTGAACATAACTTTCACAGCTTTGATACCACATTGAAAGTTTGATGATAGAGTGTTATAATACTATTAAACAGTATAAGATCAACATGACCTCTGACTGCGGGAGCTTCAGCTTATGTTTTTTGTCAAGTGCCTTCGGAAGACGAGACTTCATTGAAAGATAATATCAGTGTTGGGTACAGTGTAGTATAAGCCACTTTGAAACTAGCTTTATACATCCCACACATAATTCCAAGTAGCTCAATACAGTCAAGCTATTGAAAGCATAATTACTATAGCTATGCCTATATGCTAGAAGCTAATAAATAAAGTAGCTAAGTACACTGAAGGTTCTTAAAGGCACAATATGTTGCTTTTTTTTCGCCACAAGAGGGCGCAGTTTCCAACAATAACAAAGGCGTAGGTTTATGACGCAGTGATGAGCGGAATGATGGGACTTGCTGTCAAGCTGATGGATCTAATAATGTTTATGGATGAGTAAAAACATCCATGTGTTTTAACATTACAATGGTGTGAAACAGGTCGCGATTGCTAAAGAGACAGATATCACACGCGAGGCCCGCGGATATAAAGGAATAAGGACATTTCATTCTACCGAACTACCCGCAAATGCTGGATTACTCACACAGATCAGTTTATTAGACGAATTAAACTTGTGAGGTAACGCAGCGCTGCTTCACGTGGTCTAACATTACACTATCACACTAAACGGCATTTAAATGTGTGTTGAAAGTTAAAATGTTATACTACGTGTTAGTTCGTTTGCTATATGAAACTAGCAGTAACGTTAAGCTAGATCAACATTAGAATAACATACTGACCATATTCTAACATTTCATCATGTTGAGCTAATGTTATATAACATTGATTTGTTTTATGTACATTTGCTCACCTGTCTAATAAAGCTGTCAAGTCGTGACTCGTGAAGCTCTGTCGAGTCCAAGTTAGTCGCGGACATAGAGCTCTCGGCATCTCAAAAACGCCACGCTGATATTGATCCTCATTTTAGTTCTCCTTGTTTGTCCCAAAGTCTGCCTGCCATGGTCTATGTTTGAAAGAAACAAGAACTGTGTGCCGCTAAACGTACGCAGTTGTCCACGTCTGTCGCCATGGTTACGTCATGGCTATGGCAGTATGAACGGAAACCGAGGATAGCGCGGATATTGCGTCATTGACATTTTTTTCCGGGATGGCCACTTATTTAAAATTGGAATTTCTCTGAAATAAAAAATCTTTGGAGACTTTTGGGATATTGTAAGTACACAACTGCAGGAAATATATCACATTGTGTAAGTGATTTGTGGATATTTTATTACAAAATTCCTAGATATTGTACCTTTAAGGGGAATGATAATATATTTTTAAACGTAAAGGCTAACTATCTAATGATAGAATTTATCATTTAAACAGAGTCATCAAAAACAAAGTGATTTGAATGAACAAATGATCTCAATTAAGGTGACAGAACTAACTTAAACAGGTATACTCACTAAATAAACCGGTGTAGTGACTCTGCAGGAACTACTAGATCTGCCATTATTTTAAAGTGAAAAACATATATTTTTTACTTTAAAATAATAGTTCAGATCACTAGTAGTTCTCGAAGAGTGACTTTAGGCAACATTTGCATTTTATGACCATGTTGTGAGTAAAAAAGACAATTGCTCACACTTCAGAAACGTTAATGTTGTAATTGGTCATTTAATTGGTAATTAATAATGCTATTAACAGTGGACCATTATACTAAAGTGTTACCCTTTATTTCGGTAGTCCACTTTAGACATTCTACTGACTAAGTAACTTTGCAACTACATGTCAACTACCAGTCATTAAAGTATTAGTAGACTGTCTGCTTAATATCTGCTAACAATTCATTTTGATGCTCCCCCAACAGACATTCTACTGACTATAAGTAACTATAAGTGCGAACATAAATAACAAGCGAATAAAGTGGTCATGGATAAAGAGTGCAGTCAAAGGCGAGCCACGCTGAGGAGAACAGTGACAGGTGGGTAAAAAAGATATGGGAAGGGGTCGGCCCATCTGTCATCTTTAGATGGCTCAGCTGTTCAAGGGGCTGATGATCCCTCTCTCAAATCCCACTCCAGTTGAGAGCTTGGCATCTGGACAGAGATAGGAAGGGGTGAGGCAGCGGTTCCTCCAAGATACCCTTATGACTAAAAACAGTAGGTTAAAGCTTAACCACTAAGCTTTAACTCAAAATTACTCTTGTGTATAAACAACACTTGATCTGTAGCATACTTTTAAAAAGAGCACTCATTACAGAAATAATATACTTTAAAAGTGTGAAATTAATGGTCTCAGACTTAATGGCATGTTATTTACAATTAAATGAAAATGCATTATATAGTTTACATGTATATTAAATGCAAATAGATGAACTAAAGAGTGCTTTTTTTTTATTTTTATTTTTTTTACCAACTTAAGAACATCTTTATGGCCCTGTTTCACAGACGGGCCTTAGATTAAGCCAGGGTTAGGCCTTAGTTTAAGTAGGACATTTAAGTATAGTTCCCTTTCGTTAGGGAACTCCTACGTCTCGTCGGAGGAGTTTCCAACGAATTGGGATCACGCTAGGGAGACCAATTGCCTTCGAGTGAATTAAAACGAGCCAATGAATATTGGCATGCAGGATCTGCATTCCGCGTCCCGCCTATCCTTCCCAGCTAACAATTTATGGTTCCCAGAACGTTCTGGGAACGTTAGTTTTTGGTTGCGGGAACGTTCCCTTAAGGTTATGGTTTTGGTTAGGTTTTGGTTCCCATGGAAAGTGTTCTTAACGTTCAGGGAACGTTAGTTTTTAGTTACATTGCAACCTTTAGGCAACCTTTAGGGAACGTTCCCCTAACGTTCTTTTTTACATTCTCCTAACCTTTAAAAAACTTTAACAACAATGGTACCAATTTTATTATTACTTTAAACTGTCTGTGCATGAGCAGGAATGAATTATTATATATTAGCATGAATGAATGAACGAACAGGAAAACTTGATGAGATTTAAAACTTTAATATAAAATGAAAATACATAAAATATAAAAGGCCTAAAAAAATAATACAAGAATCAGAGTCAGTTTTATACAGTTTTAGTATACAACTATTAATATGACATAATATCAATACAAGTAAAAATGGAGTGGGATGAAGAGTGCAAAGTAATAGTGCAAATGTAGTGTGCAAGATGCATATTGGAATGATAAAGTATGTAATGTGTAGGTGAATGGCCAAAGTGGCAAAAATACAATAATAAAAAAAGAGCTTCATGGTTCTGAAGGCTCAGTCCTTCTCAGCTGGCCTAAAAAGAAAGAAACAAAAGTTTGATATGTCATACTAAGAATGAACACGTTGACAAAAGCAAGACAAATTGCTTTACCAACAACCCTGTTTTTTATGATCACAAATATTGATAGTTTTCCCATTCCATTGATTATTATGAACATCACATAGAAGAATTTCAATTTACCATCTGTGTGGGGCAAACTTTAGCACTTGCCCAATCAAGTCCTCCGCGTCTGCTGCAGTCAGCGCGGGGACGTTTTTCTGGGAGGCCGCTAGAGTAGAAGTCAAAATGAAGCATAGTTACAAGTCAAATTAAAACCTCCAAGCTGAGCATAATATTGATGTGAACAATAAAATATCACCTGCCTGTTATAACCCTGCAGATTGTCAGGTCCTGGAAGGCCTTCTTTGCCTTTCTGCCCCGCAGACTATACTGTTTTAGCACGTCATTGGTTGCCACTCGCCAAAGCATGCGACGGATGGCAGTACCTCTGGTCGAACCTCCAAGGGTTGTCAGGAAAAGTTGCTGTAAAACATATAGAAATACAAATTATACATGTAGAACAAAGTGGAGAGCTTGTACAATCTCATTTTGTAAGAGCCGTCAGTTCAGTTATAATGATATTTGAAGTTATG
This sequence comes from Tiaroga cobitis, assembly GCA_030578255.1. Classification (NCBI taxonomy): domain Eukaryota; kingdom Metazoa; phylum Chordata; class Actinopteri; order Cypriniformes; family Leuciscidae; genus Tiaroga; species Tiaroga cobitis. Next base: position 25,813,628 of record CM060592.1, read on the forward strand.
CAATTATATAGTGTTAATCTTAGGGCAAGACTATGGCCACTTAATTACCATTTTGTCTCTCCTCTCCTGTTGACCGAGACTCCTGTCGAACTCCTCCAGCTCTGTGACTGTTGAGCAGGGCGACAGCAACATGTCATCGACTGGAGCAGAGGGAGGTGACTGGGAGCTCCTTAAGAGCATGAGCAGCTCATCCATCTTCTGCTCCATCTTCTCCTCAAATGCGTCCATCTGCTGTGCCATGCGGGTAACGGATGTCCTCACGGCTATGGAAAAATTATTGGTGTTAGTTTTAGTTATACATTATATACTTGCATATGTGAACAACTTAAGTGAGTCTTCTTACCTCTCTTTTCCATCTCCATGGCTGAGCCACCTCCCTCTGTGTGATGAGTTCTGCTGTTTACAACAACAAAAAAGTCAAGTTACTCTCAAGTTCCTTGTCATGAAATTGTATTTAATTGGAAATGGAAAATTGAAAGCCACTGTACCTTCAGGCTGAGCTTGCGTCACAATAGACCCATTCAATTCTGGGTGACTGGCTGGTTTTCTGTGTGGTGTTGACTCATCTAAAAAGAAAGTAGATATGAATATTGGTCAGTTCATTTATGTCAGGTTTCTTGCACATGGCCAAAAAAAAACAACTTACATGCAGGTGGTGGAGGCATCTGCAGACCTGAAAAAAGGCAGGAAGAGACAAACACATCAGAACAGTCACATGATATGCACCAGGTTGAATGTCAGTACTCAGTAGTTCCATGGCAGGAAATATGACTCTGGTTTCTTAAATGCATGCATAAATGTTAACTTACGGACAGGGCTTCCAGACACACACTCTGTCCTGGAATGCTTTCTTGCTTGTGGAACAGTTTAATCTGAAATAAAAGACTAAACAATTTGTACAGATTACAAAAATAAAATTTGAATGGTGTAAATAATTCCTTCTGTACTTTTTTGAGAGCCAGTAGCAGAACAAAGCAGTATTTCCATACAGAGAAAACTATTATTTATTTATTTATTTATATATAGTATAGCAGCAATAGGTCACCTGTACTGAGCCAGATTTTCTTAACTGTATATTTGGCCCAGAAGTACCTGAGTGAACCTTGTGGGTGGTGTTCCTCGCTGCAGGAGTCACTGGTCTCATCCATAGGTTTGTCCATGGGCGTCGTAGCCCAGAGACTTTCTAATGGGGAGACACAGCAGCCATAGAAATGTTAATTAATTAAAAGAACCGGTATATCTTATTTGTAACAAGAACGCAAGCAGGTTAACATGATGATACAAAACATACAATGCGGCAAAGCATACACGTTGTGCACAGCCGCATACAAAGACTCAAACAAAGCCCAATATATGCATTACAGATATATATATATATATATATATATATATATATATATATATATATATATATATATATATATATATATATATAATGAATTACAGCCATTTAGCTGGAGCTATATCCATTATTACAGCTACAGGACCCAAACCAGTCATATGAGCATGCGCTGTGCCGGAATAACAAAGCCCTACGAGGGAAAGGGCTTAAGGTTAAACCCCAAACACTTGCATTACAACCACAACATCATGAAACTGTAGCGTATTTCACTTACTTTTTCGTGAGAATGTGAAGCTGTGTAGGTCGTTTTTCCAAGACTTCCTGATAGTGAACGAGGTTCTACATAGACTTATCCATTTCTCCCAGCCAATCAGGAACGTCCGTGTTGCGTCACACGCCTTGACGTCAGGCAACCTGGCCAATCAGCATTTTAGAGGGTAATTTTAAACTAAAATGGAGTGTGTTGCTCTCTCCGACACAGTGGTACTACCCACGTATAGTGGTTTTTTTAATCTCTTTCCTGCACTTAACCATTAAATAGAGTTTTTTTTTATTTTTTTTTATTTACTGTTTAAACGTAAAAGTATAATGCTACCGTGTGTAACATCACACACCCTTATTTGCTCGACGGCACAGGGATGCCAACGGTACAGGAATAAATAAATCTGAATGTATTCTAACAGTGATAGCAGAAACTATTATAAAAATATTTTACCGAACTATTATTATTTGTTTCCTACATGAAACTCACAAACAGTGTGAGTGCTACGTGTGTATTTCTATAAACAGACTCAGAATTCAGAATTAAAAAATGTAACTACGCAAGGTGGCTTGTACTAGGCAACATAAACTGGTCAGTTAAGCTGGGAGCTAGCACTAACTAAAACGTGTCTATAACGTTTAGGGCTAATATACCTGTGCTCAAACACACCAATTTATCTCGAGCGTCCATTTACCTGAAAGAAGACGGGTTCCCAGGCAAGTTCTGTGTATCGATCCAGAAGGAGTTGGTTGTATGTAAATAGCACAACACGGAAGTCAGTACAGGACTTCAATCAGTCACCTGACAGCAGAGGCACTTCCCCCTACTGGTGTGGGGGTGTAACGGTTGGATTTGTACACCGAACTGAGCCACTTGTTAGAAGTGAAATGTGAAATGAAATAAGTGAATTTTCTTAGTTGTAAAAATCGTTCTATTGATAGATTCTTGTTTTAAGTATTTTTAACTAATACAGTTAAAAAAACAAAATCAAGCAAAAAAGTATTGTTTTTAGCTACATTTATTATCAGCCTAAAAATAAATATATTCTCTTGCTATGCGGTTTATCTTACTTATATTTCATAAGACCAATCATTTTTGAGTGAATCTAAATCAAGTGACTGCAAACCTTCTATGCTACGTCATTAAATGGAGCTGGTTTAAACATTTCAAAACCGCACACAGAACAACCAAAAACAACCAAACGGGAACGTTGTGTGGAGGTTTAGTGCAACCACAGGAGAACGTTTTAGTTGGTTGGTTCCCTTAACGTTTAGGGAACGTTATAACCCTGAGGGAACGTTCCCTAAACGTTAGTTTTTGGTTTGGTTCAAACTAACCTTTAGAGAACCATAAACTAACGTTCCCTAACGTTCCCTAAACGTTCTGTGTTAGTGGGGTTGCGGGTATAAAGCGGAAGCGATTGCATACACATTTGCTTTTACCTTCGGAGCCGACCGGTAGTGTCCTCTGAGTGATGAGCTTCAAGATTGTGTTTGTCTTCACGCTCAACGAGTCTGCTGTTTCTCTGAAGACCTCTCTGTGTTGGTGTGACGGCGCTTCAGTGATCTTCGCGATCTCCCGGGTACCAGCTGCTGCTTCAAGCGATCTGCTTTTTTTCAAAGAGCTGTTGTCACAGCTGGTATTCGGTTGAGTGCGCACAGCGGGCTTGCAGTTTCCCCGCTGTGTTGCCGCGGTTATCCCTGTGTGCTTCAGCACAATTAAGAGAGTGTTTTCTGTGAAAGAGCAACACGGGTGAAGATCGCGTCCTTTTCAGGATGACGTTTCATCCGTGTGTTTCTGGGGGCGGTCAACTTCTGCCTCTGGTTGATGGTCATGATCGCTGTCTCTCGTGCTTGGGTCTCGCGCACGCTGAGGCAGCGTTCGTGAATGAGTCATGTTCTCACTGCGGGAACATGACCATCGCGGTGCTAAGACTGAGACTGAGGACCCTCCAACGAGGTGAAGTCCCTTTGGAGATACCCCGATCTAGTTCGTCTTCTGGTTCACTCCAGAAGACGGCTACTTCGGCTAATCCCATTGGTAGTCTGAGGGTGACAGTGAGGAATAACCCGCCGGGTTGGAGCCTCAGGGGGAGCGCGCCGGGCCATCTCGTGTGGTCCCGGTCGTTTCCTTCGGGGCTCCGCCAGAGGACCAGATGTCGATCGCTGCATCGGAGGGAGATCGGTCATTTTCTGGGGATGACGACCCGGCTGCACTGCCCCCTTCGGGTGTGGTGGTGTTGTCCGAGCCAGACCCGGAGATGACCCTTATGCTTTCCCGGGCGGCCGAGAAGGTCGGGCTCGTGTGGAACCCTCCACCGCGTCCCGAACCTTCTCGGCTCGATGATTGGTTTCTCGGGGCGGCCCGTGCTGGTTCTCAGCGCTCCGCCCCGGTTCCTTTCTTCCCGGAGGTGCATGAGGAGGTGACGAGATCGTGGACGGCCCCTCTGGCGGCCCGACACAGGTCAACTCCCTCCTCCTCCCTCACCGCTCTTGATGGCGGGGCAGTGAAGGGATACGAGGGCATCCCCCCAGTGGAACGGTCTGTGGCGATGCAGCTGTGTCCCAAGACCGCGTCCACCTGGCGGGGTAACCCCTCGCTCCCCTCCCGTGCCTGTAGGTTCTCTTCCAGTCTGACTGGAAAGGCTTACAGTGCGTGTGGAGAAGCTGCGTCTGCTCTGCATGCCATGGCGCTCCTTCAGGTCCACCAGGCCCAGGCGCTCTGTGACATGCAGGAGAGTGGTACCGACCCAGGGGCGCTCCAAGAGCTGCGTACGGCGACGGACCTCGCCCTACGGGCGATGAAAGTCACCGCACGTTCCCTGGGTCGGGCGATGTCCACACTTGTGGTCCAGGAGCGACACCTGTGGCTCACCCTGGCTGATATGAGGGAGTCGGACAAGAGTGGACTCCTGAACTCCCCCATATCCCAGGGTGGCCTCTTCGGCGACGCGGTGGAGAGCTACGCCCAACAGTTCTCCGCCGCCCAGAAGCAGTCGGAGGTCATTAAACACATCATGCCCAGGAGACAGGCTGTGGCTGCCCCGTCCCCGGTGGTTGCGCCTCCGGCTGCTCGTCGCCGAGGGCGCCCTCCTGCCGCCACCTCCGCCCCTGCCCAGCCCAAGCAGCAGCCAGCTAAGCAGCAGGGTGCTGGCCGCAAGAGAGCTGCCCAGCCCACTCGGAGTTCGTCGAAGCCCCCCAGCAAGAGGAGAGGTAAGCGACCCTGAGACGGGCGACCCAGAGGACGTCGGAGCTGCTCTTCGGGAGAGTGCCCCTGCACTTCTCCTTCCCCCGGAGGAGGGCCGGGTGGAGAATCTTTGTTTTCCTTTTCTTTCTGTTCTTTTGGTACCCAAAAATTCAATAAAAGAGCAGTTTCTACTTCCTCTGGGTCACTCACGGTCGAGACTGGCAGTCAGAGTTCAGTCTCCTCCGTCCAAGAGGAGAATGACAGTGTGCGCCGCCACGTTGCCTCGCCGCTCTCATTCCCCTCGCCCCAGCGCTCAGATGTCAGTGACGCCGCCACGGCCTCGTCACTCTCGTCTCTCGCTGGGCAAGGAGGTGCGGAAACCAGGACTCGACGCCCCCGAGCCTCGCTCCTCGTTTCCCCTCCTTCCTTCGCCTCGGGTCAGCCAGCAGCCGAACGCCTCCAGGCCTTCCCTGCTGTCTGCTCCCCGGTGGAAACAGGTTGGTGTTGCTCCGCACACTCAGACCCCTCTCTCGGCCGCTGCATTGCCTCCGGAGTCCGGTCCCTGTCTTCCACCTCGCTGCCCCTCCGGGGGTACGCCGGTGGTCCGGGTGGGCTCGTTGGTACGGTCTCTCGAAGCCTGGCTAGTAGGGATGCTCATATTGACCGTTTAACCGTTAACCGAAAGTAAAAAATTTGACCGATTAATACCATCAGTTAAACGGTTTAACAGTTAAAATGTTTGTTTTTTTGGGTAGTTTTTTTTTTTTTTTTTGCTGCATGGTTTAAAAAAAAATACTAAAAAAAAAATACCATATCGCCTATATTTGTAACTCACGGGGCGCGGCGACACGCGCAACCAAACACGCCTACAGACATATTTCACTGAGCAAGCAAACTGAAGCGAGCGAAAAGAAGTGCTGTGTGAGACGAAGTTACTTGCAAAATCTGCTACACGGTATTAAAATACAGCAGCAGTTACAAGTCCAATGCAATATCACTTGCGAAACAAACAAGCTGGCCACTCTAGCGAGACGTTATCTCTGTGTTCCCGGGACATCTGTGCCATCGGATCATGTGTTTTCTGTCGCGGGTCGAACTCAACCGGCTGCGCTCCAGACTAACCCCACATCATGTATACATGTTACTTTTTTTAAATAAGAGCTAGACTGTGTGGACTGAGGAAAGCCTGCTATTTTTATTTGACAAAAAAACTAAGTCTGGAGGAAAAAAAATTTGCGATTTTTTTAAAGCTTCAAACGGATTCAGCGATTTCTTTTTGTCATCTTAATTTGTTAATTATTTTAAGTAAAAAAAAATATTTAGTGTGGGCTTATTTTATGTTTTTTTATTTATATTATTTTATTCTGTTTTTCGCTGTTGTCACTGTCAAGTGCGTGAACATTTGATGTGAATCCGGGTTCTGTTGTTGATCTGTTCTGCTGTTTGCACGTTAAAATAAACCTGTGAAAAAAAATGGTTTGTATTTTTAACGGGTCACAGACACTCGTCAATTTTACTTTTATTTAATTCAATAGGCTACTATAATCTAGTGTTGTCACGGTACCAAAATATCAGTATTCGGTACCAATACCAGTGAAAATCCACGGTTCTCGGTACCAATTTCGGTACCAAAGCTTAATTTAGATTAAATTTACACATATTAAAGTGTATATCACGGTTACAAAGATGGAAACTGTAGTATTAAAAACAATTTACAATAAGATTCTATTTGTTAGATAACATTAGATAAAATTACCTAACAATAAACAACAGTTATATAGTGTAGCAATTATTCTCCATGGGGTTAACTTAGAAATGTACTAATATATTTTTTAAATCAAAAGTTTTATCTGTTAACATTATTTAATGAACAATGAATGAAGTGAACAAACATGAACAATCAAGTGTTTGTATTAAATAACATTCAAAAACATTAACTAATGTTGTAAAAATATATTGTTCACTCAATGTGTTGATGTTGCATTAAGTAATATTAATGAATGGTGTCTTATTGTAGTGTTACCAAACTATACAGGAGATAAAACATGTTTTATTTGACTTAACTGTACTTTTATTTAATCCAAAAATGTCACTCTTGCCTGTCTTCAAAGCTTGAGAACCCTGTAGCTGATTTCTAATGCAAGGGCTAGAAATCAGTTAATTCTGATACTTCCTCGTCATCATGGAGAGCGGATCGCACCGCTTTCTCCTTTCCACAAGCGCTTGCTCTCCCGTGTCTCCGCTATGCAACCATGAACAGCGGCGAGCCTGGAAAGACGAGCTCGCACGTCTCTTCTATTATGAGCGCGCTTGCCGCGCGCCTACATTTTAAATTTGCACGCGCAAAAAAAACGCGCTATATAAACGTGTGAACGGCCCTTTATGGCAACGTGACATTAGCCTAATTCAAAATATTTCCATATGTGGCTCTTTCCTCCTTTCTTGTCAACAAGTGGATTCAGAGCCACCGCATTAGCAGCGCCGGTCGCCGTGTCTCAGAGTGTTTTTATGAAGAGTACGCACCTCTGCATCTTTCCGACAGCGCATCAAGAACCGGATTAACCCGGTACTCGGTACCTAGAAAAGCTGGGACCGTAACCGTTTAATTTTTTTAGTACCGACTTGGTACCGAAGTACCGAGTTTTTTGACAACACTACTATAATCTTATCAGTTAACGGTTAATACTCGGATAACGAGTGGCGGTTGTCGGTCAGGAAAATTAACTGAAATGAGCATCCCTACTGGCTAGCGCTTCCGAGGCCGTCCCGCTGGCTCATCCGTACCATCCGGCTCGGCTATGCAATTCAGTTTGCCCGCCGGCCTCCCAAGTACAGGGGCGTCCACTTCACCCGGGTGCGGAGTGTCGACGCCCCTGTCTTGAGGAAAGAGATCAACGCCCTGCTGGCGAAGGACGCGATCGAGCCGGTCCCTCCAGCCGAGATGAGGTCTGGGTTCTACAGCCCTTACTTCATTGTACCCAAGAAATCCGGGGGGTTACGGCCGATCCTGGACCTGCGAGTGTTGAATCGGGCCCTGCACAAGCTCCCGTTCAAGATGCTCACGCAGAAGCGCATTTTCGAATGCATCCGTCCCCGGGATTGGTTTGCAGCGATCGACCTGAAGGACGCGTACTTTCATGTCTCGATTCTTCCTCGACACAGACCTTTTCTTCGGTTTGCGTTCGAGGGTCGAGCATATCAGTACAAGGTCCTACCCTTCGGCCTGGCCCTGTCGCCCCGTGTCTTCACGAAAGTTGTGGAGGCGGCCATTGTTCCCATGAGAGAACATGGCGTTCGCATCCTCAACTATCTCGACGACTGGCTTATAATAGCTCACTCGCGAGATGTGTTGTGCGAACACAGGGACATGGTGCTCCGGCACCTCAGCCGTTTGGGACTTCAGGTCAACCGGGACAAGAGCAAGCTCTGCCCCACGCAGAGGATCTCTTATCTCGGCATGGAGTTGAACTCGGTCGGCCAGACTGCGCGCCTCACAGAGGAGCCCGTCCAGTCAGTGCTCAACTGCCTCAAGTCTTTTCATGGCAGGTCAGCGGTTCCACTGAAGCAATTTCAGAGGCTCCTGGGGCATATGGCAGCCGCAGCCGCGGTAACGCCGCTCGGTCTGCTGCATATGAGACCGCTTCAGCGCTGGCTTCACGATCGAGTCCCGAGATGGGCGTGGCAGAGCGGCACGTTCCGGGTCAACATTACCCCGCACTGTCGCCAAACCTTCGGCCCTTGGTCGGACCCTGCGTTTCTACGGGCCGGAGTGCCCTTAGTCCAGGTGTCCAGGCACGCTGTGGTTTTCACAGATGCCTCTGCCAACGGATGGGGGGCCACGTACAACGGGCATGCAGTTTCAGGTCTGTGGACGGGGCCTCAACTGCATTGGCATATCAACTGCCTAGAGTTGCAAGCAGTACGCTTGGCTTTGTGCCGCCTCAAGGGGCTCCTTCTGCACAAGCATGTACTGGTCCGTACGGACAGCACTGCGAACGTTGCGTACATCAACCATCAAGGTGGTCTACGCTCCCGTCGTATGTCGCGACTCGCCCGCCATCTCCTCCTATGGAGTCAGAAGCATCTGAGGTCGCTTCGGGCCATTCACATCCCGGGTGTGCTCAACCATGCAGCCGACGAGCTCTCACGGCAGCCGCCTCTTCCGGGAGAATGGCGACTCCATCCCCAGGCGGTCCAGCTGATTTGGGGAATCTTCGGAGCCGCTCAGATAGATCTGTTTGCCTCTCCGGACACGACCCATTGCCAGTGGTTTTATTCTCTGACCGGAGGGTCTCTCGGTACAGATGCACTGGCGCACAGCTGGCCCCGGGGCCTTCGCAAATATGCGTTTCCCCCAGTGAGCCTTCTCGCACAGACACTGTGCAAAGTCAGGGAGGACGAGGAGCAGGTCTTGCTAGTTGCGCCGTATTGGCCCAACCGGACCTGGTTCCCAGAACTTATGCTCACAGCACCTCCTTGGCCCATTCCTCTGAGGAAGGACCTGCTTTCTCAGAGACGGGGCACTCTATGGCACCCGCGTCCAGACCTCTGGAGACTCCATGTCTGGTCCCTGGACGGGACGCGGAGGTTCTAGGTGGCCTACCACAGGCTAGGAGGTTAAATCCACCTCGTGTTTTGCACTCTGTACCCTCTTGGGACCTAGCTCTGGTACTTAGAGCTCTTCAGAGTCCTCCCTTTGAGCCTCTGTTGACAGTAGAGCTGAATATCCTGTCCATTAAGACAGCGCTCCTGTTAGCATTGGCTTCTTTCAAGAGGGTCGGGGATCTACAAGCTTTTTCGGTCGACGAATCGTGCCTGGAGTTCGGGCCGGCTTTTTCTCACGTTGTATTGAGACCCCGGCTTGGATATGTGCCCAAGGATCCTACCACTCCCTTCGCGGACCAGGTAGTGAACCTGCAAGCGCTGCCCCTGGAGGAGGCAGACCCAGCCCTAGCTTTTCTCTGTCCCGTCCGCGCTCTGCGGGTTTATATCGACAGAACGCAAAGCTTCAGAACCTCAGATCAGCTCTTTGTCTGTTACGGAGGCCAGCAGAAGGGGAAGGCCGTCTCCAAGAAGAGGTTAGCCCACTGGCTAGTGGATGCTATCACCAGAGCGTATGAGTCTCTAGGTGAGCCTTGTCCTCCCAGGTTGCGCGCTCACTCTACTAGAGGTGTTGCCGCTTCCTGGGCTTTGGCTCAAGGCGCCTCGCTGACAGACATCTGTCGAGCTGCGGGCTGGGCGACACCTAACACGTTCGCTAGATTTTATAGCCTCCGTGTTGTACCGGTTTCCTCCCGTGTACTCGCTACGGCCAGTAGCGCGAGGAACTAGGTATGTCGGCTTGCTACGCCATTCCCGCCCCAAGGGGCCGGATACGTGCGTCTTTTTCGCTCCGTTGGTTCCCCAACAAACGGTTAACCTCGTGAGTTCCTCCATCACCCCTCCGGCGCCAGGCGAGGCGGATCGCCCGGCACCAGGTCTACTACCTCTCGTGTGAGTTGTTATTAGACTGGATGACCTTGACAGTGGTCCCTTCGGTGACCCATTTTTTCCACGTTCCAGCTACCCTCCGGGCTAGCTCCGTGTCTTCCCCTCGACAGACCCGTTCTGTCGTCCTTGCTGAGTACGCTCCCACCCCACGGGCTGGGACTACCTCTAGGACTGCCGTATGTTTCACTACCCTACGGGCTAGTACATACGTGTATTCCAGTGCCTCCCTTCGGGCGGGCAGGGGCTCCGCAGCGTCCCCTCCTACGGGGCACGCTTCCCCAGTGTTATCCAAAGTCCACTGAGCGGGTCTTGCGGAACAGCAGTGTGACTCTCCTAGCTAGCCCCCGCCGTAAAGAAAACTAAGAAACTGCTTAGGCGGGTAGCTAGGCTGGGCGCTGGAAGGGGCCAGCACCATGGCGTTTTATTAGGGATCCCAATTCGTTGGAAACTCCTCCGACGAGACGTAGGAGTTCCCTAACGAAAGGGAACGTCTCGGTTACGTATGGTAACCCTCGTTCCCTGAGTAGGGAACGGAGACGTCTCGTCCCGTCGCCATGCTTGCTGTACCCTCGCGGAGGACTGGACTCCGTTCGGCTCCTCAGCGTAAAGCAAATGTGTATGCAATCGCTTCCGCTTTATACCCGCAAGGATAGGCGGGACGCGGAATGCAGATCCTGCATGCCAATATTCATTGGCTCGTTTTAATTCACTCGAAGGCAATTGGTCTCCCTAGCGTGATCCCAATTCGTTGGAAACTCCTCCGACGAGACGTCTCCGTTCCCTACTCAGGGAACGAGGGTTACCATACGTAACCGAGACGATTTTATAAACATGCATTAGAAAAAAAAAACATTACTGTGTGTATCTTGATACAAAGCAATGGCATAACTTGTATGGCATGCATATAGATACATTTGTAATTAGACATTTGTAATGATGACGTTACATTTTAGTACATTTAAAATACAATAACTTCAAATATACTATCAAATAACACACAGTTAAAATGATAATCAAGTACTTTACATGTGCTTTAGTATATTAGTCAACATATCAAAATGAGTGGGACAAAAGATTATAAAAACATTAAATATACTTTAAAGTAAAGTTTTTAATTTGACATTTTTAAAAAGTGCACTTAAAAGGGTACTTAAGTGTGTTAAGTAACAGTCATGAAAGTGTTTTTTCTTTATATACTTATTTATTTAAACAATATTATACTATTTGCAAGTACAGTTTTTTTCCAAATATACTTTTATGCTTGGAAGTACACTACAAGTGAGTATTCAGTACAATTAAGTGCAGTTCTTTTTCACAAAGACATAAAAGATGTTTGTAACGAGTTTCATGTTGATGGAAAAAGGAGGCGGGAACCAGCGAACATTCAAAGACTTTAATAATAAAATAAATCAACAACAAAATTAAAGTATAAGCCAGCAGCCCCTCACGGACGACTGTTGGCCACACAAAACAGAAACAAAACATCATATAAGATCAGCCCTGTTCCTCTCTCGATCTTCACTGTCGTCGCTCCTCCTTTATGCCTCCGCTCCTCCGTGAGTGATACGACACCGGTGCGTCTCACAGGTCATCATTGATCATCTCTCTCAAGGCCCTCGGTCTCGCCACAAAAACAATGTTTTTTTTTTTTTTTTTTTTTTTTCAAAGTTATCTTAAAAGAGTGGTAGTTACAAGATAGATACAAGTTCCAGTTTTGTAATTACTTTCGAAAACCATCATGACCGGAGTGAACTATAGTAAGCATGGTTGGTCTCTTCTCCCCTACAGCTAAACAAAATACCCTGTTGGCAATAATGTCCTCCCTTCAGCCTGAATTTGGCCCCCCACCACCATCCAAACGAATCACAGTCATTCAACCGAGACTGGACAGCCACTATGGCTGCTTTCTTTTGTTACTGTCATCTTCTCTCAGGTGCACTCTGAGTTGATAGTGTCTCCTCTCTTTCTCAAAGTGATGATGTACTAAGAAGATACAAGTTGGAACTTACAGCCACAGCCTTTCAAATCGAGCAAGCTAAGGCAATAATCAAACACACTCTAATGGAATCTCTCTCAAATAACACTGGGAAGTCTGACTCATTTTAGTAAGCTGGTTAATTTGAAAGGTAAATTTTTATAAAATGTTTTCAAAATAATTTACTAATTATTTGAATCATCACAGTTGTGTTCCTGTAGCTTCCAGTGTCACATTTTCTATTCCTTTTTTGGCAGTGAAAAATAACTTTAAATAACCCTATGTTTTCAATTCAATTTAAATAGGGTGTTATTTAGATTAAATTGTATGTATATTTAGCCACCTTATTTTTAATGTTAGAGTGGGCACAACCATTTTTAACTTGAAAGTGCAAAGCTTCCAGTGTCAGCCGCTTCCAGTTCCCTTTCTCTCAGTCACTTTCGACATTGTGTCGAAATGCCGACACTAGGGGTCACTCTAGGGAGCCCCAACTACCTCTGACAAATTCAGAAAAGGAAAATAGAATTGCCATGTGGAATTCCAGCCTGGCCACGGCCCCGGAAATACGGGTATATAAGCGGCCGGCGTGCATCATTCTTCAGCTTTGTTCTTAGCCGAAGCACGCATTTTACTTATGAGAAGAATTGCTGTCACTCCATTTACCTGGTTGGATAATAAAAGATCACACTTCAGCAGTCTCCCCTCTCAGTTATGCACAGTTAAGTGTGTGGAGTTCTCCTGGGTGAATCAGCAGTGGCTAAAAGAGAAAATTTCCTTGAATAAAGAGTATAGCAAAATAGCAGCATGGCGGATTGCTTCTTTTTAACCCTCTGGTCTAAGGGTTTTTGGGGTCCTTGAGGTGTTCTGACATGCTCTGACATTTGTGCTTTTTTCAGTTATTTATAAACATGTTAATGGCAAAGGTGTAAATTCACTCAATATAGCACAAACTGGGCTACCGGAATTTTTGAGCAACAATTATGAAACATGTTTGTATTTTTGAGAGAATATTGCTTATGCATGGTTATTGAAAAAACTAAAACTTAAAGTGTCTGAAATAAGGCCACAAAACACATACTAAATATGTGTCCACAAGACTTTTGACTAATGAGTGTTGTTGCCTAGAATTTTTGCTTCAAAATGATCTGAAAATCATCCTGCCTAATCATTTACACAAACACATACACTGATTTAAATTTTATTAGACACCTTTTGTTTGGAAAGGCAATATGCGTGGAGGCGTGTTCACACCTGAGAAGACAAAGGCCGGATAATGTGCCGCATAATGAGCTGCATATTAATTAGCCCTTTCACACAGGTGTGTCACAGGATCCCAAAGAATGCAAGGACAAAAGAAATTATCTATATAGCCTATACATATTTTACAATTAGAAATTGTAACCAATTACAAATAGGTTACAATTATAACAACAATTACAATTTTAACAATATTTCAAGTGTATTTCTTTGTAAAAAGTATACATTTTATCATACGTATTAAAAAAAGGTAAGGATTCATTAGTTTGAATATTGGAACAAACACTATAATAACATCTTAGTTGATAATTCAATATACCTACTTTATTTTTGACAAAACATCATACTATAGTATATTTAACTATGAGCAGAAATTGGTGAACAAAAGCGTACCTATTTAATGTGACAGTAGTCTTTTTTTACAGTCAAAACTTTATAATCTATCCAAAACTAATCACAAAATCGTGTCTAAACATTCATATTTAGTCTGTAATATATTGTGTATGATATATTAGTATATACATGTGAATTTGCAGCTTGTTGCTTACATACATTTTATTTCAACATATTTCAGACTATTTTTACTCATCGTAGTAGGCTATAGCAATATAGTTTGTATGTGTTCATGTAAACATAACGTTTACTAATGTAGGTGCGAGAGTGAATGAACAAGGCACAGACACGCGCTGTATAACTGTAGTAAACAAAGCGCGCGCGCCTGTGCCGTTCACTCATCATTTAGCCTACACACAGACACGCAATTCATATTTAAACAGTCTTTTTGCTGTTTACAGTCTGACACTATTCAATATCACGATTAGAACAAAGCACTAGAATAAATGACTTACTACATCAGCTGGATCCGTTGCTCCTCGAAATGAAACTACCAGCACTTCTGGTACATTTTCCAGGGTTAGATAGTATTATTCCTCACAGCGAAAGGATACGCTGTGTACACAGCTGTACAAGATACTTACTAAACACGATGTGTTTTATAATCCAGCTGGTGGGCGTTGGCATGTTTAAATGGCTTGTCTAAGATCATTTGCGTTTGAATAGCGCGCGCTCTCCGTGGGCGTGGCACATTAACGCGTAATTAGGTATAATGAGCTGGAAAGAAAAATACGGACATCTCTCTCTTTTCATACAGATTACATAAACTGAGAATATTTGTTTTTTTTATATAAATTAATTCATTTAAAAGAAGAGAGTTCAACCTTCATTATGGAAAAACACTCGTGCCTGTATGACAAGTATTCGCGGAATTACAGTTAATTTTCGGACGCGTTTCAGAATGGACTTCACTGACAGAGAGAAGGCAGAACGCGCAGCATGTTTCTTTTTCTTTATTTGGCGAAAAGCACAACACTTCGTCTTTATTGTGAGTATCCACAAAAAAATAGACACTTATCAGGATCTAATGATGTACAACACTTAATATGTAAGATCAAAATCAACAGAGTATTTTGAGTTTCTTTTGCACTGATAAGAAAAAAGCGAGACTATCGCGCCGGCGCGATAGCCGACCTCAGAGGGTTAAAGAGGCCTTTCCATCCGTGTCCTTCTGGTTGGAGTCGCTTCCTCTCTCCCTCTGATGGCCACTATCTCTGTCTTCAATATATATGTCAATCTCATGCGGAGACAGCATTTGTGGATGGTTCAGGTCCTCACTGCAAGTGCGTGGTCATGCGAATGTTGCGGTTGCTGAGCTGCCTCCCACCCTGGTCCCACTACATTGGTAAGAGTCTTCTGTGGTGAGCTCTGAGGGCAATCTAAATGCTTTATCGGGAGCGCGCTCACCAGGTGAATCCCCACGAACCTCTGGTGCCTCAGCACGCTCATTTCCCTCACTGCAGCTTCCACGTGAGGTAGGAAGTTCCCCTCCTGGTGAATTTAATATCTCACTCAGGGCTCCCGGTGAGCATCGAGCTGGAGTGGTTCCCTTTTTATGCCAGAACATGGCTTGCAAGCTCGTCAGCCCTTTGTACCCTTGACGGAGTGTCGGCCCGGGGGTACTCGGAGGTCCCACAGTTGGAGCGTGTGGTTGCAGTGTATTTATGCTTGAAAAATGCCGCCCCTGGAGGAAATGCCTGAGGTTCCCGTTCAGTGCTTGTAAGTTGTCCTCGTCTCTTACAGTGAGGGCTTCCGTGATGTTTTATTAAAAAAGTTTGGAAGGAGAACGCTCAAATGATCTACCCAGTCTGCACGAGAGGAGGCTATATTTATATACTGTATATATATATATATATATAATATATATATGAATATATATATATATATATAAACACACAGCCAACTCACCTATATTCCTTGACAGTCTTTTGTGCATCCCTCAGCCACCCCCCGACTCCTCACTCTCGGCTAGTTCCTATCCCAGCCAGGGATACTGGGGAGTACTCTGGGTTCGGGCCACATCCTGTCCATGGCTGGACAGCACGCCAAATACACATAAGAGAACAGTTTAGAATAATGACACCCTACTGACCCACCCAGACTTGGTTCTTAGAGCTCATACTGATGGCATCAGCCCCTCCTTAGCAAATTCCCCTGAGAAAGGACCTTGGATGAGGAAGAGTTCAGAGGTCTGCCACCAGCTGGGGTAGACACTATCACGCAGGCTAGAGCCCCCTCTACTAGGCAATACAGTTGAAATGGCACCTTTTCACGTCATGGTGTTCCACGCAGGGGGAGGATCCACGAAGGTGCACAGGTTAATTTGGACCAATTTGCAAAAGGGTCTCACCTTTGGCCTTAAACAAACCAAGACTTACTTGATGAGCTCTATAGCTCCCTATTCATAAGGGCTAACTCCACCTCGGCCTGTACCAAATAAACAAGCAGGGACCAAACATACTGTAGTGATAATCAGATAGGTAGTCGAGCCAGCTCTGGTATGTGGAGTAAATTAACTAGATTTAATTTACTAAAGTTCCCCTCCCTTTCTTCCATTCGGTGAAAGAAAGGGAATAGTGTTTTGAATTGATTAAATCATTGACTCTGATTCGCACATGCAGCGTTTTTCTCTAATGAATAAAGAAATGCTTTGTTTGTGACATGTGACCCAAAAGGACATGTGACTCGAGACGAAGATTACGGAAGAGAACAGGCCCTCAGCGTCTCCCCTGATTTGATCACCTCACAAACAGAGCCCTGTGTAATGAGTCAATTCACAATGCAGTCTGAACTCTGAAGAACAATCACATACACACACACACACATGCTTTAACGTACACTCATACACAAACTTTGAATATTAAAACTTAGCATATAAGCATGTCATATTTTATGTGTGTTTCCCAGTTTATAGTCACTTTGTGTATGACGTGTGTTTAAAGGAATGGACTCGCATTGAAGGAACTAAATGCTTATAATATGCATATCTCTGTATTCCGATAATCTTCATGTGACGTGTTTGATATGTCTGTAATTCCCTCAATCTAACGGAGCCGAATTCCGATAGCATAATGAAGTAAGGTGCATTATTTTACACATTTCATATTTCAGGAGCCGAACGGCTCAAATGTAATCTCCTCATGACTCAGTGGGCAATTCCTCACAGGACAAAGAGAACTGTGTCTGCTTCAGATCCGCGGATGGTCATGTGTGGTTCGCGCAAACAGGGGCGTGAACCCTCCTCTCCATAAGAGACACAGAAGAGCGCTTACGTTGCTAGAGAGCTTTTTCCCTGTGAGAGGTTTCCGGTTCCATGGCTCCTTAGGGAGCTTTCTCCGTTTTTCTTTAATCGTTCTTTATTTTTGTCTTTTGACCTTTTCTTACGTTTAGTTTCAGTGAAATGAACGTAATCGGCAACTTCAACTTTAAAGAGACTCTTTGAACCTTCAGCGACCACGTTCGCCCGGAAGAGCTGACAAAGCACGCACCCGCTCTTAAGGACACACACGCAAGACGCTGTTCTCCTCGGCAATACAAAGAGAACCATTGTGCAACTCTCACTCTCCTATACCTGCATCGGTCCCTGTTCATTTCTTCTCGTGAGGAAAATGAACCCAGCCCGACCTCAGCTGGCAAGCTTCACCTCCAAGGACATTCAAACATGCCGCGCTCACGCGCGCTGGACGAACCCGAACGCTCGGCATCCACATGACCGAGAGAGACGCACGCCTGCTTCACATCACCCATTCAAAAGAGCTTTACCGGTGCAAGTATTCCGTTTACTTTCAAAGTTTTAAGATCTGTTGATTCTTATTGTCTCAAAGGTTCTGTGTCTGTGATGAATTGTGCCACAAAGAGATCTCTCCAGATCTCCTTACTCTCAATCTCTCTCTGTCTAGCTCACATGATCTTTCGATCAGACCACTCTCTCTCTCTCTCTCTCTCTCTCTCTCTCTCTCTCTCTCTCTCTCTCAATCTCTCTCACTCTCCCTCGTTGTTATTTGTTTGTTTCGTTAGTTTTACTGTTAATGTACATATATGTATCCCGGGGTTTTAAATGTAGAATTCTGTATCCGTAGTTTCAATTATTAAAACCATATTCTTGATTGCTTTCTGTCTAAGAGCTTCTATTACAAGTCAATGAGATGATTGGTCTGGCTAAAAGCTTTACAAGTTGTTACTATTTCAGTAACCTAAATTTTATAAACACAAGAAAATTAATGTTCACGGCCGGAACATTGAGATTTCTTGGAGTTTATAAAAAGGGATAACTTTGTTGAGAAGTTGGTAAGTTAATCTTACGGCTGTTTGCTGGACAAACCGATTGTTTGATAACTAAATTAATTCCCTTAAAGTTATCTCATATAATCGATCTGTAATGAGACCATTGATGTATGAATGAGGAATTATAATTCGTTACGATTTATCATACATATATTCGATCGATCTATTTTCAATTTCGATAATTTAACTGCAACATGCAAGATAATAATCATATCCATGATTAATTATGAAAATTCCCTATGAATAATTTGAGCTAATTAAGGCAAAGTCATTGTCGCTACAATACATACAAAAATTAAACACTAAACATATACACAAACAACACTGTGTAAACTCATGGGTACTTAACCACACACACACACACACACACTCTCTCTCTCACACACACACACACACTTAAAGGAAATGAAAAGGAAAGGAAAGAATTGTTCAGCTGCTATTCCCCCTCCCCCAGACAAAACTACAAATGGTTAAGTCCAATTAGGGGGTATACTAATGCTACAAAAACCTGTTTGATCCAGATAGACTGATTGATATTGCAGAATGATACTGGAAGGCCAACCGTCAAAACCAAAAGGTTTCAGGGGTATTCTCACAAGAAATAAAGGTAATAATTCTCAATTAAAAGATGGTATATTCCAGCATAATTAGGTAGTGATGTGTACATGTGTGTCAAGTCCATGTATTTCCTTATCCGTCACCAAGCTTAGCTTGTGACAGTCGGGTCAGTGGTTTCCTTTCTTCAAGAAGGCCCGGAGAAGCGTCTGTCTGCTGTGTAGGTGGCTGTAATAGCAACAAACCACGACACAGTAGGTAGCAGGTTCTTAGGAAAGCACAATCTGATTGTCAGGTTCCTGAGTGGGAGGTTGAATTCTCCAAGACCGTGCCTCATTCCCTATTGGGATCTCTCCTTGGTCTTACAGGCCCTACGGACAGATCCGTTTGAGACCTTGGAGTCAGTCGAGCTAAGTGCCCTCTGACCGTGCTCAGGGCCCCTTCAGGGACCAAGTGGTGAACCTAAAAGCTCTCCCTCGCGATGGGGGAGATCCTGTCTCTGCTGTGCCCAGTGCGCGCTCTGCGCATATACCTGGATCCCACGCAGAGCTTCAGAAGATCGGACCGGCTCTTTGTCTGCTTTGGATTTGTTGACCTTATCGACTAAAAATAGTTCTGTCATGACAACTCTCGGAGTGACTGGCATGGTAATGGGTATGACAATGTTGTATGTTTGGTCTTGGCAGAATAGATCTACTATGCTGATGCTGCTGTTATTTTTGTTGCTGCTGCAGCAGAGCAAGTACAGGACTTGCTACTGCCAATACATACACGACACGCTGCTGTGAGCAAGCAAGACATTCTGCTGCTGTACAATATACTGTACGTGAATTACCCCTAGCAGATCTATACAGGTGGAGCTGGGGAAGGTGGATGGTTTTTGAAAGCACGTTACACTGCTAAGGCAAATGCTACCCAACTATTTGAAGGTTGAGCAGTGGGCTCATTGGATACTGATACGGCAGGAACCAATCAGCTGCGCCCTATAGATAACTATGTGATTATGAACAGGTGAGTAAAAGGACCTATTAGCCTTCACCATCTAGAGTTTCATGCCAGAACCTTGTATGTGTTGCTCTGTATTTTTTTTGTCTGATTCCAACAAAGCATACAATCGTTTTTTTTTCTATAGAGAATGTAAAATAGAGAATAATAATAAAAATAACAAATTTTTGAAAGTTTGCTCATTGTGACTAATTTTGCCAGCACGGGTCACATGTGTAGAACAGTGGGCTGGGCTACACCTAACACCTTCACAAGGTTTTATAATCTCTGCTTGGAACTAGAGTTGTTCCGATTCCGATACTAGTATCGGAAATGCCGCCGAAACCAATAAAAATTCTGGCATCGGCATCGGCGAATACTTCTACCCATGTACCGATCCGATACCCTTTTCTTAAACAATAACTAGTTATGCACGCTTGCTTTGCTTAACGCTGCAAATCGTAGATCAATTCTTCTTCGCTGCTCTAAACAGTGGTTGCTTGTGGCAACACAGGAAGTTTTGCTGTTGCCACAAGCAACCACTGTTTAGAGCAGCGAAGAAGAAAGCGCGTGCTAGCAGTATGTCCGCTGTTTGGCAGTATTTAAGACTGGTCCAACCAGCCAGTAAAACAGCGACATGTCTCATATGCCATACTGCAATTTCGAGGGGTGGCACAAGATTAGCAGCTTCAACACTTAACAAAGCATTTGAAGACGCGTCACTCCGCAGAACACGATGAGCCACGCCAGAATCAACAGCTTCATTCAAACGAAGAGAAACGTTTTCAAAAGACAGCCAACGAGCAATAAATATAACCGACAAAATTATCGAGTTTATTGTTCTGGATGACCAGCCGCTGTCAAAACTGAAATGCCGTGTATTTAACAAAATTGTTTCTGGACTTTAAGTTATAAAGAGTGTCACAGTCCTCGTCTGCACCAGTCTGTCTTTAGTGTCTGCACTACACTTCCCAGAATCCTCCTCGTTTCCACACCTGTATTCACTCCCTCACTTACCAGCCTGTCCCTCGTTATCATCATCAGTGTCACCTGTTTTCACCTTGTTATGTTTGATTCATGCTTGTATTTAGTTTGCTTCTGTTCAGTCTGTCCTGGGTCGGTGGTTGTAAATGTTACAGTGTTTGCCCTGCCTGTATCCTGGCGAGTATTTGTGTTATTGTAAGTAAAGTTTATTGAAATTGGTAGTGATGGGCAGATCGAGGCTTCGTGAAGCAATGAAACAGTCGAAGCAAATGTGCCATTTTGTTTCGAGGCTTCGAATCAATCCGAAACCCGTCTCCACGGTGACACCTAGTGGTCACTTGCAGGTGTTGATCTGAAACAACCTTTACAAAGAGCTAATAAAAAATGTGTTGGTTTTTTTTTTTATTATTGTATTTTTGTAATATATGAAGCTTGTAACCTGTAGTCTCTTCACATTGCATAATGTGATTTTGGTCATGAAAAATGAATATTAATAAAAATAAATCAAGCCACAATGTCTCCCTTTCTTATAGATTTTTATTCAAAAATATTAATTTCTCTGCTGTTGAAGGACTCAGCCTACTTCTTTTTTTACAGATAATTTCTCCAGCCTTTGAAAAAATTCTCTCACAAGGGGCACTTGTTGCTGGCATACAAAGATATTTTTTAGCTAGGACATACAAATGAGGAAAGATTACTGCTCTCTCTTTCCAGTAAGTTAGAGGATCATGAGTTCTGGGCAAAAACGCATTGCTGAGGTATTTTTTCACTTCCACTGTGGCATCAGCTGTAGGATTGTGTATCATCTGGGTCTCACGGATACGATTGTCAAAATGTTCCCATAAACTGTCTTGTGTTTCAACTGGTGTTGATGATGATGGGCCTGATGTTGACATTTGTGGTTCTGAATTAAAAGAAAACTGCAATTAGTAACAAATCATAAACTGACAACACATATGAAGTATAAATTTCATGAATCACATTACATAAGATAACATAGACTGAAACTCACCAGGAGTTGTGTTTGAACGCATCAGTGAAGCACACTCCAGTGTGATGCGCTTTTCAGCATCCAGGGCTTTGGCAGGATTTCCAAAAGCCACATTTTTAAACCTTGGGTCCAGCAGTGTAGCCAGTGCCAAGGCTCTAAAAGTCTCGTACCCTCCACATCTGGAGTGCAGACCTTCTTGTAGATGTGAGCCTATGAGCCAACACAAGAGAAAACCATATTAATTAAAATAATGACAACAAATTGAGAGTTATGGCCAATTACACGTATGGTCATAGTGTCCAACCTAATTGTACAGTTGATTCCTGCGTTGCATTTCCTTTTTTCTGTGCAAGCTTGTGCTGCAACATCCTGTACAATGGTATGAGCTTTGAAGCAGACACTCTCTGTTCCTCTGACATCTCTGTTGTTGCTAGTTTGAATGGTTGAAGTGTCAATGACTGTTGAATAATGTCATACTCAAGACTTGTCAGGGGAGCAGTATCACTGTTTAAATTGGCAAGTGCAGCACCCACTGGCTCACGTTGCTCATACAAGCGTTGTAGCATGTCGAATGTGCTGTTCCATCTCGTTTCAACCTCCTGTATCATTTTCAGACTTGGTCTGCCCATCAAGCTCTGCATCTCCACAAGCTTGTCCTTTGCTTTGCAGCTGGATCTGAACAACCCCACTATCTTTCTGGCTTTCTGGTGAATTTCATTGATGACTGGGGTTTGATCCAGGGCCTTTTTCACTATCAAATTCAAATTATGAGCAAAACATGGGACATGGCGAAGGTTGAGTAGCTGGGCACTTAGGATCATGTTGGATGCATTGTCAGTGACCATGCAGTGAACTTTTGAGGTTATTCCCCACTCAGCCATTAGCAAGGCTTTAGCCTCCATGAGATGCTGGGCTGTGTGGGTTTGGTAAAACCTCCTTACACCCAGTAAAACAGTTGCCATTGTTGCCTCTGGTGTTATGTAATGGCATGTTACACCAAGATATCCATCCATATTAATGGAAGACCACATAAGGCTAACAAATTCCGCCTTTTGTAGGTCCTCCATTGTCTTCTCCTTGGTTGTGTTGTACCTTTCGCTGACCATTGTTTTAAGCACCTTCCGGGATGGGAGGACATAGCTTGGATCAAGCTTGTTGACAAAGGCCCTGAAACCCTCATCCTCAACGATGGTAAAGGGCTGCAGATCCTTCACCACCATGTTCAGAAGAGCCTCATCCAATTCCCTCTGTCTGCCTTTTAAAAGAGAAGATAAAACATACTTTCAGACAAATATATTGGAAAAATAGTAGCCTACCGTGAAAGTAGTCTACTGGTTCATTTGGAAACCTTCCTAAACAAAGTTATGTTATGAATATATATGCTCAGTGTGCAGAGAAAGATAAAGTGCATTATAGAAATACAACAATTACAAAAAAACAAAATGATGTCTTGGCTGTAGATTGGGTACTCATATGTAAACATATAAAATGTATATTCACAAAGTATAATATTATATTGACAACATTTGTTTTTAAAGTGATTGGCAGTTGTGATTGGGATGTTAGGCATGTCTTAGTCCATGGCCTTTCTAAACAATGGCCCAACACTTAGTTATTATATTTCACTTATAATTAGCCTATATTTCAAACAATGCATACCTTGCTTAGATGGCCCAGCAGTGTCAGTAGCAGGCCTTGGTACAGGGGGAACACTACCATCCTTTGCACCCTGCAGAATGGCAGGATGAATGCTCCTCAAATGGCGCATCATGGATGATGTATTGTTGCAGTAGGCTAGCTGCCGATCACAATACACACATCTCACTTTATTTGGGGTTTCCAAATGGATCTATCTATTTTATATGTAGCCTATCTATCTAATAATCTATATGTATCTGTAATATATGTATCTATCTATTAATATATATATATATATATATATATATATATATTTCTATCAATGCATCTATTAATGTGTCACTATATGTACTCTGTGTGTCTCTAAGTCAATGTGTAAATGTAAATTAAATCCTAAATATAACTAAACAAATCGCACTATAAATGTCACTATATCACCAAAAATCCGCTATCTCAAAACCAAACTCCTCTCACAAAAACCCACGATATGAAAATGCGTTGACAAAACTTTTATACTGTGTGATTGTGTGATTTGTTCCCGAACCGACCAATCAATGAAACCCTGATTCGGCGGAGCACTCCACCTGATGAAACACTTAGACGCTTCATTTAGCCGTTGTCACGTGACGTGGGTGTTTTGACTTCAGCCTCTTCATCTGCCTGCACCACACCCGTGACAAAGAGGTTATTTTCTTACATTATTCATATATAATTTTTTAGATTCCTAGATTTATTTGTTGCACTTTTTTATACAGTTATATTGTAAATCTAAAATACCTTTTTCAGTTTAAAGTATTAGATGTGTTGCTGCATTTTAAGTTCTTTTTCACTTAAGAAAAATAAATAATATATTGCTGTGAAATGTATGTCAGATAATAAAAATACTCTAGTTCACTGTATGTATTTGTTCATGTTTTATTAAGGGATAAGTCTGAAGCACCCCATAAAATAATTCCATCAGTTCATACAGGGCTAGTATGAATTGCCGCTGTATAGATCCACACCCAGGTATCGGATCAGTCCTCGGTATCGGACGATACCCTGAGTCCAGGTATCGGAATCGGTATCAGGAAGGGAAAAAGGGTATCGGAACATCTCTACGTGGAACCAGTTTCATCCTGAGTGCTCTGTACTTACAGGTAAAGCTAGGGCAACTGGTCGGGTGTAGTGCCTGCGTAAGCGTCCTCCCCCTCTGCGAGGTGGAAAAGTGTGCATTTTTGTCCCAGAGCAGTTCCCCAGGTTTGGTGAACCCAGGACACCTATACACCCCCCAAGCACTCATACCAGGTCCATAACCCATGGTATGCCCCGCGTAATCTTGCTGGTGTTCCATACCGTATGTAGTGGTTCCCTAACGGTGACCCCATATGATGTATTATTCCATCTGCAAACCCATGTCTTCCCCTGGACGGAGCTAGCTCCATCACCAGTCCTGTGGGCATTAGTCTCCCCCTCATCAGGTGGAGCCTTCCCCAGAAACCTTTTCCCTGTGTAATGTATTACTCCCCATCCGATGAGCCCTTAGTACGTATTTTCCACATACTTACCTCCCCCTTTGGGTAGGATGTGGTCTCCGTAGTGTTCCCCCTTCTCATTGAGAAGGAGAACGCGTCCAACCGTTAACAACCAAGCAGCAGGTACTCAGCAGGTACTCAGCTGTAATATATATATATATATATATATATATATATATATATATATATATATATATATATATATATATAATTTTTTATTTTTTTTGTGTATATATATATATATATATATATATATATATATATATATATATATATATATACTGTATATATATAGTATAAGGGTGAACTCCATTTATTAAGTCTATTAAGTATTAAAATAATGTTCTGTAGTACAATATCTTTTAATTTTCTCAGTTTCCACAGACTTGTCTGTAGACCATAATTTTTTTTTTTGCTATTGAACCGCAGTCTTCATAGCCTAGTCATATTGTACTTCTTTGTCTAGTCCCGAGGTACTGTGCTAGAATTTAATATATTATACCCATTTATAGCATACAGGTGAGAATTCATCGCCTTCATGTCATGTCAAAAGCGGTAATTACCTGGATTCTTATATCAGTCTAATGCATATTCACAGCCTCATTGCTTATTCTGAAAGCATCATTCTGTGTATTGTGTATACAGTAAATGAAAGCAGTAAACTGCTGAGTGTTGCAGTGTTGACTGTTAATAATTCATTTGTTCATTACTTGTTCTTCTCCTTACAAACCTATTTTTAGAGATGTGTTTTTGTGTAGAGTTTGTACTGGTTTTATCTTTGTATTGAAAAATATATTTACTTCATACTATACTACAACACCATTAACATATTTACTGACATATCGCTTGATACTTACTGACATAAATATTCAAATAAAAATTTATTTGGAGTACTTTCTATATTGCACAATGCATTTACATTTACATTTACATTTACATTTATTCATTTAGCAGACGCTTTTATCCAAAGCGACTTACAAATGAGAACAATAGAAGCAGTTAAACTAACAGTAGGACAACAATACGTAAGTGCTATAACCCCTCTCAGTTTAATTTTAGTGCAGTTTTTTTTTTTTTTTTTTTTTTTTTTTTTTATAGAATAGAAGAGAAGAGAAAGTGTTAATTCTACTGAATCAAGTGCTGCCGAAAAAGATATGTCTTCAGCAGTTTCTTGAAAGTGGCTACTGACTCAGAAGCTCTGGTGGAGTTAGGCAGATCATTCCACCAACAGGGAACAGCCATTGTAAAGGTCCGAGAAAGAGATTTTGTGCCTCTTTGAGATGGTACCACAAGACGACATTCGCTAGCAGAGCGCAGGTTTCTGGATGGCACATAAGTCTGAAGTAATGAGTTTAGGTAAGAGGGAGCAGTGCCAGTGGTTGTTCTGTAGGCAAACGTCAGTGCCTTGAATTTAATGCGAGCGGCAACTGGCAACCAGTGCAATTGTTTGAGGAGAGGAGTGACGTGTGCTCTCTTCGGCTCATTGAAGACTACTCTGGCTGCAGCATTCTGGATCAATTGTAGAGGTTTGACAGAGCAAGCTGGAAGACCAGCCAGGAGAGCATTGCAATAGTCCAGTCTGGATAAAACAAGTGCTTGGACAAGGAGTTGTGTGGCATGCTCTGTAAGGAAGGGCCTGATCCTCCTAATGTTGTGCAAAGCAAATCTACAGGACCGGGCAGTTCTAGCAATGTGGTCTGTGAATTTCAACTGATCATCAATTACAACCCCAAGGTTCTTAGCTGACCTTGATGGAGTTATGGATGACGAGCCTAGCTGAATGGAGAAGTTGTGATGAAGTGTTGGGTTGGCCGGGACCACAAGTAGCTCTGTCTTCGCAAGGTTTAGTTGAAGGTGGTGGTCCTTCATCCAGCCAGAGATGTCTGTCAGGCAGGCTGAGATACGAGCAGCTACCGTCGGATCGTCAGGCTGGAATGAGAGGTAGAGTTGCGTGTCATCAGCGTAGCAATGATAGGAAAAGCCATGTTTCTGAATCACAGATCCTAGTGATGTCATGTAGATGGAGAAGAGGAGTGGTCCAAGCACTGAGCCCTGAGGCACCCCGGTAGCTAGATGTTGGGTCTTAGACGCCACACCTCTCCACGACACCCTAAAGGACCTACCTGAGAGGTAAGACTCGAACAATGCACATTTTTTAATATAACTAAGCCTAAAATGTGTTTTAATATCACTCTTAGTAAGAATAGTTTGATAACTGTATAATATCAGTCTTTAAATGCAAGATATTTAAAGTGTTCCTAAAATATACTTACAATAGTTCCATTTTTGCACAATCAAATATACTTAAGTATATCTTTAGTTGGACACTATTTCCGGATAACTAAAGTGCATTAAGTACAAAATTAGTTGTTCCAATTTAGCAGACTTTAAGTATACCAATTTAGTATACAGTAAAATTGCAGGGTATTTATATTAAGTATATATATATGTAACTTTGTAGTATACATAAAATGAATGTATTTCAAATATTAGTTTATTCATTTTTCTCTAGGGTATCTATCATGTTAATGCAACAAATACATAAATGTCACGAACTGTCCATCAATTCTATATACATACATTATGAACAAATAACAATAATGTATCAAGTCTTATTGTTAAATCTAATCTTTTGATATAATATTTTAGAGTTTCTCAGTGCAGAAATTTATTTTGGATTTAATTAGGAACTGAATCACTGGAAAGAAAAATGATCGGTGCATTTTCAAAGCAGTAACTTCTCTACATTTATGTGAAGATACTAATCCCCAGTATTATGGTAATCCTCTGACTGCATTAATGGTTTTAGAGGCATTATTCAATTATAGCCTTCACTCATTATAGCCACCATAAAATTGCTTTCAGAGCCGCTAAAACAACTGCGCCCTGTCTCTAATGCAGAATGAAGATTAACAATGGTGTGCAATAGGCAGAGGGGCTTTGTATACTATAAATTACACAGAATTTTGGCTGATATATGGTTTAATAGTAGCATCAGTGGCAAATTGAAACCTTTTACAGGGTGGGGCATCACACTTCAACATGTATTGAAAATTGGTTCAGTTTATTATGATTTATTCTGAGAATCAGAGACATGACCTTTTTCTTATTATGAATCCCAAAGACCCCATAACAGTTTTAGCACTTAATCCCAGATTCCAGCTGTATGTCTGATGAGAACTTAAAAAATGTAAGAATCAATCTGGCCAAGGAGCCTTGGTTAATTATCACCTAACATGAAGCACCATGGGAGAGAAAATGCATGTACGTCTCATGTTCCTATGCATGTGCACACCAACTGACGTTTTGGATGACTAATAAGGAAATCGTCTCGGTTACGGATGTAACCCTTGTTCCCTGAGTAGGGAACGGAGACATTACATCGAATGACGACGAAATGGGGGTTCACTTAGAAGCCTCTCATCTTCGAAAGAAATAAAACGAGCCAATGGCAAGGAAATGCCATGGGTCTGCGGAATTTGCATGGCTCCACCGCGTGGGTATGAAAGGAATATGCAGATATGTTTCTTCGCTGAGGAGCCAAGACTGAACTCGGCTGTTCCAGTGTTACAGCGGAAGTGGCAGGGAGACGCAACGACTTAGAGAACACATACAGATGATGGGTCAGGAAACGAAGAAAAAACGTATCCCCCTGTCACACTCCTGTTATCCACCTTGTAAGGGACTTCCTCTCTGACCGCCCTCGCCTGGTTAATAATACTCAGTCTGACATCCTTGTGCTTAATACTGGCACCCCGCAGGGGACTATTCTTTCCCCATTACTCTTCTCCATATACAAACGAATTCCAATTAGATCGGGAAAATTTTCGTTTATTCAAGTTTGCAGATGATATGGCCCTGGTTGCTTTATTAAAGAGGGGGGACATAGTTGGAGAGGAAGTATATAGAGCACATGTGTCATCTCTCCAGAAATGGTGCGATGAAAGTTCCTTAGAGATTAATATAACAAAAACAAAGGAACTTGTTTTTTATGAAAAGGACCCTGTGCAGCCCCTTATAATTAGGGGACAAATTGTAGAGGTAGTAGAAAAGTTCAAATACCTCGGTACATATATTGATTCTAATTTAAATTTCGGTGAACACAGATTACATTTTTAAAACCTGTAACCAACGTCTCCATTTATTGTGCAAGCTCAACTCCTTCAGAGTGAGCAAGCACATTATGGAAATAGTTTATAAGAATCTGATAGAGATTCAATTAAATTCCATGTACGAGGAAGTTCTCAGGAAAAAATCTTTTAAAATAGCAAACGATCCCTCTCATCCACTCAATAGGGAGTTTGAACTTCTTCCCTCTGCCAGACGTTACAAAGTACCTAGGGCAAATCGTAATATCTTTCAAAATTATTTTATTCCTAATGCAATTCGGACGCTGAACACCACGTCCCGTTGATGCGTTGTAACGTAATTGCTACTGCTGTACTGCATTTTGCCCTGAAGATGTCTGTGTGTTAGTCTTGTTGTTCTTGTTGTTTTTGTTGTTGTTGGTTTGATTGTTGTATTTATGAGACCGAAGGCAAATTTCCACATTGTGGACAATAAAATAAAATTAAATGAAATATGACCCGGAGGGGGGTGCATACGGAGAACACTGGGGTGTCCAGCCCGTAGGGTGGAATATTTCAACCCCAGGAGAAGCAGAGTGGCTTGCCCAGGGAAAGACACATGCTCAGAGAGGCTTACAGTGGAGATACATATGTGGGGGTCACCCAGAGTGGGAGCCATGCACATGGCGGCACCTAGCCATTTGCAAAAGCTACCGGAGACATAACTAAGACGTTGACGTCAACAGTGCTGGAGGAACTCAGGGCTTGTGAGGCTCACCTGAGGAGAATATCGCACATATCCAGTCCGTGGAGTGGAATGGCGAGCAAGCGAAGACACCTGAGCGCGTCCTAGTACCGGCTGGTTGAAGCGAGTACACGGAAGGACACTGGCTCCACTCTGAGATTGTAGAATCTGGCGAATGTGTTGGGTGTCGCCCAGCCTGCAGCTCTGCAGATGTCTGTTAGCGAGGCGCCATGCGCTAGAGCCCAAGAGGAAGCCACACTCCGGGTGGAGTGGGCTTTACACCAAGGGGGCACGGTCAACCTTCCTGCTGGTATGCCAAGCAATGGCGTCCACTAACCAGTGAGACAGCCTCTAATTGGAGAGAGCCTTTCCCTTCAGCTTCCCACCATCACAGACAAAGAGCTGGTCTGAGGTCCTGAACACTACCCTCCTCCAGGGGCAGCGCTTGCAGGTTCACCGCCTGATCTCGAAAGGGAGTGGTGGGAACCTTGGGCACATATCCAGGCCGTGGGTCTCAGGATCACATGAGAATATGCCGGCCCGAATTCCAGGCACGCTTCGTCAACGGAAAATGCGTGCAGGTCCCTTACCTTCTTAAAGGAGGCCAATGCAACCAGGAGCGCTGTCTTAACTGACAGGAACTTAAGCTCCACTGAGTGCAGAGGCTCAAGGGAGCACTTTGCAGGGCAGTTAGAACCACTGGGAGGTCCCAAGAGGGAACGAGAGGAGGACAAGGATGATTCAGTCTCCTCGCTCCTCTCAGGAACCTGATGATCAGGTCGTGCTTTCCCACGGACTTACCCTCAACTGTGTCATGATGTGTGGCGATAGCGGCAACATAGACTTTCAGGGTGGAGGGAGACAGCCTTCGCTCCAACCCATCTTGCAGGAAGGAAAGCACGACAGTGATCGGGCATTTTCTGGGGTCCTCTCGGTGAGAAGAGCACCAGTTGACAAAGAGGTTCCACTCCAATATGTAGGCATGTCACGTGGACGATGCTCTAGCGGAATTGATGGTAGCCACCACCGCTGGTGGTAGGGTACTCAAATCTACCTTGTCCTGTCCAGGAGCCACACGTGGAGGTTCCAAGATTGGGCCGAGGGTGCCATGGGTGCCCCGTCTCAGAGAAAGGGTCCTTCTTCAGAGGGATTGGCCAGGGAGGTGCTGTCGCGAGGAGTAAAAGTTCGGAGAACCAGGTCCGGCTGGGCTCACTGGGGAAAACGCATACTTGCGGAGGCCTCGCGGCTAGCTGTGCGCCAAAGAGTCCGTGCCGAGGGTGCCCTCGGTCAGGGAGTAAAACAGGTCGCAATGGGACGAGTCGTTGGAGGCAAACAGGTCTACCTGTGCGTCCCAGAACTGATCCCAAATCAGCTGAACCGACTGAGGATGGAGTCACCATTCTCCAGGAAGAGGCTGAGACGTGAAAGCTCGTCGCTGCACAATTCAGGGTTCCCGGAATATAATGGCTCAAAGCAACCTCAGATGCTTCTGACTCCATAAGAGGAGGTGGCGGGCGAGTTGCGTCAAACGGCGAGAGTGTAGACCACCTTGTCGGAAGATGTACGCCACTGTCGCAGTATTGTCTAATTGGACTAGTACGTGCTGGTTCTTGAGCAACGCATGGAAGCGGTGCAGAGCGAGACGTACTACCAGCAACTCGAGGCAATCGACATGCCAAAAGGCGCTGGGGTCCTGACCAGGAGCCCGCGGCAGCATGTCTATTGCACATGGCAACCCAGTACGTGGAGGAGGCATCTGTTGAGACAACAACATGCCTGGAAACTCGTTCTAAGGGCACTCCGGCCCGTAAAAAACTGAGGTTTGTCCACGGGGTGAAGGTCTGACGGGAGGTCAGAGTTACTGGTACTCGGAGCGTGCCTTGTTGCCATGCCCACCTCGGGACTCGATCGCGAAGCCAGAGCTGAAGCGATCTCATATGAAGCAATCCGAGCGGCGTTGCTGTGGCTGCGGATGCCATATGCCACAGGAGCCTCTGAAATAACTTCAGTGGAACCGCACTCTTGCCCTCGAACTGTCTAAGGCAAGTCACCAGTGACTGCGCCCTCTCGCTTGCTCGTAAGCTGCGCGCACATGGCGACCGAGTCGATTCCATACCGAGAACAGAGATCCTCTGCACGGGGCAAAGTTTGCTCTTTTCCCAGTTGACCCGAAGGCCCAGACGAGCTAGGTGCCAGAGCACTAGGTCCCTGTGTTCGCAAACCTGGTCTCGAGAGGGAGCTAGGAACTTCGTGAAGGCGCGAGGAGACAGGGCTAGCCCGAATGGAAGAACCGCGTACTTGTATGTCCGCCTCTCAAAAACAAACCGAGGGAACGGTCTGTGTCGAGGAAGAAAGGAGACATGGAAGTAGGCGTCCTTCAGGTTGATCGCTGCAAACCAATTCTGTGGCCGCACACATTCGAAAATGCGTTTGGCCGTGAGCATCTTGAACGGAAGCCTTTTTAGAAGGGAACGCTTGAAGACGCGCAGGTCCAGGATTGGTCGAACCCACCGGTTTTCTTGGGTACAATGAGGTCGGGGCTGAAGAAGCCGGACTTCATTTCGGCTGGAGGGGTGGTCTCGATCGTACCCTTCGCCAGTAGGGTGACGACCTCCGTACGCATGACAGGGGAATTGCCACCCACCACAGTATAGCGGATTCCCCGGAGCAGGGAGGAGACCTTGCAAACTGATTCGCAAAGCCGAGCCTGATGATTCTTGTGAGCCAGTGGGACAGATTGGAAGCTCCAAAACTGAACCAGCGGGGTCATGTGAACCACAGACGTACCCACAATGGGGCGGCGAGGCGGAATGACCGGCACAGACGTGGGTGGCGGAGCGTCCCGATGTGGGGGCACGGTCATATGCCGCATCCTGACAGAGGAAGGCCAGGGAAGGACCAGCATTCCACGGGGGCCTGTTCCGTCAGTGGTCTGGCGACAGAGGGGGAAGAGGTCTGGGACAGAGGGGTCTGGCGACAGAAGGAGTGGCCCTGCAACCACTTCCTGAAAGAACTGCAACCCACGCCTGAGCTGCCCGTAACGGGAGCGCTGCATCGCCTGGCGTCGCGAAAAGTCAAAGGAGACTCCTAAGGTCTCTTGACCTCTTCATGCACATCTGGGTAGAAAGGATTTGGGTTCGCCTCCCCCAAAAACCAATCATCAGCCTTAAGTGCTCGGGACATGGCGCATGGTTCCACTCAAGCCCGATACACGCGGCGGCCCGGGAAAGCATAGCTGTTAACTCTGGATCAGACTCGTTATGCTAGCACACTCGAGGATGGCAGCACAGACGAGCCCTCATCTCCAGAGGAGTCCAGCTCACCTTGTGATGCGGCGATATACATGATTTTATCAGCCGGGGAACCGAATGAGATGCCGGGTCCACCGGAGTCCTCTGACGGGGCTCTGGTCAGCGATGTGAAAGACAGGGTGTGGACCGAGGATATTTCGTCGGTTTAGTTCCACACCTGCCGTCTTAGGTCACCCTGGCCACCAGCCGAAGTATTATCTCGCGTGGAGAAAATAGATCGGGGTGTGGATGAGGGTACTCTCGCTCTATTGAGCTCATCGAGTCTCAACCGTTACATTGCGATGGTCATGTTCCCTCTGGGAGAACGTCTACAAACGCTGTCTGAGCGTGATCGAAGCCCAAACACGTCAAAACAGCGCTCGTGCCCATCAGTTGAATCTATCAGAATACCGCACTCAGAAATACACGGGCAGATCGTCTTTAGAAAGACGTGCTTGCGTGCACGCTCTTTTTGTGAGAGAAAAGCTTGCAGCAGTGCTGAAGCGCCCAGGGAGAAACACACACGCAGTTCAGTTCAGCAGACAGGAATGTGAAACTCGCTGGAACTCGCCATCACACCAACAACGACTGGAAGCTGCTCGTCTAGAAGATTCTCGAAGATAGCCAGAGAATGGGCTGCAGGAGTGAAGAGAACTTCTTGGCTCCGAAGCTAAAACATATCTGCATATTGCGGCATCCTTCCTTTTATACCCACGCGGTGGGGCGGCAAATTCAGCAGATCCATGGCATTTCCTTGCCATTGGCTCGTTTTATTTCTTTCGAAGATGAGAGGCTTCTAAGCGAACCCCCATTTCGTCGTTATTCGACTTAACTCGAAGTGACAACGAAAAGGAACTGACATTACCTTTATGTCTTAGCTGCATGTACTATTCAATCTTCCGAATTAATTAAAAAAAACTAACAAATACGAATTGATTTATAATTATTTCGTAATTTTCTCTTTTTTTTTTCTTTTTTTTTTGCACATTCATTACATTTTTCGCATTATATATGAATAATTAAGGGAAAAATGTCTCATACAGATCTCTTTTGTCATTTGGAAAGGTAATAATGGCTGAATTTACTGTATGACATTTACAATTGGCCTAGAGAGTAAAATCTTAAGTAACAGCTCTGTAAAAGGCTTGTTTGATCATGGTTATTACTTTAACATCAGGATAGATTATAAGAAGACCATCTAATGAATAACTGTAACATGAAGACCTGACGGCTCGGGAAATGCGGGCTGAAAATAAATATTGCCTGAGCTTGTTCATAATTACTGAGTGGAGACTAATACAATTAAGTATCCAGAGGGCAGTGTTCTACATAAATTAACATTAGATATAACACTTAGTCAAACACTACTAGGAAAATGAGACTATGAGGTAAATTATTTTTTCATTATTGCAAGGTTCACATTCGGTTTAAGATCATTCAAGGCCTAGTGACGGCAGTATTTTTAATATTTATATTCTTTAATTCAATATGGGAATCATTGAAAATTGGGATAACTTGCAGTTCAGATTGATTTTGATTCATTAACCGCTCTAGGGTGTGCTTCCCGTACAAAGACATAATTCACTGCTTAACCATTAGTACGCGCATCGTCAGAGAAATTTCCTAGCCAGTAACGACAGTTCCCTTTCGAGGGAACTTAACACTGCGTCGATAAAATCGACTCTTTGGGGACGCTCCCTAAGCGTGCGCCTCTGAAGTATGAATGAAACTAATCCAATCCTGATTGGTGTTGCATCGTGACGTAACATGTGACGGCATACCTGGAAGTATAAGTGTGACGCTGACACAACACATACCAGCTATCGCTCTTCAGCAAGCGCTCTATGTTGAAACTGTCTGTCCTATTTACTGTTGTATTGTCTGAGTGAAAGTGAATATTATGGCGAGTGAGCAATTTACGAGATGTGTGCACCCCTGCCCCAGATATATTACGGGTGGGGACACACATTCATTATGTGTAAATTGTTTGGGAGTGCAGCACGCACAGGCAGCTCTCGAGGGAGCTGCCTGCTAGCCCTGTACACACTGTGAAGCACTCCCACTAAGAGTGCTGCGCTCCCGCTTGGCTATTTTTTCTGAAGATGGCCAAGCTCGCGATCCTCACGGTTCAGGTCCCGCGTCCGTTGAGGCGGTGCGGAGGCTTAGATCATGGGGATCGCAAAAGGATCTCGCAGATGAGAACGAGACTGCCGAGGCACTTTCTCGTTCATCATCTGCGGATTCTATAACACTCGCTCACGATGCAGAAGCCCGCGCTGCGGCTTCCTCTGCCCGTGACGAGTGCCCGGTGCTTGAGCTATCCGCTTCCGAGGAAGTGGATGTGTTCAGCATCGGGAGCGCAGAACATGAGTCACACTCGCCAGCTCATGTTCCCGCTTATGAGGAGTTGGTGGAGGTTGTGACGCGTGCGGTGGCCAAACTTAACATCAGCTGGCCACAAGATAAGCAGGATGAAACACGTCAGAGTAAATTAGACGAGAGATTCCTGCAGCACCGTTCACAACCTCAGCGCCGGGGTTTGCCTTTTTTCCCAGATCTCCATAGAGAAATTACGAGATCCTGGGAAAAGCCCCACTCGTCTCGCATTTCACACAACACATCATGTGATTACAGCAACGTTGTGGGTGCGAGAAAGGCGGGGTATGGCAAGATGCCGCGGGTGGAGGAAGCTTTAGCGAGCTATCTTTCTCCCGAAGCGGCATCCTCTCTTAAAGCCCCGGCGCTGCCCAGCAAACCATGTAGGGACACCTCTGCATTGGTGAGCAGGGCTTATATGGCGGCTGGTCGGGCTGGTGCGTCCCTGCGCTCAATGGCAATTGTACAGGAGTACCAGGCCGATATCCTTAAAGATTTAGACGAGGGGGAGGGGCCAACACCTGAGGATATTGCTGAGCTAAGAAAAGCAGCAGATCTGTCTCTCCGTGCCACTAAGGAGACGGCCCGTGGAATCGGCCGCTCCATGTCAGCTTTGGTGGCCACGGAGAGGCATCTGTGGTTGAATTTGTCGGGTATGAAGGACAAAGACCGTTCCTTTTTATTAGATGCCCCAATTTCGACTTCTGGCCTGTTCGGCGACGCAGTATCTACTGACGTCGACAGGTTTCAGGAGGCGAAAAAACAATCAGCAGCTTTTCAGCAATATCTCCCCCGACGTTCTAGATCAGGGAAGACTGGTCCAAGTGGCCAGTCTCAGCCGTCCACCAGCTCCGCATATCGCCTGGAGCAGAAGGAGAGCATTTCTTCTCGAGCCCCTCCCACGGGAGCTTGGCAACAGAGGAAACGTTCCCATTCTAAATCCTCTGGCCAGAAGGGCGACCTGAGGGCTGTCATTCAGGCTAAGAGGGCTTCAGGGAAGAGGTCCTAGCCGAAATAATAGGACCTCCAAGGGCTGTCCCCCCCGCTGTGAGCCAACTGAGGTTGTTTTCCCAGCGGAGCCCTTTGGAAAAAGATGTCGTCCCGCCGTCACTGACGCTTCGGGTCGCATCAATTTCCAGCGAACGCACACCGTGGCGTTCGCCCCAAGAGCTTGCAAAAGAGCACCACCTATGGTCGAAAAATTGTTCTCGTCTGCTTCCTGCCAGTTCGCTGCTTCAGAAAGTCGAGAACAATGCTCAAGAAAAACCCGAGGCCAGCCTCGAGAGGCTGGTTCCCTTAGTAAATTTTTTGGAACAGTGGCATCTTCTTCCAAATATTTCGATATGGGTCCTGAATATAATAGAAAAGGGGTACAGACTGCAGTTCAGTCACCGACCTCCCAGGTTTGCGGGGGTGGTGCCGACTACAGTGGTTCCAGAACAGGCTCGGGTTATGGAACAAGAAGTACAGGCTCTTCTGGTCAAAGGGGCCATAGAAAGTGTTCCCCTACCAGACAGAGAGTCAGGGTTTTACAGCCGATACTTTATAGTTCCAAAGAAGGATGGCGGGCTCAGGCCAATTTTGTATCTGAGACACTTGAATCGGTCTCTGAGGAGATTCAGGTTCAAGATGTTGACGATTCCCATTATCGTGAATCAAATCAGGTCCGAGGACTGGTTTGTCACGATAGACCAAAAAGACGCCTATTTTCACGTCTCCATCCTTCCATGTCACAGGAGGTACCTAAGGTTTGCTTTCGGGGGCGAAGCATATCAATATCGGGTTCTTCCGTTCAGCCTAGCACTCTCTCCCCGCACGTTCACGAAGTGTATGGATGCAGCTCTGGCTCCTCTCAGACTCCAGGGCATTCGTATACTGAATTACATCGACGACTGGCTTATACTGGCTCAGTCTCGAGAAATGGCGGTTCGGCATCGAGATGTCGTCCTTGGCCACATTCAGAATTTGGGGTTGAGGCTCAACACGAAAAAGAGCGTGTTGGAACCAGCTCAGGAAACAACGTTCCTGGGTGTGGTATGGAATTCGGTTACGATGCGGGCACACATGTCTCCCGCACGTGTCCAGTCCATCCTATATATGGTTTCAAGAGTAAAGCTAGGTCAGGCCATCACTGTAAAGCAATTTCAAAGAATGCTGGGCCTCATGGCAGCGGCATCCAACATCATTCCTTTGGGCCTTCTACATATGAGGCCCCTTCAGTGGTGGCTAAAAGCCAAGGGGTTTTCTTCCAAGGGAAATCCATTTCGTATGATCAGAGTAACGCGCAGATGCCTTCGTTCTCTGCAAATATGGAGGAAAACTTGGTTCCTGTCCAAGGGCCAGTGTTGGGAGCGTCATGTCGCCGAAAAATCGTTTCGACAGACGCATCCCTCACTGGCTGGGGCGCGGTCATGGACGGCCGCTTTGCCAGGGGTCTGTGGCAGGATCATCTATCTTGGCACATAAACTGTTTAGAGATGATGGCTGTGTTCAGGGCTTTGAGGAGCTTCCTTCCAGACATCAAAGGTTACCATGTCCTGATACGTTCGGACAATACTTCAGTGGTAGCTTATCTGAACCGACAAGGGGGACTCAGATCGCGCCCTCTGTGCAGACTGACGCATCAGATTATTCTTTGGTCCCAAGGGAAAATACTGTCCATCAGAGCAATGTTTATTCCGGGGGTTCAGAATCAGGGAGCAGACATCCTGTCGAGGCAGGGGCTGAGGCCCGGGGAATGGAGACTTCATCCAGATGTGGTAAAGTTGTTATGGGAGAGGTTTGGACCAATGGAAGTGGATCTGTTCGCGTCTCGAGAGACGTCCCACTGTCCACTTTGGTTCTCCCTCTCACATCCAGCCCCACTGGGGTTGGATGCCATGGTACAGGCCTGGCCGAGGCTTTGCCTGTACGCGTTTCCCCCGATCGCTCTGCTCCCGGGAGTCCTGGAGAGGGTCCGTCAAGAGGGCATCAGTCTACTTTTGGTTGCCCCAATGTGGCCGACCCGAATATGGTTTTCAGACATAATATCACTCCTGATAGCTCCGCCATGGCAGATTCCTCTGAGGAGGGATCTGTTGTCTCAGGCGGAGGGCACAATCTTCCACCCTCGCCTGGAGCTGTGGAAGCTGTGGGTCTGGCCTCTGAGGGGGTTCAGTACCTAAATGCTGGTCTATCAGCCGGGGTGGTTGAAACCATACTTAGCTCTAGGGCTCCATCTACTAGGAGATTATATGGCCTCAAGTGGAATGTGTTTGTCACTTGGTGTAGAGAACATGAGTTAGATCCAGTCAACTGCCCGGTGGCTTCAGTTCTGGAATTTCTTCAAAATCGTTTCTCTGCGGGTCTCTCCCCTTCCACGCTTAAGGTGTATGTGGCTGCCATTGCGGCTTTCCACGCACCTGTAAGTGATGGGCCTCTGGGGAGGCACCAGTTGGTCATTCATTTTCTCCGTGGTACTTGGAGGATGAGACCGGCAACCAGGTCTAGGGTTCCTGCCTGGGACCTGGCTATTGTTCTTGAAGGGTTATCCCTGGCCCCCTTCGAACCTTTAGAGTCGGCTTCACCTAAGGATTTAACGCTAAAAATGGTATTTCTCTTGGCTATTACCTCACTTAAGAGGGTGGGAGATCTCCAAGCCCTGGCAGTGACACCAGCTTGCTTGGAGTTTGCCCCTGGCAGAGTGAAGGCCTTTTTGCACCCGAGTCCAGGCTACGTGCCTAAAGTACCAACTAATATGGCTCGATCTACAGTCCTTCAGGCATTTCATCCTCCACCTCATGTGTCGGCAGAAGAAGAGAAGCTTCATTTGCTCTGCCCCGTCAGAGCTTTGAGCATGTATCTCAAGAGGTCCTCTTCTTGGAGAAGGTCGGACCAATTATTGGTGTGTTTTGGGTCACCTAAGAAGGGGCTCCCGGCATCAAAGCAAACGATCAGTAATTGGATCGTTCAGGCGATTACTTCAGCTTACAAGGTGCGCGATATGCCTTCACCTTTAGCTGTTAGGGCTCATTCCACTAGAGGTATGGCTTCCTCTAGGGCCCTCCTTTCGGGAGTGCCCCTACAGGAGATCTGTGAGGCAGCCGGTTGGGCTACTCCACACACTTTTATTAGGTTCTACAGTCTTCACCTTCCTAGTACGCCTGGCGCACACATACTTAGTCCTTGCTGAGTGCCTAAAACAGTTTCAGTCCGGGACAGGCCTATTCGGTGCATGGCCTAGTGGGCACTCGTTCCCCAAAGAGTCGATTTTATCGACGCAGAAGGGAGGAAATTTTCCCTCGAAAGGGAACGTCTCGGGTTATGACTATAACCCTTGTTCCCTGAGAAGGGAACGAGACACTGCGTCGTTCTGCCACACCCCTTGAGGCCTTAGAGCGTCTTGCTTCATCGCGAGGCTGGTATGTGTTGTGTCAGCGTCACCTTTATACTTCCAGGTATGCCGTCACATGTTACATCACGACGCAACACCAATCAGGATTGGATTAGTTTCATTCATACTTCAGAGGCGCACGCTTAGGGAGGGTC
This sequence comes from Tiaroga cobitis, assembly GCA_030578255.1. NCBI lineage: Eukaryota > Metazoa > Chordata > Actinopteri > Cypriniformes > Leuciscidae > Tiaroga > Tiaroga cobitis. The sequence continues at coordinate 25,853,488 of CM060592.1, forward strand.
CCCAAAGAGTCGATTTTATCGACGCAGTGTCTCGTACCCTTCTCAGGAAACAAGGGTTATAGTCATAACCCGAGACGTTTCCCAAAATGGTAGTAACTTTGTTGCCCATTCGTCATTCAAACCACTTTGATTCAACAATATAATTGCTGTTAATGAGTCTGAAATCTCACAGGTGGTGGAGTAATAACTTCTGCTAATTAATCAGTTCAAGATCAAATGAATGTCAGGTTATTTCTGTAAATAACGCATCTGAGTCACTATTTTTGTTCTCTACTGTTTTGTTTCATTTGGAGATGAACTGACTCAATCGCCGGTTCCCCTGGGATACTTGAACATGTATGCATATGCAACACTCTTCAAAAACAGTGTTTTCATTCTTTTGAAAAACTTAAAGACTTAGAATCAAATATGTGGAATACAAATAGATTGTATTGCATGTTAGCCTGTTTTTTTTTTTTTTTTTGCCCCAGAGAATAATCTATTTAAGTCCACGTTATCTAACAAGACAACATTCTGCAGGTCGAGAGATGTAGTTCCAACCACCGACTCACTGAACTATGTTGGTAACGTCAGAAATTTCTACCATAGTTTGCTAACAATGTTTTTGACAAATGCACCCCAGATCGATTCAGTTCAGTGAAGGATTTGTCAGATGTCTCTTTGAATTATTCATGAAATGAATCGACTCAAAAGAGTAAATAGCTGGGGAATCAGACTGACCACGCTGTACATTCTGATTCACTAAAAGAAACCAAATTGTAGGAGCCAGCTGTTTGTTAATAGGACTACAAAGGTCACATGGTAAATTGTTTTTGCATGCAGCTCACAAGGACAACTCAATATATATATATTTTTTGTTGCATTAAATTCAATACAGGCTGCAAATGGGATTGAAGTTGTGACATAATGTGCATTAGTTTTTAGGGATGTCCCGATCAGGTTTTTTTGCCCTCGAGTCCGAGTCCGAGTCATTTGATTTTGAGTATCTACCGATACCGAGTCCCGATCCGATACTTATATAATGCATAAAAAAAGAATAAAGAAGAGAGAAAAAACAGATCCAGGATGTTCCTTATTTTTTATTTAATTCACCTTATTTTAACATTCAACATTCAAATAGAGCACGTCTGTGAGGTAGCTTGAACAATCAAGTAATAAATAACATAAAATCTTCACTTTTGGACTTTAGTGCAACAGTAAATATAGAAAAAGTCTACTATAAAAACAAATAGCACCTCAACTTAAAATACCCGGCAGGCATGTAAACAAAAAATAAAAATGTTTTAAAAGTGTATAAAAAAATAATGAGTGTATATATATATATATATATATATATATATATATATATATATATATATATATATATATATATATACACATTAGGGGTGTAACAGTTCACAAAATTTGCGGTTCGATACGATACAACAAAAAGAAAGAAATGCCAGAGAAATTTCCTATTTATTAAAAGAAAACTATTTTTAAATAAGTTTGAATTTTCCTACATCTTGAAACTTTCAGGTTTATAAATGGGGGTAATCTTTGAAGGATGAACAAATAATGTTTTGGTAATCACATTAAAAATAACATTTAAATATATATTTATATAATATTTGAGTTTTGAAGTGCAACATTAAATCCATGTTCATTCACGGCACAATGTTTCTCCTGGTTTCCACGTCAGCGCTGTTTGATCTAATAGAGATCTACGGTTAATAACGGAGATATTTGAATGCTTCTCACTAGATCTCGCAGCAATGTTATTAGGCTACTTCAGTGGCGAATTCAAATGTTTTCTTCACTGGATCTCTTAGCACAGTGTCGCTTGATCTCGCGCTGCACAGATGTTGCTGGTACGAACTGATAAATGGACCGTTAAGCACAATATAATGAGCAGCGCAGTTTCGTTCCGCTTTCATTACGTTTGCCATTTGATGTGGTGGTTGTGGTGGTCGCGCCAGCGCGGATTTTGTCTGCAGGAAAAATGGTCCTAGGAATCGTTCGGCTTGTATGCGTACCGAACCGGAAGCCTCGTACCGAAACGGTTCAATAATTACGAATACATGTACCGTTACACCCCTAATTTACATATATCCGAGTCCTGATCGGGAGGTAACGTCCGATTCCGATCGAGTCTGAAACCACGTGATCGGGCCCGATTTCCGATCGCGTGATCGGATCGGGACATCCCTATTAGTTTTCCAACCCAGGCTCATTGGAAATTCCCTGGCATAATTTCTGCAAACTGGAAAAAGAAACTTACCTATACATACATTTGACTCCAGTTTCTATCTTAAATGAACAATAGAGGAAGTAAAACACCAACAACTTTGTTCTTTTTCACACAAATTATGATTACAGATTATTGAATTTTGAGGTAAGACCTTGAAACACTTTCACCAGAGTGCATGAGTTTGATGATTAGACATTTTACCGTCTGCATCACATAATGAACTCAATATGTATAGCTTTCTTGACGTAGTAAACTTACTCAGTAGCTCACTTGGTACAGCATTGCACTTGTGGACCGCTTGGGTATGAGTACCGTAAAAGAGCTTGTTAAGGGATAGTTCACCCAAAAATGAAAATTAGCCCATGATTTACTCTCCGTCAAGTAATCTTAGGTGAATATGACATTCTTCTTTAGAGAAATACAATCAGAGTTATATTAAAAAATGTCCTGGCTCTTCTAAGCTTTATAATGGCCGTGAATGGCCGTTTCTGTCCATAAAAGTGCATCTAGCAATCATCAAAGTGCTCCACATGGCTCTGGGGGGTTAGTAAAGGCCTTCTGAAGTGAAGCAATGTATTTGTTTAAGAAAAATATCCATATTTAAAACTTTATAAAGTAAAATGATTAGCTTCCGGCCAAACGAACACTTTGACTGATGTCTAAGTGCAACTTATGCGAGTAATGCAACGTACTGCAGATATTTATGCTACTTCTGACGACACAAGTTGCGTAAGTTGCGCTTTAGGCATAAGTAGACTGCGTATGACCGTTTGGCCGGAAGCTAGAATTTTACTTTGTAACGTGTTAAATATGAATATTTTTCTTACACACAAGTAGTATTAACATATACCATGTGTCACTTTTTTATTGATTCATGGTTCTGAGTTGTGCTGCGCTTCTGATTTATGATGGGCCGCTGACAGGCTCCGATATGTCTAGGCTGAGCGACGCCGTGTGACATCCTCCTGCGGTGACATCCTGGTCGGAGGTGTAAAAGACAAAACAGATCAAACAGATGTTAAATATGACTTTTGACGGGGTTTTACGACTGGTTTAATGAGCTCACACCTCGCAACTTGTCATTGTAGTTGTTATGGTATTTTCCGCCCTGGTGTGTCTTATTCAAAACTACGTCACTACCTACGTTTTTTTTGTTTTTTTTTGTTTTTTTTTGTTGCAGTTTTAAATAAGGTTAGGGGATACGCTGTTGAACACAGAAGACATTCTACAACTTTCCTGATACAATGGCTGCTCCGAGAACTCCTAAAACCCCTAGAAAGGTTATGTGTATTTCGCCAACAAGAGGACCTGTTGAAATGAGAGAAGATCTAACTTTTGTGCCAAGGAAAAAAGCAAAATGTTAGCTTGACAAAGTTTCTTCATGAGGACACTGCTCTTGTGAAACGGGATTTCTCAATGTGTGATGGTCGTGTGGTGAGATATGCGTTTGACAAGGTGATGCGTACTGTGAAACTCTACACAGCAGATGTTGAAGACGATTTTACATCGCAGACCCCATGTGTGATTTTCCACAACAAAGACTGGTTTCTATTTTTCAACTACGTTTGGAGAGATTTGAACGACTGTGGTGATGATCCGTTGTACGTTGCTGAGTGGGATGGCTCAATTCCTGACACACGATTTCGTGTGGTCGGAGACCATAGTAAAAAGTTACCAGACGATTGTGTTTATATTTTTTGCTGCAACGACAAGACAAAGCTCTGCGAACGAGCGTGGCCTATTCGTGAATCTGAGGATCACTCGTGCTACGACATGAAATTTTTGTTTCAGTGGAAAGATGTTCGTATGCTTGACAACGTATTTACATGCATTGACAAGATGTTTAGATGGTGCGACATGTATGACCGTTACAGTTCTGTAAAGATTAAATTGTTTCACCCTGATCAGGGCGTTACCAGCGCTGAACACCGCCTCTTAAACCCTCCCACATATTACAGCCATTAAAAACGCCTGCAGGTCGGTACAACTGCTACATTCATTCACCATGTCTCAAGAATCTACAACAGTCTACTGCTACACCAACAACCCTGAGGCAGCCCCGGCGATGCCTGATGACAATGCTACACCACTGGAGCCCCACCCACAAACTTGCGACAACAGTTGGGTGGATAAATTCTGCATGGATCTTGGATATCACAACATGACCTTCCTTACAACACCATACGGCAACACTGGTGCAATAGCTGGAGCAGCGGCCTTTGCTGGAATCGACGACACAGACAGTTGTATCCGCTCTGACGGATTCAAAATCATAAAAGCGACCGTTGTGGTCCTCCTGGAACATGTCATCAACAAAAAGCTGAAAGAAATCTGTTTGGGTTGTGAAGTGGATCACCCCAGTCAGATTAGACACTCCTGCTTGTTTGAACCGGGTCCCTATTTCTTTGACGCCTACTTTGAGGAACTGACACGTAATCTGGTGAAACCGGACCTTAAGCACATAGTTGCTCAAGCATTGAGCCGTTGCGATTTGAGGGTTCACCCCCAGAGGATTCAAGGTTCAGTGGAGGCTATTTTACATGAACTGCGTGACGAAGTATTCATTGTGGAAAAGCTTCGTGAAGTCAGAGAGAAAGTCATGGACGGCAGCAGCGAACAAATTGTCTATGACGCTGTGGACAGCTGGAAAGGTATTGTCCAAGTTGCCTGACAGTAACACAGCCATGGGGAATACGTGTTTTGCAACTGGTCTGGCAAAGTGTCTACTTAAACAACGTATTAGATGCGAGATGACCGGCTTGTTGTACAAGATTATTAATGAATGTGCCAATGTATCTGTTACTCTAAACAGATGTGCTGTTGATACCAATCGTTTTACAAACCTCAAGAAACAAATGTCTGTTGTAAGAACTGTGTCAAATGAATGGACAGATATGATGCGTTTATGCTTTAATGCTGGTGAACCAATTTGTGTGACTATCAGAAAAATTTTAGACCTGATGACTTAATGCGGCAGCTGTATTAGAATAGCTGATATATTGTGCCTGTGTACATATGTGACTGATCTATGTGTAGACATGTTGACAAGAAACAATCAGACTGATGTTTGTGAAATTATTGAAACACTGGTTGATTACATTCTTGAAAAAAACATTGTGACGTGTATACAATTTTTACACTACATTGATGCTGTATGATACCTTTTGTTTCCTTTTACTGTTTTAAGAAATAAAAACCCAAATTACTTAAACCATCGGTGTTATTCTTTTGTGTAGCGTGAAGTGGAAACATGTCAGAGGAAATGAAAAAGACTTATTACACGCCTTCTAACCCTGGTTCTTTAGGGGGGGAAAACGCTTAAAAGAAGCTGTTTTAAAAGAAACGGGTATTCGTTTAACCGATAAAGAGGTTTCAGAATGGCTCGCAGGCGAGGATGCATATACACTACACAGAACTGCCTCACTAAAATACAAAAGGAATCGGGTTTTTGTCTACGGTATCGACATGCAGTTCCAGGCCGATCTAGTCGATATGTCTGGATATGCCTCGGTAAATGACAACAACCATTTTTTGCTGACATGCATCGATCTGTTTAGTAAATATGCATGGACAAGGGCTTTAAAAAACAAGAGTGGTGTAGAGGTCTCTAAAGCTTTTGAATCCATACTGAAAGAGGGACGTGTACCACAGAAATTACAGACAGATAAAGGAAAGGAGTTTTTTAACAAACATTTTCAAAACGTAACAAAAAAATACAACATAGCCCATTTCGCAACAGCCACAGTATTAAAGGCATGTGTTGTCGAGCGGTTTAATAGAACCTTAAAAGGTAGAATGTGGAGATATTTAACGGCCACAAACTCCAAACGTTACATAGACATACTTCGAGACATTACACAAGGATACAATGCGAGCCATCACAGAAGCATCAAGATGAGGCCGATTGATGTGGGGAAAGAAAATGAGTCTGTGGTGCTACATAACCTATATGGTGATACCAGACCACATAGTGTTAAGCCCATATTTAAATACAAGATTGGTGACGTGGTTCGAATTTCTAAAGTCAGAGGACCGTTTGCAAAAGGGTATGAGGAAAACTACACACAAGAGTATTTCACTATATCAGAGTGTATCCCACGAGAACCCCCTGTTTACAGATTGAGTGATTACGACGGGGATGTTATCAACGGTGTTTTTTATGCGGAAGAATTGCAAAAAATATTTGTCAGTAAAAACAAGACATTTAAAGTTGAAAAAATTTTAGATAAGACGACGAAGGGTCGCAAAACATTAGTGCTGGTACAGTGGCTCGGATGGCCAGCGAAGTTTGCGTCATGGATCGACCAGAAAGAATTAGTTGATGTACAGAAGCCATAAAAACAACACACACACACAGGATGCATACAGTTGCATAAAAACCAGACATGGCTGAGGGTGGATTTTATGTCACATTACCCTGCAACGTATCGCTGTCTGTATACCCTGATAATAAAATCTCTAATTATAGAACAAGACTGGCTACCCCTATAAATATAAAAGTAGAATGGGAGGTGGGGCTTGTTCAAATTGAATATCCTAGAAGCTGGTACACCTTTAACAGCAACAATGCCGTTTTCGAGATAAACATCGGACCCACCACGACCGATGGTGAAAAGCACACTAATAGCATACGCCATGGTGTAGATGTGAAGAAGATCAGCTTATCGAAACTACGCACACCAATAAAAACAGGGTATTACGACAATGTCCCATCTCTAGTTAGTGTGATAAATGATTTAGTAGCGCCTCAGGGGGTATTCTGTTGTGACCGTGTAAAAAACAAAGTATTTCTGAAAGCAAAACCTAACATTTCAATGACCTTCCATGGAAAACTAGCCATTATTTTAGGATTGAAACCAGGCGTCCCTATAGGAGATTCTATACTGCAAAAAACAAATCCTGAAAAAAACTAATTTTGAAAAGGACGTTGTAACATATGCAATGCATCAGGCGGACATACACGGTGGTTTCTATACTCTTTATATCTACACGGACATTATCCGCTACCAATCCGTGGGTGATGCTTTTGTGCCGCTCCTGGAGTGTGTACAAATAACCGGGGACAACAATAGCACAGTCAGTGTTCGATACGACAAACCCCACTACGCGTCTATCAACAAATCAGTCATCACAGATATTGATATAGAAGTGAAGGACGATCAAAATCAACACGTCCCATTTTCTTATGGGAAAGTGTGCATTAAACTTCACTTCAGGCCTGTAAAACACTTTGTTTAAAATGGCATATTTCAACAATCACAATGTTGACCCTATGAGTTACGTTGCCTATTACCAGAATCAGGCAGGCAGCGGACTCCCCGGGTACGCAGGAGGCGGTGTTATGTATGGGGCCGGTTTGGGGGGCCTTTTTAGAGGCCTCTTTAGAATGGCTATACCCCTACTAGGACGAGGATTTAGCATAGCCAAGCTGCATCTTAAATCAGCTGCAAAAAACATACTAAGTGACGTTGTTAGTAATACGTTATCAAGATCTTTTAACAACTCCTATGATGCTCAAGACGGTTCCGGACTAATGGTAATGGCTCGCAAAAGAGCATCTAGGCCACCTGGGGTGCGGAGGAGTGGCCAGAGGCAGAAGAAAACAAAACCACCTCCCAAGAAAACATCAGTTGTAAAACGCAAGCGCAAGGAGACAACTAAGCGTCCTACATCAAAAAGATCAAGGCGCTCTGTTAAAACAATATTTTAAATCATGGCATTACTACACAACATGTCAGAAGAGTGTTTAAAGACTGAGCTGGACTTGTTTACTGTACCACTAACTCAAACAGCAATTGAAAAAAACACTTATATAGAAGTTCCACCATTATCAGCAATTTCTGACACATCTCCGCTGGAATTTTTTATTGCGGGGAATGGAGAGGATTACATAGATCTAAACAACACATTAGTTTTTTTGCGCCTCAAAATCACTAATGCTGACGGGACGGATATTGCAGACATAGATCCCGTAGGTCTCGTTAACTCTCCTGGAGCTACGATTTTTTCACAAGTGGATGTATCGCTTGGAGATCGGCTTATATCACAGAGTTCTAGCACATATCCATACCGCTGTATGATAGAATGTCTCACCAATTATAGTAAAGAGGCCCTTGAAACGCTTTTCTCAGCAGGGCTCTTTTACAAGGACACGGCGGGTCAGATGGATGTGGCTGACCCTGCTGGGGGAAATCACGGTCTGACAAAGAGAGCAGCCTTCACCAATGCTAGTAATGTGGTCGAACTACTCGCACCTGTTCACAGTGATATCTTCTTTCAGGAAAAAACTATTACTTAATGGATTAGATCTTAAAATTAGAATGACTAGAGGTAAAGATGAATTCTGCCTGATGAGGAGCAACGCTACAGCCTATAAACTAAACATCCTGTCTGCATCGCTATTTGTGAAAAAAGTGTCTGTGTCACCAGCTGTGAGAATGGGTCATGCACAAGCCCTACTCTCAACCACAGCCAAATACCCCATCGACAGAGTGTGTCTAAAAAACTTCTCAATACCTGCAGGCTCACGTGTCTGCAATCAAGAAAACTTATTCTTAGGAACTCTACCGAAATCTCTGGTTCTAGCTATGGTTGATAATGATGCATTTGTAGGTGCCTACAATAAAAACCCATTTGCGTTTAAAAACTATGATTTAGAATTTTTGGCCATTTATCTGGATGGGCAACAGTACCCAGCAAAGCCCCTGCAACCTGAATATGAAAATGGTTCTACAGTGCGGGAGTTTTACCAGTTGGCTTCTGGAAGGCATCTTAAAAACCAGCCTCTATGTATCGATAGAGAGGATTTTCTGCACGGCTATACACTCTACGCGTTCAATTTCGCACCAGACGAAGAGTGTAGCCAGCACGTATTGCTTATCAAAAGTGGCAATATTAGACTAGAAGCCCGTTTTAGACAGCCACTACCACTCACGGTTAACTTAATTGTTTATGCTTTGTTTGATAGTTTGATCGAGGTGTCAAATCGCCGACAGATCCTGGTCGATTACTACTAACACACTCAAATGAACACTGTACAGCTTGCGGCTGTCATGGATAAGGTTTCATGCGATACTTATTTTCTTGGAGTTCTACCATGTGACTATCTACCAAAAAGCCCTTTAAGAAAACTACCAGCAATGGTTTTGATCAACACACATCCTTCAGGACTCCCAGGGGAACACTGGTTGGCTATCTACATAAACTAGGATGGTGTATGATGTTTTTTCGACAGCTTCGGTAATAAGCCAGATTATCATGGTTTTCCGCCGATTATCAAAAACGTTTTAAAGCTCAACTCTAGTCAAGTACTACATTCAACTGTGCAAGTCCAAGATTTTTCATCAGACACCTATGGACAGCATTGTGTGTTCTTTCTCTACCACATGGCAAAGGGGTTTGATTATGATTATGTGCTGAAATTGTATACCAACGATTTTATTAAAAATGACAAAAAGGTGTCAGCATTTGTGAGAAAACTAAAACAAGCTCCATGTAGTGAAAATGTTTTCAAATGTGTTCAGTGTGTACAAATGGGTGAAGTGTTCATGTCTCATGCTTAATATTTTTAATAAAAAACAACTAAAGAACAGAAATTTGTTTCTTTAATACCTCTTTTATTACATATACAACACATCATAAGTTCTCCAAAAAAAAAAAGAGAGAGAAAAATGAGAACACAACACATACAAACTGTGAGATTAAAAACTTAACCACTGACTCTGCTCGAGATTGGGTGATTTTAATTCGATATAGTCGTGGTCGTTTTGGTTTTGAAAGAGTTAATTGCATGTCTGACATTGTGGTTTGGTACCACAGAGTACGGCAGATTTAAACTAGCAAAAGCCTCCAGAAACTCGCCCGCCAGGCCTCCGCTCGTCAGCAATCTTTTGTGGAGCCGTGATGCTTTTAACTAAGTCAAGCATGTGTGAACCAGGGATTGTTCTGCCTTTAAACACAAACTCTCCCGACTCAGTCCATGAAGTAAATTCTTTAGTTTTAGACATTTTATCTAAAATGTAACGAACATTTTTCACACTCCTCTGCGGAATATTCTTTAAAATCTCGCCTGCAAAATCACCCAAATCGTCATGGGCACTCACATGGCCTGTTGTGGGTGGGTCTTCTTTTTCAACATTACTAGGCTGTGGTAGACTTAATGTTAATGTGGCGGATTCCCTATCCCCTTGTCTAGTGAGTGTTAAAAACCTCTGCAAAACACTTGTGTACATCTTAGCTTTTTCATGGGGATCCAGATCAGACCTGTGCAAAATATTTCTTATAGTCATGTCCAGGTCATTCTCCACGACCTGTTGTATAGACTCACAGGTGTTAGAGGATTTCAGCTTATCCAACTGGTGTTGCGGGACTAAAAACATCTTCTCAGCATACTTCATCACCAAACTTATTTAGATGTAACCAAACTGGTTATAAACGGAATTGCGACACTTCACAGAGGTAGTAGAAATCCTCCTTGTTGGTTGATTAACCGTCTTTTGCGTCTAACTCCAACCTTTTTATCTGCGACAATTTTGATCTCACTTCTTCTTCTCTTCAGTTTCTGATATTGTTGTGGTGTTAGCGGAATATTACCATGGACTACGTTAAGAGCTACTTCACACAATGTCACAATGATCTCGTCTGGGGCCGCCTCTAAAATAACGCGTCTTTTGTTTAGGCGTGGCTTTTAATAACAATTTTAAAAGAGGTAGGTTTCTTAAAAGTCTTGCAGACATTTTTCAAAGCTCTCTGTCAATGTTTTCTTTTCTGAATGTACACAACTGGATGTTGTGACAGAATATCTGTTCTGAGACGGTACTGTTCTGGCGTTTTCGCTTTAAAGTCAATCAATAGATACCAGAAAGGGATCCTGGTCGCATTTTCATAACACTCCATAAAGTATTTTGTGTTCCTGGGGTACATCTGACGCGCTAACACATTCATTTGGGTATTGTCTCTAGGGTTTTTAACCCTCTAAGACCTGAGGGTATTTTTACAATAAATTTTCCGCCTGGTGTTATTCACTAAAAAAGCTTGTAAAACATCAACCCTTTTGTGCACAGACAATTGACACACATCTTTTTTTTCAGGACAAATTGAACTTTCAGCTTATTTGTGTTTCATTGATGTCACCTGAATGTAAAATAAGTAATGGGACCACAGACAAATGAAAAAATAAATCGGAAAATTGAATCACTCAAATATTTATTGAAATCACACACAAATAAATAAAAGCTAAGGAATTTTCCTCTGGAAAACAGTTTGTTCAAGTCTTTGGAGTCCTGGAGCACAGGAATGAACATTATAACTTGAACAGAACAAAAAATATTTACATTTTTCCAAAGGAAGTCCAGGCGTTTTGGGCCTCATGAAAATCACTGATGCCAAGCCTCAAAACAGTTCCTATCAGGAATCACACAGAGGGCCACATCACAGGCTTTGCATTTCCAGGGGGTGGCCTGTTTCACCTGCCTTGTCTGTTTGAAGTTCACACATTGCCTTCTACCATAGGTGGCCTTCTTGCTTGCTTCAGTTTGTTCCGATGTTTGGACGGGTACATGGTTACTTTGTTGCTGGGTGGGAGGAACAGCAACTGTAACACCACAGATTTGGGCTGTCAGCTCCTCCAGAAAAGCCCTGTGGGTCATGGGCTGTTGCTGCTTCTCATGGTTGAGAGACAAAGAATGTAATCCACAACTCTTACTACTCTGTAACAAACATAGAAAAACGAAATACTACTTTTACATGACTTATTTTTCCATATTTAGAAAATGTATATTTTATCATATTAGTTTTTGTTTATTTTTATACTTTTACAGTAAATAAATAAATGTAACTTACTCTTCAGCAGGGTCTAGACGATTCTGGTAATCAAGTTCCTACTCAGTCAAAAAGCTCTCTTCTCCAGAAAATCCATCATCCTCCATGGCATCAAAAAAGGCCAGTGCTTGATTTACATCCATGTTTCTCAATCTCTGAGGATCCATCATTCTCCGTGTTTCTCTGTGTATTATTCAAAACTCGCGTCTCTTTGTGCGTCTCTCTCTCTCTCTTCGAAACCACTGTGCCGTCCGTCTCTCTCTTTCCAAAATATCACCCTTGGTTCATGCGTAGTGACGCACGCAACGTGGATGGCGGATCAGCCTGTCATTGGTCAACAACCTCATGCAAAGCATCGCGAGATGTCCAAAATGGCGGCTAGCATCAAGCTAGCGGCAAATATGACGGAAAATGTATAAATTATGGACTTCAAGTGATCAAAACTGGGATATGCGCGCATGGATTTATTACTGAAACACTCTGAAAGGACGCACAAGTTCCAGGTTGGATAGAAAACCTTCTGTAAAGGCTAGAAAGACACCAAAGACACCCCCGTGACGGCTAGCGCGTTAGCTTTCTGCTGCAAAAAACGGTAAGGAAATCGATCAATTTTTCATCAAATAATATCAATATTTATCGGAGGAGTCGTGTGGCGTCGTCGACGATGCCGTCGGTTTCAGAGGGTTAAACAATACCAAATAATTAGTGTTCAAACTGATAGTCCTGCTGGATTTACCTTGAAAAAATAAGTTTTGTACAATATATATGGCACTCAAGCTTCTGTGGTGCACATAGTTAGTAAACAAACGTTCAACTTCTGAATTGCTGCTAGCATCTTTCATAACATCATCCAATATCACAAAATTTGTCTTGTTGGTGGGAAACAAGCGATCATCATTCAGAGTCTGCGGGATACCTTCAATAAATTTAATATCATACAGTTTCAACAGTTCATCATACATAGGTTGCCAGCAGTCATAAATGTATACAATGTTTTCAATTTGTTTAGAAATTACACTTTTAGCATTTTCCAACAACTTTTTCACAAAAAATGTTTTTCCTGAGCTAGAGGGACCACTTAACACACATGAAAATGGATGTTGTAATCTGAAATCAAAACCATCAGGGTCTAGCGCACCCCTGTGCCCAAAAACGTTGTCAGTAGCCATATGGTAGCGTAGTTAGGTCGGGTAGCAGTACACGCTTGTTGTATACAACTTTAAATTTTTTCACAACTGACTTGTTGTGCAATGTGAACTGCTTTTTGTTCCTCACTATACTGTCGGTGTATGCGTGAATGTGATTACTGTCACCCCGCCCCCTCACATATTGATCGACAAGACCAATTAATGTGTCTAACCTAATGGTCTCAGAGTTTACAGCGTTCAGTGTGATGCCTTTGGCCTTCATACAGACCTTACCCTTAGCAGTTCGGTACCCGTAACTTTTCGGCCCACTTGAAGAAAATTCCACTATGTGGTCTCCATCCCCAACTTCATCAGTAAGATCGCCAAGATATGGCCCCAGTGGGGGCTCATATTCACCCTCTTTAGACGTGAACACAACACTATCTGTATCGCAATAAAGCAATCTATCACCCAACCTATCCATAAGATCATAAAGCTCTAACCGTGCGTGGGCTGTTGTAAAAGCCCCGAGAAATACGTTAATGTCACGAGTCTGGGTGCCTTTCCCATCTGTGTAAGACCACTGAACGATCGCAACAGTGTCTGACACAAATGAGAAATGCTTGAGGTCATACTCAGTGCCAAAAATGTATCGGGCAAACTGTTCAGGGTCTGTTAGTATTTCGGTTGTCGGCAGCTGTTCACGCATACTGAACCTCCCCCACAAAGAGTTGAGAAGTAGTTTCATGATGGATCTGCGTGCAGCATTAAACTCAATCTTGTCCAGATTCAGCTTAATCCCTTCTTTCTCAAAGTATTCTCTAACATAAGATTCTTTGTCGGCGTCGGTCACAACGTCTTTCGGAAAACCTGAACTTTCCTGTTTGAACTGTAAAAATGTTTTAACATAATCACAAAACAAGGTTTCAGAGGTTTGGGGAAAATGCTAGACCTCATCGATTTTTGTCACTACATAACCCGTTCTCAACGGCTTTTAACAATTCAATGCTAACCCAGGTCCCATGAATTGATCTTTCCTCATTAGTATGCACACAAGGGTGTGTCTGGTTCTGATGTTCAGCACAAGTCCTACAAAGCAGAAACATTAACTTGCCCCCGGTCCTATAAGGTAGTACGGGGTGAAGCAACTTCCGTGGCGGAAGGACTGTTGCCTTGACGAGCTCGTAATAATCTTCAAGGTTTTGAAAATCCTTGTGTATTATTTCAGGATGCCCGATTGGGTAGCATTTTCGAGCCTGGCAGTAGGGATATAGTGATGTAAAGTGAACATACCTAATCCGCTCACCCTCCGAGACTTTGTGATACAGTTTTAACGCATTGGTCCGGCCACCGAAAAGAGCATCGCGTGGTTTCAATCTTTCAGTGTGTTTGTAAGTGGACATGAAATCCATCACTGCTGCGTCAGTCTGCTTGGCGTGGAACCAATCACACTCCCAAATCACCTCGACCTGAAGACCGTATGCGCGCTCCAAAATTTCAATCTTGTCATCACATTGTCTTCTCAGAACACCATAAGGCACTTTTGATAAAGGGTTTAGATCGTTGGGATTATAACAACGTTCGCAACCGTGAAAAAAACAGCCTAGATATTCGAATGCTTTTTTCACGTTGCCATCGTCATAGAATCCATCCACATAGTAATTCCCAAATGACGCCTCACCGCTGTTAAGGGCATGTTGAACATCTATGGACCGCGATTTTCGGACATACTCAAGCCATTCAATTGAGATGTTTGAATAAGTCTTGTTCTGGTTGGTGTACGCATTGTTACGTGTCAGAGCTATTGTGTCTTTTGGAATGTAGTGTGTTTTATACGTAGCCATACATGTTGCTGCCAAAGTGGTGTAATTAAACGGATCAAGGCCTGTGCACTGAATGAATTCATCGCGGTATTTCATGCATGCCTCCCTCAGCAAAACGACATCGTTTTTACCATAAAGCGCAAGTTCTTTTTTAAAATCGAACACTTTGTCAGAGGTTGTGCTGTACCAATCATCAAACGCCACTCTGTCCTGGTTCGACATTGTTGCGTACCCATAAAATTTCTTGTCAGGGTACGGGCCTATGTAGGCGTCATTTTCAGCGCGGTTAAAGTGGTGTGGAAAATACCCCTTCTCAGCATTAGTCAAATTAAACGCAACGGGTGTATTGGCTAGACGCATGGGGATGAATGAGTACGAATCAATAAAACGTTGCTTGAAAGCTGTGTCATACATTAAGATTAGACGACAGCCGCGCATCGTAATTTTAGGGGCAATCCCCATCTTAGTAAAGAATTCCAAAATTATGAAATTGTCAAAGCCTGACGAATTATGCGCTATCCATGTGTAATTACTGTAACGAGGTTGTCTAAATTTTTTAACGAGTCGATCCACACAATCGGTCCCTTCAGCCACGAATTCCTCGCCATTAAACGTGATAGCACATACAAAATTCGCAACATGTTTACCATTTTCATAACGGGTCTCAAAATCGTAGAAAATGTAACGATCGTTCGGCATCTCCGGCTAAACTGGTTGGATAAAACACTGATGCACACCATCGGTAACCAAACTCTCACCACAGTGCACACAACGATCTGCAGGGCATTTATGGGGTTTGGGTTTAGTACCGCTGACATGGTAACGTCTGTTACATTTACCACAATATTTAGTCACATCGCACTGCGCGTATTGCATACCTCGAACTGTTTTTTTATGCATCTCAAAACAATAGTCAGACTTACAGTAGCGCAGGCAGTCGCCGCAATCTTTTGGCTTTTTGGGTTGTTTATGACATTCCGGGTCATTACAGACGTCGCAGATGTACCGACATCTATGATCTCTCCTACAGGTGAATCCTCGGTGGCAGAACTCACACATGTATGGGGTGCCAATAAATGCACGTAGATTTTTAATCATAAAATAATGATTGTCATGCAGGTACAAAAATACTGTTTTAGGATGCGGATCGTCTGTGTTTGTATACTTCTCCAAAACACCCGTATCAGACCGATAGAAGACAGCTATTTTAACGTTCAGCATCTGTTCAAACCGTCTGATGTCATTAAACGCTATCTTGTATTGATCACCATAGCCAGCTGACTTCTGTATTGAAGATGCTACAGACTCTAGCTCTGCGTGTGGTTTCTGAGAATTTAGGAAATGTGCCAGACAGATTGCAAAACAAAGATTGTTTGAAATATTCGTGGGGCAGAACAGATTAAGTCGGTTCCCTTTCGTTGTCACTCCGAGTTCCGTCGGATGACGACGAATTGGGGGGTTTCGCTTAGAAGCCTATCCACTTCGAGTAATACAAAACGAGCCAATGGCAAAGAAATGCCATGGGTCTGCAGAATTTGCATGGAGCAGCTCCGCCCCACCTCGTGGGTATAAAGGGCGGAAATTCCAGCAAAGCAGTATGTTTTCGCTTCGGAGCCAAGTTCATCCTTCGTTCCACAAGCCATCCCTGATATTGTCAGTTCTACAGACGAGCGAGATTCTCTGGTGTTGGTGTGACGGCGATCTCCGGCGAGCGCGCGCTTCCTGCCTATCTGTCTGTGATTCGACAGCGAGTGTGTCTCCCCGGGCGCCTCAACACAGTCAGAGTTTCTTTCCTCTCACAAAAGAGCTTGAACGTGGCACGTCTTTTTAAAGATGCATCGCCCGTGCACTTCTGGTTGCGGTAGACTCGTTGACATCTCTGATGGGCACGAGCATTGCATAGTGTGTTTGGGCATTGATCACGCTAGAGCAGCGCTCGTGGATGACTCATGTTCTCTCTGTGGGAACATGACCATCGCAACATTACGGTCGAGACTCAGTGATCTCGCAAGAGTGAGAGTCCCCTCATCCACCCCCCGTTCTACTGGTTCTAGAAATAGAGCTGGTACTTCGGCTGGTGGCCAGGGTGATCTGAGGGTGACGGTTTGGAACAAACCGCCGACTATCAGTCCGTGCCCAGCCGCACCCTCTCCAATGTTGCAACCCGCGAGTGTTCAGGGGATTCCCGCGGGACCATCTTCGGATGCCTCGCGAGTTTCCTTTGGCGCTCCAGAGGAGGACGCGATGTCTATCGCAGCATCACAAGGTGGGTCTGAATCTTCTGGAAGTGAAGACTCAGCGCAGCTGCCACCTGCCGGTGTGCATGCGGTTGTGCCTGAGTCGGATCCGGAGATGACGGCCATGCTTGCCCGAGCCGCCGCGAGCATCGGGTTAGAGTGGTCCCCTCCACCCTGTCCCGAGCGCTCGCGGCTGGATGATTGGTACTTGGGTAAGGCCGCGGACCCCCGTCCGCGTCAAACCCCAATACCTTTCTTCCCGGACGTGCATGATGAGATCTCGAAGTCCTGGAAGACCCCCAGCTCTTCCCGTGACCGCTCGTTGGTCTCATCCGCCTTTCCTCCCCTCGATGAGGCGGCTGCCCGTGGGTACACTGGGCTCCCCCCGGGTGAACGCTCTGTTGCGATGCAACTGTGTCCTCAGAGCGCTTCTTCTCGTGGTGAGCCTAAGCACCCATCCAAAGCCTGTAGGTACTCGTCTACGCTTGTGGCGAAGTCCTACAGAGCGGCGGGACAGGCAGCCACCTCTTTGCATGCCATGGCCATTCTGCAGGTCTACCAGGCCCAGATGCTCAGGGACATGCACGAGGGTAGGACAGACCCAGGGCTCTTCAATGAGCTGCGCGCTGCCACCGACCTTGCTCTCCGAGCGACGAAGGTGACCGCACGCTCCCTGGGTTTGGTGATGTCCACAGCCGTGGTCCAGGAGAGACACCTGTGGCTGAATCTTGCTGATATGCGGGATGCCGAGCGGTCTCGGCTGCTCGACACCCCCATATCACAAGACGGCCTCTTCGGCAGAGCAGTCGAGGACTTCGCCCAACAGTTCTCGACTGCACAGAAACAGACTGAGGCGATTAAGCACATTCTGCCCCGACGGCCCGCTGCTGCCTCCACCCAGCCGACCGGGCAGAATACTCAGTCTGTTCGCCGCCGAGGGCCCCCTTCTGCGGCTCCCGCCCCTCCCGCCCGGCCCAAGCAGCAGCCTTCACCTGGGCCCGGTCGTGGAGGAAGCCGCAAGAAGGCGCCCCAGCCCTCTCCTGCCCCGCCCCCTGCTAAACGCCGGGCCAAGCGGCGCTCCTGAGACGGGCTGCTGAGGGATGATGTTCACTTCTCGGGATATGGTAGCAGGACCACTCCTTCCCCCGGTGGAGGGCCGGGGGAGAATCTTTTGTTCCACCGCTGCTCACCCACGGGTGGGCAGCACCCTTATGTGGTTAAAGAAAGAAGTGACACATTCATCCCTGAGCACACAGAGTTCTCAGACGACACGGTGCGCCGCCCCCGGGCCGTGCACCCCTCGTCCTCCTCTGTCCCAGAGCCGGATGACAGTGCGCGCCGTCCCCGGACCGCACCACTCTCATCCTCCTCTGATGCCAGACCCCTGGCAGAGCAGACCCCCGTGGAACGTTCGTCCTTCCTTGGTCTGCTCTGTCAGGACTCGGTCAATGACTGTGCCCCCACACCGGGCCGCTATGCCGTCTACGTCTGGGCCAGTCATTCCGCCTCGCTGCACCACCGGTGGGAAGTCTGTAGTTCGTTTTATCCCGCTGGTACAGTCGTTGGGAGCTTGGCAAGAGCTTCCCAACCTGTCCCGCTGGGTCGCTCGAACAGTCAGGCCATGTGCAACGGACGTGCTGCCGCGGGCTCCTGGACAGGACCCCACCGCTTATGGCACGTCAATTGCCTCGAGTTGCTGGCTGTACAGCTCGCCCTGCGCCGCTTCCGAGCTGTGCTCAGGGGCTAGCATGTACTAGTCCGTTCAGACAATACCGCGACTGTAGCGTACATCAACCATCAGGGTGGTCTGCGCTCCCGCCGTATGTCGCAACTCGCCCTCCACCTCCTCCTATGGAGTCAGAAGCATCTGAGGTCGCTTCGTGCCATTTATATCCCCGGAGCTCTGAACTCTGCAGCCGATGAGCTCTCACGGCTTCAGCCCCTCCCTGGAGAATGGTGACTCCATCCCCAGTCGGTTCAGCTGATTTGGGACCAGTTCGGGGACGCACAGATAGATCTGTTTGCCTCTCACGACTCGACCCATTGCGCCCAGTTTTATTCCCTGACCGAGGGCACGCTCGCCACGGATGCTCTGGCGCACAGCTGGCTGCAGGGCCGCAAATATGCGTTTCCCCCAGTGAGCCTTCTTGCGCAGACCCTGCGCAAGGTCAGGGAGGATGAGGAGCAGGTCATTTTGGTCGCGCCTTACTGGCCCGCCAGGACCTGGTTCCCCGAACTTGTACTCCTCGCGACAGCACCTCCTTGGCCGATTCCTCTGAGGAAGGACCTCCTTTCTCAGGGACGGGGCACCCTATGGCACCCTCGTCCCGATCTTTGGAACCTCCACGTGTGGCTCCTGGACGGGACGAGGTAGGTTTGAGTACCCTACCACCAGCGGTGGTGGCTACCATCACTTCCGCTAGAGCTTCATCCACTAGACACCTCTACGCGTTGAAGTGGAACCTCTTCGTCAGCTGGTGTTCTTCTCACCGAGAAGACCCGTGGAGATGTTCGATTGGTGTTGTGCTTTCCTTTCTTCAAGATGGGTTGGAGCGAAGGCTGTCTCCCTCCACCCTCAAGGTCTATGTCGCCGCTATTGCCGCACAGCACGACCTTATAGAAGGTAAGTCTGTAGGGAAGCACGACCTGATCGTCAGGTTCCTGAGAGGAGCGAGGAGACTGAATCCTCCTCGCTCTCCTCTCGTACCCTCTTGGGACCTCGCAGTGGTGCTAACTGCCCTGCGGAGTGCTCTCTTCGAGCCTTTACAGTCGGTTGAGCTTAACTTCCTGTCAATGAAGACAGCGCTTCTGACTGCATTGGCCTCCATTAAGAGGGTAGGGGACCTGCACGCATTCTCCGTTGACGAAGTGTGCCTGGAGTTCGGGCCGGCTTACTCTCACGTGATCCTGAGACCCACCGCCTGGATATGTGCCCAAGGTTCCTACCACTCCCTTTCGGGACCAGGTGGTGAACCTGCAAGCGCTGCCCCCGGAGGACCAGCAGACCAGCTCTTTGTCTGTTATGGTGGGAGACTGAAGGGAAAGGCCCTCTCCAAGCAAAGGTTGTCTCACTGGATAGTGGACGCCATTGCCTTGGCATACCAGCAGCAAGGTCGACCGTGCCCCCTTGGTGTGACCGCCCACTCCACCCGGAGTGTGGCGTCCTCTTGGGCTCTAGCGCGTGGCGCCTCGCTAACAGACATCTGCAGAGCTGCAGGCTGGGCGACAACTAACACATTCGCCAGATTTTACAATCTCCGAGTGTCTTTTTCAAGCTAACATGGGACCCGTTAGGTGTCTTCGCTTGCTCGCCATTCCACTCCACGGACTGGATACGTGCGATATTCTCCTCAGGTGAGCTTCCCCGAAAGCCCTGAGTTCCTCCAGCACTCCTGATGCTGGCGCCAGTGTCTTTTGCCTGCGCGTCGGCTAGGTGCCTCCCGTGTGCATGGTACCTCCTCTGAGCTACCCCCACATGTGTATTTCCACTGTAAGCCTCTTTGAGCATGTGTCTTTCCCTTGGCAAGCCACCTTGCCACCCCTGGGGTTGAAATATTCCACCTGCGGCTGGACACCCCAGTGATTCCCCATATGCATCCCTCGGGTCATATGTGTATTCTCTAAGTCCCCCCCCCCCCCCCCCTTCTGGGTTGGCAGTAATTGCGTATTCCCTTAAAAACCTTGGGATATGCTCCCCAGTGTACCTTGGTATTCCTGTGCTAATAGGAGTCCTTCGTCCGTGCTGTCTTACGACAGGGATCTCAGATTACGCAGGGCACTGGAGGACAGCCGAGAAGGTGGCGTGATTAGACTGGTATCCCCATTCATCGTCATCCGACGGAACTCGGAGTGACAACGAAAGGGAACGTCTCGGTTACGGATGTAACCCTCGTTCCCTGAGTAGGGAACGGAGACGTTCCGTCTTCCTGCCACTTTCCGCTGTACCGCGGGGATCGCCTGAGCTCAGTCTTGGCTCCTCAGCGAGGAAACATACTGCTTTGCTGGAATTTCCGCCCTTTATACCCACGAGGTGGGGCGGAGCTGCTCCATGCAAATTCTGCAGACCCATGGCATTTCATTGCCATTGGCTCGTTTTGTATTACTCGAAGTGGATAGGCTTCTAAGCGAAACCCCCCAATTCGTCGTCATCCGACGGAACGTCTCCGTTCCCTACTCAGGGAACGAGGGTTACATCCGTAACCAAGACGTTTTTGGTAATCACTTCATTGTGGGCAAGATCACGGATCTTTCGATAAACACCGCCGTGTTTACTTCTCGCTATCGACAGTCTTAAATTCAATCTCTCATCAAACTGGACATCAGAGTTGCTCTGCATTATTTTTTCAAGATCGTTTATAAATAGATCTACACTATAACCATTGCTACCCGTCAAAAGTGTACTAACATCTGATGTCAAGCTCGACCCCCTCAACGTGATGCTGATTAAACAGCCGTCTCCGCCTAACAGTCTGGAAAACTCCACAATTTCAGAAAGTGTGTCATGTAAAAACACTGTGTAGGCTGCTAAATCTGTCGAAGATATCTCTCGCAAATTTATAAGCCTGTGGATTTCCAGACCATTGAACCGAGCTTGTGGCAGTACAGTGTATCCACTAAAATCACCACCCACTGTTACAAGTGATTCTATATCTCTATCTGTGAGACCCATATTGGGGGCATCAGGGTTGAGTGTGCGATGTGTCTGGGTACCTGGACCCTCTCCTGACTGGTGAAAAGACACAAGATGATCAAATGCAGAATTTGGTTCTGGAGGAGGTTCTAACACCTCTCCTCCTTGTTGGATATTTACAATGTGTTCAAAATCATTATTTGGTTCAGGATCCTCATCGGTCATTGATCTCACGATGTTTAATAACTCTACCAACGTACCAGTTGAAGACTCAGACCTATTCATATCCTCAACAGTCTGTATTAAATAGAGCAATGTTTCTGTGTTACTGCACTGTTCAAGTGGCACCAAACTACCATCGTTTCGTCTAAACCTAGCTACCGGACCCGAATCAAAACCATCTGGCACCCGACAACGTTTAGGCATTTTTAAATCAGATCTTTTTATTTTATTTATTTAAATCACATGTGGCCATACCTTAAAAACTATGGATAATAAACCGTGTGTCCACACAGTGAAAAAGATAGAATGAAAAACGACCTAACAAACAACTATACAGTCAGACTAAAATTACACACAGCGTCTGACAAATGTTGAAGAAAAAAACAAAAAACAAAAAAAAACAACAGCATAGCATTAAAAAAAAAATATATATATATATAAAACGTTGTCAACTCACCCAAGTTTCTTTTTAAGCATGAGCACAAGTTGCTTTAACAATTCTGTAGTCAGGCCTTGTTCTCTGGCTACTTTTTGAATAGTGTCACTATGCAACCGTTGACTCATAAGCATCTAAACGTGTCTCAATGGCATTAAGGCGTTTCTCAAAACGTACCTCGAAGGCATTCAATGCGGTCTTGACAGAGTCCTGTATCAGTCCGGCTATGTGTTGATTGTCTATATTGGGTTGTGATTCCCGTTTGTAAGCCTCCTGATTTGAAGGCAGCTGTTCAGGGTCGGATTCTTCCACGGACACCACACGATCGCTGGATGGTACAGACTGCAGTATTTCTTTAGGGTCGTTTGTAAATACACAGTCGTCCCACGATTGTATCAGACCGTCACTCCAGCTCTGAACATCATTTATATCGGGAACTACAACCCCCTCTGTTAAGAAGTAGAAAAGTGGTGCAGAACAAAAAGTTAGTACAAATGTTTATTAATATTATAATAATAACAGTAATATTAATAATAACTATATTTTCTAAGACTAAAAAATAAAATAAAAATCAGACTGGTACTATTGTAACATTAAAAACAATACACAATACAACAATACACACAATATATATATATATATATATATATATATATATATATATATATATATATATAAACAAACAAATAAGACCAGGCTAACAATTATGGAACAGACATTGTAATACTAGTGCACCCCTATAGATGGCGCAGCAGGCTAAAAAATCAACATGTCTACACTTTTTTACACACAGTTCTCCATTGTCGTCATCTAAAATTACAAATAAAACGCCTACTCTGAGAGATATGAGGGTTTGTGTTTTATGTTTTTTCAACAATTAATGCAAATGTATGATAACATCAGCTCTAAACTAGCGTATTGACACATTATACACCCCCCAAACACATTCGACCACACACTATCACATCCAAATAATAACATTTATCTCTCTGATTTAGTGTGAACAGAAAACAATCCAACAGCTTTTGTTCGTTACTTACTTTTAACACTTGACCGTCTTGGCTTTTTCGGGACAGATGTCTGCGGCTCTCTCGAAGCCCCAGCAGCTGAAGCTTTTGCGTCCGCATGGAACACAGTCGCTTTACGTTTCAGTCTATTTTTCGGTTTTGCCACTAAGCCCTTATCCGGATCATTCGCACATTCAGGCGCACCAACACTGCTCACAACGTTTGATAAACCATCTGGAAATATATATATATATATATATATATATGTTAAAGTTTTTAAAATAAATTCAACAAACCATAGCAGAATATAATAATGTTTAATAAAGCCGAATTACAAAGCACTTACTGAGCGGCGTAACATCTACGTTACCAGACTCGCGACCTCGCTGAGGTGCATGCACTAAGGCCTTGATCGTTACCCGCTTCACCCCTGGTAAAAAAACAAAAACCCATAGAAGATAAGGTATTTTTTTACACATCCATCACTGTTTAAACACACGCGCGTAACAACATTTAACATTACCTTCCGCAAGTGCTTCCGAGCTCTCTCGAGAAGAGACACCCGCGCTGTGTGGCCTATGTGCAGCCACGCCTCCTGGCGAAAACAAAACAAAACATTTTCCATCACACCCACACACACACACACACACAACGTATGCAACATTTAAACATAATTATACATACCGCTGGCTTGATTCAGGAAATTAATCTCCTCAACAAGATCGAAGAGACTCAAACTAACACCATCTGAAGCGGGCAGATAAAACCTTAAGTAACGCAATAGAACACCGACACTCATATAAATAAATAATCTTCCTTAACAATGTTACTAAATAATAAAAAACACTTACTGTTAAGACTGGCTTCCATCTTCTTGCACTCACGTTTTCCAACAACACAATCTGGCTTGGAAAATACTGCAGAGGACCGTGACGCGTGACACGGCGCTTCTGTGACTGTGTTCGCATTCAACACACATTTATACCCGGCAGCTTTGACGAAGTGTGAACGCTGGGCCTCCCCAGCAGACAGAATACACACGGACATAACAACTATCGCGCAGGTAGACGACCAATAAACACGGAAGGCCATGGGCCAGACACCTTTCTTTTACACTTCCACCAGGATGTCACCGCAGGAGGATGTCACACGGCGTCGCTCAGCCTAGACATATCGGAGCCTGTCAGCGGCCCATCATAAATCAGAAGCGCAGCACAACTCAGAACCATAAATCAATAAAAAAGTGACACATGGTATATGTTAATACTACTCACGCACACTCATCGCTTCGCTTCAGAAGGCCGTTATTAACCCCCCAGAGCCGCGTGGAGCACTTTTATGATGTATAGATGCACTTTAACCCTCTGAGGTCTAAGGGGTTTTGGGGTCCTTGAGGTGTTCTGACATGCTCTGACATTTGTGTTTTTTTCAGTTATTTATAAACATGTTAATGGCAAAGGTGTAAATTCACTCAATATAGCACAAACTGGGCTACCGGAATTTCTGAGCAACAATTATGAAACATGTTTGTATTTTTGAGAGAATATTGCTTATGCATGGTTATTGAAAAAACTAAAACTTAAAGTGTCTGAAATAAGGCCACAAAACACATACTAAATATGTGTCCACAAGACTTTTGACTAATCAGTGTTGTTGCCTAGAATTTTTGCTTCAAAATGATCTGAAAATCATCCTGCCTAATCATTTACGCAAACACATACACTGATTTAAATTTTATTAGAGACCTTTGGTTTGGAAAGGCAATATGCGTGGAGGCGTGTTCACACCTGAGAAGACAAAGGCCGGATAATGTGCCGCATAATGAGCTGTATATTAATTAGCCCTTTCACACAGGTGTGTCACAGGATCCCAAAGAATGCAAGGACAAAAGAAATTATCTATATAGCCTATACATATTTTACAATTAGAAATTGTAACCAATTACAAATAGGTTACAATTACAACAACAATTACAATTTTAACAATATTTCAAGTGTATTTCTTTGTAAAAAGTATACATTTTATCATACGTATTAAAAAAAGGTAAGGATTCATTAGTTTGAATATTGGAACAAACACTATAATAACATCTTAGTTGATAATTCAATATACCTACTTTATTTGTGACAAAACATCATACTATAGTATATTTAACTATGAGCAGAAATTGGTGAACAAAAGCGTACCTATTTAATGTGACAGTAGTCTTTTTTTACAGTCAAAACTTTATAATCTATCCAAAACTAATCACAAAATCGTGTCTAAACATTCATATTTAGTCTGTAATATATTGTGTATGATATATTAGTATATACATGTGAATTTGCAGCTTGTTGCTTATACAGACATTTTATTTCAACATATTTCAGTCTATTTTTACTCATCTTAGTAGGCTATAGCAATATAGTTTGTATGTGTTGTTCATGTAAACATAACGTTTACTAATATAGGTGCGAGAGTGAATGAACAAGGCACGCGCTGTATAACTGTAGTAAACAAAGCGCGCGCCTATGCCGTTCACTCATCATTTAGCCTACACACAGACACGCAATTCATATTTAAACAGTCTTTTTGCGGTTTACAGTCCGAAAAAATTCAATATCACGATTAGAACAAAGCACTAGAATAAATGACTTACTACATCAGCTGGATCCGTTGCTCCTCAAAATGAAACTACCAGCACTTCTGGTACATTTTCCAGGGTTAGATATTCCTCACAGCGAAAGGATACGCTGTGTACACAGCTGTACAAGATACTTACTAAACACGATGTGTTTTATAATCCAGCTGCTGGGCGTTGGCATGTTTGAACGGCTTGTCTAAGATCATTTGCGTTTGAATAGTGCGCGCTCTCCGTGGGTGTGGCACATTAACGCGTAATTAGGTGTAATGAGCTGGAAAGAAAAATACTGACATCTCTCACTTTTCATACAGATTACATAAGCTGAGAATATTTGTTTTTTTATATAAATTCATTCATTTAAAAGAAGAGAGTTCAAGCTTCATTATGGAAAAACACTCGTGCCTGTATGACAAGTATTCGCGGAATTAAAAATAATCTTAGGACGCGGTTCAGAATGGACTTCACTGACAGAGAGAAGGCAGAACGCGCATCATGTTTGTTTTTCTTTATTTGGCGAAAAGCACAACACTTGTGAGTATCCACAAAAAAAATAGACACTTATCAGGATCTAATGATGTACAACACTTAACATGTAAGATCAAAATCAACAGAGTATTTTGAGTTTCTTTTGCACTGATAAGAAAAAAGCGAGACTATCGCGCCGGCGCGATAGCAGACCTCAGAGGGTTAAGGGACTTCAAAACAGAAATGGCCATTCACTGCCATTATAAAGCTTGGAAGAGCCAGGACATTTTTTTAATATGACTCAGATTGTATTCGTCTGAAAGAAGAATGTCATATACATCTAGGATGACTTGAGGGTGAGTAAATCATGGACTAATTTTAATTTTTGGGTGAACTATCCCTTTAATTTTGTAGATGCTAACTTGCTAGAGAATTGACATTTTTGCTAGTCACTTAAATTTACTGTTTACATCCTAAGAGTAATGACGGTAATGGCAGATGGCAAATGTTTTTATCACTTTACTTCCTGCTGCATTTACATCAATATATTCAAAGTATGTCTATATGAGGATATCAAGCATACAGAGTAGCATGATAGCATCACTGTTGATATCCATCTTTGTCCTCCATGGCATGGAGGAGTCTTCACCTGGGGCTTTGCTGGTGCCAATGGCCCTACCAAAGGCCAAGCACCCTGTTGTGGGATCATTCCACTGCCACTAGAATCCATCAGTCAACAGAAGAGCAATGGCCACATCAGGTTTCATCACATCAAATCGGGCCCCCAGTGCTCCACACCCGACTGTAACCTCTTTAATATTCAGGAAATGAGCAGTCTCAGCTATCACATACTGACAGACACATGCTGCAAGCAGTCAAAAAAGTTTAATCTCATTATAGGCTAGCACGGATGAGTCAGATGCCCGAAGAGGCCCTTCAGATATGAGTGCATCTGCTCTATGAGTCCTGGATGCTGTGAAGTGCAGCCGCTCAGATCTGGCTGTACCTTCAGCCTCAAGGCATCCTCTAGAGGTCACAGGACTCAGGGAGCAAATGTCAAAGACAGGAACGTGATGCATTTGTCAGAGCGCCTGAAGTTAATGGGAAGTCCCGATTCTCTTCTCATGCTCCAAGTACACATAAAGTCAAATGTCTTTGATGGAACTTATGCTCCCACTTTATATTACTGTAGGTGTCCTTAACTATTACTGTACTAACATTTAAATGAATCATTTGAGAAAATGCACTTATTGTGTATATAATGATATATAGGGATATATACAGTAGGCATGCTGGAAAATATAGTGTGTGTATTGCATATGAATAACAGGCTAATAGCCTGTATTTGACAGAAATTCCAGAATCATCAGCAAGCTGGCTATCTAGAGAGCATGGTGAATGTTTATATAGGTATCAATGAATGGGACGCTAAATATAATTTTGGCTAATACGATTTTCCCAATTAATAGGCAAGAATAAACCTGGTGTCCTCCACAGTTTCTGTTCTTTCCAACAACAATTCACTTGAATGTGACAAACTCGTAAACACGACTTCAGAAATGGGAAGTTGGAAATTTCCGATAGCACGTAAAGGCATCATAAGGTGACCGGGCTGGTGATGGGAGTAGATTTGATGAGATGGGAGTAGATTATATAGGCCTACATGTAATTAGGCCTACACCCCACATTTTTTTCTTGTTCAAGAAGCCATTTACTCGGATATACGTCATAATAGGGAAGAAAAGACTATTGCAACTTCTGTGTAATGCCAACTTTAGGAGGAAGCTTTATATACCACATGCTAAAGTGGCTCATATGTTTAGTGATTTCACCCCAAAAAGTCTTGGACAGAATACAGTGGAGCTGACTTGACTCACAAGCCTCATTAGTGTCTGGTAAAAAGAATGGATGCTGCATCTAAAGCAGCTCTATGAGTGTGACGAACTCAGAAATTAGTTTCGATTGAAACACAAACTACAACACAACCTTTTGTGAGGAATTAACCCTTAAACCCAACAAAAACATGTGTCTTCTATTGAATATGTGTTCACTGGTATGCTATCCATTACCAGCAAGTCAACAGAGAGATCCGTTCTGATGGGACCCTTATAAGGAATTAATGAGGCAGGATTTGAAAGTGCCCGAGGCTGTAGGCGCACACTATGGCAAAGTGATTTCAGGCAATTCCTTGTTTTCAATAAGTAATGACCAGTCTTCTCCTTTTATTTACTGCAGAGACAGGTTTAACAGACTTTATGAGAGCCCCGAAGCCGCATGTGCTTACTGGAAAGAGAAGTGCAAATCTGGCACATGACCTGTAACTGACATGTAGCAATTAGCAATGCTTCACATGATCACAAATGAGGGAATCACAACTGCAGACTTCTTAGTGAGCTATCACAACCTTTACACATTAACGTCAGACCTCATTTTCACTTGAATAGCAGTTTTACAAGAGTAACAAAGTTAGGCCTAATCTATTCTGACATCATGACAATCCTAAAACAAACTGCCCCACATGCACATTCTTGATCAAATAAAGACAATAACAAAGGAGAACAAACCTGAATAATTATAGTTACAGTGGTTGAAAACTTGTTAGACTGTCAAGAAGTAATTGGCAGAATGAGACATTTTGAATCAAATTCAAAGTGGCTAATAGTATTTATAGGTGCAATTAATAAGAAAATAAAGGGAATGTTAAGATAATAAAAATATGTAAATTGCACCTTTTTTTTTTACAGTGCTAGTCTTTACTTTTCAACGAAACTACTTTAGAAAGAAAGATCAAATATTGCATAATATTGCATATAATATATGCATATTGCATAATATATTCACTCAAAGATACATCTGGACGGGAAAAGCCTGTTTTGAATCTTTCCAATGCATTTTCTCCTCTCCCTCCATGTCTGGTTTTGATAAGCTCATAAGTGCATTTCAGAGAACGCAGGCATCCTCTACAGCATTCCAGTAACCGGTCTCTATGAGGTCAATTAGCCATAATGGTCCACTAATGTGGTTTACTTGAATTGTAATTGGATTTGGATAAGCCAGTGGTCTCTATAATGTCCTGTATGCATGGATAAAAATGCATGTCAATTACTGCAGTTACTCTCATTACATATGATATCGTCTTGAGACGCATCGAGAAACCTCTGGGCTTTAAATGACTCATGTCATGAAACATCTAAAAAAAAAAAGTATGCACAGTTTGATTAAGAAAAAAAACAACAATAAAACATCACAACAATAAAAAGAAATAGAACAAGCACATTAATTAATTCTCAGCAACATGAGCAGTTCCCATTTCAACAAATAACTTGGCCTTTATTGTTGGAGCTGATCCTGGGAACATATTCAACTCCTGTTGTTCTGCGGCAGACGATTAAAACAACAGTTCTAAGAAAGATTTTGTTCCTCCCCAGCTGTGGAATAAACATGCCAGCATTAAAGGAAACAGCATTCCCTCTGAGACTAGATTGACTTTAAACACTCTTTGACCATCCACTCGCTGTGATGCAGGCAATTTTTTGTATATCTTCAATTGTTTCATTATGCTAATGAAAATACCCATCAGAGGCTCAGAAAAACATCACAAAAAGCTTAACTGCCAGTATTATTCAGAATGGAACGCAAAGACATTTGTGAAAATTAAAAGCCAAATACACGTTAAGAGCTGTTTACACATATGAATGTGTGTGTGTGTGTGTGTGTGTGTGTGTTCATAAACATTTATTCTTATGTTTAAAGGAAAGATTTAGAAAGAATCTTCCCAGATGGCATGTTCTCAAAAGTAAAATTCCACAGTTTCTAGTGGTGAGTGTGACATTTTTTTCAATGTTAAAACGCATTCCTATCCAGGCTTAATGTGCAGAGACAACTATAAGTAAGCCATTCGGTGGTTGATTTCCCTGAAGAGTGTGATACTGTGGCTCCGTGGAGCTTTCATCATCACCCTTTGTTTGACCCGCCCAACATGTCAACTTCTGGCTCGACCAATGGCGTTACTTTGTGCTGGGACTGTGTGTGGTTTGTCCAAACAATGCAGGATTTGGGGAGTGTTTAAAACCTTATATTTTAAAAATTCAGCTTAGTACCGCTAATGGCACAGAAATTAAACACCTCAGTTTAAGTAATGCAGCATTGATTCTCAGCAGCTGAGCGGACCATAGCGCCCTGACACTTGGAAACAAGCCACTGCAGATGTAAAATTCATACAGACAGATGAACAGCACTTACTTTAAGTGTGTGCCAGTTACTACTGCTACAATGTGAAATAAGGTAAGACATTTTAAATATTACCTGTTGCTGGCTCCTTTTCAGCAGTAATGTGTTCACACTTGTAGTTCAGTTCTCTTGGCTCTTTCGGTCTGGACCGAAGAACAAATGATGCACTTAGTCCTGATTCAAACAGCGTTCAATCTGTCATTTTTTTGCAAAAAACAGCTTTAATTTGTGACTGAACTTACCAAACACCCAAAACAATGCAGTGCGCTGGGCTAAATGCGCTAGTTGTATGAGTACATGGTACTTCTGCCCATGTACTGAGAACTCATGAAGAGTTTAAAAAATGTGTAAAGGAGTCAAAACAGAGGCAGCAAATCTGCTATAACACACAAACAAAGATCTGCAGCAAGGATACAGTGGTTCTGATGCCTGTACTGAACTGTAAATGGCAATGTAGGTCCTATCACGAGAAAAAACAGGTATGCTTTATGATTGTATCCTTGCGTTCATATTTCAGTCGAACTGCACCAGAGTTAGTTTGGAAGCTTGTTTGGTGCGCACCAAGTTTCGGATGACCGCATTTACACTTATTCAAATGAACCACACTAACAGATCTGTCAGGGTCCCTATGTTTCGTGTTTTCCCC
Source organism: Tiaroga cobitis (assembly GCA_030578255.1). NCBI lineage: Eukaryota > Metazoa > Chordata > Actinopteri > Cypriniformes > Leuciscidae > Tiaroga > Tiaroga cobitis. Next base: position 25,884,983 of record CM060592.1, read on the forward strand.
AGTGTGTCTGATTATTGATTTCATTCACCTGTTCTGTCAATTATGTCATTAGATCTCCTTAGTATTTAATCCCAGTGTTTCCTGTGTTCATTGTTCAGTGTTGTCTATGTTTGATTGTGGTTGAGTTCCCTGTTGAATTTATTATTAAATACAGTTCTAATCCCTTGATCTCCTGCGTCGTGCGGTTTTTGCAATCAGATCGTGAAAAGATACTTTGCACCATGCTTATTTTAAAGGGGCGGTATAATGCCCTTTTCACAAGATGTAAAATAAGTCTTTGATGTCCCCAGAGGTGTGTATGTGAAGTTTTAGCCCAAAATACCCCACAGTTCCCTTTCGAGGGAACTTGCGATGCGTCAACGACGCTTTGGGAACGCTCCCAGCGTGAATGCGTCTGAAGCATCTATGTCAACTAGTCCAATAGAAGGAATGAACGTCACGGGCGGGTGACGTCATGACCAGGAAGTGATAAAAGAGCATCCGGTGCAAACCGGCATTAGCTTCTGTTGCCTCAGCAAGCGATCTGTGTCAAATTGTCTGTTATATTTACTGTTGTCTGTCTGATATATATATATATATATATATATATATATATATATATATATATATATATATATATATATATAAACACTATGGAAACAAAACAATTGCACAACTCTGTGTTCTCCCTGCTCGCGTTATTTAACGAGTAGAGACACACACGAGCTTTGTGTGATGTGTTTGCAAGTAGAGCATGCGGTGTCAGCCTTCGAGGGGGCTGATTGCCAACATTGTGAGAAGCTTTCGCTTCGCATGCTCCGCTCCCGCCTGTCACTTTTCGAGGCAGCGCGGAGAATGCATTCCTGTGGATCGCAAATAGGATCTCTTTACGGGGTTGGAGATGGGTCCGCGGATCTTATCTCCTCCCTTTCCCGAGTGATCCAGTGCTCTCTCTCCAGTCTCGGAAGCCCGCGTTGCAGGCTCTTCCTCTGAGGAGGTAGATGTGCTGGGCATTGAAAGTGACACAATCATGGGGGAAGTGCATTTGCCATCTCTTTCCCCAGCGTATGAGAAATATATATATATATATATATATATATATATATATATATATATATATATATATAAAAAATAAATAAATAAATAAAATGAAAAGCTGGTGGAGGTGTTTACTAAGGCTGTAAATAAATTAAATATTTAATGGCCAGCAGAAATAAGGGGGCGCTCACGTACAAATAAATTAAACGAGCTTCCTTCCCTCATTTTTTCACCTCCATCACGGGGCCTTCCATTTATTCCCGATCTGCACAGCGAGCTGTCTAGATCATGGAAAAAGACTTACCCATTTTGTCTTTTAGCCCCCCAAGTTCATGTATATTCAGATATTAGGAGGTTAAGAGTGTATGGCTATGGGGCAATACCCCGGGTAGAACAGACGCTTGCGAGCTATCTGTCTCCCGGTTCAGTATCGTCCCTGAAGGTGTCGGTTTCTCTCACTAAACCATTAAAGAAAACTATTTTTAATCTACTGGGAAAATCATTTACGGCAGTGGGTCTAGCAGCAGCCTGCTTGCACACAATCGCAGTGCTACAAGCATATCAGGCTGACCTGCTGGGGTATTTGGACAGAAGTGAGGGAATTTGGTCCGATGGGGTTTTAGAACTTCGTCGGGCCACAGATTTATCTCTCATGGATACTAAGGTCCTGCAGTTAGTAATAAGAGGCAGATTTGGTTCTCGTCCTCCAGGTTACAATGGGGTGTTGCTCACGTTAGTGCATCCCGAACAGGCTCTGGTAATGGAGCAAGACGTAAAGGCCCTGTTAGCAAAGAAAAGCTATAGAGCAGGTGTACTCACTCGACATGCGTCGGTCTTTACAGTTGTTATCTCATTGTTCCAAAAAAGGATGGAGAACTGCGTCACATACTAGATCTTCGTCTGTGTTCGGTGCTGGAACTCAAGTCCAATGCTGACACTCAAACAGATCATGACTCAAATCAGATTCGAGGACTGGTTTGTCGCGATAGATCTGAAGATGCATACTTCCATATCTCCATCCTCCCTCAGCACAGGAGGTTCCTGAGGGTTTCTTTCAGGGGCAAAGAACACCACTATCAGGCACTTCCTTTCGGTCTAGCTCTATCACCCCGCTTATTCACGAAGCGCGTAGATGCAGCTCTGGCCCCGCCAGGCTGCAGTGCATACGCATTCTGAATTGCAGAGACGACTGGCTGATTCTAGCGGAATCAGAACAGTTAGCAGTTCGGCACCGAGATGTCGTCCTCGCTTATATGTGAAGGTTGGGGTTGAGGCTCAATGCCAAGAAGAGTGTGCTTTCTCCAGTACAGAGGACCACTTTTCTTGGAGTGGTCTGGGATTCAGTCACGATGCGAGACGTTCTGTTGCCTGCTTGTGTAGCTGCTATCCTTACTGCCACAAAAGAGCTAAAGCTAGGCCAGTCACACACTGTAAAAGAGTTCGAGAGACTGTTAGGCCTCAGGGCAGCAGCATCCATTGTGTTACCCTTTGGCCTGCTGTACGTGAGACCTTTGAAGTGGTGGCTCAGGACCAGAGGGTTCTCCCCGAGGGGAAACCCACTCTGTAAAATCAAGATCACGCGGCAGTATCCCTGCGCCTTGGTTATATGGAGGAAACACTGGTTCTTGTTCCAGGTTCCAGTGTGGGGAGCTCTTTGCCATCGAGTTGTTATCTCGACAGATGCTTCCCTCGCCAGCTGGGGAGCGGTATTGGAAGGGCTTGTGGAGGAGTCATCATCTCTCTTGGCACATGAATTGCCTGGAGATGATGGTCATCTTCAATGCATTGAAACATCTCCTCCCAGACCTGAGGGGCCATCATGTGTTGCTCTGGAACAGTGACTGTTAGGCCTCAGGGCAGCAGCGTCCAATGTGATACCCTTTGGCCTGCTGTATGTGAGACCTTTGCAGTGGTGGCTCAGAACCAGAGGGTTCTCCCCGAGGGGAAACCCACTCTGTATAATCAAGATCACGTGGCAGTATCCCCGCGCCTTGGTTATATGGAGGTAACTCTAGTTCTTGTCCCACAGACAACACGTTGGTGGCCTCTTATTTTGGTCCCTCAGGAAAATACGCTCTCTGAGGGCAGTGTATATTCCAGGGGGCCAGAATATTGGAGCAGACACCCTGTCGAGGCAGGGGCTGAGGCCAGGGGACTCTACCCTGAGGCGGTGGAGCAAATAAGGAAGTTTTACGGCCAGGCAGAAGTGGATCTGTTCACGTCTCAGTATACGACGCACTGTCCACTCTGGTTCTCCCTCACTCAACCAGCCCCCTCGGGACCTAATTCTTCTCCTCGACGGCCCTCCCTGGGAGGTCCCGATCAGGAGAGACCTTCCGTCTCAGGCAGGGGATGCAACATTGCACCCCCGGCAGGGGATTTGGAAACTGTGGGTTTAGCCTCTAAGGGGGCACAACTCATAGAGAGTGGTCTCTCAACTGAGGTTGTTGAGACCATTCTAAGCTCCAGAGCTCCCGCTACAAGGAAACTGTATTCACTATTTCGAGAGCTTTTCACTCCTTGGTGTTACCAGCGTCAGTGGGATCCAGTTAACTGTTCAGTAAACACAGTATTCGAGTTTCTGCAGGAACGCTTTGTATCAGGTCTATGTCCTTCCACGCTTAAGGTATACGTGGCGGCCATTGCGGATTTACACGCCCTGGTGGGTGGTACATTTTTGGGTCGAGACCCCCTGATCACTCGTTTCCTTCGTGGCACTTTGAGGCTGAGTTCTGCAACTTGCACTAGGGTGCCGGCTTGGGATCTTGCAATAGTTCTAGAAGGCCTATCTGGGGCTCCCTTTGAGCCCTTAGATTTGGTCTCAGAGAAGTTCCTTTCTTTTAAGACTATTTTCTGCTAGCTATTTCGTCCCTCTAAGAGTCGAGACCTTCAGGCCTTTTCGGTCTTACCCCAAACATGGTTATGGTACTAAGGTGCCTACCATTATTCTGAGGCCTATTGTGCTGCAGGTTTCTGTCCTCCCCCGTTTATCGGACCAGGAAGAGCTGAACCTCTTGTGCCCAGTGCGAGCACTGGACACTTATGTTCATCGGACTTCTCTGTCGAGAATTTCCAACCTATTGAGCAAATAGATAGTCGAGACTATTCTTCTTGCTTGCTTGTATTCTGGTTCCCAAAGCGTCGTTGACGTATAACGAGTTCCGTCGAAAGGGAACGTCTCAGGGTACGACTGTAACCATAGTTCCCTGAGAAAGGGAACGAGACGATGCGTCACCCTGCCATACTTCTTGCATCCCTGTGATCGGCTTGCTTCGGCAATTTTTGAAGCTAATGCCGGTTTGCACCGGATGCTCTTTTATCACTTCCTGGTCATGACGTCACCCGCCCGTGACGTTCATTCCTTCTATTGGACTAGTTGACAGAGATCCTTCAGACGCATTTACGCTGGGAGCGTTCCCAAAGCGTCGTTGACGCATCGTCTCGTTCCCTTTCTCAGGGAACTATGGTTACAGTCGTAACCTGAGACGATTTTTTTATATAACATGTTAAAATTGTCCATTTTTGAGGGTTAGCAGAAACGCACCGTTTTTTGTGTCTGTCCCTTTAAATGCGAATGAGCTGCTGCTTCCATCACAGAGAGCGGAGCTTCAACAGCTTGTGTCCTTTTACCTCACACAGACATGCACTGAAAAATTCAAAAACAAAACCAGCCGTTTGTTGTAGTCCTTAAAAAACAATTTCTTTAAAAGCAAATATCTCCCTTTGCTTTGAACTTTGAGCGTTGGAACTTTGCAGGTGTTGTTTATGCACAAACAGCAACATTACACACTAACTAAAGTTAAAAAAAAGTGAAATATAATTTATTGAAAACCTTGATAATGTAGTCATACTATGTAGTCATATTATAACGTTGACTCGTTTGCAATCTACCACACAAATGGCGTATTCACTTTTCGAATTGCAACTTTGCTGATTATATTTGTGATGTAATTTTTTATTTTTTTTTATTTTACAATTGCAACAAGATGCAGGTGCCCCAGAGCCTCACAACTTGCTTCTTACATGAATAGTGTCATCACAGGCACTTCTATAACCTAGTCAGTTTTTTAATTGTTGTTCATTCACAAAATATCTCAATAACTTTTTGAAAGCCTGTTTATCTCTATGTTTTTAAGGGACAATTCTCTCGGAAGAAGTATTACTCATCCAACTCAAGAATAGCTTGAGTGAGCAGTAAAGTTAAAAAGACCCAAGGCCTTTTTTTTTTCTTCAGATCCTTAGCTCCCTTCATCACACATAACAGGAATAAACTGCTCTTGTACCTTTCAACAATATACGGGTTACGCCTCAGCAGTGAAAAAGTGTACCTGATTCTTCATCTGCTTTTCCCCATCTAGTAACGTACAGTGTATATCTGGGCAGACATTTTTCTTTTAAAGTGACAGATTTATCTCTTTCTGTTACAACTTGTCAGAAGTGCCAAGCTTCATTTTTCCAAGGGCTGGTTGTTATTGTGCTTCCCAGTTTCCCCTTTCTTCCTTTCTGGCTGATCAAAACTAATGAAAAATCACATCTTTCACCAAGTTGCGAGAGCAGCATGATTCAAGTGGCTTCAATTTTTGTATGACATTAAAATCTGCTGTTTGCAGCATTCAACACTCGCACATTCCAAACAGATCGAGTGATGAGAAGCAACGCCATTTCTTTGGAAGCAGAAGCGTGCTGAGATAATGATCTTCTGCAGCTGCTTGATAACGGCATCTTCCGTTGTGGGGCATTTTCTAAGAACATTTTGTATGGTCGTATAAATTTAACATATTTTGAATGTATAGATTGATTAGGGGTATGGCATTTGTTAAAAAAAGAAAAAAAGAAAAAAAAAGAATAAATGGTGCAAACAAACACTCCACTACTCCATTGTGTAGTCCCTAAAAAATGGGGAAACACTTTGGTGCAAGTCATTGTATTTTGAGCATCAGAACATCATGTACTTTAACTAATTATGCCTTGTACACTGTGTAAAGTTTTGGGAGTGAAATCCATGATTGGTGTTTGATTAAAAATGATAGAAAATCACATTATGGTGTGTTTGTCTTAATCATGAAAATGTGTTAATTAAAACAGAGTCTTTTAAATACAGTACAAATCACATTGTTATAAAAGCAAAACATTTAAAAAATGTAATGTTTCCCTTTCTTTGCGGTTTCACTTTTCCTACCATAATAGCTTAGCCTATCATCTATAGATATCATTTAAATCGCTTTACACAGAAGTGTAAAATATGAAATATCCGATTCCCTGATGAGGATAAGCTTCGATGTGTATGTGGCCCTTGTTAACAGACCAGATGGGAAAGCAGTAAACACATTAATCATTTGTATAATATTAGGCTATATAGGCTACCTGTAATATAAATCAGCTGTCTTCGATCATGTTCAGGCCAAGGAACCCCTGAATAGACAGATGGAACTGCTACAAATTAAAACTGGATGACCTAAAATAGGCATAGTACCATATTTATGCACAATCATGATGCTTTTATTGCAATTATTAATGTACAAAGTCATGTACTACATGTGCATTACTGTCAAGTTTTATATAGGGATGAGGCTTGGCTTTATTTAATAGAAAAATAAAACAAAACAAACATAAACCACCATGTCAAGAAAAAAACATGGCAGCTGGATTTGGCAGGACAAGGCAATGCAGAAAAGGACCACCCTCACGAAAAAGTTTATTCAAGTGTGTTATTAGTATACTGTTCAGATGGTATCACGGATTCTAGCAAATACCAACAGATAAAAAATCGAAACCTGAAAACTTCTGCTAAAAAAATCTTATAATGGGCCGTGGTTGGATCTTCAGGACAACGATCCAAAACAAACATCAAAATCAACACAAAAACGTGTGACTCAGCACAAAATAAAGCGTCTGCAATGGCCGTCCCAGTCCCTGACCTGAACCCTACAGAAAATGAGTGGGCTGAACTGAAGAGAAGCAGCGCCAACATGGATCTGGGAATCTGCAGGATCTGGAGAGATCTGGAGAGGAATGGTCTCTGATCTTTTGTCAGGTGTTCTCCAAACTCATCAGGCATTATAGGAGAAAACTCAGAGCTGTTATCTTGGCAAAGGGAGGTTGCAAAAAGTATTTAATAAAAAGGTGCCAATAATTATGGCTAACGTTTTTTTTGTGGGAAAATTATTTTTTTAGCATTGCCTTGTCCTGCCAAATCCAGCTGCCATGTTTTTTTCTTGACATGGTGGTTTATGTTTGTTTTGTTTTATTTTTCTATAAATTATTTATAGCCCCAGCTGCTCCCGACGAGCCGGATGGCGCCTTGCATGGCTGACACCGCTGTCGGTGTATGAATGAGTGAGAGAATGGGTGAATGTGAGGCAAATTGTAAAGCCCTTTGGTGGCCATTGGGTCTGTGAAAGCGCTATATAAATGCAGTCCATTTACCATTTAAAATTATTTATTTCATAATGTGATTTACACCCCGCTTTCAATTATTATTACTTTTAATGAAAGATCAAAAGTATAACCAATGCAGATTTATTTTTTAAGCCATCTTTGATCATATTTACCAGGGGTGCCAATAATTCTGACAACTGTAAAAGGAATAAAATGTGTTAAAGTACTGTTAAAAGTATGTTTCTAATGTACAAAATAATAATATAGGAACATAGTAGTATACTTAAAGTGCAAAAATAATGTGTAAATAGTAAACTATAAGTATGATGTTATGTTCACATAAAGAAAACTTGAGATGAAAACGTCTCTGGTTACGAATGTAACCTTAGTTCCCTGAGAACAGGGAACGAGACAATACGTCATCGACGTTATGGGGAACGCCTCAGGCGTGACAGGTGTCTGAAATCAAATACCAACTCACAGCAATCATGTTGACCGGCGACAGCCCGTGCATCATCAGCTCGAATGATGAGCGCGTCAATCTGGATGTATAAAAAGGGTGCCTTGAAACCGTGACAACATCCTATCGTCTGAAGGGACTGTTGCAGGCAGGCCCCGAGGTATGGCAGGGAGACGTATTGTCTCGTTCCCTGTTCTCAGGGAACTAAGGTTACATTCGTAACCAGAGACGTTCCCTTTCGAAGGGAACTCAACAATACGTCATCGACGTTATGGGGAACGAAATACCCACGCCGCCATACTGAGGGGAGTGCATGCCCAATGGCAGTGACAACTGTCAGAACCAGTAATACAAAGGACACACTCACCCTAGGCTGGGCTGTCAGTGACAGCACTCCCTACCGGTCATAGCCCAAGCTAATGAACCGAGAAACTGCCAGAACATAGTTAATGGGAGGTATATCTGGGCCAGCTCAAAGGCTTAGGACCACAACTTCCAAATAGAAGGGGTCCCTTCTAAGGAGTGTGGCTAGGGGACTCAAGGGAATCCCAGCCAGTCACTATTCAGAAGAGCATGCCTCCTGACATGCCACCAGGCTGGCCAGGTGATCTAAACTAAGATGCACAGTCTGGCCATAGCCTGTCTGTCCGAGACAGAGCCTCTGGAAACTGCCTTGAAAAAGGCATTCAAAACTGAAGGCCTGCAAAGCTGGCAGAAACATTCAGTTCCGGATCACAGAGACGGGACCACCTGGAGAGTGTAACTAAACCTCAAGAAAGACGGAAGTCGTCCACTCAACCCATGGGTCTACCCAGTGCTCGTACTGAACACTGAGGAAGTAAGTTTTTTAGAGGGATCAAAACCAGGAAGGTCTGCTGATGCCAAAGACCTGATTACCACCTATGTGGGGAGCTCCAGTTCTTACCTGAGAGCTCACATCAGGAAGGCCGGTGAGGCCTGTAACCTGTCGAGCACAGTAACCTGGCGACCACAGTATGTGGGAGCTCATAACCAGGAAGGCCTGGCGAGGCCTGTAACCTGGCGACCACAGTATGTGGGAGCTCATAACCAGGAAGGCCGGTGAGGCCTGTAACCTGGCGACCACCGTGTGTGGGAGCTCATATTCAGGAAGGCCTAGTAAAGCCTGTAACCTGAAACCCAGCCTGTGGGAGCTCATAACCAAGAAGGCCTGGCAAGGCCTGTAACCTGGCGACCACAGAATGTGGGAGCTCATAACCAGGAAGGCCGGTGAGGCCTGTAACCTGGAGACCACAGTGTGTGGGAGGTCATATCAGGAAGGCCGGTGAGGCCTATAACCTGATACCCAGAATATGGGAGCTCATAACCAGGAAGGCCTGATAAGGCCTGCAACCTGACAACCACACCACGTGGGGCTACATAGAAAATACATGAAACAAAAGTGCATGTACTTAATTATTCTGAGTCCAGAAAAGGCCTGGATCAGAATTAAGAAGTTAGCCAGAAAGGCGTCTGTCGTACAAATTTTGGCGACAGGACGCATCTAGAGTGGGACCCGAAGTGAAAGACTTGGGTCTGGCCACATAGAAAGGGACTGAAGCGTACAGCGCATGACCCTTACCATAAAAATGGATTTTTAGAAAGTACACAAGATGCTCCATCATGTGACTTACCATAAGTATGGTTCTGACATGACCAGGAAGGCCAGATGAGGCCTATAACCTGATAATCAAAATGTGTGGGAGCTTCACATTCAGGAAGGCCTGATGAGGCCTGCAACCTGACATGTGAAAGCTCACAACCACACCCTAGCGACCACAGTGAGTGGGAGTTCACATTCAGGAAGGCCTGGTGAGGCCTGAACCCTGACATGTGACAACTCATAACCAGGAAGGCCGAGGAGGCCTGAAACCTGGTGACCACTGAATATGGGAGCTCAAAAGCAGGAAGGCCGGCGAGGCCTATAACCTGACAACCACAGTAGGAGGGAGCTCATATCAGGAAGGCCTGACAAGGCCTGTAACCTGACAACCACACCATGTGGGGCTAGTTCCAGAAAGGCCATAAATATGGATTTTAGAAAGTACATGAAACAAAAGTGCATGTACTTAGTAAATCTGAATCCAGGAAGACCTGGATCAGAAAAAGGCGTCTGTCGTAGCAAACTTTGGCGACAGAACGCATCTAGAGTGGGATCCGAAGTGAAAGACTTGAGTCTGGGCCACATAGAAAGGGACTGAAGCGTACAGCGCATGACCCTTACCATAAAAATGGATTTTAGAAAGTACATGAAACAAAAGTGCATGTACTTAGTAATTCCGAATCCAGGAAGACCTGGATCAGAAAAGGCATCTGTCGTAACAAACTTTGGCGACAGAACGCATCTAGAGTGGGACCCAAAGTGAAAGACTTGGGTCTGGCCACATAGAAAGGGACCGAAGCGTACAGCGCGTGACCCTTACCATAAAAAATGGATTTTAGAAAGTACACAAGACGTACCGTCATGTGACTTACCATAAGTATGGTTTTGACATAATCAGGAAGGCCAGATGAGGCCTGTAACCTGATAGTCAAAATGTGTGGGAGCTCACATTCAGGAAGGCCTAATGAGGCCTACAACCTGGCAGGTGACAGCTCACAACCACACCCAAGCGACCACAGTGAGTGGGAGTTCACATTCAGGAAGGCCTGGTGAGGCCTGAAACCTGACATGTGACAACTCATAACCAGGAAGGCCGAGGAGGCCTGAAGCCTGGTGACCACTGAATGTGGGAGCTCATAACCAGGAAGGCCGGTGAGGCCTGTAACCTGGCGACCACCGTGTGTGGGAGCTCATATTCAGGAAGGCCTAGTAAGGCCTGTAACCTGAAACCCAGTATGTGGGAGCTCATAACCAGGAAGGCCGGTGAGGCCTGTAGCCTGGCGACCACAGTATGTGGGAGCTCATAACCAGGAAGGCCGGGTGAGGCCTGTAACCTGGCGACCACAGTATGTGGGAGCTCTTACCAGGAAGGCCGGTGAGGCCTGTAACCTGACTACCACAATATGTGGGAGCTCTTACCAGGAAGGCCTGGCAAGGCCTGTAACCTGGCGACCACCGTGTGTGGGAGCTCATATTCAGGAAGGCCTAGTAAGGCCTGTAACCTGACTACCACAATATGTGGGAGCTCTTACCAGGAAGGCCTAGCAAGGCCTGTAACCTGGCGACCACCGTGTGTGGGAGCTCATATTCAGGAAGGCCTAGTAAGGCCTGTAACCTGACTACCACAATATGTGGGAGCTCTTACCAGGAAGGCCTGGCAAGGCCTGTAACCTGGCGACCACCGTGTGTGGGAGCTCATATTCAGGAAGGCCTAGTAAGGCCTGTAACCTGCCTACCACAGTATGTGGGAGCTCATATCAGGAAGGCCGGTGAGGCCTGTAACCTGGCGACCACAGTATGTGGGAGCTCATAACCAGGAAGGCCGGTGAGGCCTGTAACCTGGCGACCACAACATGTGGGAGCTCTTACCAGGAAGGCCGGGTGAGGCCTGTAACCTGGCGACCACAGCATGTGGGAGCTCATAACCAGGAAGGCTGGTGAGGCCTGTAACCTGGCGACCACAGTATGTGGGAGCTCATAACCAGGAAGGCCTGGCGAGGCCTGTAACCTGGCGACCACAGCATGTGGGAGCTCATAACCAGGAAGGCCGGTGAGGCCTGTAACCTGGCGACCACCGTGTGTGGGAGCTCATATTCAGGAAGGCTGGATAAGGCCTGTGACCTGACATATGGAAGCTCATAGCCTGGAAGGCCTGGTGAGGCCTGTAACCAAGCAACCACCACATGTGGGAGCTCAACTCACTTTACAATACATTATCTTCGTTTGTTTTTCCAAACATGAACCAGGCAAGGCACTCCTAACAACCAAGCTGAAGCGGGCCATCAGAGAATTCTTGAACTCATCATGGGCCCCGCCCCAGGCCTGATGTAGGAGGAGCCTGGGAGCGATGGTGGTCAGGAGACAAGATCCAGGGAGGTGATGTCTAACGTTCAGTCCGAGAACGTTTACTCTGGATCACCTCCCTGAGATCCTGCCTCCCGCGGGAGTTACGCCTCCTGCGCACCCTGCTCCCCCTGCTAGGAGGAGGGGGTGCACGGGAAGCGACACTGGCCTTCTGGGTTCGTCTGTGATCCTCAGACCACGACGGACCAGGCCCTCCCGCCTGCCTGGGCTGGGCCGAGGACCTCCGCGGTATGCAGCTCTTAAACGCCGCAGAGCGCGCCCTCGCCTCCCTGAACTTATCGACCACTGTCTCGACAGAAGGTCCGAAAAGCTCAGAAGGCGAAACCGGCGAATCGAGGAGAAAGGTTTTTTCTTTCTCCCCGATGTCAGCCTGGTTGAGCCACAGATGCCTCTCCGTGGCCACCATAGCAGCCATCGCACGACCGATGGAAACCGCAGACTGCTTGGTGGCCCGGAGAGTCAGATCCGTGGTGCGGCGCAGCTCCGCGACCGCGTCAGGGGACAGGCCGGCCCCCTGATCGAGGTCCCGCAGCAGGTCGGCTTGGTAGGCCTGAAGGACCGCGAGGGTGTGCAGAACCGCACCCGCCTGACCTGCTGCCGTGTACGCTCTGCCATTCAAGCGCGAAGTTGTCTTGAGCGGCTTGGATGGCAGGGTCGGAGCTTCTAGTGAAGATGCCCGACCAGAGGCGAGATAGTTAGCCAACGTCTCGTCCACTGGCGGCATCGACACATACCCGTGCTCCGCGGCTCCCTCCACAGCAGCGAAACTAGCCCGCTGATGTAGAAAGAGACGCGCGGAGAACGGGTTCTTCCATGCCTTCTCGATCTCAGAGTGAAGATCGGGAAGAAATGGAAGGCTCAACCGAGCTGGTGGCTTACGGGTGGGGAGGAACCGGTCATCCAAGATACCACGAGCGGGTTCCTCCCGGACGCGCCTCCACTGCAGCTGCAATCTTTCCGTGGCGCGCCCCATAACATCCACCAGCTCAGCGTACACTGGGCAGGAGGGCTGAGATGGTTCGGTCTCGACCAAACTGACATCATCAACACCCACCTCCTGCCCGGCCCGAAGAGAACCAGTTACAGATCCATCAGAGAGAGAAAGAACATCCTCAACATCGACCTGTAACTCACCCTCGTCAGCTGGCAGATCATCCGAGAGGTTAACACCCCTCTCCAGATGATCTGCCAGCTCCATCTGAGAACCCCACGAGATCAACCGCCGCTGAGCCTCAGCCCGAGCGGGACCGGAACCGCGGGGTTCAGATGCCGCGCCCACTTCCCTCGAGAAGTGGGACAGACGAGAGCGGAGAGTTTTGATCGTAAAACTCTCACAGTTCGCGCAGAAAGCTCCCTCGAGAGCTTCCCGCGCATGCTCTTCCCCCAGGCAAAACACGCACAGATCGTGTGAATCTCCCGGTGTCAAATATCTAGGACACGGGTCAGCACACTTGCGGAAGGTATTACGCCGCTTCTCTGCACGCTTCATCTTGCACGTTGATTATTTTTCAAACAGACAAACAGTCCCTGAAGACGAAAGGATATTGTCACGGTTTCAAGGCACCCTTTTTATACATCCAGATTGACGCGCTCATCATTCGAGCTGATGATGCACGGGCTGTCGCCGGTCAACATGATTGCTGTGAGTTGGTATTTGATTTCAGACACCTGTCACGCCTGAGGCGTTCCCCATAACGTCGATGACGTATTGTTGAGTTCCCTTCGAAAGGGAACTGAGATTGTATTTCATAGTGCAATGTACTTTAATAAACTAAGATGTGCTACAAGTATTTGACAAGTAAACTATCAGTATACATTTAAGTTCACTTGTAGTATAGTTGCAGTACAAACGAAAAACCTATAGTTGTAAACTAGTTGAGTACTCAAAGTTTACTACTGTTACACTTTTATACACTAAAAAGTGGGCCAACTTATTCCCAAGTAGTATTGAAACAGTACACTTACAAGTATACTTCTAGTACATTGATATATTTACTACTTAAAATATACTTGAACTTTACTTACTTATACTTAATAAAATTAACTTGAAGTATACCTATTTTTCGTAAGGGCAGGCAGGGCAGGACAAGACCAGGCCGCACACAAGGGCACGTAGAAACAAACAAAACAAAAGGTGTGTTCGACATCAGCTGCGGCTAGATGTAACCGATCGGAGAGAGTTGCCACGTGCAGGCGAGGAGGAGCTGAAAACGGAGACGTGAAGTCGGACACTTTCTGCTTCCCGTAGTGACCGCTCATGTGCCGTTTACCACAGCTGAAGTGAAATAAATGCAATATTTTTCAAATACACAGACGTTTCAGATACATTTTTCATTCAATACTTTATGTACTGCTTAATACAGCGTCTGTTTGTAAAAGAATAAAGTTCAACATAAGCCTATACTATCAATTAAGTGGGGTCTACATTTTTTATCAGTTTTATTTTGATAAACATGGCACAATATAACATTGTGACTACATGAAAAGAGCTTTTACTGTTGTAAAAAAAAAAAAAAAACAGATTCGTGAGCATTAGTGGAACGGAACGTTTTAGAATTAACACGAAACACGTGATCGTTGTCATGCTGTGAATCTGGCCAATCGTGGAACAGCTGTGTCGTCATAAGAGCTTGAGCAGCCGCTCTGGAGAAGCTGCGCAGAATGAACCATCCGGCTGCTCTCGAAACGCTCTCATGGTGCTTTGATGGCGTACGTCACAGTGACAGTGGCATCTGCGCTGTCTCAAGTTGGGACAAAATTTCTAACCAGCATGCACTGATCCCCTCTCTCTTCTCTTGATTATCTGTTTTTCTTTACTACTGTCTCACTGTGGCAATGTGATCAAAATGAGGTCAAAAGCCACCAAAAGTATAAATAAAAGTAAAACAAAGTACAAGAACAAGAGAACTTAACTCCGAAGATGTAAACAATCTTTTAGTTGACCTCTGAACTTGAATTGCTCTTTGCCCGGTATTGCTGTTCAATCGCTGTGCCGCTTGTCCCCCGGGCAAGCACTCAAACAAAGAGCATAATTCATAAGTGCCTCGCTTTCACTAATGACTGACTCCACTTCCTCACGGATGCCTGTCACATGAACCCAGAGCGAACCCATAGGAAGAGATTAGATAATAGGAAAAATGATGAGAAAACAAGTTTCGGGCTGCAGCTAAAATGGGGGAAACTGAGCAAAACATTGAAATCAAATCATTTCATTTTCATTTTATTTATTTATTTATTAAGCACTTTTACACAACTGGTCATTGAACAAAGTGCTGTACAAAAATAAAAACAAAGACATAGCCATACAAACACACAGACATTAACGCCACGGTTAAATCTGTTCTACAACAGGTGCAATGGCAGCAAAGAGCGGTATATTGGCTTAATTTGGGATAGTGACATCATATAATTTCCACACTTCCTCTGCCTTCATTTGCATTTTAACTTTTAATTAGAGAACAGTAACAAAACCGACATGCAGGGCCAGCTCCCACAACCAGAACTGTACTGTAAAGTGTTACGCACTCAAGTGTCAGCTGGATTTAAAACCCTGCAGAGTTTTGAGCATAAACATTTGACAATTGTTCAAGCGTACTGTGTGAAATCAATACAAATGACTTATTTTCTGCCCATAACATTGCTTGTTTCCACGAGCAGGGTACAAAATAGGCCCCGAAAAGGTCTTTTCATTTTCTACAAATGGTCAGTGAAAGAATGTACCATGTAAGGAATGTTTTCAGATCTTTAGCTACCGTTGTAAGGTTCATCCAGAATCATTAATAAAATATTGTTCAAAGTTATCTGGTATTAAAAAAGTTCTCAAAAAGTTAACACAAAGACCATTATTTATTCATCGTTCATGGAACGGTTTTAACTTGAAATGTTTAGTTGGATGTTCGCCTATCATTTTTTAAATATTACTACTCAGAGATCAATCAAATGTAACATTGCCATGATGTTTGCAAAATGATACAATTGTCAACCTGAGGAAGTCAAACTGAATTTTACATCAACCATTTTACTCTTTATACATTTTACATGAGATTTTCCATTTTTGCAAACCTGTTACCAAATTTGTGTTATTTTGTTACTACAACGATGAACATTAAATAAACCTCAAAATTAAATAGACAAAATTCATTGAAAAAAATCCACAATGGGTAACAGGGTTGAAAGTAACAAAGTTGTAATTTAAGTTAAGCTGTCACTTTGTAGTTAATGATATACTAAAATTGCCTATAAATTAAAGTTTGATCAAAACAAAAATCCTCTTTATCCTTTTTCATTATTGTTACTTGGGATGAGCTTGAAAAGACACTACAATATTTGTCCAAATGATTTTGTAATGTTGAGGGGAAACATGCAGTAGCGGTGCAATACTGTGCTTTTTTTTAATAAAAAAAAAAGCAATGAACACAAAAGTGTACCTTACTTGTGGAATGTGCCTATTCCTTGTTTTGAGACTTTCTCGCCTGTGAGGGATTGCTGAGAGCAATAATGAAGACAATTTGAGAGTTGGTGTAACGGACAGACCCGCAAAAGTCTCGCTCTATAAGCAGCGTCTCGGGACGCTTTACACATTACCTCTCACAAGAGGATGATCCTTGCTTTACTTTGCATGGCCGATTCTCATTTCTTTGGCTAATATGCCATAAATTAATGATAAGCCGTCACCCATGCTGTAGGTCCGAGGGCATGTTGAGGGAACGGGAGCCAGATAATTTTTCCATTTCACACTTGAATTTTTAATAGCTCTGTTTAATCCAGAAATATCAGGCAGAGGCCTGGAGCCTCCCTCAGATGACAGACGAGTGAAACTGGCTGTATGATCAGCATGGACTAAACACCCTGACTAAACAGATGTCGTTTTAAGATGAAATTACAGTTTACAAACAAATGCTCTGCGGCAACATCCGGCTTTCTTTTTGCAATCTGGAAAAGAGCTGTTAAATCATTCAAATTGAGCTGAAAATCAACCAAATGGGCTTAAACACCCCTTTTCCCAAAATGTTTTTGGGCTGATTTAAATTTCCATAGCTCAGATACTCAGATACAAAAATAAATCCAAAGGCAATATATGAACAAGACCAACATATGAAATTCTTATGGGCTGAATGGGACTTATTTTTGCCATGGTAGCACGTAGATGTTTGTGAGGGACTACAAAAACTTGCTAAACAGATCAAATATGTCTTTAATTTTTTTTTTTCTAAATTGATAGCCATATATAAAACGTCTCAGGTTACGACTGTAACCGTAGTTCCCTGAGAAAGGGAACGAGACGATGCGTCACTTGACGCCTTGGGAACGCCCCCAGCGTGAATGCGTCTGAGCATCAATGTCAACTAGTCCAATGGAAAAAATGAGCGTCACGGGCGGGTGACGTCATGACCAGGAAGGGATAAAGGCTCACCCGGTGAAACGCGGCATTAGCTTCAAAAAGTCGAAGCAAGCCGATCACGGGGAAGCAGGAAGTATGGCAGGGTGACGCATCGTCTCGTTCCCTTTCTCAGGGAACTACGGTTACAGTCGTAACCTGAGACGTTCCCTTTCGAGGGAACTCTCGATGCGTCACTTGACGCCTTGGGAACGAGAATACCCAAAACGCCAGAATTCCAAGTACCTGAGTGTCAGTCTGTTGAAACTAAGCACTAAGCACCTGAGAACCTGGGGCAGCATCCAGGTCTAAGCTGTAAAACCTAACGAATGTGAGCGGTGAGGACCAGCCTGCCGCATCACAAACGTCTTGAAGAGAAACTCCAAATAGTAAGGCTTTAGAGGCCGCCATACCCCTCGTAGAATGAGCTCTGACCGCCAAAGGACACGGCAGGTCAGAGTACTCGTATGCAAGTGAAATAGCCTCAACTATCCACTTACTAACTGTCTGTTTAGAAGCAGGAAGACCCTTCTTAGGTGATCCAAAGCAAATAAATAACTGGTCGGACTTCCTCATTGACGATGTCCGATGAACATAAGTATCCAGTGCTCGCACTGGACACAAGAGGTTCAGCCTTTCCTGGTCCGCCGATGTAAAAGGAGGAGGACAGAAAGCCTGCAGCACAATAGGCCTCGGAATCAAGGTCGGCACCTTAGGGACGTATCCCTGTTTCGGATATAAGAATGCCTTGACCATCCCCGGTGCAAACTCAAGGCAGGTGGGGGAAACCGAAAGGGCCTGAAGGTCTCCAACTCTCTTAAGGGAAGAAATAGCTAGCAGAAAGATAGTCTTGAGGGTAAGAAATTTCTCTGAAACCGAATCTAAGGGCTCGAATGGAGCCCTAGACAGGCCTTCTAGTACTATTGCCAAATCCCAAGCTGGCACCCTAGTGCGAGTTGCAGGCCTCAGCCTCAATGTGCCACGAAGGAAACGTGTAATCAGGGGGTCTCGACCCAACGATGTACCCCCCACCAGGGCGTGGTAAGCCGCAATGGCCGCCACGTAGACCTTGAGCGTGGAAGGACATAGACCTGACGTAAAGCGCTCCTGCAGGAACTCGAGTACTGTGTTCACAGAACAGTTAACTGGATCCCACTGATGTCGGTGACACCATACAGAAAAAACTCTCCATTTAAGCGCATATAGTTTCCTAGTAGCTGGAGCTCTGGAGCTTAGAATGGTCTCAGCAGCCTCAGCTGAGAGACCACTCTCTATGAGTTGGGCCCCCTCAGAGGCCAAACCCACAGGTTCCAAATTTCTGGTCGAGGGTGAAATATTGTGCCCCCGGCCTGAGACAGAAGGTCTCTCCTGATTGGGATCTCCAAGGGAGGACCGTCTAAGAGATGGATCAGGTCCGCAAACCAGATCCGACTCGGCCAGCGTGGTGCTACTAGCAGTAGGCTTATTCCGTACTGGCGGACTCGTTCCAGAACTCCTGGGAGCAGAGCAACAGGGGGAAATGCGTACAGACGTAGCCTCGGCCACGTCTGCACCATGGCATCCAGCCCCAGGGGGGCTGGGTGAGTAAGGGAGAACCAAAGTGGACAGTGCGTCGTATGCTGAGACGCAAACAGATCCACCTCTGCTTGGCCATAAAACTCCCAAATTTTCTCCACCGCCTCGGGGTGGAGTCTCCAGTCCCCTGGCCTCAGCTCCTGCCTCGACAGGATGTCTGCTCCAATATTCTGGTCCCCAGGAATATACACTGCCCTCAGGGAGAGTACCTTCCCCAGAGACCACAGGAGGATCTGGTGCGCCAGCTTGCAAAGCGGACGCGACCGCAGACCCCCCTGACGGTTCAGATAAGAGACCACCGATGTGTTGTCTGTACGGACGAGCACATGATGGCCCCTCAGGTCTGGGAGGAATTGCTTCAACGCATTGAAGACGGCCATCATCTCCAGGCAATTTATGTGCCAAGAAAGATGATGACTCCTCCACCGACCCTGAACCGAGCGGCCTTCCATTACCGCTCCCCAGCCGGTGAGGGAAGCATCTGTCGAGATCGTAACTCGATGGCAGAGAGCTCCCAACACCGGACCCTGGGTTAAGAACCAGTGTTTTCTCCATATAACCAAGGCACGAAGGCATCGCCGCGTGATCTTGATCACACGAAGTGGGTTTCCCCTCGGGGAGAACCCTCTGGTCCTGAGCCACCACTGCAAAGGTCTCATGTACAGCAGGCCAAAAGGAATCACGTTGGACGCTGCTGCCAGAAGACCCAACAGTCTCTCGAACTGTTTCACAGTGCGTGACTGGCCTAGCTTTAGCTCTTTGGTGGCTGTCAGGATAGCAGCTACACGAACGGGCGATAGAGTAGCCCGCATCGTCACTGAATCCCATACCACACCAAGGAAAGTGGTTCTCTGTACTGGAGAAAGCACACTTTTCTTGGCATTGAGCCTCAACCCCAACATCTGCATATGAGCGAGAACGACACCTCGGTGCCGAACCGCCAACTGCTCTGATTCCGCTAGAATCAGCCAGTCGTCGATGTAGTTCAGAATACGTATGCCCTGAAGCCTGAGAGGGGCTAGAGCTGCATCCACGCATTTCGTGAACGTGCGGGGTGATAAAGCTAGACCGAAAGGAAGAACCCGATATTGGTATTCTTTGCCCCCGAAAGAGAACCTTAGGAACTTCCTGTGCTGAGGGAGGATGGAGACATGGAAGTAAGCGTCCTTCAGATCTATCGTGACAAACCAGTCCTCGGATCTGATTTGAGTCACGATCTGCTTGAGTGTCAGCATCTTGAACTTGAGTTTCTGTACTGAACGATTTAACAGACGAAGATCTAAAATGGGACGCAACCCTCCATCCTTTTTTGGAACAATGAAATAACGGCTGTAAAAACCCGACTCTCTGTCGGGTGAGTACACCTGTTCTATAGCTTCCTTTGCTAACAGGGCCTTTACCTCTTGCTCCATTACCAGAGCCTGCTCGGGATGCACCACTGTGGGCAGCACCCCGTTGTAACGAGGAGGACGAGAACCAAACTGGATTCTGTATCCTTTCTCTACAATCTGCAGGACCCAACGAGAAATATTCGGCAGAAGCTTCCACGCTGCCAGAAAATTTACTAAGGGAACCAGCCTCTCGAGGCTGGTCTCTGGTGTTATTGAGACGGCTAATTCCGGAGCCTGAAACATAATGGCAGGAACTACCTGAACTGGCCGCTCTAAGGCCCCCCTCAGAGGGCGCGAAACCAATGCTGTGCCGCAGCATAGCATCAGCGACTCGCTGGAGACCGCTGCGCCCTGAAGCACCGGGGGTGGCAGGGTTGGCAGAACGGTCTCGTGAGGACCCCGAAACGGAACGGGCACCGTATAATGAGGTGTACACCGCTCCACTTCGGTCGGGGCTGTCCTCACAGGCCTGATGCATGAACATCAGGACCTTTTTTTTTTTCTTTTGAACCGAAGCCTTCTTCGCCTGAAGAACGGTCCTCAGATCCGGCTTCGACTTAGAAGACTTCGGTTGAGAGGGTTGCGTCTGTCTCCAGTCTCTACGTGGAGGTGCACGAGACGCAACACTCTCTTTCTGATGCACACGATATGATGAGCTCGACGGCTGGGGCTGCTCACGCCCAGCAGCCCCAGGGGGCTGGACCCGGCGAGGGAGAAACTTTTTAAAAACGTCAGCTTGTTTCTTTGACTCCTGAAATCTCTCGACGACCGCGTGGACTGCGTCGCCGAAGAGACCAGAAGGTTCAAGCGGAGCATCTAATAAAAAAGCTCGATCTTTTTCTTTAATTTCAGACAGATTTAACCATAAATGTCTCTCAGTAGCTACCAAGGCTGCCATAGACCGCCCAATTGCTCTGGCGGTCTCCTTAGTAGCCCTGAGAGAAAGATCGGTAGCCCGACGAAGTTCACGAATATCGTCATGACTGACTCCCTCACTACTATCCAGATCCCCCAGCAGGTCAGCTTGATAAGCCTGGAGCACTGCCATAGTATGCAGACATGCTCCAGCTTGACCTGCTGCCGTATAAGCTTTGCCCACTAACACCGAGGTGGCTTTAAGCGGTCTAGTGGGCAAAGCCGAGGCTTTCAGAGACGATGCGGGACCAGGGGAAAGATAACTGGCTAAATTCTCTTCCGCCTGGGGCATCGCCTCATAACCATACTCTTTCAGCCCCCTTATTCTCGAATAAGTGTTAACTTGAGGGCTGAAAAGACGAGATGAGTAAGGTTTATTCCACGATTTAGATATTTCATTGTGCAAATCGGGAAAAAATGGAAGCCCTCGTGGTGGAGATAATGTGGTGGAAGATAAAAAGCGCTCATCTAATTTGCTTTTAGGACGAGCGCCCTTCTTCTCAGATGGCCATTCAATATTTAATTTCTCTACAGCCCGCGACATAACATCCACCAGCTCATCATATGCTGGGGAAATAAATTGTGAATCTCTTTCCCCCATGTGTGTGCTTTCACTCTCCAAACTCATCGCATCAACCTCCTCGGAGGAAGAGCAATGAAGTAATGGAGGGCTCTCTCCCCGGGCGGAAGAAACCGCAGAGCGTGCTTCCGACACCGGGGGGAGAGCGCTGGATCTCTCGGGTAAGGAAGGAGAAAGAGCCCTCGGACCCGTCTCCAACCCCTCCGAAAGATCCTTTTGCGATCCCCAGGAATGCAATCTCCGCGCTGCCTCAGCAGACGCGGGTCCTGATCCCTGCGGATCGCGAGCCTGCCCACTCTCTTTATCAAAGAGTGACAGGCGAGAGCGGAGCATGCGAAGCGGTAACATCTCACAATGCTGGCACTCAGCCCCCTCGAAGGCTGAGACCGCATGCTCCACTCCCAAACAAACGACACAAAGCTCGTGTGTGTCCCCACCCGTTAAATAACGCGGGCAGGGAGAAGCACACTGTTTGTACACTTGTTTAGTTTCCATCCTTTTCCGCAACAGACAACAGTAAATAGACAGAGACAAAATGACACAGATCGCTTGCTGAGACACAGAAGCTAATGCCGCGTTTCACCGGGTGAGCCTTTATCCCTTCCTGGTCATGACGTCACCCGCCCGTGACGCTCATTTTTTCCATTGGACTAGTTGACATTGATGCTCAGACGCATTCACGCTGGGGGCGTTCCCAAGGCGTCAAGTGACGCATCGAGAGTTCCCTCGAAAGGGAACTATTATTATAAAATGTCAAATATTATCGTTTATTGGACCAATGAGTATTTAATTAAAGCTGCAGTCCGTAGTTTTTCCTCTTTGTCGCCCTCTCAGTTCGAAATCTGCAATTGCAGTTATTCACAGAATTATCAGCTTTATGTGAGTTGTGCCTCGGCACAGCACAGCGCGGATGAATACAATGTTTTGAGGAGAATGTGCGGCTGTGAGTCACCCCGCCGGTGTGGATACACTCTTTTTTTTTACAGTCATGCTGTCATTCGCAATCACAGATTCTACTTTTTGGAAGTATGACCAAAATAATCATTTTCACCGAAAATGTCATCTAACAAGTAAGTAACGTCCACTTTTGTTCTGAGCAACTAAGGAAAAAATTCATTGCAGTAAATCGAGCTGATTAAATCTAATGATCGCTTATCATATCACGTCAAACCGTGCAAAATATACTTTGTTCTCAAATTGTTAATGTTAACAACATCAGCACTGCGTGACTACATTTAAAGCCCTTCAGATATTTATCCTTGTTTTCGCATGTGCCGGTTGCAGTCTCTTTTTCAAAACTCTCAGTCCAAAGTCTTTTGCATTTTACAGCGGGTAAGTCTCCAGCTGTCACTGCGATTGTAATTTTAACCTTTCTGGATCCGCCATCAAATTGATAAGTTTAATTATATCAAGTGCTGTGAGAAAAGACTATAAATCTCCACCTCCAACATCCTCACACGCATTATAGTCTACTAGCCGAGACTCCTCCTTTATGTGTACAGATGTGACGTTATGACGCAAAGACATGCTCGAATCTCCCGCGGAAATCCACCAGTACCACTGGAATTAAAAACATTATTACAAGCTTACCGTTTTGAATCGAGCTAAAGCAAACATATAGTTTTGAACACTGGCTGGATATGTACTTGCTCAAAAAATTATTTTGGATAATTTTCAACCCAAAAAAGCTACGGACTGGAGCTTTAAGCAGTAAAAAATGGACAGATGAAACAAAAATAAAGAGCTTTTTGGCAGCAAACACTTAATATGGCTAATTTTCTGCCAGATGTCCTGGACATCTTGTTCAGATAGCCTACATGGCATCATAGATTTGATAAAATACCAACAGATAAAAAATCAAAACCTGACAGCCTGTGCTAGAAATCTTATAACGGGCCATGTTTGGATCTTCCAACAGGACAGTGATCCAAAAACATATATCAAAATCAAAACAAAAATGGGTCACTGAGCACAAAACCAAGCATCTGCAATGGCCGTTCCAGTCCCTGACCTGAACCCTACAGAAAATGAATGGGCTGAACTGAAGAGAAGCAGCACCAACATGGATCTGGGAATCTGAAGGATCTGGAGAGATTCTGTATGGAGGAATGGTCTCTGATCTCTTGTCAGGTGTCTTGTCAGCTGTTATCTTGGCAAAAGAAGGTTGCAAAAAGTATTTAAAAAAAGGGGGCAAATAATTGTTCCCAATGTGTTTTGGAGACAAACATTTATTTCATAATGTGAATTTCCCCCCACTTTCAAATCTTTTACTTCAATAAAAGGTTCGATTTTTGCATTTTTTAAAATAAAATATCAAAAGGATAAACAATGCAGATTTATTTTTTACAGCCATCTTTGATCATATTTACCATAATTCTGACCAGCACTGCATTACTAGATCAATCATCACTATATATAAATGACTAAAAAAACTCTTGATAAGTCACGATAATTTAATTTAAATGGCACACATCCAATGAGCCCATTAAACTTCATTTGAATTCATTGCTTTGTCTGTAATTAATTTCAGATTTTTTTTTTTTTTTTTTTTGACAAGCTTAAGAAAAACATTTTTCCTTATCTTACATTCGTAGTGAAGAGAAATGTACTGGCAGCATGAATGTCAATGTAGTTGACATGCAATGAAGTGGGGCCTGTTGAATGGATGATTAACTCTGAATTATTAAAAACTAATTTCCTCATTTGTTTCAGACATTGGCTTCCTTTCACTGTCAGCTAGATGCCAGCGCAGCATCAGAGTCATTTAAAACACAGTGAAGTGGAAAGGCATTGAGAAGCCAACTTGACAACAGCCATTTGCCCTTCGCCCATGAAATTTCACACAAAACAGCTTAGTGTCCAATTACACTCACAGCTTTATTTCAAAAGACATTAACAGCGAAATGGAACAAAAGTTTAGACCATAATCAAATATAAGCAGTCTGTGAGTCTGTCTGGCATAACATTTAAAAGGATTTATGATGTAAATGGACTTATAGTTTAATATTTTAGACTGTCTTTTGAGAGACATAGAATAAAAATTGCATTATGGACAAATGGACAATATGGCCAGGGCAGAGCATTTTCTGCCAAGAAATAAGACATTTAAGTGTTGTCACTTAAAGCTAAACATGGCATGTCATGGAAATCGTCTCAATCCTATAAAAATGTAATTATGGTTGCGCAAGTGGGCTATTGTTTATAAAAATGGTATTGCACTCATGGAACCATATTGTTTCATGACAGCGAAGTGAAAGCAGCTTCAGCTTCGTCAACTTCAGCCCTTAGTATCAAAGTATACAGTTATAATTGCAGCATTAAACAGTCTGTGTAAAGACACCTGAATGCCATTTCAGCAGTGCTTCTGTGCCAGTCTATATTTGCAGTGTATATTTGGCATTATACCTAAAAATGGCACAAAAACATTCTTGGTCATAATAACATTTATCTAAATTCAGTGATTGTGCACAACCCAATCCACCTCTCATCCATATCACATTTAAGGGCATGAATGAAAGAACACGAACAACCCAAATTAATCTGAAATTGAGACAATATGGCTAAAATAGTTGTAATCAAAGCATGGAACATCCAGTAACCCAGCATGGTCTACTGTAAAAAAAAAAGAAAAAAAAAGTGTATATATATATTTATATTTTTTATATATATTTACACTATAAGTTAAGATTGGGATGGAAGTTGCAGCTTCAGTTGTGAGATCAATCAGAATTTGTTGACAGGAACACTGTGCCTCTGAAATGAGCCCAGAGCCTTAAATTGTCTCCACAGCCTCTACAGCTTCTTTATGCCACACACTTTTTCACTGCATGAATTGGAATAACTATACCATCCATTGTGCTTCTTTGAAGCCGTTGCGGAAAGATGAGCAATAAGCTCACTTTGTCGTCTGATGCACCTTTAAACTTGGCAGAAATACAAACACTTAGACAACAGTTTCATGCCATTCTGCTTGGTTGGCAAGTCTGTTATATTTAATTGCTTTTTATTTTAGTCACACATGAGGGAAACCCTTGCCAATTTGAAGAAATCATTTTAGATACGTTACTGTCAGTTTTTTTTTTTTTTTTTTTTTTTTTTTTTACAGTTTCCAAGACCAAGATAGGTAGGTAGGTATAAGTAGGTTTAAACAAAGGTTAAAGATCAGTTTGATAATGTATACTTCTTATAAGGTATATACATTTGAGTGTGCTTTAAACCAAAACTGCAGAGTAATAATTCCAAGATTATTAAAAAAAAAACAGGACTATTATTTACAAATAATGAAACAAACTGCCAAATTAAAAAAGAATTTAACTTTGCTTAACAAACAAGAAAATGACAATTATATATAAATTGTTGCTTAATATGCATTAAATGCACATACTTAAAAAATCTGTTTGCTTTCTTATGTCATTTCAGCCTATCGCTTACTGATTTTGTACATTAACTGGCATATTTGTTTTAATACACACACACATTATTAGCTACAGAGCCTCTAAGGACATGGTGAAGGAAAACAATATGAGATGGGAGGAAAAATTAATGTGTCAATGCTTTTGCATTCTCTTGCAAATGTTTTGAGTTCCACCAAGAAACTTTGCTTTCGCTCGTGAAATGTTGTTGTTCCCCTGAGAAACTTTTCTGTCTCTCGCAGAGAATACAAAAGTTTTCCGAGCAATCAAATTTTCTCTGTGGAATGCAAAAGGTTTGCACGGGAACACAAAGGTTTTGCAAGGGAACGCAAAGTTTCTCGGGGGGACACAAAACAAAAGTATTGAAGTAAAAAAAAAAATGTCTTCACAATGTCCCTTTAGGGGCTCCGTATATTTGAAGTATTACTGTGTTAAGGGAAGTTTAAGCACTCAGTCTACTGTACATAATGATTTCTTCTTAGCATTGCATAAAATCAGCCAGTGTGATGTTCCCTTTCGTAGTCACTCCGAGTTACGTCGGATGACGGAGAATGGGGGTTTCGCCTAGAAAGCCAGTCCTCTTCGAGTATTAAAAAACGAGCCAATGGCAAGGAAATGCCATGGGTCTGCGGAATTTGCATAGCGTATCCCCGCCTCACCACGTGGGTATAAAGCGAGGATGCGGACGCAAACGCAGCTATGTTTTTCGCTTCGGAGCCAAGATAATCTCTTCACTCCACAAGCCAAATCCTGAGTATTTTCAGTGACTACATCTCTTCGAGACGAGCGAACTCTCTGGTGTTGGTGTGACGGCGGTATCCAGCGAGTTGCATATTGCCTGCGATCTGAGCAGTGGTCTGCCGGTCTGTGTGTCTCTCCCTGGTCGCTTCAACATCCGCAGAGTTTTTTCCTCTCACTAAAAGAGCGTGCACGCGGCACGTCTTTTTAAAGACGCGTCTTTCTAAAGACGATCTGCCCGTGTATTTCTGAGTGCGGTATTCTGATAGATTCAGCTGTTGGGCTCGAGCGCTGTTTGGCGTGTCTGGGCTTTGATCACGCTCAGACAGCGCTCGTGGGTGTGTCACATTCTCTCAGTGGGAACGTGACCATCGCAATGTATACGGTCGAGACTCCGTGAGCTCAATAGAGTGAGAGTCCCCTCATCCACCACCCGATCTATTTTTCTCCACGTGAGATAATACTTCGGCTGGTGGCCAGGGTGACTAAGACGTCAGGTCTGGAACTAAACCGACGAAAAATTCTCGGTCCACACCCCGTCTTTCACGTTGCAACCCACGTGGTCCCGAGTGGGTTCGCCGGCCCGCCCGCGGGCCCGCGTTCTCATTCGGTCCACCAGCTGATGAAATCATGTTTATCGCCGCATCACAAGGTGAGCTGGAGTTCTCTGGAGATGGCTCGTCTGTGCTGCTGTCCTCGGATGTGCTAGCATAGCGAGCTTGATTCAGAATTCACAGCTATGCTTTCCCGGGCTGCCACGAGTATCGGGTTTGTGTGGAAAATTCTGCCATATCCCGAGCACTTGAGGCTGATGATTGGTTTTTGGGGGTGGCGAACCCAAATCCTTTCTACCCGGATGTGCATGAAGAGGCCATGAGATCGTGGAAGTCTCCTTTGACTTTTCGCGACTGCTCAGCAGCCTCTTCCGCCTTCTCTGCCCTCGTAGAGGCCGCAGTCTACGGAACACTGGGGTTCCCCCCTGTGGAGTGTTCTGTGGCAACACTTAGGTGTCCCCACAGCACCTCCACCTGGCGTGGCAACCCTAAGCACCCCTCCAATGCCTGTAGGTTCTTGTCTACTCCGGTGGCGGGGACCTATAGAGCTGCGGGGCAGGCTGCCACCTCACTGTGTGTTATTGCCATCCTTCTGGGTGTTCAATGACATGCACGAGGGTAGGGCTGATTCAGGGCTCATCCTTGAGCTGCCTGCCGTCACCGACCTTGCTCTACGAGCGACGAAGGTGACCGCACGCTCCCTGAGTCAGGTGATGTCCACATGTGTGGTCAGACATTTCTGGCTTAACCTGGTTGATGTGCGCGAGGCTGAGTGAACCAGTTTCCTCAACTTCCCCATATCCCAGGCTGGCCTCTTCGGCGGCGCGGTCGAGAACTCTGCCCAACAGTTCTCGGCCGCCCAGAAGTGGACTGTGGCTTTTTTTCTGACCCTTCGGCTTCTGCTGCCAATCAGCCGGCGGCTCAGACGCTTCAGTCCGCTTGCCGTCGAATGCGCCCTCCTGCGACTTCCGCCCCCTCCCGCCCGGCCCCAGCAGCACCGGGCCGGGCCGTGGAGGTGGTCGCAGGGAGGTGCCCCTGCCCGTACCAGCCCCGCAGCCCCGTTGTACGCCAGGCTATGCGGCGCTCCCGTTACGGGCAGCTTAGATATGGCTTGCAGTTCTTCAGGGAGTGGTTGCAGGCCCACTCCTTCCCCCGGTGGAGGGCTGGGGGAGAATCTTTTAAACAAAGAGCTGCATCCCATCTCTGAGCACACAGAGCCGGACGGCAGTGCGCGACGCCCCAGAGCCTCGCCACTCTCGTTCCCCTTTGTCTCTGAGGGTGCGGATGACAGTGTGTGCCGTCTCCGGACCACACCACTCTCGTCCCCCTCTATCGCCAGACCCCTGGCAGAGCAGACCCCCGCGGAACGCTGGTCCTTCCCTGGTCTCCTCTGTCAGGACGCGGAGCATGACTGTGCACGCAAACAGGGTCGCTATGCCACCCTCGCCTGTGCCGGTCACTCCGCTCCGCTGCCCCTCCGGGGGGACGCCTGTGGCTCGGATGATTCCACTGGATCAGTTGTTGGTGGCTTGGTTAGAGCTCCCCAATCTGTCCCGTTGGGTCGCCCGAATGATCAGGCTCGGCTATGCGATTCAGTTCGCACGGTCTCCTCCCCGCTTCAGGGGAGTCCGCTTTACTGTGGTCGGTGGCTATGCCCCGATCATGAGAGCGGAGGTTGCCACCCTGCTGGCGAAGGGTGCAATCGAGGCTGTCCCTCCAGCCGAGGTGGAGTCAGGGTTTTACAGCCCGTACTTCATTGTCCCCAAGAAAACCGGTGGGTTACGGCCGATCTGCGCGTCCTGAACCGCACCCTTTACAGGCTGCCGTTCAAGATGCTTATGGCCAAACACATTTTCGAATGTGTTCGGCCCCAGGATTGGTTTGCAGCGATAGACCTGAAGACCTGACGCCTACTTCATGTCTCCATTTTACCTCGACACAGACCGTTTCTTCGGTTTGCTTTCGAGGAGCAGGCATACCAGTACGCGGTTCTCCCATTCGGGCTGGCTCTGTCACAGAGACCTAGTGCTCCGGCACCTAGCCCGTCTGGGCCTTCGGGTCAACTGGGAGAAGAGTAAACTTTGCCTCGTGCAGAGGATCTCTTTTCTCGGTATGGAGATAGACTCGGTCGCCATGTCCGCGCAGCTTACGAGCGAGCGCGCACACTCACTGCTGACTTGTCTTCGACAGTTCGAGGGCAAGAGTGCGGTCCCACTGAAACTTTTTCAGAGGCTCCTGGGGCATATGGCATCCACAGCCGCAACAACGCCACTCGGATTGCTTCATATGAGACCGCTTCAGCTGTGGCTTCGCGATCGAGTCCCGAGGTGAGCATGGCATCGCGGTACGCTCATAGTTCTAATAACTCCGACCTGCCGTCAGACCTTCACCCCGAGGCGGAACCTCAGCTTTCTACGGGCCGGAGTTCCCCTAGAACGAGTTTCCCGGCATG
This sequence comes from Tiaroga cobitis, assembly GCA_030578255.1. NCBI lineage: Eukaryota > Metazoa > Chordata > Actinopteri > Cypriniformes > Leuciscidae > Tiaroga > Tiaroga cobitis. The sequence continues at coordinate 25,914,817 of CM060592.1, forward strand.
TTGTTGTCTCCACAGATGCCTCTGCCACGGGCTGGGGCGCCATGTGCAATGGACATGCAGCCGCGGGCTCCTGGACAGGACCCCAGCGCCTCATGCATGTCAATTGCCTCGAGTTGCTGGCAGTATGCCTTGCCCTGCACCGCTTCCATGCGTTGCTCCAGGGTCAACACGTACTAGTCCGTTCAGACAATACCGCGACTGTAGCGTACATCAACCATCAAGGTGGTCTACGCTCCCGCCGTATGTCGCAACTCGCACGCCACCTCTTATGGAGTCAGAAGCACCTGAGGTCCCTTCGTGCTATTTACATTCCTGGAGTGCGGAACCTTGCAGCCAACGAGCTGTCACGGCTCCGACCTACCTCTGGCGAATGGCGACTCCATCCCCAGTCGGTCCAGCTGATGTGTGGACCAGTTCGGGGACGCACAGATAGATCTGTTTGCCTCCCACGACTCATCCCATTGCGCCCTGTATTACTCCCTGTCCGAGGGCACGCTCGGCACGGATGCACTGGCGCACAGCTGGCCGCAGGGCCTACGCAAGTATGCGTTTCCCCCAGTGAGCCTTCTCGCACGGACTCTGTGCAAGATCAGGGAGGACGAGGAGCAGGTTATCTTGGTCGCCCCATACTGGCCCACCAAGACCTGGTTCTCCGAACTGATACTCCTCGCGACAGCACCTCCTTGGCCAATTCCTCTGAGGAAGGACCTCCTTTCTCAGAGACGGGGCACCCTATGGCACCCTCGTCCCGATCTTTGGAGACTCCACGTGTGGCTCCTGGACGGGACGAGGCAGGTTTGAGTACCCTGCCACCTGCGGTGGCGGCTACCATCACTTCCGCTAGAGCGTTGTCCACGAGACACGTCTACGCGTTGAAGTGGAACCTCTTCGTCAACTGGTGCTCTTCTCGCCGAGAAGACCCCAGGAGATGCTCGATCAGTGTCGTGCTTTCCTTCCTGCAAGATGGGTTGGAGCGAAGGCTGTCTCCCTCCACCCTGAAGGTGTATGTGGCCGCTATCGCCGCTTATCACGAAGCAGTTGAAGGTAAGTCTCTTGGAAAGCACGACCTGATCATCAGGTTCCTGAGAGGAGCGAGGAGACTGAATCCTCCTCGCTCTCCTCTCGTTCCCTCTTGGGACCTCTCAGTGGTCTTTAATGCCCTGCAGAGGGCTCCCTTTGAGCCTCTGCAATCAGTTGAGATAAGTTTCTGTCAATGAATACAGCGCTCCTGGTTGCACTGGCCTCCATCAAGAGGGTAGGGGACCTGCACGCATTCTCCGTTGACGAAGCGTGCCTGGAGTTCGGGTCGGCTCTCTCTCACGTGATCCTGAGACCCCGGCTCGGATATGTGCCCAAGGTTCCTACCACTCCCTTCCGGGACCAGGTGGTGAACCTGCAAGCGCTGCCCCGGGAGGAGGCAGACCCAGCCTTGACACTGCTCTGTCCAGTACGCGCCCTCCGTGCTTACGTAGACAGGACGCAGTGTTTCAGGACCTCAGACCAGCTCTTTTTCTGTTATGGTGGGAAGCTGAGGGGAAAGGCTCTCTCCAAGCAAAGGTTGTCTCACTGGATAGTGGACGCCATTGCCTTGGCATACCAGCAGCAAGGTCGACCGTGCCCCCTTGGTGTGACCGCCCACTCCACCCGGAGTGTGGCGTCCTCTTGGGCTCTAGCGCATGGCGCCTCGCTAACAGACATCTGCAGAGCTGCAGGCTGGGCGACACCTAACACATTTGCCAGATTTTACAATCTCCGAGTGGAGCCAGTCTCCACCCATGTACTGTCTTTTTCAAGCTAACATGGGAGCTGTTCAGGTGTCTTCGCTTGCTCGCCATTCCACTCCACTGACTGGATACGTGCGATATTTCCTCAGGCAGTCTTCCCCTCTGAAGCCCTGAGTTCCTCCAGCACTGTTGATGCTAGCGCCAGTGTCTATTGCCTGTGGGTCGGCTAGGTGCCTCAGTGTGCATGGTTCCTCCCCTGAGTAACCCCCACATGAGTATTTCCACTGTAAGCCTCCTTTGAGCATGTGTCTTTCCCTTGGCAAGCCACCTTGCCACTCCTGGAGTTGGAATTCTAGCCACCCTACGGGTTGGTACTCCAGTGTTCCCCCATATGTAGCCCCCCGGGGCCATATGTGTTTTCGTAAGTCCTCCCTATGGGTAGGCATACTGCGGCATATCTCCTCTGAGATATGCTCCCCAGTGTACCTTGGTATCCCTGTGCTAGTAGGACTCCTCGTCCGTGCTTAGTTCACGACAGGGGTTCAGACTTTCGCAGGGCACTGGAAGACAGCTGTGAAGGTGGCGTGATTTCACGGGAACCCCCATTCTCCGTCATCCGACGTAACTCGGAGTGACTACGAAAGGGAACGTCTCGGTTACGGATGTAACCCTCGTTCCCTGAGTAGGGAACGGAGACGTTACATCTCCCTGCCACTTCCGCTGTACCGCTGGGTAGACGCCTGAGTTCAGTCTCGGCTCCTCAGCGAAGACATAGCTGCGTTTGCATCCGCATCCTCCCTTTATACCCACGTGGTGAGGCGGGGATACGCTATGCAAATTCCGCAGACCCATGGCATTTCCTTGCCATTGGCTCGTTTTTTAATACTCGAAGAGGACTGGCTTTCTAGGCGAAACCCCCATTCTCCGTCATCCGACGTAACGTCTCCGTTCCCTACTCAGGGAACGAGGGTTACATCCGTAACCGAGACGTTTCACTATGCTACTGTTTCCATTGGCAAGTAAAATGTCAGCCATAGTTGACTGTCTTAAAATAAACCTGACAACAAGCTGTTTAGAAGATGTTGGAAGTGTGCAGCTTTGTTGTGTCTGCCATAGGCGTCACATTGACCTAAATTATGAAGTCAATCTGTAACTGTTAAGGATGCCATATTCTTAAGGCTGGCTACATGTACAAGCGAGCGAGTAATTACCATTTGCCCTATGGAGGGACTATAGCATGTGCTTTTTGCATCTTGTGTGTTGATAAAAGGATGTTATGAATTTTTATTCTGGGGCAAAACCTCACTGCACAGCCTGATCCCTGGCCCAGTTCTGTTACAGCCAGGCCCAATCAGCACACAGACTCATCATAATTAAACTGTGACTCTCTTGTAAATTGTATGATTAAAATGTGTTTTAATTATTATTATCCTATTCCAAAGGAACTGTAATTTATTTATGTATCATTAAAAAGAATATTAATAAAATAAATAAAATAAAATAAAATAAAATAAAATGCAAAGCTAATTTGACATGACAAGGGATCAGGTGCAGAATGCCAAATCAATGAAACAAGCCACAAGCAACACCACAGAATAACAACTGGGCCTGGACCTGAACTTGGACACTAGCTTAGCACTGCAAGATAAAACAATCATATATTTATAAAGATGGAAAGGGTATCATTATCAGAGCAAAATTATAAAACATTTGTGATGAAATTACAGTTATTGAAACATTGTCTCAATATTTCATTAGACCCTGTGTTGTGACATTTTCCAAGGAGGATGTTTGAAGCAAATTATCATATTGAATTTTGGATTTCAAATAGGAAGTCATGAATTATCAACCCTGTAGTTCAATGTTAACCATGTTTTTGAGCTATTAAAAGGGTTAACATGCAATTAAAGTCAAGTCAAGTCACATTTATTTATATAGCGCTTATTACAATACAGATTGTATCAAAGCAGCTTCACAGTGATAATATGAAAATAATACAACAAGTTTGTTTCTAGAAGAAAATTGTGTCATCGTCCACCTGAAGTAAGGCAGATCAATAATATTGTTGAATATTAAATGTCCCCAACTAAGCAAGCCAAAAGCCAAGGCAACAGTGGAAAGGAACCAAAACTCCATCAGGTGACAGAATGGAGAAAAAACCTTGGGGGAAACCAGGCTCAGTCAGGGGCCAGTTCTCCTCTGGCCAACGAGCGAACAGTGTATGATTATGATTCAGGCAACATTACTGGACAGAAGTTAGATTGGATCAGAACATTCACAATATTTATCCAGCATCTGGTTGGAGGACGGAGTCATCATGCCGGTATGGAGACGAGTTTGTTGAGGTGTCCATGAGGCCTTCACAGGGATGATGGGCTGATGAGGCTGACACTTCAGGGATGCGTTATGGTCATGTCCAGGCGCAGGTTCACCGTCTGATCTGGATACGGCCCTGATCCGGCTGACTTCAATAAACCTCAGAATAAATGGAAAGACTAACATTAGCGTAGATGCCATTTTTTTTATGATGTAACGAGTACATCTATGCAGCCTAATAATCATTTAACTGATTTGAATAATATAAATGTATAATGTTCTTTGTGTATGCCAGGTAAAAGAGATGTTTTAGTCTAGATTTAAACTGACAGAGTGTGTCTGCTTCCCGGACAATGTTAGGGAGACTGTTCCAAAGTTTATGTGCTAAATAGGAAAATGATCTACCGGCAGCGGTTGATTTTGATATTCTAGGTATTATCAACTGGCCAGAAATTTGAGATCGCAATAGACGTGAAGGACTATAATGCGTTAAGAGCTCGCTCAAGTACTGGGGAGCTAAACCATTTAGTGCTTTGTAGGTAGTCAGCAATATTTAAAAAATTATACAATGCTTAATAGGGAGCCAATGCAGTGTCGGGCTAATATGGTCATACTTCCTGGTTCTAGTGAAAACTCTAGCTGCTCCATTTTGGACCAGCTGTAATTTGTTTATTAAGAGTGCAGGGCAACCACCCAGTAGAGCATTACAATAATCTAGCCTTGATGTCATAAACGCATGAAGTAACTGTTCCGAATTTTTTATTGAAAGCATATGTCGTAATTTAGATATATTTTTAAGATGGAAGAATGCGGTTCTACAGATGCTAGAAACGTGACTTTCAAATGAAAGATTGGTATCAAAGAGCACACCCAGGTTCCTAACTGAAGACGAAGACTTGACAGAGCAGCCATCAATTGTTAGACAGTATTCTAGGTTATTAAGTGAGGAAGTTTTTTTGGCCAATAATTAGAATCTCAGTTTTTTCAGAGTTAAGTAGTAGGAAATTTCTAATCATCCAAATTTTTATGTCAGCTATGCATTCCATTAATTTTGTGAATTAGTGCGTTTCGTCTGGGCGCGAACAAATATAGAGCTGAGTATCATCAGCATAACAGTGAAAACTAATGCCATGCTTCCTAATGATATCTCCCAAGGGTAGCATGTACAGAGTGAACAGCAGCGGTCCTAGTACTTAGCCTTGTGGTACGCCATACTGAATTTTTGATTGATAAGTCATCTCTTCGTTTACTGCTACAAACTGATAACGGTAAGATAAGTATGATTTGAACCATGCTAATGCAATTCCACTAATGCCAACATCATTTTAAAGTCTATTTAAAAGAATATTGTGGTCGATGGTATCAAAGGCAGCACTAAGATTGAGGAACACTAATATAGAGATACAACCACGATCGGATAATAAGAGCGAAGCATTTGTAACTCTAATGAGAGCAGTCTCAGTACTATGGTACGGTCTAAATCCTGACTGGAAATCATTGCAGACACCATTTCTTTCTAAAAAGGAACATAGTTGTGAGGTTACTGCCTTTTCTAGTAATTTTGATAAAAAAGGTAGAATCGAGATTGGCCTGTAATTGACTAAAAATGTCTAAAAATGTCTAAAAAGTCTAAAAATGCAAGTTGAATTGTATTAAGAGTTTATTCCACAATGATCAGGAATAGAGGATACGCTGCAGACCCCATTGGTGATTAATTTCAGCTGCATTTCCTTCTTCATTTTGTCTTTGACATCACCTCTTTAAATATTTATAAAGTCATGAAAATTTACATAAAATTTAAAGCTGCTGATTACACGTATTACAGCAGATGCTGACCTATATTAGCCCACAAGACCCCCCCCCCCCCCCCCCCCCCACACACACACACACACACAAGGTTGCGGCTACGTGCGTGGAACAGCAAGCGCAAGGTGTTTATCTCTTTGTTAACACTATGTATTAGGGATGTAACGATTCACTCAACTCACGATGCGTTACGATTCACGATACTGGTTTCACGATACGATTTTCTCACGATTTTTTTAACAAGTGATTAATTTAAGAAATTATAAATGAAAAAGTGTCCCTTTTATTATTTCTCAGACAAAATGCTGCACATTTCTTTTTAATTTTAAAATATATTTGTCAAATAAAAAAAACTACATTGTAATTTAAACAAAAATCCCTTCAAGGTTGTTTCAACTCAGTCTTTCTGTCTGTCTGGTCAAGAGGGTGGGCACTGGTACCTTCGCACACTAAGTAAAAGACTATGTAACATTAGTACCACATTTAGAGGGGTTTTAATTTTGTTATAATCATTACACTAGCAACTAGCAAGAGTAAAAAAAAAACACACACATTTAGAAAAATATGCCATAACCATCAATAAATTATATATATAAAAAAAATATATCCATGTACACATTTAGAGAAAGAGATAGTAAAATAAATACAACACCTGGTTGCCACGGAAACACTGCACCTTGTGATCTCCGTGGCTCTCGCACTTGTCGTATTAATGCTTTTTACATGAAAACGGATGTGACTTGTGGATCTCACGGTGGTGATTATTATTAGTCTACGGAAAGTCAAAATGCCACCACACCTCCGATTTGAATGAGTCAACGTCAACATCTACGCTTGCCGTCGCCATGTGTTTGACGGCGCGCGCACACCAGTCTATGGCACACACTGGCGTGGTGCGAGCGGAGCAAACCGAGCATTTTCAGTTCATTCCTATGGAAGTTGAGCTTGGCTCACACAAGCTCAAGTTCCATGAATGAAGTGAAAACACTCGCGAGGTTCACAACTTCACAATAGGCTACAGTAAACGCCCCTGCTGTTTAAAACGTGTATCGCGATTCGTTTAACATTTCAACCGACTTGAATCGTCACACATTTTTTTTGATTTTCAACCGGTTGCGAGTGAATCGTTACATACCTACTATGTATACAGTTCCCTTTCGAAAGGGAACTCGCACTACGTCGATGACGCTATTGGGGAACGCCCTCCACGTGAACCGGTGTCTGAAAAGCTATCAAATCACAGCAATCGAATTTGAATGGCGACAACCTATGACGTCACTACTAGTGGGACCCGGAAGTATATAAGGGGCACATGTCAGAGAACATGTCATCCTCTTTTCATCTTCAGGGACTGTTTTGTCTGATTTGCAATCACCTGAAAAAAAGGTAAGAACAATTATGGCAAGTGACAAGCGTTTCAAGAAGTGCGTGGATCCGTGTCTCAGGTTTCTGACACCAGATGACACACACAACTTGTGTGTTTATTGTTTGGGCGAAGAGCATGCACGATCAGCTCTTGAGAGACCTGATTGTACAGAATGTGTGCAGAAACTCCGCTCTCGTCTGGCCCTCTTCTCGAAGGGCCCAGTGGTCTGGGTCCCGCTCGTGCTGAGGCACTGTGAAGACTCGGATGAAAGGGTTCCCAGATGGAGCTCGCTAATGAGTTTGAGAGAGGTGTTTCTCTCTCACGCCCGTCAGAAGGTCGTGAGGGTGAGCTGCTGGACAAGGATCTGTTTTCTCTTACATCCTCTGATCCAGCAGCAAGTGCTCTGCTGGCACCAAGCCCAAGAGAGCAGAAGATGGCTGATGAGGGTGAAGAAGAGGTACAACCTGAATCCTCACAGCCTCCCTGCCCCACGTATGATGAGCTGTTGGGTGTTATGGAGCCCGCTTCAGCTGCCGTGGGAGCACGTGAAGGAAGGAGCCGTTGGAAGGAAGGAGCCGGTGGTAGAAAAGTTCAGAGAGGCAAAGGTGCTCGGCTACATTTAAATCATGCATTCCGCTGCGGTCTAAATCCACACCCAGACAGCCAGGGAGCCTAGCCCATCCCGGTTCAAGGATCGGAGATAGGGTCAGAGGTTCAGCGTCGCCTCTCACGCTCCTCCTCCTCATACAAGGAGTAGGTCACAGAGAAGGTGCGACTCAAGGAAGAAGAGGGATCTGAGGGAGGTGATCCAGCACAGGCGCTCCCAGCGCCATTGAAGGATCCCCTTCCACTGAGGGTGAATAACAACCATCCTCTCCTCTCTTCTTCCTTTCCCCCATATTTTCTTTACCCCAGGCGTTTCTTACATCAGACCTGAGGCCTGGACCGATGATGATATTTTCCCTTTAAATGGAATGCTTCTGAAGGTCTGGAGTCGGACTTGATAGTGAGCGTGCCCTTTCTAGCTTTTGGGTGGTAGGCCTTCATTTTAAGAATATAACTTAGGCCACCGCTCTACGAGCAGCAGGATGATCTTAGAAGGTCTTTATAGGTAGGCTTGCATACCTTATTATAGGCCTCCTCTTGTGATAGAGTCATTAGGTTTATGTAGTAGGTGGTGCTAATCTTGGTCACCCATTTGTAGCGAAATCAGCTCAAATGATGGGAATATATATTTAATAATTAATCATGGTTAAGATCAAATATTGCTTACATATTTCAAATTGCCCAAAAGGGAATACATAGCCAATATATTTGTATCTGTCTATATAGATAATTAATTACAATGAATTATAACCAATTATTAATATGCAGATAGGCTAAAATAGATCAATCATATATATGGATAATAATCATAATGAATCATAATTAACTATTAATATACCGATAGGCTAGAAATTTCATTTTCAGAATAACCAGTCCGTCCAGAAAAACGCAGAGTTTTTTTGTGATTGTTGCGGGCAAAAATCCTTGATTATGCGGCCCGTTTTCTTTAAAAATGCGATGGAATATGCGGGATATTTATGCAATTTTATGCTATGAAATTGCGGGAACTTGCAAAAACTGCAGTTTGATGAAAAAGAGAAAAAAAAGGGATTCCCCCAACACCCTGTTCTCACTAGGCTACTACCTTAATGTAAAGAGTCATTTCTTATTACTTCCTATGATAAGCAAACATACTACATCACAGAAAATGCTGGGAATATTAAATTCTCATCTTGTTTTATTTCAGACTGTAACGAGTGGAAATAAGGTGTGGCCCCTTTAAGAGCTGCGCGCTCCCTGTGAACTGTGCTGACGCTTTTACAGAAAAAATAAGTAATTATGAAAAAAATAATCTGTGATAGCATATTTCTACTTTTTTTTATGTCCACTTACAATCAAATCAAAACATTGTGATTTTGTTAAATAAAGAAAATACACAGGGTGGGCTTTCTTCCTATCCGTCTGAACCTTTTTTTTGACCACGCCAACACGCGTAAAAGTGTTTTAATTTAACCACACCAACGCACGCAAAAGACATGCAAATCTGTCAATGCACTCTTTGAGAACGATACTCGGTTACTGACGTAACCTCGGTTCTCTCTAGAGAGGGAACGAGTATTGCGTAAGTTTAGCTTACGCTACGGGAAAGATTCATCTTCTCGAGATATTGAAGCCAAAAAATTATCCTTAATTTTGTATTCATTGTCAACGCAGTGCAGCAGCTAGCAGACCTAGAGCAGGCCATCTCGCGTGCTCATTGGCTGCCCTGCTGGCATCTGCTGCAGCCTACCAGTGAGCAACGCGTGACGTCACGCCCAATGAAGGGCGCTCGCGCCTTCATAGCGTCACAGCCCGCCAGAATGGGCGTGGCTTAGCGTATAAAAGAAGGGGCTGTAGGCTGACTTCCCTGGTTTTTCGACCACTGAAGCGAAGTCGCTCGTGGCGCGAGCACGGCCGGTTACGCAATACTCGTTCCCTCTCTAGAGAGAACCGAGGTTACGTCAGTAACCGAGTATCGTTCTCTTACGAGAGGTTCTCTCGTATTGCGTAAGTTTAGCTTACGCTACGGGAACACTTTGTCAACGCCGTGCGCGCCAAGCATCCACCATGAGACCCCGAACTTTCAGGGGAACCCTGTAAGGTGGAGAATAAGGTGGCCAGCCACGCGGACCATCACTTGTACATACGCACACATAGGGAATACAGAGCAGCGCGCCGGTCTGTATAGGCACATGGCACATACCCTACTTAGTGCAGCTCAACCAGGAGAGCTGAGTCATGTGAGAGTGATCTGAGCAGGATGTCTGGGCAGAATACACCTCCCTTTTAACTGACAACAGTTTAGCCTGCAAGGCAGGAACTTCTAGGTTATAAAACCTGACAGAGGTAGACGGGGAGCTCCAGCCCGCCGCTACACAAATGTCATGGATAGAAATTCCACTGGACCATGCCCACGAAGAGGCCACGCCTCTCGTGGAATGAGCCCTGATGCCCAGAGGGCATTGCAGACCTTTTGACGTGTAAGCGGCTGCTATAGCGTCCACTATCCATCTGGACAGGCTCTGTTTCGAGGAGGCGAGACCCTTGGTGCGCCCACCGAACGAAACAAACAGCTGTTCCGAACGCCTGAATAAGGCGGAGCGCGTAGTGTAAAACCTCAGTACTCTGACAGGGCAGAGGAGGTTCACATCACTTTCGCTGTCAGACGCTGGCAGAGCTGACAACGAGATAACTTGCGCTCTGAACGGAGTGCCCATCACTTTAGGAACGTAGCCATGTCTAGGTCTGAGGATGACTTTAGAGTCATACGGCCCGAACTCAAGACACAATGCGCTGACAGACAGCGCATGCAGGTCCCTCACACGTTTTACTGACGACAGTGCAGTCAGAAAGACGGTTTCAGTGATAGATATTTCAACCCCACGGAGTTTAGTGGTTCGAAGGGAAAAGCTTTCAGGGCCTCTAGGACCAGTGAAAGATTCCACATGGGAACCGACGGGGGGCGCGGCGGGTTCATCCTCCTAGCTCCTCTAAGGAAGCGGATGACCAACTCATGTTCTCCTAATGACTGGCCGTGCGTCGATTCTGCGAACGCTGCCACGGCCGCCACGTATACTTTGAGCGTGGATGGGGACCTTCCCTTATCCAACAGCCCTTGTAGGAAGGAGAATAGATGCGCCACCCCGCATGTCCGCGGGTCCAGACCTCTGTCGGTGCACCATCCAGAGAACACCGACCATTTAGACGCGTAGAGCCTTCTCGTGGAAGGGGCTCTAGACTGCGCGATCGTGTTCATTACTCCTTCTGGCAGGGCAACGAGTACCCGTTGATCAACCATGCGTGCAGAGACCAGCGCTCTGGATGGGGATGCCAGATCGTGCCGCGAGCCTGAGAGAGGAGATCTGCCCTCACCGGAATAGGCCACTGAGCTGTATGTGACAGCCGTGCTAGCTCCGGGAACCAATCTGATTCTCCCAACGCGGGGCTATGAGGAGCACCGAGTGGCGCGTTTCCCTGATTCTCTTGATCACCTGTGGTAACAGAGAGACCGGAGGGAAAGCATATAGCCGGAGGCTGGGCCAAACCTGGGCCAGCGCGTCCTCGTCCTTCGAGAAGAACGTCGGGCATTGAGCGTTGTCTTTTGACGCAAATAGGTCGACTTCCGCCCTGCCGAATAGGCGCCACAGTTTCTGGACCGTTTGGGGGCCCAGGGACCATTCCCCTGGGGGAACGTTGTCCCTGGACAGTTTGTCTGGGCCGTCGTTCAAATGGCTAGGCACATGCGCCGCCCTCAGCGAGGGCAGGTGCATCTGAGACCAAATAAGGAGGCGTTTCGTCAGATTGCAGAGATTTCTGGATCTGACACCGCCCTGACGGTTTACATAGGATACCACAGACATGTTGTCCGAGCGGACAATAACATGTTGGTCCTGTATGAACGGGAGGGAGCGCTTCAGCACATTCTCGACCGCTATCATCTCCAGACAGTTTATGTGAAAACACCTCTCTTGGTCTGACCACTGGCCGAAGACCGGTCTGCCCTCGAACAGCGCGCCCCAACCCCAGTTGGACGCGTCTGTCGAAATGACTTTCCGATAAGAGATGGTTCCCATCCTTACTCCCAGCTGGTACCAGTCGGCCACTAACCAGGGCTGCAGAGCCGCTATGCGGGTCTGAGTCACTCTGATTTTCTGACCGCCAGAAACCCAAGCCCGGTGGGACGGGCGAGCATTCAACCAGCATTGGAGCGGGCGCATGCGCAGTAGGCCCAGCTGGAGCACCGCTGCAGCTGATGCCATACAGCCCAGCATCCTTTAAAATGCTTTCAAAGGGAGAAAGCTGTCCTTCTGGAAAGACGCGGCTAGGTGGCGAACACGGAGCGCGCGCTGTGCCGATAGACGAGCCGACATAGGTCACCGAGTCCAGTTCTATTCCTAAAAAGAAAATTGACTGGCTGGGTTGTAATGAGCTCTTGGTCCAGTTGACCATGAGACCCAAGCTTTCCAGGTGACTGCGAAGCACTGTTCTGTGAGATAGCAGCTCTGTCTCTGACTGTGCCAAAATCAGCCAATTGTCCAGATAGTTCAATATTCGCAGCCCCTGACTTCTCAGGGGGGCGAGCGCCGCGTCCATGCACTTCGTAAATGCACGGGTGCTAGAGACAGGCCGAACGGCAGGACGGTGTATTGATATACCTGACCGTCGAAGGCAAATCTAAAAAATTGCCAGTGACGGGGTATTATCTGAATCTGAAAATAGGCATCCTTCAGATCTAGAGAAATAAACCAGTTCCTCGGGCGAGCGTGCGCGAGGTTTTTCCTGGTTGTAAGCATTTTGAACAGTCTTTTCACAAGCACTTTGTTCAAATGTCTCAGATCTAGGATAGGTCTGAAGGCTCCGTCCTTCTTGGGTACGAGAAAATAACGGCTGTAAAGCCTGACTCGCTCAGAGAAGGCGGCACCTTTTCTATAGCCCCTTTGCACAGCAGCTTTGCTATTTCTGCGTGAAGTAGGTGTGCTACTTCCGCATTCACTATCGTCGCGGTCCGGGCTCGAAAGCGCTGGGGACGGCCAATGAATTGAAGTGTATAGCCCTGCTTATTGCGCTCAGAACCCATTCTGAAAACCCTGGGATAGTTTCCCACGCAGCTATGTGAGCCGCTAGGGGGCGAATGGCCTCCGGGTTCAGATCGCCGCCATTTGCGGGCTTGTGAGACTGAGCCGGAGCCGAAAGCGCGGCGCGCGCGCTCTCGGTTCTGGGCAATGGCCTCTCGCTGAGAGCCGAGACCGTCTGATTTATGTGAGGTGTCCCAATCATAAGGGATGGGGAGCATTTTATTCTCACTTTTTGAGAGCAGCGCTTCGGGTGGAAAAGCTTTCTGTAAGCGTGAGCGCGTGTGCGCGGGCACGAGACTTACAAGTGTATTTGAAGCCCCGATCATAACGGATGGGGAGCGTCTTATCAATGCCCTGCGTTTTGTGATAACATTTAAACGCGCGGGCGGCGCCCGGGGGGAGGTGTGTGTCAGTAAGCGTGAACGCTCTCCGGCGGGCACGAGACTTACATTCATAACCGGTTTTATTGACCGTGTAACAGAGCGGGCAGATAGTGAACAACATAAGCTTTAGTTGGCGCGATCAGATAAAAGAGAGAGCGTCATCACAGTTTTCGTGTGCGTCGGCATTGTCTGCAGGCGTGCGTGTTATAACAGGCTCTCTACTGCAGTATAGACATTACCAGCCGCTCGAACTAGGAGGAGCTGGAAAATGTTTGAGAAAGAAAGAGGGGGTTTGTCAGGCCTCGGCGGGACAAAAAACCACACTCTCTCCTTCTTTCGCCGGTGACGCATGCGCTCGGGGCGCGCGCTCGATCTCTGCACGTAAGAAAGCTGGTCGCGAGCTCAGAGAGGAGAGCTGCATAATAATTTTTTTTTTTTTTTTTGCTGCGAGAGCCGGGAATCGAACACGGGTCTCTGGCGCGAAAGCTTAGGGTTTAACCAGTGAGCCACAGGGGAAACATAGTAAGCTTTAGTTGGCGCGAGCAGATAAGAGAGAGAGCGTCATCACAGTTTCTGTGTGCGTGTCGGCATTGTCTGCAGGCGTGCGTGTTATAACAGGCTCTCTACTGCAGTATAGACATTACCAGCCGCTCGAACTAGGAGGAGCTGGAAAATGTTTGAGAAAAAGAGGGGGTTTGTCAGGCCTCGGCGGGACAAAAAACCACACTCTCTCCTTCCTTCGCCGGTGACGCATGCGCTCGGGGGGCGCGCGCTCGCTTTCTGTTCGTAAGGAAGCTGGTCGCGAGCTCATAGAGGAGAGCTGCATACATTTTTTCTGCTGCGAGAGCCGGGATCGAACACGGGTCTCTGGCGCGAATGCTTTGAGTTTAGCCACTGAGCCATGGGGGAAACTACGAAAGCTTAAGTAGCGCGAGCAGATAAGAGCGCGCGCGGCAGCTTCCTTGTAACGTAAAGGAAGCTAGCCGCGGTTAGAACAGCAGTCCATAGCGTGTCCCTCGACCTCATCCTCAGACGCGACGGCAGTGAGGCTCGTGAGCGGCAGCTGCGCGTCGGTGAAGGGAGGCGGGGAAGGTGAAAAGCGAGGCTCGAGGGAGGCTTTCCGGCGAGCGCGTCGCTGTGGCTACAGGCTCCGGCTGCCTTTGGGAACGGCGCTTATCACTGCGCGGTCCCGCAATGGGTGGAGTGACTGCTTCTATGGTGGACGCGGTAGCTTCCTTGTAACGTAAAGGAAGCTAGCCGCAGTTAGAACAGCAGTCCCTTGTGGCGTGTCCCTCAACCTCATCCTCAGACGCGACGGCAGTGAGGCTCGTGAGCGGCAGCTGCGCGTCGGTGAAGAGAGGCGGGGAAGGCGAGAGCGAGGCTCGAGGGAGATTCTCCGGCGAGCGCGTCGCAGTGGCCACAGGTTCCGGCTGTCTCCGGGGCCCTAAACGAGCCGCAGGAAATGCGAGGCATCTTTAAAAAGACACTCGCGCTCTTTTAGGAGTAAGCTAGAAGAGAATACAACAGTGTAAAAAGGATACGTCGCCGGATAGCGTAGCTCGCACGGATGGCTGAAGGTGGCGAAGACGGCCGGCTTCCTCAGCGCTGTCCTAAGCTGGCTGTTCGCTGTTCGACGGCGGCGGTGGCTTCTCTCTGATCCAGCGATGCGGAGAGCTCGCTGAAGAGTCGAAAAATCAGGGAAGTCAGCCTACAGCCCCTTCTTTTATACGCTAAGCCACGCCCATTCTGGCGGGCTGTGACGCTATGAAGGCGCGAGCGCCCTTCATTGGGCGTGACGTCACGCGGGGCTCACTGGTAGGCTGCAGCAGATGCCAGCAGGGCAGCCAATGAGCACGCGAAATGGCCTGCTCTAGGTCTGCTAGCTGCTGCACTGCGTTGACAATGAATACAAAATTAAGGATAATTTTTTGGCTTCAATATCTCGAGAAGATGAATCTTTCCCGTAGCGTAAGCTAAACTTACGCAATACGAGAGAACCTCTCGTAAGAGAACTTCAATGCACTCAATTGCACCAGATGTCAACCCTTCCGTTTTTCCCGGGTTTCCCACGTATTTTAGCCCTTTTCCCGCTGCCTTCCCGTTTTAGCATTTTCCCGTAAAATATCCCGTATTTTCATGCTCTGATTGTGGGAGATATAGGCCAACAAGCTCGGACAGATTCGGCTTCAAGTCGTTCATCCTCGATGCGCCGCGCGCGCTGCAACTTGTCATTATTGCCGCGCTCGTGCGGACGCGTCGATTATAGTGATGGGATTTATGGCTCTTTGAGGGGATCCGGATCTTGGCGATCCGTTCCTTTCAAAGAGCCGTTCAAAAGAACGGCTCTTTTGGCTCTTTTTAAATATTTAGTCAGTTTTAAGAAGCCAGCTTGGGGGCATCTCAGTTTATCCTGGAAATAATCAATGGGAGGAATGATGAGGTGAGATTTGTAGTCAGATAATTAAAACTCAGATATCACACGCCAATATCTGAGTTTGAATTATTCTGAAATATTGATTATACCTCATTTGTCATGTGTGGACTATATTCCATAGGGTTGCACAACATCCCTCTGCTTAGAGAGTGACATCACTATTGTGGATTTACCTTTACAAAGTGTGTGTATGTGTAAAGCTATGTTGACTTATGTTATTCATACAATACCTACTCACAAATAAACATCAAAAACAAAGCCGGCTGCAATGAATTTCTGTGCAAAACAGCTTTTACTACAAACACTAACACACAAGAACATTGTTATCACACAAGAACATTTTGATGTCATTTTGAAAAAACAAAAAATATTTAAAGTTGTAAATATATACTGTAGATACAAATTTTTTTTTTTTAACTGGAGTAACCATGTGACGGCAGCGTGCACCAATCATTGGCTCCGCTCCTACCCAATGACAGAGGCATGTAGGGTTTTTTTTCCACTGGAGTACTCGCGTAAAGGATGCGCGCGCGTGCACAACTATCATCATGCTGTTAGCAGTAGCACCCCTGCGCTGGGTGTGCCCCTTCCCCTATAACTGAGGAGATCATTTGTGTGCATCTGTGTGAAACACGCATAGGAAAAAAAGAACGACAGAAAGAACGGCTCCCCTCCAGCCGCGACTCGGCTCCCATCGTTCATGTTTATGAGCCGTTCAAAAGAATCGGTTCGTTCGCGAACGTCACAACTCTAGTCGATTATAAAGGCTTAATATCGCGCGCTCTGATCGGTAAAGGTGGACAGACCTCTCCCGAATCATCTCCAGCAGAAGCAGCCTCCGATGTCTTTTTCTCTCTCACACATTTAGGCTAGTTATAAACTCTTTAGACTTTTAATGATTAGTGCTTTTTTAAAAAAAAAAGTTTGTGGGTAAGAATCGTGTAAAAAAAACACTTATTTTGGGTTTGGATTCCGGGAAATCTCCCTTATTTTTAATGTTCAATGTTGACAGCTATGCACCAGAATTTCTGCATCAGCCTTCTGCAAACTTCTTACCAATTATAGCTTGTCCTGCTCGGGCGTAGGGGCTGTAACGTTTCCTCTGGATGAGGAGTCAGTGAGAATTCTCGCTAGTCCTCCTGCATGGCCTCGGGTTTTTGGGGTTGGATTGAAAAAAATCCCAAATTCTCTTTTGAGTCATTGCTAACAGAGGTGGAAAGTAACGAATTACATTTACTCGCGTTACGTAATTAAGTAGTTTTTTGTGTACTTCTACTTTTTAAAGTAGTTTTTAAAATCTGTACTTTTACTTTTACTTAAGTAAGTTTTGTTTGAAGTATTTTACTTCGCTACATTTAATACAAGGGAGAAAAAAAAAATCAAACTCCGGAAACTACTGCATTGGTTAAAGGGCGGGAGAACAAACGCGCAAGAAAGGTGACGCAGACCCAGCTGAAGCTGAAAGCGAAGCGCCCTCGAATTCTTATGAAGCGGATTATGGCCAGTACGAAAATACTTTGTAGAAAAAAAACGTGGTTGTCCTCGAGGATAAATATCCAATTTGCAAAAAATGTGGACGCAAAGTGGCTGCAAAAGGAGGATATACATAGGACACACCATCCCTCCTGCAGATAAAGGTATGTCCCGATTATAATTTAAGGCCGAATAATTTACGTGATGCTGAGGGAATCCCAGAATCCAGTCATGAAAATGGAATTCACATAACGCAGATGTCACGTAAAACACGCAAAATAATGGATGCATGAATACATGGAAAGTAGAACTGTGCAATAAATCCAATCGCGACATGGTCTTTGAATATTTAAGCACAAAAATACTGCATGTAAATATATCCCTATTTGTTCTGCTGAGCTGCGCCGCTTTTTCTACTAACTTACTCAAGTAGGCGTGACGTTTCATGGTGTTTTCAGCGTCTCACAAACAATTTGAGGATATGATACATGAACATTTCCAGAGCTGCTCTGAGAGAACGCCTAATGAGCATTTTCATCATTTTATTTGAGAAAAACAAAACCATTGTCAACTACACTTTGAAATACTTTTCTACATTTTTGGTCTTCACTACAACCCGTCAAAATAAAAGTTCGGTTTTACTAGGCGAAATTATGACAGAAATATATTACTATTCTACTTCTCAAAATAATAATAATAACAACAACAATAATAATACATTTTCTTTAAACATTAAAGAAATATATTTTTTGTCCATGGTTTAATTGAGTAAATCCGTTTTTGCAGCGCTTCACCAAAAGGACACAAGTTTAAATTTAAATTTGATTACCACCGTTTTTGATAATATATTTGGATTAAATCATAAAAAGAAACATTCATTTTCTGAATAAATACATTTCATAGGACAATATTATTCTTAAACATTTTAATAAATTATTAACGTTAAAAATAAGTTGTTAATCTAATTCATTATCAATTATCAAATTTAATTGATTAGACATGTTTTATTGAAATTGAAATGTTTTAATTAACAAAACAAACAAATGGTTTCAAGTTTGTTATAATAAAAGCAAAAAAACAAACAAAAAAAACCTGTTTTCATTCATTTAACTGTCATTTTAACTGATGATAATAATAATAATAATTATAATAATAACCATAATTTAATACAATTTATTTAATTAATAATTGATTAATACTGTAAACCGTGATATTTTCTGAGACGTTATCATACTGTGAAAATCTCCTACCATTACCACCATACACGGGAGAGTCCACCCCCACCCCTGCTGTTAAAAAAGTAACTCAGTAACTTTTACTCTGAGTACATTTTAAATAAGCTACTTTTTACTTTTACTTGAGTAGATTTTTTGACCGGTAATTTTACTTGTACTTAAGTAAAATTTCATTGAAGTAGTAGTACTTTTACTTGAGTAGAATATTTTATTACTCTTTCCACCTCTGATTGCTAACTAATTATATTGATATAGCGCTGATATTGATATTTACTAACGTTATATGACTAGCAGTTTTTTACTAATCGCGTGATTCGGGTCAAGACACCTGATTGGCTAATACTACACACTGAAGATAAATTAAATAATTTAATTAATTAATAAAAAATATTCCCCTCTTCATCCCACACCCAAAACATGACATACAACATGTTGTGAAACAGAAACAACACCCAGAGATATATTTATAAATATAAGCTATAATTTTTGTCATCACAGTTTGCCAACAGGCAATGGCGTCCATGGCTTAGGCTACTTGACAAATATAGAGATCGTAGCTTCAGATCGAACATTTAAGGGACTTTATCAGGTGAGCAGCAGACAGAGACAATCAAGCGTATAATGGGTTTTAATAAATGAAACTATAAAAACATACGACTACATTTAAACAAAGAATACATATAACGGAATAATGACAGCAAATAAGAGAGAGAGAGAGCAGATCTCAGGAAATGGCAAATATCACAAACAATTAACCTTTGAGATCCAGCAAAGAATCAAATCACCTTAAAGCAGGGGCAAACAATCTTAAACGCATTTAAATCTCGATAGAAATAATACTTTCATTGTTCTTTGTATCCGAACAAGAATGCATGGGTGTGTGTGTGGGATGACCCTCGCTGTGTCCGTGAGTTTGAAGTGTTCTTTCGGTTCTTCCGGAGCAAACGGTTTACTTGAAAGCAAAGTTGCCGGAGAAAATGAGGAATAGTCCGTTTCACCCGGAGGATAGGACTAATAGACAACAAGACTAAGCTAAGACAAAAGGCAAACCAAAAAGCAAGGAAACAGACAAGAAGAAGCAAGCAAAAGCAAAAGCAAAAAGCAATGATGAGCCGCCATCTTCGTCCTTTAAGGTGGACTAAGACCGCACCTATTTTGGGTGAACCACCGCTTTGTATAAAAAGCTCCAGATAGACCAACCAAGCATTGGCCCTCGTCGTGCCACCTGGATAGCCAATTTGTATTTGTATAGCAGGTCTCCTCTCACTTCTGAGAGTTGTTATGAGACTATAGCTTTGGACTTCAGACATAGGATATTCAAGTGCCATCCCCACGAGGGCTGCCTTAATATCTGGCTTAGGCATGTGTACTAGGAGTTTGTTGGAGACAATCTGCTTGAAGCTTTTTCGTCCCAAGCCCATCAGTATCTGAGTGTAGGCTCTTTAGATTTAGATAATTTACAGCATATCTCTGTAAGGTCTAGTGTTTTCCCTGGTACTGGCCTCCTCTTTCTACAAGAGTCGTATAGCCTAGACCTGCCTCTGCATTAGGCGATTATGCTAGTGGATGTTAAGGGTAGAATAAATAGCAGCATTGGTAGCAGGCTATTCCTAAGCCTCCCATGCAGATATATTCTAAACATTGTCAGGCCTGTCTCTCTCTGGGAAGAGTGAGTTAGAAGCATTATGCTGAGGTCTCCGTTTTCATAGGTGTATATTGTAGCTAGAATTTCCCAGCTAGTCTTTAGGTTGGATATCTAGGCCCCTTGAATTGGTTTCAAGTCATAAGGTAAAAATGTTGTTTCCTTTTTGGCTACACACAGCTCAAGTCTATTCACCTTGCACCACTGGGGCTCTTTTTAGTGTTTCCTCCTATTGGGACAAGTTTGAGTACATTCCCTTAGAGCCTAAGCATGCCATGGGGTGATGCTTTTGATAATTGAAGTTGTAGGCCTTTCTATAGGCCTCCTCGATAGTCAGGTATAGTGCAAGACTGTACTCTCCTTGTTTAAAGGGTGGATAGCGCTCTAGCTGAGTACACGGTCCTTTGGCAATGTAAAGTAGGAAAAACCGGGCCCATAGTATTTCTATAAGTTCACCTATGATATCTGAGGCTAGTTCTGCCAATAACCGCTATCAAGTAGTAGGCATTCACAGGCCTCCTTGAAGGTGGTTCCACTATCTTGTGGGTTTTTAGCAATAAATAAGATCATCAGCTCCATTTGAGCCTCCCTGATTCTAGCCCAGAGCCTGGTCAAATATATATATATATATATATATATATATATATATATATATATATATATATATATATATATATATATATATATTTGACCAATTGTATATATATATATATATATATGTATACTGTATATATCATTTTCCTAGCTACCCTAAGTCTGGCTAAAAGGTTGAAGGACTCTCACAAGGCCTCCCTGCTAGATCAGTCCTAGAGCTGGAGGCGCTCCCCTTATCTAGGGTCCCTTGGTAGAGTGCACAGCCTCCACAACATTTTAAAGCACTGTGTAGATCCAGGATTGAGTAGAGTTACTCCCCTTGTTTGCAAGGGTAATAAAGAGCTATGCTGAGTTCTACTCTCTAGGTCAGTATATTTGATCAGGTCAGCCTCCCTCGTGGCATGTGGGGTTGACTCTATGTCTCCCTCAGAAAGTGACTGAACGGGACTCATTTTGGACCCCCTGGCCATGTTCCCTTAAAGGAACCCCTTTCCTTGGCAGCTGTTGGTTCTAAGCATTTAAGCGGCCTTGGTAGGCCTTCCCTTGTTCGGAGGGCTCTTTGAGGCTTGTAACTTGGGCAGTGACCGTAGGCAATAATGTCATTGACAGCCTGTATGTGACCCGAAGGGGGGGTGTTTTCTTAGTGTGTCAGGTTTAAACTGCCAGTTCTGACGTTTTGTCATGAGCCATAATTGACATGCACTCCCCTCAGCATGGGATTGTACTTAGTTCCCCAATAGCATCATCAATGCAGTGTGAGTTCCCTTTCGAAAGGGAACGTCTAGGTTACGACTGTAACCTCTGTTCCCTGAGAACAGGGAACGAGACACTGCATCGTTAGCCATGCCTCGGATATGCCTGCTGAACAGTCACCACCATTGCTGTCACCACCATTGTTGTTTATGTCCTGTTTTCTGTATGCTCTGTTTACAATATTGTTGGATGTTTGGTGTGTTTTTTTATTATTTTTTTATTATTAGTTACTGTTATCTGTGCTAATGTTCAATGTGGCTCCCTTGAGTGCAAAACAAATTTGAAAGTGGATGACATGTTCTCTAGGCGCCCCTTTTATACTTCCGGGTCGCACTAGTAGTGACTGTAACGGGGTTCAGATGTTATGGGAAGAAGGAGGCGAGAGAGAAACGGAGACGGAAGCATGAGTAGCGACAGATCCGAGAGAGGGAAAAAAAATCTTGGTCCGGTTCCCACAATCTGCTATCATATACTAAAAACATACTGAGCTACATGTATAAAATGAATTATTAACTATATGCAATTAACAAATATTAAATGTCAAATCATACACATTTACAATCTCGATTTCATTAAACACTGTAGAATGTATAAACCATCCATTCAGAGGATGTGTTCACCAATAAGCCGCAGGTTTGAACTTTACAACACCACTGTATGAGGCCATAAGGCAGTGATTTGCATTTAAATTGAGACATTAACATTAAATAATTTAATGTCTCTGTTGACGTTAATAGGCCGTTCATTCGTCAGGCTATTATTAGATGGAAGAGGTGCGGGTAAACCCGACTCACCAAATGACATGTCAGCACTACGGGACTTGAGTGAAAAATTAGAAGATTTGAAAAGATTTTGTATGCCGAACACTGACATCATGCTGATGTTGTGTGAGGTCACAATGATGTAGCTGAAATGTTTCAACATGTTTTTTTTTTTAATGCATACAAGAATCTTGACAGCAGGCATTCATATAGAAAGAGAAGTAGAGTCTCCCTTGCAGAGAGGTAGAGGTAACTTCTCTCCCTTGCCTTTTCCATCATGTACTTCTCTTTTTATTCTTTGTGCATGTGTTGAGCTGTCATGCAGAATAATAACAGTGCTTAGTGGTATAAGGTGTGTGCATAGACGCTGTTCCAGAAACAGTGGTGGAATTCATTATGACTTATAATTACCTGTGACTTTGGTAGACCAGTGTGTTTTAGCAAGGATGGCCTCTCCTTCTAGCCTTCAGGCACAACACTATAGAGAGACAGTCTTATTGGCAGTGGCGGTTGCTCTCATGGTGTGTTTTTCTGTGGCAAAACCAAGCATAAAAACAAAGAAAGAAAGAATGAAAAAAAAAAAAAGTCACACAAAGTTTTGCGGTTCTCAATAAATCCATTGTACTCCACGTTTTTCATAGTCGGTGTGACGATCCATGTGAATAAGCCCTGAATTCTGTGCAATAACCCAAAAACCTGCCCTAAACAGCTGATGCATGCTGGGTAACGTCACGGGTCGCTCCACATACAGCAGCCGAGACTTTAATCTTGTTTATTTCATAACGTTATCAGCAGATACAGATTTTAAAACAATGTAACACAAGCTAACAAACAGCAGAGGAGTCTATTCATAGAGCGCCATTATTCACTGCCAGTGGCCTCTAAAATTAACTTTACGCTAACAGGAGAGAGCAAACAGAGATGATACATCAAGCAGGAGTGGATAGAGTGATACAGGATGGATTGGCAGATGGATGAATGGAAACGGGAGGAGAGCCAGACTCTGAGCTGGCACAGGTGTTTATCAGTGATGACGAGCGAAGGTCAAGGGAAGGAATGAATCATTGTACTTATAGGCTCACTTCTGCCTGCTGGGACACAATTTTACAATGGCCAGACATTCTAAAATTGCTCAGATACACTACCAGTTAAAAGTTTGGTGTCAATAATTTTTTTTGTATTTTTTTTTAATATATTTATAATTTTATTAATCAAGGACGCATTACATTGATTAAAAGTGACAGTAAAGACATGTTACAAAATATTTCACAACATTGCTGTTTTGCTGTTTTTGATCAAATCAATGCAGCATTGGTAAGCATAAGAAACTTCTTCCAAATTTAAAAAAAAAATATATCTTTCCAACGGCAAACTTTTGAACAGTAGTTGTGCATTTAAAGTTAGTTGACAAGACAAATAAAATGGACAGAACTTATGTTATAAAACCATATGATAGAAACATATGATAGCTCGGTGTGAGGAACCAACTGAAACATAAACCACTGTAAGTATGTTAACAGGTTAATTCAAAAATATTAAAAAAATTTTATTTAAAACATTTTAATGGAAAATAGATTATCAAAAAAGAGGAAAAAAGAAACAAGGATGGATGCAACGAACATTTTACATGCAATGTTAGTTTCAACCAAATAAGGAGAACCTATAAAACCCCTTCATAAAATGAGTGAGCTTAATTTATTTTTTAACATGTGTATTTGTGCCATGTACAGTTATGTTTAGGATATTTCAGGCCCATAATAAATCTTTGGCCACAGACGTGTGCAGAAAGCTCAGCAGATTTCTGCAGAATTGCAAAAAACACCTATAATTTATAAAACACCTCTCATTTAAAAATATCTACTTCCCCCAACCTCATTCTTATTTATCAAATATTGTGGCTAACTTGATTATGCTTTCAGCTACTAATAAGTGTACCGGACACTCGGCTGCAGTTCACACATTTTACCATATTTGTATCCATTCTGCATGATTTTGCACAAAATCTGCACAAATAATAAAAAAGACAGCAGATTCTGCCTAAGCCTGGGTCAAAGTAGCATGTCAACAAACGAGAAATATAGTATGTAGGTTTCTAATGTAAGTGTTACATTGTTTGGAGATGTCATGCATGTTTTTCAAGCATGCATCTTAATGTTGAATGCATAAAATACTGTAATACAAACTGTAACAGATTCCTTATGTTCCTAAAGGCACAGTAAAACTAAATGTCATTTAATTTCTCTTTGAGGCCCAGTCTAAAATTAAACATGACAGCATCTCAGAGTTTATTCTGCTACCCTGAAAGCAAAATGCCACCTGAGTGTGCTCTCTTAAGATGCTGACAGTTCTGAGAAAGAAGATAAAAAATAAAATAAATATATAAAATAAAATTATATATATATATATATATATATATATATATATATATATATAGTGTTACATGGTAAAATGTGTTAACCCCTTAAGCCCTGAAGCCATTTTTTGAGTTGTTTTGTCTGAGAGACACACATAAAAGTAAAGACTCATAACTCCAAAACTCTAGCAAGTAGAGTCAAAAGGTAGGTATCGTTTGATAGAACACTTTTAAAAAATTTTGAAAATATAAATTACATTACATTTGGACATTCTGCTGCTGAGAAACTGCTGATAAAAGACAAAATAAATATAATTTGTATTATGATTTTGCACATCTTTCTTATTTGACATAGAATAACTCAGGAAGGAAATACGGTAGGAGGACAATTCTTTTTTGGTGAAGTCCCTCTACATGTGAGCTGTATCTGGATCAAATTGTTGATTGTGTTACAGCATTTGGAACCAATGTAGCCTGTTTGTTCAGTTCTTGACGCCCCCCTAATGGGCATTTTTGAAACTGTTCCTCCATGGAGAATATCTTGTCATACAAGCAATAGATTATGTTCATTTTGGGCTCATTTTAATTGTAATAATATGCTGTAAAATGATGTGCCATTTTCAACGATCTGTGAATGTTCCATGAGCTGCATGATGTTTTTGACACATTGCAGTACATAGAACAAAAAAGTATTTTATAGATTATGAAAAAAAAATAATTCTATTTATCAGCAAATAACTCAGCACCACTTAGGAGTTTTTCAAATTGGCTACATTCACTGTAAAGTTCAGACTCTAAGCTTCCAAATGACACCTATTTTGTGTTAATCAAGGCAATATTTTTGAAAAATATGATAATGAATATTTTCGCAGCTACATGGCGCCCGCAGGACTAGTTAGGGACTAGTCAGAGGGACTAGTCAGCTCTTGTTCAGAGTTGATCAAAGTGGTTGGATGCTTTAAAAAGCTGAGATTCTAAGCTTTAAGATGATACATATTTTGTGTTATTCCACGTTTGAAAAAAAAGCGTGGATGTTCCGGGAACATTGGAAAACACATTGCATTCTGGAAAGACGAGAGATGTTCTCTTACGAGAGTATCTCTCGTACTGCGTAATATCTTACGCTATGGGGAAAACCTCTTTTCCACGAGATATTGAAGCCAAAAATTATCCTTAATTTTGAATTAATGTAAAACGCTGTGCAGCAGCATGCAGACATAGGCAGGACAGCTCGCACGCCTATTGGCTGCCCTGCGGCAACAGCAGCAGCCTATCGAGAGAGGCGCTGCGTGACACATATCCAATGGGGGCATTTCGCGCCCATTTCGTCACGTCCCGCCAGAAAGGGCGTGGTCTCGCCCTACAAATATAGCTCGATAAGGCTGGTACACTGATTTTCATCTCTTCAGCGAAGCATCAAGCATCGCTGGATCAGGAGTGAGGAGCCACGCCGTCTGAGGAAAAGCACACAGCGGGACGAGCCATTGAGTCTGAAGTCGCTGGCATCGCCGCCTTTAGCCGCCGTACCTGCTACGCTTTCCGGCGTTATATCCTTTTCAAACTGTGTGTGTGTGTTCGCCGCTGCGACACACATTTTTTCACTGTCTCTCTCTCTGCTAAAAGAGCTGCGTCTTTTTCAAGATGCAAAGATCCTGCGGCTCGTGCCGAGCCACACTCAGTGACGGGGACCGTCATGTCATCTGCGTTTCCTGCCTGGGTGAGGATCATGCGGCTCTCGCTCTCGTCGACGGCGGATGCCCTCACTGTGAGCTACTGCCTTGTATGGTGACTCTGAGGACTCGCCTGGCATCTTTCTCAGAGCCTACACTTCAGCCCGCTGTAGCACCGCGCCGTAAAAGCGCCGTGCCCAGCGCGGCCCCGAGCCTTCTCCTGCCCGCCAAAGCTCGCCGGTTCGTCCGCCAGCTTCGCCGGCATCGCTCGAGTCGCCGCTTCCGCCATTGAGGTCGACGAAACAGCCCTGAGCCTTCTCCAGCCCGTGATAGCTCGCCGGTTCGCCCGCCAGCTTCACCAGCTTCACTCGAGTCGCTCGCTGACGGACAACGGCCGCCGCCGCTTCCGCCATTAATGACGACGAGATAGCTGCATCTGTAGAGAAGGCCAGCTTCAAAACGTTATAAGAAAGCTACCCCGCCCCCCGTGGGCATGCGTCACCGGCGAAATGAGGAAAAGTTTGTTTTTAGTCCCGCCGAGGCCGGACTAATCTCCATTTCTCAAACATTTCTCAGCTCCTCTGAGTTTGAGCTGCTGAAAATGTCAATATTGCAGCAATGAGCCTGTTGTATAACATGCACGCCTGCAAACAAACGCCAACACACACAAACTGTGATGACGCTCTCTTATCTGCTCGAGCTATTTTAAGTTTTTGTCGTTTCCCCCTGTGGCTCAGCGGCGAAACCCAAAGCCGTCGCACGGGAGACCCGTGTTCGATCCCAGGTCTCGCAGCAGATAAAAATTTAGTCTCGCCGCGGCCAGACTTCCACCGAAACATTTCGCTCGTTCAGTTCCAAGAAAATGCGACTGTTCCAGTGTATTTTGCAGTAAACAAGCCGGTACCATGGCCCGCTTGCCTGCACAAAAATGCCGTTTCCACGGCGACCCAGAAAAATCATTTAAGCAGTGTATTTTCTGGTATTCCGGCCACAGCCGATGGTGTTATGAGTGTAATAAAAATGCCCACAGCCCAGTGTTCATTTCTACACACAAACGCAGCCCGCCACAGTGCAGGGCACGCACAAATGAGATCGACTCATGTCATTGTGCATTAAATGTAGTAAATGTGCCCACAACCCAGTGCCCACAAACACTACACACTGCATGTGCCACGTTTTCTGTTAAACGAAACCAACACACATACAGTCAGCTAAAACCCACAGTGTTTAAGTCTCGCCGCGGCCAGACTCCACCAAAACTTCTCGCTCGTTCAGTTCTAAACAATGTGACTGTTCCAGTGTATTTCGCAGTAAACAAGCTGGCACCACAGCCCGCTTGCCTGCACACAAATGCCATTTTTACGGCGACCCAGATAAATCCCAAAAGAGTGTATTTTCTGGTATTCCGGCCACGGCCGATGGTGTTATGAGTGTTGTAAGAATGCCCACGTCTCAGTGCCCATTCCCACACACAGACACAGCCCGCCACAGTTCAGGGCTAGCACAAATAAAATCGACTCATGGCGATTGTGCAAAAATGTAGTGAATGTGCCCACGACACAGTGCCCACAAACACTGCACGATGCGTGTCCCTCGTTTTCTGTAAAAACGGAACCGACACACATTCAGTCAGCACAAGCCGACGGTGTTCTCAGTGCAGTGAATGTGCCCGCCGTCCCGCGCCCACATTCCTTCACAGACACGCTCAACCTACAGGGTTTGTCCCGCTCGCTCTCTCTCCACAACCTGTCATAGAGAATTTGAGCGCGACCAGGCTGCCCGCCATGATCGGCGCGCCTCCCGCCTCGCACACTATAAACACAGTGTTTATGTCTCAGCACACCGAAGCTCTGCAGCCGCCGCTATGCCGCGGCCAGAGCCCGGATTTCATTCTACCCCTAGCTATTCACGCAAATGCGTGGGCAAGGCTTCCCGGGGTATCAGAATGGGTGTTGAACACTATAAAAAGAGGCTATTCGCTACAGTTCGCTCGACGTCCCTGCCGTTACACGGCCCGAGTCGAAACCACGGTAAACAGTGAAGTATCACATCTACTTCGAGCCGAAATAGCGAAACTGCTGAGCAAAGGGGCCATAGAACCTTTATCTCAGGCTCAGAGCGAAGGGGGGCTATACAGCAGATATTTTCTGGTACTGAAAAAAAACAGGGGTCTCAGACCCATTCTAGATCTGCGACAGCTGAACAGAGTGCTTATGAAGCGCTAGTTCAGAATGCTGACAACCAGGAAAATCCTTGCGCAAGTGCGCCAGGGAGACTGGTTTATGTCAATAGATCTGAAAGACGCCTATTTCCAAATACAAATAGCGTCACGTCACAGGCGATTCTTGAGATTCGCCTTCGAGGGCCAGGCATATCAATACACAGTTCTACCGTTCGGCCCCTAGCACCCCGTACATTTACGAAGTGCATGGACGCGGCCCTCGCACCCCTGAGACTTCAGGGCATGCGAGTTTTTGAACTACTTGGACGATTGGCTGATTCTAGCTCGATCACATTCAGAGCTCACAGAACACAGAACCACATTACTCGAGCATCTCGAGAATCTGGGTCTCACAGTCAATTGGGCGAAGAGTTCGCTGTTTCCCAGCCAGAAAATCTCTTTTCTGGGAACAGTACTGGACTCGCTGTCTATGACAGCACGTCTGTCGCCAGAGTGAGAACTGGACATTCAGCGCGCCGCGAAATCCTTTCGCCGCGGCTCTATAGTCCCGCTCAAAGATTTCAGAAAATGCTGGGCCTCATGGCCTCGGCATCTTCAGTACTCCAGCTGGGCCTGCTTCGCATACGCACACTGCAGTTATGGCTGAAAGTGCGAGTTCCACCCCGGGCATGGACCTCTGGTCTGTTTCGCCTCAGGGTCGACATGAAATGCATTTCGGCTCTGGAACCTTGGAAAATAGCTGACTGGTGTCCGTCAGGCGTGGGTCTGGGGACTCCCTCGAGTGTGACGGTGGTGTCCACGGACGCCTCCACCTCGGGATGGGGAGCGCTGCTCGAGGGCAGACCGTTCTTCGGCCAGTGGTCAGAACGGGAAAAGCTCCTACGCAAATGCTGGCAGTCGACAACGTGCTATGGCGTTTTTGTCCCCAGATAAAAGGCCGCCACGTCTTAGTCCGGTCGGGCAACATGTCAGTGGTGGCATACATAAATCACCAGGGTGGCGTCAGGTCCCGAAACCTTACAGGCTGACGGAACGCCTCCTGGTCTGGGCTCAGCACAACCTGCTTTCACTGAAAGCAGCGCATGTGCCTGGTCGCCTGAATCTGGGACCAGACCGTCTGTCCAGAAACAATGTCCCAGCAGGGGAATGGTCGCTGCACCTGCAGACGATCCAACTGCGGTGGGAGACATTCGGCAGAGCGGCGCAGGTGGACCTGTTCGCGTCCCAATAAAACGCTTACTGTCCGAACCTTTTTCTCCAAGAGCAGGGATGCGCTGGCCCACGTATGGCCCCGCTGCCCCCTCTATGGTTTCCCCCCCGTCTCGCTCCAGCCTCAAGTGCTGGAACGAATCAGGGAAAATGGATGCCCAGTGCTACTCGTGGCTCCGCTCTGGACAAACCAGAATTGGTTCCCAGTCCTAATGCGGAGGACCAGCACTGCCCCGTGGCCGATACCGGTGAGGAGAGACCTCCTCTCTCAGGCAAAGGGCTCGATTTGGCATCCTCGCCCGGAATTATGGTCCCTACATGCATGGGCCATCAACGGGTACCCGCTAACCTCCCAGAGGGAGTGTTAAATACAATCACGCAGGCTAGAGCCCCGTCTACTAGACGGCTCTATTCCTCAAAGTGGTCAGTGTTCTCTGCCTGGTGTCAAGCTCAGGGCTTTTCACCCGCAGACTGCGGGGTTACGGAAGTGCTCTCCTTCCTTCAGGGGCCGCTAGATAAGGGCAGAACCCCATCCACGCTCAAAGTATACGTGGCGACCATAGCGCCGTTTGCAAAACCGACGTATGGACAGTCACTGGGGAAAACGACCTGGTCGTGCGATTCCTCAGGGGAGCTCGGAGGCTGAATCCTCCCAGACCCCCCCTCAGTCCCTGTGTGGGACCTTTCTACGGTTTTGGAAGCCATGAAAGATGTCCCATTCGAGCCAATCCATTTGTCAGACATGAAACATCTGTCTCTCAAAACGGTATTCCTTATGGCTCTCGCTTCAGTGAAGCGTGTAGGGGACTTGCAAGCGCTTTCGGTAAGCGCGTCATGCATGGAGTTTGGGCCTAATGACTCAAAAGTCATACTCAAACCAAGGCACAGGTACGTGCCCAAATCATCTCAACACACCGTTCAGGGCCCAGGTTATTTCCCTGTGCGCTCTTTCGGTTCATAACGAGGAGGAGGATGCGAGTCTCCTTTTGCCCTGTCAGGGCACTGAGAGCTTATGTGTCCCGCTCGTCTGCCTTCAGACAGACCGAGCAGCTCTTCGTTTTGTTTGGCGGACGATCCAAGGGACTGGCCGCATCAAAACAGAGCCTATCCAGATGGATAGTCGATGCCATAGCACTGGCTTACACTTCTAAGGGCCTGCAGTGTCCTTTGGGTGTCAGAGCGCACTCCACGAGAGGTGTGGCCTCGTCGTGGGCGTGGTATAGGGGGGTTACCTTGCAAGATATCTGTACGGCCGCGGGCTGGGCCTCGCCGTCTACATTTATAAGGTTTTATAACCTAGAGGTTCCCGCCTTACAAGCCAAGCTTCTGTCGGTATAGAATTCAGTACTATCTGCCCCGCTGTGCCGGCCCAGATGCTGAGTTTTGCTTGTGCATCGCTCACTGGGCGATAACACTGCACCATGGGTGTGGAATAACCTGTACTATTACCCAGTTCAGGCTGAACATGTTCATCCTGTCTGTGTGAAACACTATTAACATAACTAGCTCCTATAGGATGCTATTTCATGGGGAATGATGCTTGCAGCCTCTCTTCTCCGACTCTCTGTGAGTCTATGGTGATTATGCACTACATGAGCCCCGGGCTACTGCCCTTGGGACTTTGGTGTCGGATCCCAGTACGCACGGCGTTTTGCATTGTGTTCCCCATAGCGTAAGATATTACGCAGTACGAGAGATACTCTCGTAAGAGAACGTACTCGGTTACTAACGTAACCTCGGTTCTCTCTAGAGAGGGAACGAGTACTGCGTATCTTGCCGTGCATACAACAGCGCTGGTTCGCTTCGGCGATGAAAACCAGTGTACCAGCCTTATCGAGCTATATTTGTAGGGCGAGACCACGCCCTTTCTGGCGGGACGTGACGAAATGGGTGCGAAATGCCCCCATTGGATATGTGTCACGCAGCGCCTCTCTCGATAGGCTGCTGCTGTTGCCGCAGGGCAGCCAATAGGCGCGCGAGCTGTCCTGCCTATGTCTGCATGCTGCTGCACAGCGTTTTACATTAATTCAAAATTAAGGATAATTTTTGGCTTCAATATCTCGTGGAAAAGAGGTTTTCCCCATAGCGTAAGATATTACGCAGTATTCGTTCCCTCTATAGAGAGAACCAAGGTTACGTTAGTAACCGAGTACGTTTTTTAGCCAAGTATGCATCACTTCGTGAGGTATATCTCGCGATCGACGCAATGGATTATGTTCTGTTTGGGCTATTTGTAATCGTGAAAATCTGCTGTCAATAAAGGTGTTCGATTCATCACAATCCGTGCATGTTTCATTGAGTTATGAGCTGAAACGTCACAACAAAACAACATAGCATCACTGCTACTGCTACTTCATTGCTGCGCATAGTGCAACTTCATGTGTTAGAAGTCCATAAGGAATATCTTTAGATCTGAGTGATGGATTATGGTGAGTTTGGGCTCTTTTTAATCTTAACAATCTGCTGTAAATAATGTGCCATTTTCCACAATTTATGCATGCTTCATTGAGTTATGAGTGAAAACGCGACACCAGTGCTCCATCTATATACAAGGCTCTATGTGCGCCTGTGGGGGTTCGTGTGTTACAACTCCATTAGGAATATCTTTAGATCTGAGTGATGGATTAAATTTGGGCTCTTTTTAATCGTGAGAGTCTGCTGAAAATAATGTTGTGCAATATTCTACGATCTGTGCATGTTTCATGTAGTTATAAGCGAAAAACCAACGCGAGTGCTTCATCAGTATATACTTGGCTAGGTACGTCTGTGCTATTTTTTGTGTTAGAACGCCATGAGGAATATCTTTAGATCTGATTTATGGAATATATTTTCTTTTTAATCGTGAGCTCCTGCTGTAAATAACGATGTGTCATTTCCCACAATCGGAGCATGTTTAATGAAGTTACGAGCGGAAATGTGTCTTAAATTAAGAATCCATATATGATTTACATATGGGTCTCTTGAGGGGCTTCTTGTACAAAACCTTGCTCAAGTTTAGTAAAAATCCTGAAACAATTGTGCTTGTTGTATTCTACTCATTGAGACCTTTCAAATGACATATGGCACATGACTATCTGAGCTGTATGATGTATTTGACATATTGCAGTATGTAGTACAAAAAAGTACTTCATAAATTATGAAAACATTTTTTTTCTATTTATCAGCAAATAACTCAGCAATACTTAGGAGTTTATCAAATTGGCTACATTCATTGTAAATTTCAGACTCTAATCTTTCAAATGACACCTATTTTAAGTTGATCAAGGTAATATTTTTGAAAAGTAGTATTTTTTTTTTTTTATCGCAGCTAGGTGGCGGTACACTCCGTTTTAGAGGGATTACTCAGCACTCCTTAGGAGTTGTGATTAGTGATTATATGCATTAAAAAGCTGAGAGCTTTAAAATGATACCTATTTTGTGTTATTACATTCAGTGGTTGCTTAGTAATTTGATTATGATTTTTTTTCATGGGGTGGTGTCCTACTGGTGGGACGGTTAGGGTTTAAGGGGTTGAACAGTGCTGAGATTCCACAATAGCACAGTAGCTGAATGCGAAATCAAATTTGACACAATATTTAATAAATGAAAATGCGGTGGAGGGAAGTAGATCTTTATAAATGATGGCAGTGGCAATTCTGTGGAAATCTGCTGAGCTTTCTGGATGCCTTTGGACGCAGATTCATTGTGGGCCTACTTCATAGTAAATCCAAATATAGTTCTTTTCTATATCTGCATTCTATATCTATATGTATGCAATACGTTATTGCACATATAGTATATGCTGGGTTTTTTTTTTCTAGACTTTTTTTCTAGTAATTTTTAAAGAATTACTATGCCACTCCTTTCTAAATTAATTCGCAAAGGAGGACAGAAGGAGATCATGATCCAAAATGAATGAATAAATCAAAACATCAGTCTGTTTATCACAAGTACATAATGTTATGTTAATGCTAATATTATAGCAAGGATTAATACTTTTACAATTGTATTTCTCATTGTTAGCCAATGCATTAACATTTACTAATGGGACCTTATTGTAAAGTGTTACCAAAATCTTTAAATGGGCATGTTAATGAGCAGTAGAAAACATCTTTCTCTGTCTGTCATAGTCACTCCTCTATCCCCCCCCCCCCTTGCATAAACAGTCACATGGTGTCACAAACAGCCCAAAGCTAGCATCATCATCCTCACCTGCTGCTGTTCTCCAAGTACAGCAGGGCTTTGTTCTTCCTCCCAGCACTGGCAGGTCTCCCCCTCCAGTCTTTCACTCTCCACTTACACACTGGGAGCCTATTCATTGACCACTTCACACAGCGACACCTAACACAAGGATGGGATTTTGAAAAGACCCTATTCCGAGCGATAGAGAGAATCATTTAATCCGATCCCTGAAGAGCAGAAAATTGTGTTTGTTCTTATTCTGGCTTTCTCCCCCTCTCTGTGCGGTCTGATTTGATAACTCCATGACAGGATCCCTCCCAACCATTGACTTATTGGAGCAGAGGGATGCTGGGAAGGAGGTGTGGATATGCACTGTGACAGTCACGGAGGAGAGCAGCCTGTGAAACACAGCTTATACCTGTATGAGAACTGTCCACCCATGATTCAGTACAATGACTTCGGTTCAGATGCCTGAGTAATGCTCTTCAAAAGAATCAGCCTACTCAAATGTATTCTTGTATCTGGTTTTGAGGAGGAGTTTATGGATATATTTTTATCCTTAGTGGTCTGTGGCCTGAGAAACCAATTATTGAGGAGAAGTCTACTAGATATATCTTCATGGGTTAGAATGCCATAGAAAAGGGGAGGAAGAAATAAAACAAACACACACGGATGTATAACTTTTCATCATGGCAGAAGTTTGCAGAATCATTGATTTCCTGGTGAGGTATGAACAATGTAGCTGTACAGTACAGCACTTGTCCTGCTGAAACCAGATCAAACAGTGACTGCACAGTGAATCTCTCAATTACAAAAGTGTTCCCAAGAAGGTTTTCCTGCGTCCAGTGTTATTCGAGGGCTGACAGACTACCCTACTCTGACACTAGTGGAAGCAAGCTAAAATGTGATGGTTGCTTTAGCAAACGCTTTTGTTTACACTTTCATTTAAGGTTCAGAGTAGGTGGTGTGTTATTTTCAAATTCAAACTTGTCAGCACCACCCACCGGACATTTCATGTATGTCGTCTGTAAGTACCCTAACAAAAAATAAGTTTTTTGAATCAAGTGTGCTATTAGTATACTTCTTTTAAACTAAATAAGAAAGTATAATTTCAGTCTACTTTTTATGTACTTCTCAAAAATATACTTTATGTATAGAAATATACTTAAAATTACACTTAAGTATACTTGACTAATACTGACAGAAAAGTCTAAGAATATTTGGCCTGTATTTGTAGGCCTACTCAATATTTTGATCAAGATATACTTAAAAGTATAATTAAGTAGTCTAAGTATACTTGGCTTGTAGTTGTGTTTACTTTTTTGATTGAGTTATTAAATACTTTTTAATAAGTAAAAGGTGGCAAATTCGTACGATTTGTCTAAACCCTAGTGATGGGTAGGTTTAGGGGCAGGGTCAGGGGTAGGTCATTCGTACCAAGTCATAAGATTTGGGCAACTATCAAAATATGTTCGATTAACCAAAAATCACATTGTTTTGCCAACAAACAATATAACAAAACATTGCCAGATTCATGTTCATCTGAATCTGATAAAACTGGAAATTTCACTTTGAAAGTGTCTCAAAACGTGCAAAAAGCAACATAATATTTTGCAGAAATGTCGCCACACGCATGTGTTTACAATTAATATTTGTTGCATATTTATGTAGCTACAGTATGTGTCCATTTAAGCTAACCACTGTCCACTGTCCATTTAGGCTAACCAATATTATTGCAAGTTATGTTCTGGAATATTTGGAGAATTTAAGTGGAAAACACAATTGGACAGTATGTTGAATGCTTCATAATGATCATTTGTATCAGGTACTTTGGTTGTTAATCTGATGAGTCTGCTTGATTAGATGCACATTAAATCGGCCATGTACAGGCCGATATTAGAATCGTCGCTTTAGAAAATGTTATGCAAATCTATCATGAATATTCAGTGGTATACCTACCATATTGTACTGAGGTATCAGGGGTTTGGTATTGCACTGAAAGCTAAATGTGGGTAGAGATTCAGCCCTAGAGACTAGAGTATGCATTATTTCAGAAAGAGTTATGTAATGAGAGGCAGAAATCTGCAACCACTGCAGGGGGCTTGACAAGTCATATGATGTCATGATGGATCCACCCAAATCACTCCACCTGGACTCACATTTCCCCCTAGTGGCTACATCAATTACTGCAGTCTTTTTCATGATGGAAAGCTGTAGTATTATTATAGAGATCCAACACCGAAGTAGACATTTAGCAGCATGGTCTGTTACTGAATTTGTCCTTAATATACTATGTATTGTATTATTATTGTATGTATAAGTATTGCATAAAACATCTCAGACAAGACCATGGGATTATATCATATGCAAATATTTTGCTCATTATATCACCACACCATCTGTGTTGTAGGTGTTTTATCAGCTTTGGCAAATACCTTTCCAGCTACCCGAAGACAACATGCTACTCTCTGTTGAGTCAGTTAATCTGTCTCCTGCTTATTAAATATTTACAGTAAATGTATCAAAAGCAGGACATACACTCTTGAACCTTGGCTTTATAAAAAAATATCAATTCGAGAAGTATGCTGTATCTCTCAGTAAAAACAGTTGTCAATCTCAAACTGTGTGAATGTAAACCCACATCTTGTCAAATTACTGTATATCTGAGAATGAAAAATTACCAATAAATATATTGAGAAAGACAAAAATGGAACAAAATAATGAAATAAAACATATATTCCACTCTAAACATATTGTAAGTTGAAACTGCTTTGCCCAGCAGAGGAAACAGAAGGTGAGTTGGCGAACTTCAGATTACCATGGAAAACAGGAGAGGCGAGAAATGGAAGCGCTCACTGCTTCCACTGCCAATGCAGCTGTTCAGGTATTCTGCCAGTGACACATAAAGCCCTGACTTCCCACACAAAGCTCTGCTCCTGTGAAACTCTCCAACACACTGTCACTGGGATTTATTCATATCTCTATTTGTTTTAGATGTTCACAGTGACAATGGCCGGGTTACAATATGTGTGTGACAACAACAGAAGTGTGGAAATAAACAGTTGTAAAAAGTTTGAATTATATTATGCAATTGCCAGTGTTGGGTAAGTTACTCTAAAAAAGTAATTAATTAATAGTTACTAACTACATATTCAACAGTGTAATTAGATGACTGTACTACTCTCTCTAAAAAGTATTGGATTACTTGTTATTACTAATTTCTTTATAACTCCCATATCAAGCTCACCCAGATAAACAATCCAAGGACAGACACGAAACTGCACTTTTGGTTCTTTCAAATAAACACTATACAATAGCATAAATTATTATTGAACTGACCAAAGTATGTAAAGGGAGAAGGTTACATTAAAAATATATACATTTTAACAGAATTTTGGTGTTAAATTCACTATTGTTTTATATAGAATTGTTGTAAAGTCTAGAATTGTTGCAATTACATGAGAAGTAACTAATTGTTACAGAAAAATTAAGAGTAATCCTTTATTTGACTTTTTAAAGTAATTAGATTATTTAGTAAATAATTACACTTGCAATTGTTATGTTTCATAACAAAGAAATTTACCAAAATATTTGGTGTATACCTCAGGAAAGGCACTCGGGTACTTGAGTTGTATGGTGGACTCTGTAGTCTCCATGGTAATGTCTCTCTCTCATACTGCATTCTGATCTTGCAGCAGCCAGTGATGGATTAATTTGTCCTGGTCACTTGGAAAATCCACAGCAGCATATCATATTAAAATTTCGGTAACGCTTCCTTTTACAGTACAGTACTTACCTGTACTTACAGTGCACTTACCTAGTAGTGGCTAATATAAGGTAAGTACATGGGTTAGGTGTAGGTTTATGGGTAGGTTCGGGGTTAGTAGCTAGTTATTACCCAGTAATTGTAATTACTATAATAAGTACATAGTATGTACATGGGTAACAGGACTGTAAAAGGAAGCGTTACCAAAATTTCTATGGAACAAAGTTGGGTTCCTTGGATACAGTGTTTTTCAGGAATTACTTATGATTTGGTTTCCCTCCTCTCAGGAAACACTGAAACGGTGCCCAGATTTATCCAAACCACACAAGGGACTCTCCGATACCCATTGACTATCCAGTGGTTCTTGCTTGGCAGTGACCGTGTGATAAGGGAATGAGTCATCAAATTATGGCTTCTAGATTTTTGCTGGTTGGACATCAAGCATCAATATATATTCAGTTAATAAAAGCTCAAGCAAATTCAACAAATCTATCTCATAATGAAAGGGAGAAGATGGTCACTACCATGCACACACATTCAAACTAATTTCCATTATTTTATGCCTTGGTAACCCTTGTTTTTTTTTCCATTTAGGCCTTGGTATTTAAATGTTATTGAGGGTTGTTTTTCTAGTTGCTCAAGTCCTCCAACCTCCAATCACAACACCACCCACAAAACATACCTGCTTAAAACACTTCAACATTAGCATTACCACAAATCCAAAAACACTGATGTGTTGTCAATTTCAGAACCTGACCAATATCCAGCTATCTAGAGAATTTGTTTTCATGACAAAGATATGAAATACAATTTTGCAATAACATTTCATCAAACACTAAGAAATGTGTATTAGGCTTACTTTGTGTAACAGGCCGAACAAGATGAGAGACGTGTGGATCCATATGCAAGGCTTTATTCCAAAACATGGTCTAAATACAGGCAAGGTCAATAAACAGCAAACAGGTATGGCAGAGGCATGACAGAGAAATCCTTAGGGCAAGCGTGGGTAGACGATCTGCGAACAATATCCAACAGGGGGCAAGGCAAAGAGAGATAATCCAGGTAAACAGCAATAATCCAAGCGAGGTACAAACAGAGTCCAAAGGGCTAGGCAAAGGGTGAATCCATGAAACAGGCAAGAATCAGAACAAAGGACAAGGCAAGACTAAGGTCAATGGATGGGCTCGGTAGAGAAGCTAACACTAGGGAAGTGCTAAACGCAAAAACTTATAAAGAGTGTGAGATAGTGTGTGATAGTTCTCAGGTGTAAGCGTGATTAGTGGAATCAGCTGTGTGAGTCGTCAATGCAATGAATGATAGGGATTGTAGTGAAGTGCAAGAGTCCATGCTGTGAGTAGGTGACCTCTGGTGGTGATTGACCGGAAGTGTATGAACCAGATTCGTGACATAGCTCAGGCTCGGAAGACGTGACGTGAAGGTCCGGCTGGACAGGCAGAGCGTGAAGAGGCTCAGGCTCGGAAGACGAGACGTGAAGAGGCTCAGGCTGGGCAGACGTGACGTGAGCAGTCTCTGGCTGGGCAGACGTAACGTGAACAGTCTCTGGCAGGGCAGATGTGACGTGAAGGAGCTCAGGCTCGGCAGACGTGACGTGAAGCTGAGGCTCGGCAGGACTGACGTGAAGCTGAGGCTCAGCGGGCATGGCGTGAACAGTCTCTGGCACGGTAACAGAGCAAGACGAGGATTTACAGACGACCTCCATAGCCGAGACAAGGCAGGACAAGGATTCAAAAACTGTTACCTCTGACACCTCTGAAGGTTCTGCAGCAGACGCCGCCACCTCTGGAGGTTCTAAAGTGGTAGCATCAAGAATCAGGTAAAGTTCATTAACAGGACAGGTACAGTGCTCATCTACGGTTCCTTTGACCGTGACATGACAGGCTGAGAGGACATAGCTGGGCGCTACCACCATACAAGGGGCTGAAGCGAGCACCGCCGCTTCGAGAGGTTCTGCAGCTCGTGCCGCCAGCTCTGGAGAAACTGCAGCGGGTGTCATCGCCTGGGGCAGTTCTGAGGTGGTGTACGCAGCCCAAACGCAACATAGAGCGATCCCCATCAAGGGAAGCGCTTATGACAGGGTAATTAGTGCAGAGACAGAATGATTAACCTGTTAAGCTGCAACCACACTTTTGAAAAATCCCCAGAAATGGCATACCCAAACTGAAACAGAACCCGTTGTACTAAAAGCACAAGTATGATCGCATTTGAAAGCTAACACCTGGTAGTTTATTGTAAATGTAGAATTAATTATTGTCATAATGAAAAAAATAGTTATAAATAGCTTCAAAGTTTTGTAAAGTTATTAGAAATAAATTTTTAATCCCTAATTTCTTTTACCAAAGTTCTCTCTTCACATTTTAAACTGTATCAAATGGCCTTTTTGAAAAAAGAAACATTTCAGTAAGCATTTATATTTAGAAAAATTCATAAAAATAACAGCTAATGTGCTAGCAGGTGCACAGAGCCAGCTAACATGTTAGCTTAGCACACCATCAATACACGGCAATTTATGAGATTAAAAACGTGTTTGTGCTCCAAACTTACTTTATAGCGCAAGTCGAGTGTTTTAAATAACTTTCTGTGATCTGATTTGGCTTCAGATAAAAAAATCTGACAGAAAATATATAATTTTACAGCATTCTGCACAAATGATAGTCTATATATCGATTAGCATTACATTATAAATATAATCTATTATTATGAAAATACCTGACATGGCTCGAAGAACACAGGTAAATCAAATATCATTGCAATCATGTTGATTGTCTTCAAAACATCTTTATCTGCAGTTACAGCGATCTCTGTTAGCTTTGTAAAGTCAGGGACTTCCTGGAATGTCACATGGTTATGGCACTTCTTCGTGTGTTCCATATATGGACTATACTGTGCATAGAGCGCCGGCGCCCTCAGGCTGCCAGTATGGATTGAAAACACAGCATATCAGAGTATCCAGCGCTCATGATTACATCGACGCATTTGGGTATAAATTCAATAAATATTATTCCTGTCTATAGATATCTGATGTAAACCTATGAGAATATATCAATATTTCTCCAAATCTGCAGATGTTTGAGCTAAAAGCCCTGAGGGACGTTGTTTTGTCAAGCTCTGTCATGACGATCGCACAGGAGTTTTTTTCTGAATGGAAGCGGCTGATGCTCATAATTCATATTAAAGGTAACGACTCATTTTTTAATTACATAACTCCTGACACAAATTAAGACATAACTGTCACTATAAGTTTCTCAGAATACAAGGTCAAATACTGAAACTTGAGTCTTATATCTTTTTAATGATGTATAGTTTGTCAAGGTAATAACATTAAATCTGATAGTAACTTTGAACTATTTAAAAAAAAAAACGCTTCAGTGCGCCCGCGCTCTGGTGAAGCTTAACAGGTTAAAGGGAGTAGACCCCAGCGGTGCATCCCTCACACTGGAAAATCGAAGCACTGACCTTGAATATCTGGGTGTGGCAGACAGGAGGTGAAGACAGAAGACTCTGGCTGGTCAGCGGTGACATGACGAGACTCTGGAAAATCTGCTGAGATGTGAAGAGACTTGTGACGATCAGTTGAGTCATGACTTGACTTGTGATGATTAACCGTGACTGGGCTTGACTGGTGACGATCAACCGTGACTTGGCTTGACTCGTGACCATCAGCTGTGACTTGGCTTGACTCGTGCCGATCAACTGTGACTTGGCTTGACTCGTGACGATCAACTGTGACTTGGCTTGACTCATGACGATAAACTGTGACTTGGCTTGACTCATGACGATCACTCATGATTGGTAGCTATGACGGAATGGGATGTTGTTGTGTCCGCCATCTTGTGAGCGTGCTCTGGTACGGCTGCCATTACCTGAGTGAGTGCGGATCCTTGCTCCTCTGCTACACCCACGCTGAACCAACAATCAACAAGGCATAGTCCATAAACTGACTGTAAAGTTCGTTACTGCCATGTTGACGAGTATAATGTTAAACTAGGGTGCACAAACCTTCTCAACACACACAGAATGTTTTTTACCTTGCTTTATGGTCTCTCTCCCGGTGAAGTGAATTCCGTATCTTCCCCGGGCCAGACACGAACGGCGTTGTCCAACAAAAGACAGTCAGAACCCAGTGATATTAACGTTAAACTGGATGTTTTGGCCCGTCACGACAAATCCCAGGCAGTGTATAGTTATGCGCTGTTATAATTTCTGACGTACGGTACTCCGAGTCCAAGCGCTCGCGCTATTTCTGACAAGGGACAAACAGGTTTGCATTTTGCATTAATGGTCCGGTCGCTACAATGTGTCCAGTATAGAAAGCCTCTCTGACTGTTAACGTAGACACGCAGTGTAAGGCAAAAATTAGGAAATACAAAGCACGATGGAATGGTGCCAGTCAGAGAGACTGTTACGTTTCTATATGTGGTGTTTGACGTCACAGAAAATTCCCTTGATGCAATGGGAATCACAGTTATTTACTGTAAAGAGAAATAGCAGTATAATACTGGGTGATTTAAAGTAAATAACTGTAGAAATTACAGAAAAGTCTAACAGTGTATGAAAATTCATTTTGGTGAGCTGAATCCAATTTCAGACATTTAACAATGCAGAGTTTCTTCTCCGTTTTCCATATCTGCAATTCTTATAAGACATTTCACACTGCCTACTGAATTACTGCAATGGAATGGCATTGAAAAAAAAAAAAAAAACCTTGAGTGATACTGAGTGAAAAAAGTCATCGTTTCTTTGCAGGAATACACAGCAGATGCAGGGATTCTTTTAGAGCTTGACCGAGAAAAACTCAATCAAATTCAACTCACAAATAGCATTACATAAGAAAAAAAACTTGATCATAAATATTATAATAACAACATTCCGAGACACGTGCAAGAGCTCATCTTCTGTTCCATTCATTTTCTTTAAGATACCTGAGAGGCTGTGTGTGAGAGAGAGAGAGATTTCTGAGCTGTCATGCTGCATTTACGCACCACCCTGACGTGCCTTCAGATGGTGATGGATGTCTCAATCAACCAGCTCTGACAAAAAAAAAAAAGAAGAAATTCACAACTCAAGGTTGGCCAAAGAAAATGCTTTCCAACAAACTTCTCAAAGAACCAACAGCAGTGGGTGATGCTACTCAAACGTAACACCAGGACCTCACACTGGACCAGCGCTCCTGCCAAGGGCCATTGACTAAACGTGGAAATGCCGCTTCAGTTCCATAAAAGCTAGGCACTGTTTCAGCTATGCAAATAGAGACAGTTTAAAATGTAAAATTGACAAAAGAGGTCAAGAAAGAAAAAGACGCCACCAATAGAAGTGGGCGACATCTCATAGAAAAACCGATTAAACTTAAGTAAGTGCAAAAACAAATCTAGCTCCAGCTGAGGCTGGTAATGATCTCTGAAAACACTTTCTCTCTTTTTTTTGTGTGGAATTGGATATAAAACAACTTATCGATTTTCTGGCACCTTAAATGGCCCCTCTGGAATGGACCATATTCTTTGCATCCCTTTCCTTCTCATCTGTCACCCTAAAACACACCCAAACAGCCAAAAAAATTGTATTTCTGCTATCTGCAGGCTGCCCACTTCAACCAATGCCATGCCCTATGAATAATTGATTACATAAAGAGTGGGTAATGAAAGACCACGGATCACTTCAATTAGGACCATGGCCCAGTGTCCTCGGGGCATGCCAGTAATACTCAAGCGTGGAGGGATATTTCCATTGGGAAGCATGTATAACCTCTCGGGTTTGATTCAACAGACCTTTGTCTCAGCCTTGAAATCCCTCTGGGTTATAACTCAAAGTGAGGCCTGGTCTCAGGTCCACACAGGACAGCAATTAAGACCCATTAGTAACACAGCAGCTTGAATGTAGGCCAATGAGTCTGCTGCAATCAGAGGATATACGTTTCTATTTCTTTGAATCCTCTGGGTCCAGCGTTCAGTTTAAAAATGAATAAGGTGCGACAGCACAGAGGAGACTGGGAAATTAAACTTTTTTTTCCACGGGATGCATGTGTCAACTTAAAACTTTGGCTAGAAACAGTAACTTAGAAAAGTGCTTAAGGAGCGTGAGTCATCTGCAAAGGCTTTTGCTGGCTCTTAAGGGAAGACCAAAGGTAAAGCTGTAAAACATATTAGACCAGAATGGGGATCCAATTCATAATGAGAGATCAGGCACAAGGTGAAGTAGTTCGTGATCATGTTTTCTTTCCTATCGTGATGTTGTATCTAAGTGAAAGGCTTCTCGAACAAGAACAACTTTAGGGAATCGAGAATTGATTCAATAGTTTGTTTGGATTGTTGGTTTGCTATTGTTGTGATCTCATGCCAGTAAACACATCATCAGAGAAAAGATGCTGCTGCAAGAGGGAAGGGAAGTTATTTTGATTAAAGATTACGAGGGCGATTTCATGATTGTACCTGTAAGGACTAACCCTTGGCGTACAGGTACAATCACTTGGGTGTGATTACAGTACACTGTTCAGTGTGTCACGTGATCAACTGCTAAATTCAAATCTGCTCTTCCTTGCACTTTTTATATCATCAAATTAGTGTATTCAACCACTAGTAGTAGCCTACTAGAAGAAAAAAACAAAACATTTATAGTTTGTCAAAATATACACTGAAGTTTAGGTGACAATAAAAAAAATAATAAAACATAATTTGATGACATTTTATTCACGTCAAACATGCATT
The DNA here is from genome assembly GCA_030578255.1 of Tiaroga cobitis. Taxonomy (NCBI): domain Eukaryota; kingdom Metazoa; phylum Chordata; class Actinopteri; order Cypriniformes; family Leuciscidae; genus Tiaroga; species Tiaroga cobitis. The sequence continues at coordinate 25,959,024 of CM060592.1, forward strand.
GTGTCAGAAAATATAAATTCTGTTAAATTCTTCTTCCAGTCCATCAGCCACTTACTTTTATGTCTTTTGGAATGTAGTGAATGTGTTGTAAATCCATCAGACTCGGATTCTCTGATTGAGATGCAGTACAAACTAACATGGTGTCGCCCATATTCTGATCAAATAATATGGTAAAACACAAGGTACATTTACCGGCTAAACATATTTCAGAATGGGAATATCAGTTCTACCAGAAAGACTCGAGAGAAGAAAGCTGTTACCAGTAAACATTTATTAACAGCTCAGCAAGCATAATATGATATAAAGTTATTTGGCGTAGTCCCCGTCCGTAGTTCGCATTCCGAGGGTACGGAATCTGCATGTCCTGCCTGAAGACGAATTTTTTTATTGTTTAGCTTTTTGCGGAATGGTTTTGAGGAACTTGCATTGTTTACATGAGGAGTGCATCATTACTACACCATTTTGAAACATATTTCATTTCATTTCATTTCAATAAGCATTTTCCAAACAGAGAAGACTTCTGAAAAATATATTCTCATTTTATCATAACAGCACTGCAACTTTTTAATGTTAAAAGATGATCAACAAATGGTCTCCCTTTTTACATTAAATCCCCATAATTACATATAGATGGCACCATTACAGATGCTTTGATGTCATATATAACATAAAATATGGATATCAGTGGAGAATAACAAACCTCAAAGATGCATTTGATCTGTATAATCACACTATAAATGGCAGTCGTTTGGTAACCATGCAAGATCACATGCGATTTAGAATTTGATTGAATCAATTATGAATTATGAAAAACTTGATTAGATCAATAATATTCTTCTGTCTGGGCTTTACCTGCAGGGGTTTAGAACTATACATAAACATGGTCAAAATACTGATAAATTGCGCTTCCCCTTAAAAAAAAAAGCTACATTTCAAGTTCTGACTGCATATTTGTGGTTCATAAAAGTGGTTTGCCCAACAGGATTTTCACTTTTGGATGAGCTATCCCTTTAAGATATCTACAAAATGCCCATGTTCTCATGAATGTACTGTGAATTTCCCCCCTAAAGCTATCTCCACATTCTTTCAGCATTAAGTCCATGCAGCTGTATAAATGCATACATTATGTCACAGTCCGCCACTGCTTAATTCACCAGATTGTGCTGCAAAATCTTAAATGCTGTAACCGCTGTCTCATCTAAATCCCCATTCTTTTCTTCCAGCTTCATGAACTCGTTCTCCTCCTTTGTTTGACCATTCTCTGGAGATCTCAGCAGTTGATTAGTCTCGTCTGTGTCTCGTGCTTATCTCTGATTGGAATCCAGAATCTCTTGCCTGGGGTGTCAGATTTAGCTCAGTCTTGTTCACTAGAATAGATTGAACATTTATTTTCAAACAAAACTCCTCCTCCCTAAATAAATTTGCTGGCTGTCTTTGTGAACCTGTTCTTAAATCTTTTGAATTATACATTTATTTGCAAGTCTATGGCTTCTGATGAATTATATATTGAACTTTTCAAATGACAAAAAAGGAATGAATATCTCATTCCCACCGTATGCATTTGTCCCATTTCATACATATTTATATCACGTTCAAGTGGCAGGTACATTTTGTAACCACATTCATAATCATAAACTAAACTAATCACATTTCAAGATTCTATCCTAGCAATGTAGTGGCAATAATTATTCTTTAAAACTCTGTTAACAGTGCTAACCCTTTAAACCTTATAGCAAAGTGTAAACAAATATTTTATATATAAATACAGATCGTCAAAAGTGAGTTCAAATAAAAATAATGATGCATATACATCATTATAAATTAGACAACATAACAACACGTATATAAACCGTATAAGTAGAATAAGTAGAATTAGACAGTAAATAAAATCTACTCATTTTCCCCCCTGAACAATAAATGATGAATAAAAAAATGCTAATGACATGAAGAGAGCTTCAGAGATTCATTACCTTATTTTTTTAAGTAAAAAGATGAGCCGGGTGTAATAAATGACTCTTAAAAAGGGCAAGGCTTGAGATATTAATCTTCTAAGACATCTAAACGGCAGAAACGAGGGAGTCACTCTATTGGCGCTAAAAGAGATGTCCACTCTCCTACACTTTATTTAAGCCACCTAGGAAACATTGCTGCTACCCTGAGGCAATTATTTCATCCGTGTGTCCACATAGCTGGGTGGCAAAAAAATAGAGATAGGGGTTAAAACTTTCTGATTTACTGAGGCTGACTCCATACTTGGGGTTTGGGACAGTGAGAAAAGAAAAATTCAAAACGGGTGACCTTTAAGATGAGGAGGCATGTAGCAACAATCGCTGACAAATAGCAACGAGGATTAGCGATGGGTGTGACCTTCTGCGGTTAAGGTCAAAGCTAATCGGCTAAACTAAGATAATGGAAATGTTCGATGATTGTCACAACTGCTGGAGAAAGATCACATAAAATGTCTGTAGATGTCATGGTGCCTAGAAATCTTGTAAATTGACAGATAAACTGAGTAATAATGGTGAATATTCCCTTTTGAGGGAACTCACGCTGCATCAGAAATGTGTTCTATCTTGAAGCACGTGTGAAATCAGTCCAATGGCATGGTGGGATGTCATCCAGTAGCGTGTGACGTGACAACCAGTAAGGTATAAAGCGCACCCGGACCAAATAATGTCAGCCTCTGTGCATTCAGCAAGTACTCTGTGTGATTTGTATGTCTTATTTATTGTTTGTTTGTCCCGTAGAACAAATCATTTAGTTATGGTGACAATTCAGACAGTGAGTTCCTCCCTGCCCACGTTACATCATGGGCGGGGATATACACGAGTTATATGTTGTTTATATAGGAGCAGAGTATGGACGGTCAGCTCTCGGGGGGCTTGACTTTGCTCGGTGTGAACGTCTGCCACTGCGGACTCTCCACTTCCGGCCTGACACTTTTTGAGGAAGAAGCCCAGGCACGCGATCCTCCTGGTTCGGTTCACGCTTTTGCCAAGGAAGAGTGGTGGCTTAGATCATGGGGATCGCAGATGGAGAGACAGGCGCTGCCTTTTCTCTGCCCTCACCCGGAATATCATAGTGTAGATGTCTGCAGAGGATTTTTCATCCTGCTCCCACAAGGTTCTATTCCGCACCCACCTGCTCCCGCTTAAAATTCACTCTTATATATTCACTGTTCACCCATTATCCACTTAGAATGATTTTTGAATGAACCCTACGGATACCACTAAATTTAGAACTTGTTTCCAGAATCTCACTTTAAAGTTTCCCCTAAAGATAGAGAGAGTGATTGGGGATAACAAATATAAAATGTTGGCTATTTGTTATTTGTCTTATGACGATACTGTCAACACCGTAAAAAATGTCACAAAGAAAAATAGGCTAAATTAAATATGACATCTGTCACTCAAAACTATAGGCTAAGCCAATTTTTTTTTTATAAATAGAGTAAATTCCCGGGGAGAGCCGCGGAAATGTAGACCTCTAATCTAGTGCCTTCTCTCAGGTGTTGGAAGCACAATCAGCAGTTTCTTCCACCCAAGTTTGGTTCTCATATGCCTCAATTCATCAGGATCCTGTCCACAGTGGTAGACCCCAAGAAGGCACTGGTAAAGGAACAAGATGAACCTGAGATGTCGTCCTCGCCCATATGAAGGATTTGGAGTTAATTTGGAGTTGAGTGCCAAGAAGAGTGTGCTTTCTCCATTACAGAGGACCACTTTTCTGGGCGTGGTATGGGATTCGACGACGATGCAGGCACTTCTGTCTCCTGCTCATATCGTATCGATGCTGTCAGCCATAAACAAGATAAATCTAGGCCAGTCATTCACTGTGAAACAGTAACAGAGACTGTTATGTCTGATGGCAGCTGTGTCCAACGTGATACTTTTTGGCCTGCTGTACATGAGACCTTTACAGTGGTGGCTCAAGACCAAGGAGTTTTCCCTGGGAGGCAACCCGTTCTGCATGATCAAGGTTACATGCAAGTGTCTTCGTACCTTGTTGATGTGCATGAAGCTTTGGTTCTTGTCCCAAGGTCTTGTGCTGGGGGCACCTTCGTCACAGGACACTTACGACAGATGCTTCTCTCAAGTGCTCGTGAGTGGTCCTGGAGTGTCACTCCATGCAGGGTCTGTGGAGGGGTCATTATCTTTCGTGACACATAAATTGCCTGGAAATGATGGCTGTCTTTCTAGCTTTGAAACACTTTCTCCCAGACCTGAAGGGCCATAATGTTCTTGTCCGGACAGACGACACGTTGGTGATCTCCTATATAAACCTATAACGCCCACTTTACAAACTGGCACAACAGATCCTCCTGTGGGCCAAGGGCAAGCTGCAGACATTAGCTGTTGGATCGCAGGTGTTTATACGAGGATATGTTACCATGGCAGGTCCAACGTGGTGTGTTTTGAAACCAGCAAAAATTGTAGGTTAGTGTAGAACCGCTACTATACAGGAAATTCCAAATAATGTATTTAGAGCGGCTTCAGGAGTAAAAGGTGCCTTCCATGACTTCTGAACCTCCTCATGCACCTCAGGGAAAAAAAGGCACTGGGGCGGAACACGGCTGTGAACCACATGCCACACCCAATAACCAATCATCCAACCACAAGGTGGAGGGTTCCACTCAAGTCCAAAGACTGTGGCGGACCGGGCAAGCATGGCGTCAATTTGGACTCCAATAAGGGGGGAAGCTCAGCTTCATCTTCCTCTCAAGAGGACAATATCCCACTCTTCGATGCAGTGATTGACATCTGACCTTCATCAGGAGTACTGAATGACACGCAGGGTCCCCCACGAGAAGAACCCACACCATCATTCGGCAGCACACCCACTGTAACCCACAGGTCTTCCAAAGTGTTAACCAGACTCCTGGCTCTGCTATGAGATGTGTCAGCGGGCTGGGTAATACAGGGCTCTCAAGGGTCACGCATAGAGCGTGACAGTCACTCATTTCGGTCTTTTGTCAACCACTCCCACCACACATTGTATTTCTCACGCGGAAAAACTATTTATGATATATTTAATATGCCGCACCGCCAAAAATTCTTCTGACCGCGCCGCTCTCACTATGGAACCGGCAGGAATCAAGCGCGTCTCCCCTGGAGTTCTTAGTCGAGCCTGCCACTTATCAGCCAATCAAAAAAAAGAAAGGGGCTACACAATAGCCAATCAGAAAATAGCACTATTGTATCTGGGTGAGATTTAACGCAACAACCAATGAAAAAAAAGCATACCCTGGAATTGTTCACGGTATTCTGCTACAACATCTTCCGAAAGTTTCCTTCACCCACAGAGGAAACCACTGGAGCTCCGAGCATGTTTTAATGTTACGACAAATTCACAACTTGTTTGACACAAACAATGACATCTTGACTGCTGTTAGAGAATGTTCCCCAGATAATTAGGATCAGTTTTTCATGAGTGTCTGTAACTTAGCCAACAGTTTCACAGCCTGTTCACTGACAACACCTGCTCAGAACAAGTAGCCTAGGCCTAGTCATATTTTCGTTATCACATGAGGACTGACATATTGTCACATTATAAACATCTCTCTCTCCAAATAGGCTTAATAATTTTATTAGCACTAAATAAATTAAAGTGTATTGCATAGTCAATGTTATAGGTCACTTTTAAAATCATGTCATATTTTATAATTATATCCTGGCCATGGATGCATTAATCATTGCATCTGTCTTTCAAAGATGTCAGGTATAAAAGCAATTAAGCATTTTCTCACTCGCCCTGAGAGGAAAGCCTCCTAAAAAGGCCAGGTTAGAGGATGCTGGCTCAGACAAGGTGGCGAAAAGGGTAGGCCCATTAGAGGAGGAGACAGAGGAGGAGACGGTGTAGGTGAAAGAGGAAGAGACGGTGGAAAAATCTTTTCTTCTGCAAGTCTGAGCAATTATAAATAACAACAAAAACACTAATAATAATATTATTAATGAAACACCCCCATTCTCGCAACCTGTCCAACCCAACCCCCTTTTGACCCCCTGGGCTTTCACTCTGGTTGTCACTCTTGCCTGTCTTCAAAACTTAAGAGCTCTGGTAATAGCAGAGAGGACTCGTACCTTTGCGTGCATGCTCTTTCAGTGAAATCTGCTGTTTTACGCTGAAGTGCATCACTGCACTTAACCATGCAAAAGCTCTTTTAGGGTGGCGAAACACTGCTGGATGCACCCTCACACCGGCAGAGAGATCTCCTCTCGAAAACAAGCTCTTTTAGAATAGAAATATAGCTCTTTCAGTCAGTAAAAAAAAAACTCTTTGTGAAGATGACTGTAAGAGAGCGATCACTGCAGGCCATCGATCGGCTCTGAGGCAAAAATCTGAATGAGTGAGTTGCAAGCCGGCTTATATACCCGCATGTCCGACCGGGAAGGAGTGGCTCAGCATATAAAATGTAATTTGTTCTTGCATACACTGTAAAAAATCTGTAGAAATTACAGTATTACTGGCAGCTGCTTGCCAGTAACTTACTGTAGTTTTAAATTGATGTTATTTACTGGCAACAGTTTGTTCAAAGTTAAATGAACATTAAACATTAACAAGTCTTTATCTTTACAGAAAAAAACTAAAATAACAGCCTCATGCAAAGCATTCCCTTACGAAAAAGAAGTATACTTCAAGTTAAATTTATGAAGTATACTTAAGTAATGTTCAAGTATATTTTAAAGTATACTTTATGTAGTAAGTATACTAATGTCAATATGTACTAGTAGTAAACTTGTAAGTGTACTATTTTAATACCGCTTGGGACTAAATTGGCCCACTTGTAGTATATAAAAGTAAATGTTTAAGTGTACTATAAGTGTAACAGTAGTAAACTTTAAGTGCACAACTAGTTCATAATTACGTTTCTCATTTGTACTGTAAGTGCACTTATGGGTATACTAGTAGTTAACTTTTTTAATACTTGTAGAAACTTTTTAGTTTATGAAAGTACACTTTGAAGTATACTCATAGTATAAAACTACTAAACTAGTAGTTTACTGAGAGTACACTAAAAGAAAACTTGCAAGTATACTTGCAGTATAAAAGTACTAAACTAGTAGTTTACTGAGAGTACACTAAAAGAGCAAAAATAATATATAAATAGTAAACTATAAGTATAATGTTAAGTTCACTAAAAGAAAACTTGTAGTATAAAACTACTAAACTAGTAGTTTACTGACATTTTTCTTTAAGTGAACTTAACATTATATTTATAGTTTACTATTTATATATTATATTTGCACTTGCAGTAGGCCTATACTATGTTGACATTATTTTTTATACTTGAAAAAATACTTGTAACTGTACTTTAATAAAAAATAAAAAAAAACATTTTATTAGCTTCATGCATACTTTTTTATCAACACTTGAATGTTGGTAAGTTTCATAAAGAAAGGAAACATTTTAAACAAAAAAGTTAAGAAAATCTCATTTTTGTCAAAGACTTCGCCTTGATCAGATTCAGAACGATGATCAAAACACAGATGGAGTAGATCGAGTCCAACACACCCAAAGCTTCACAGTCGTTTTCTCTTCATGGGTTACGCTTCATTTGATTTGTTAACATTAAGCAGTTTTGATTTACACGTTTGATGATCACGTTGTTTTACCTTTGCGTGAACAATCTTCGTTCACTTGTTGTTACAGCTTCTTCTTCTCCTGTGTTTTTAATCCAGAGATTCTGTACTAGAAGATGTCATAGCGCCCCGTACTGTATAACAGTGAAAACATGGATAGCTGGAAAATTCAGTCAATGGTGGGGAAAGAGTAAAGTAGAATTAAAGTAACCAGTGGACTAGCCTACACAAAAAATCAGATACGCAGAATTAGAAACATATCTGTTTTATATCAATATTTTAATCAATATTTTCAAACAATGTATGTTTCATAAGACTGTAGGTTATATGAAAAACAATGTAAAAAAGTATATTTAATAGGCTACTCGATCAAAAGAGTTGACACAACTACAAGACAAGTGTACTTTGAATACTTAATTATACTTTTAAGTATATATCGATCAAAAGATTGAGTACAAGTACAGGACAAATATATTTGGAATTTTTTCTCAGTATAAGCCAAGTACACTTAAGTGTGATTTTAAGTATATTTTTGAATATAAAATATAGTCTATTAAATATAGACTGAAAGTATGCTTTCTTATTTTTAGTTGAAAAGAAGTTTACTAATAGAACACTTGAATAAACGTATTGTTCGTAAGGGTAATTATTATCGTGTACAAGATCAGGTTCAGTTCCATGCTTATTTTATTTACTCTCGAAAGCTTGTTACTATATAAACTTGAAGATGTTAGTGTATAAGACAGTGTGTATGTTTTTAAATCAATCAACATAGTAAACTAAGTACAAGCCAAGAATACTTAATTATACTTTTAAGTATATCTCCATCAGCAAGCAGGCCAAATACAGGCTACTTTGACTTTTCTGTCAGTATAAGTCAAGTATACTTAAGTGTAATTTGAAGTATATTTCTGAGAAGTACATAAAGTATATTTCTGAGACGTACATAAAAAGTAGACTGAAAGTAGAGTTTCTTATTTTTAGTTTAAAAGAAGTATACTAATAGCACACTTAAATAAACTTATTTTTTGTAAGGGTTAATGGGAACCAAAATCTGAAGGAAGAAAAACAGAAAAAGGTTGATGAAGATTTCTGGTTCCCAGAATGCTTTGCATTAGATTGTTATTTTATAGTTTGATTCTGTAAAGACAAAGACTTGTTAATGTTTAACCCTCTGAGGTCTAAGGATTTTTGGGGTCCTTGAGGTGTTCTGACATGCTCTGACATTTGTGCTTTTTTCAGTTATTTATAATCATGTTAATGGCAAAGGTGTAAATTCACTCAATAAAGCACAAACTGGACTACCGTAATTTCTCATCAACAATTATGAAACATGTTTGTATTTTTGAGAGAATATTGCTTATGCATGGTTATTGAAAAAACTAAAACTTAAAGTGTCTGAAATAAGGCCACAAAACACATACTAAATATGTGTCCACAAGACTTGTGACTAATCAGTGTTGTTGCCTAGAATTTTTGCTTCAAAATGATCTGAAAATCATCCTGCCTAATCATTTACACAAACACATACACTGATTTAAATTTTATTAGACACCTTTTGTTTGGAAAGGCAATATGCGTGGAGGCGTGTTCACACCTGAGAAGACAAAGGCCGGATAATGTGCCGCATAATGAGCTGCATATTAATTAGCCCTTTCACACAGGTGTCACAGGATCCCAAAGAATGCAAGGACAAAAGAAATGATCTATATAGCCTATACATATTTTACAATTAGAAATTGTAACCAATTACAAATAGGTTACAATTACAACAACAATTACAATTTTAACAATATTTCAAGTGTATTTCTTTGTAAAAACTATACATTTTATCATACGTATTAAAAAAGGTAAGGATTCATTAGTTTGAATATTGGAACAAACACTATAATAACATCTTAGTTGATAATTCAATATACCTACTTTATTTTTGACAAAACATCATACTACTATAGTATATTTAACTATGAGCAGAAATTGGTGAACAAAAGCGTACCTATTTAATGTGACAGTAGTCTTTTTTTACAGTCAAAACTTTATAAGCTATCCAAAACTAATCACAAAATCGTGTCTAAACATTCATATTTAGTCTGTAATATATTGTGTATGATATATTAGTATATACATGTGAATTTGCAGCTTGTTGCTTATACAGACATTTTATTTCAACATATTTCAGTCTATTTTTACTCATACAAACTATATTGCTATAGCCTACTAAGATGTGTTTATGTAAACATAACGTTTACTAATGTAGGTGCGAGAGTGAATGAACGGCACAGACACGCGCTGTATAACTGTAGTAAACAAAGCGCGCGCGCCTATGCCGTTCACTCATCATTTAGCCTACACACAGACACGCAATTCATATTTAAACAGTCTTTTTGCGGTTTACAGTCCGACACTTCAATATCACGATTAGAACAAAGCACTAGAATAAATGACTTACTACATCAGCTGGATCCGTTGCTCCTCGAAATGAAACTACCAGCACTTCTGGTACATTTTCCAGGGTTAGATATTCCTCACAGTGAAAGGATACGCTGTGTACACAGCTGTACAAGATAGCCTACTTACTAAACATGATGTGTTTTATAATCCAGCTGGTGGGCGTTGGCATGTTTGAACGGCTTGTCTAAAATCATTTGCGTTTGAATAGCGCGCGCTCTCCGTGGGCGTGGCACATTAACGCGTAATTAGGTATAATGAGCTGGAAAGAAAAATACTGACATCTCTCTCTTTTCATACAGATTACATAAGCTAAGAATATTTGTTTTTTTTATATAAATTAACTCATTTAAAAGAAGAGAGTTCAAGCCTCATTATGGAAAAACACTCGTGCCTGTATGACAAGTATTCGCGGAATTAAAAATAATCTTAGGACGCGTTTCAGAATGGACTTCACTGACAGAGAGAAGGCAGAACGCGCATCATGTTTGTTTTTCTTTATTTGGCGAAAAGCACAACACTTTGTTTTTATTGTGAGTATCCACAAAAAAAATAGACACTTATCAGGATCTAATGATGTACAACACTTAATATGTAAGATCAAAATCAACAGAGTATTTTGAGTTTCTTTTGCACTGATAAGAAAAAAGCGAGACTATCGCGCCGGCGCGATAGCCGACCTCAGAGGGTTAATGTTCATTTAACTTTGAACAAACTGTTGCCAGGAAATATACATCACTTTAAATCTACAGTAAATTACTGGCAAACAGCTGCATAACTACAGCAATTTTTTTACAGTGTAGTTGATTAGCTCTTGTTTTGTTACCACTCGAAGGTGATTGGGCTCCAAAGTGAGACCCCAATACGTTAGTATCAACGCAACGTCAAACATGACTTACTGAATGGGAACCATGGTTACAGTCATAACCTGAGATGTTTCTCTGACCGTTCAGATGTTGTTCCATGCAGATCTGTAAACCCTTTGACGTTATCTAAAGCTGCATCTGAATTTCTCCTTTCTCATCAGATGAGATATATCTCACAGGGTGTCAGTATCTCAGCTTGTCAGCCAACCGTCGGCCTGCTGTGTCTGAATCAGCTCCTGAAGTCTGTGGAAGTGCAATTAGGGAGCGGCAGTCTACCCTTATTACTTTAGGATACAAGCCTGTCAGTCTGCTGCTATGTTAACTAATGAGTCTGGCTCCTCTCTGCAGATTAAATAGGCAGTGTAATCTCTTGACCTTCACGTCTATCTCTGCGGTCTTTCCACACAATCATTAATTAAAGCTTCTATCTTTCAAATGGCCATGATATAAGTAAACCTGACTTGAAATGTATATGGACACTCTAAAAAATGATGGGTTGTTTTAACCCAATTTTGGGTTAAATATGGACAAATCCAAACATTGGGTTAAAAAAGATATTTTAAAATTTAACCCAACGGCTGGGTTTGTCCATGTTTGACCCAAAGTTGGGTTGAAACAACCCAGCATTTTTTAGAGTGCAAGAAATGAGAAATGGGTTTTAACCACAAGGGGGATGTTTATTCACAGTGAAAAGCACATTGCATAAGTATCCTTAGGATGCAAGCATGACGAATCATAATCAAAGGTGTTGGCATGTGCATATAACATGTTTGAAAGCAATAGCAAATTTTCGCAGGTTTCCAAAAACATAAACTCATAGATGGGGGTCAAATTTTATTATTTTTAGACTGTGCCTTAGAACGGTAAAAGCATTACCATGGGAATTATTTACGCGAGCGTCTGAGCCTCTACCTGTTTAATAACAAATTTAATCACTTCCTCCAGAGGTTCATTAGCTCAAAAAAGGAAAAGTGTAAGGTTTTATTAGCCAACAGAGCCTTCATTAAGAGCCAATTAAGTAATGAACACAGCATACCATCTTCTTGTAAGGGCATAGACTAGCTGTGATTTCTCTCTCTTTATTCACTGAACAGTATATGTGGTAAACACATAGAACAATAAGAGGATAAGACAAACTTTGTATGATGTGATGCTCTAGAGAGCAAATGTTTGAAAAGGGTTACAAAAACAGACAGACAGACAGATAAACAAAGCAAATCTTCCCTAAATCCTTCAAATTGCATTATACAAAATTGTTTCCTCAGAGGTATTGCAGGCTACACGTGTACCCTCTTGAATGTTACAGTGGGGATCAGGACAATCCCAGTTAAGACCTTGAGCGTGTCTCGGAACCAGTGATTTCCTGGACAGATAGTGAAACAAAGTAAATACCTGTTTTAACGATTTTGATTATTAAAACCAGTTGCGCATCAATGACCATTTCCTGCTGAATTTCCTTTCCTTTCCTATAAATAAATAAATATGTGGGTAGAAATCGTCTCGGTTACGTATGTAAGCCTCGTTCGCTGAGTACAGGGAACGGAGACGTGTCGTCGGGGAGTTCCCTGCCGAATTGGGATCACGCTAGGGAGCCTATTGCCTTCGAGAGAATTAAAAACGAGCCAATGTACATTGGCATGTAAGATTTGCATTCCGTGACCCGCCTACCAGCGCGGGTATAAAAGGCGGAAGTAAACATTGCGCAATGCTTTTCGCTGAGGAGCCGAACAGTGTTCAGACCTCCGCGAAGGTACAACAACATGGCGAGGGGACGACACGTCTCCGTTCCCTGTACTCTGATCGGGCAAGTTCGGGGGTCCTCCTGACGGGAGGAACACCACTCGACGAATAGGTTCCACTTCAAGGCATAGAGGCGCCTCGTAGAGGGGGCTCTAGCAGAAGTGATGGTGTTAACCACTGCCTGTGGTAGATCACCTAGAACCTTCGCGTCCCGTCCAGGGACCAGACATGGAGTTTCCAGAGGTCTGGATGCGGGTGCCATAGAGTGCCCCGTCTCTGAGAAAGGAGGTCCTTCCTCAGAGGAATCGGCCAAGGAGGGGCTGTCGTGAGGAGCATGAGTTATGTGAACCAAGTCCTGGTAAGCCAATACGGCGCCACTAGAAGGACCTGCTCCTCATCCTCCCTGACCTTGCACAGAGTCTGTGCAAGAAGGCTCACTGGGGGAAACGCATACTTGCGCAGGTCTAGGCGCCAGCTGTGAGCCAGGGCGTCCGTGCCGAGGGCCCCCTTGGACAGGGAGTAAAACCACTGGCAATGGGTCGTGTCCGGAGAGGCAAACAGGTCCACCTGTGCGACTCCGAAAACACTCCAGATCAGCTGAACCGCCTGGGGATGGAGTCGCCATTCTCCTGGCAGGGGAGGCAACCGTGAAAGCTCATCTGCCACACGGTTAAGCTCCCCTGGAACATGAGTGGCGCGAAGCGACCTCAGATGCTTCTAACTCCATAGGAGGAGGTGGGAGGCGAGTCGCGACATGCGGCGGGAGCATAGACCACCTTGTCGGTTGATGTACGCAACGGTCGCAGTGCTGTCCGTACGGACCAGTACGTGCTTGTCTTTGAGAAGCCCCTTGAGGCGGCACAAAGCCAAGCGTACTGCTTGCAACTCTAGGCAGTTGATATGTCAATGCAGCTGGGGCCCCGTCCACAGACCCGAGACTGCATGCCCTTTGTGCGTGGCCCCCCACCCCATGGCAGAGGCATCTGTGAAAACCACAGCATGCCTGGAAACCTGGACTAGGGGCACTCCGGCCTGTAGAAACGCAGGATCCGACCACGGGGAGAAGTTTTGGCGACAGTGCGGGGTTACTTTGACCCGGAACGTGCCGCTCTGCCACGCCCACCTCGGGACTCGATCGTGAAGCCAGTGCTGGAGCGGTCTCATATGTAACAGGCCGAGTGGCGTTACTGCGGCTGCGGCTGCCATATGCCCCAGGAGCCTCTGAAATTGTTTCAGTGGAACCACCGTCCTGCCTCGAAAAGACCTGAGGCAGGTGAGCACTGACTGGACGCGCTCCTCCGTGAGGCATGCAGTCTGGGTGACCGAGTCCAACTCCATACCGAGATAAGAGATCCTCTGCACGGGGCAGACTTTGCTCTTGTCCCATTTGACCTGAAGCCCCAACCGGCTGAGGTGCCGGAGCACCATATCCCTGTGATCGCACAACACCTCTCGCGAGTGAGCTAGAATGAGCCAGTCGTCGAGATAGTTGAGAATGCGAACCCCTTGTTCTCTCATGGGAACAATGGCCGCCTCCGCGACTTTCGCGAAGACATGGGGCAACAGGGCCAGCCCGAAGGGTAGGACCTTGTACTGATACGCTCGACCCTCGAAAGCAAACCGTAGAAACGGTCTGTGACGAGGAAGAATCGAGACGTGAAAGTACGCAATCTTCAGGTCGATCGCTGCAAACCAATCCTGGGCATTTTGGACGGGAGTTTGTGCAGGGCCCGATTCAAAACACGCAGGTCCAGGATTGGCCGTAACCCACCGCCTTTCTTGGGTACAATGAAGTAGGGGCTGTAAAACCCGGACCTCATCTCGGCAGGAGGGACCGGCTCGATCGCGTCCTTCGCCGGCAGGACATCGATCTCTTTCCGCAGGACAGGGGCATCCACTGACCGCACACGGGTGAAGTGGACGTCCCTGAACCTGGGAGGCCGGCATGCAAACTGAATTGCATAGCCGAACCGAATGGTACGGATGAGCCAACGGGACGGACCCGGAAGCGCTAGCCAGGCTTCCAGGTACCGTCCCAAAAGACCCACCCGAACCACCGGCGTACCCGCGGAGGGGCAGCGAGGTGGAAGGCAGGGACCCGGCTCCAGTGGCAATGTAGCCACTGGAAGCGGGGTCTAGGCGAGCTCGCCAGAGACCTGCTTCCACAGTGAGGCAGACGGCAGAGAGAGGGTTCCACGCAAGCCCGACATTCGCGGCCGCCCGTTCGAGCATAGCGGCCATTTCCGGATCCGGCTCAGCCTGAACCACCACACCTGAAGGGGGTAGTCCCGCCGAGTCATCACCAGAAGATGACCGCTCTTCCTCCGATGCCGCGATCGACATCTGATCCTCAGGTGGCGCCCCGAAGGAGACAACCGGAACCGCCCGAGGGGGCTCCAGCCGCCCCACCAGAAGCGCCGATGGCAACGTGCAGCTAGAGGCGTGAGGCGCCCGACATTCTCTTTCACTAGTCGGAGAGTTCCTCACGGTGATCCTCATTCGCTCACCAACAGGAATCCCCGAAGTAGCCGCCTGCCGAACTGAACCGGCAGACGAACTAGATCGAGGATTATCTGAAGGGACTCCCCCGTGTTTCAGGGTTCTCAGTCTCGAACATAGCATCGCCAGAGTCATATTCCCGCAATGAGAACATGACTCATCCACCAATGCTGCCTCAGCGTGCATGCCAATGTCCTTGCATGCCAATGTCCATTGGCTCGTTTTTAATTCTCTCGAAGGCAATAGGCTCCCTAGCGTGATCCCAATTCGTCAGGGAAATCCCCGACGACACGTCAGAGTTCCCAGGACGAAAGGGAACTAGAGATTTTTTGTATCAGAGCTAAATAAATGGACAGTTTCAAATACGTTTAAGTATGTTTTATAAATCGTGTTCCCGGGGACGGGGTTTATGTACATTTTAGGGTTAGTGATGTCACTAACCTATGAAGAAGCACATTGTAGTCCCTACCAGCCGTTTGTTGTAGTCCTAAGCAATTTCTGTAAAAGAAAATATCTCCCTTTGCTTCGAACTTTGAGCATCGTAACTTTGCAGATGTTGTTTATGCTCAAACAGCAACATTACTCACTAACTGTAAGTTAAAAACGAAATCTTAATCAACCACCCCTTTAACTAGTTAACATGAACTAAGAATGAACAAAACAATACTTCTACAGCATCTATTGATCTTAGTTAATATTAATTTCAAAATGCACTATTACTTTATTAAATGTTGTATTTGTTAACATTAATGCACTGTGAACTAACATGAACAAACAATGAACAGCAGGATTTTTATTAACTAACATTAACAAAGATTAAGAAATACTTTCTATTTGTTTTTTGATGTAGCCTATTCCTGAGATGACAAAGCTACACTTTCACCATCATTATTCTAGTCTTCTAAAGAATCTTGCTGATTTACTGCTCAATAAACATTTCGTATGATAATTACTTAAGAACCAAAAATACAAAACTGATGTGCACATCCCAAACACCCAGATTAGGCTCAGGTGTAACATAAACGAAAAAAAGGAGCATGAAGTCCGCACACTGAAAACAGCTGCTCCAAATAAATGTATTAATAGCACAACGTTTTGACCATCAGGTCCTCATCAGGCACTTATAAATGTCTTTACTGTCACTTCTGAGCACTTTAATGCATCCTTGCTGATTTAAAAAAAAAAGAAAAAAAATCCTGACCTTAAACTTTTGAATGGTAGTATGCGAATCACAATTCTCCCTTACAGTAAAATGAATACTAATGTGAAATTATTCATTTATAATTTAAAACGAATTACACACTGTATAAAATTAAAATATTATGTTAAATATAATGGGAACATCTAAATAAAAAAGCAGAGGGGTATCAATTAAAACAAGTTGCATGTGTCCAAATAAAAGAAACTTCACATAAGAACACACACAGGCTAAATACAATATTTGTGCAACAAACCAAAAGGTATAGGTTGGAAAAACCAGCACTGAAGATGCTGAGGAGAGGATGGAATGGAGATGTTTGCCAGAATTGACAGCTTAATGTGTTTTCAACAAGTTGTGTTGATGGCTGAGGGTGGATCCAAGGCCGCATCGACCACAATACACTGCCTTACATCCAAACAGGATAAAGTGAATGACACCACACCTGTAATTCAGAGCAATCTTTCAGCCTGCTGTTTGTTTTCCATACACATTGGCCCACAATGTTGCCAATGCATTCAGACAGCTATTATGTGCTCAATGTTTATAAAGTGCTCTCCAACAAGGACATTAGGGACTATGAAACCCACTGTAATTACTTATCAGAACAAAAGCCCAAAGGACAGGAGAGCTCCTGGCTGGCCAGGAAATACACAGACATATGGGATCTTATTCAGCGTTATTGCTGCCATCAAGGGCTCATGCTGTATCTCCATTTCTATTTCAGCACTGAGAGCTATAATCATAAAAAACTGAGCAGAGTGAAATGGCCTTTTACATCCAGATAAACAGACTCTGGAGAGGTCTAAAAAAGGTGTCTGCGACGACATTATAGAAACACCCTATATCTAATAATAGAACAATGGATGAATGCAGACAGAAAGAAGGCTCATGATCATCAGTGAAAAGTTGTTGAAGTGTCAGTGACAAAGAGATTGAGAACGTTAGACAGGCGAAGAGGAGGGACAGACCCCACTGAGCCCGAATCCCCTACGAATCCATAATGACGTGGATCTCGTCAGTTTTACATTTATAAATAGAATCTCTTTACTTGTCTTTGGACAGCACAATAAAGAAATAAGGTTGTTTGGATAGATATATTGTACATTTGCTGGGGAGCATGAACAGGGAATCAAGAGTTCTGGGGTTCAAATACTCTTGAGGATGTTTCATCAGAGAAATGATTACACCCTTTCGCATAGTTAATTGCTATAAATAGTTTACTGCCATATGAGAGAAACGATCTGTCCACAGCCAGGGGTGCGAATCATATAGTTGGTGCACATTAACTTATAATTTCCTACAAGAAAGAGATTGAGGATCAAGTGAATCATGATGTAATTACACTTAAGAAGACTCCTCATAGTCCCTCTCCAACCACGACTCTATCTGAAGCCATTTAACCTATTATTGACTGATAGCAGGAGGGGAGACCAAGTCGCACCTTATGAGCTTCATGCTCACCCCTGGCTTAATTTAGCATTGTAACTATTAGTGCTCAAAGCTTTATATGTTCAACAAGCTCTTTATGGAGTGGAACTAAGATCATCTTAGTGCAGTGATAAATACTGTCCAATGAAATGTAGCATATCAAAACCATATATCTGTACCTCATTTGGAATGTAATATGAACACACACTTAAAATGCTAGGTACAAAGGCAAGCATCACTACTACTATTGCTTATACTTAGGAGTAGGGATTTGCACATATTTGAAGTTTGTTGAGGAGAGGGTGTACTATTACTTTTTTCTTTGGTGGATGATGTGCAAAGAATTACTGCAGACTAACATTGGAATTCTCATAGAATATAAGGAATACTTACAGTAGAGACCACAATATCATAGCTAAGTTCACCCAAAAACGAAATTCTATCAAGATGACCATACATTGAAAGTTAATGGGGTCCAAAAACTACAAAGTTTTTTTTATTGAATGGGGGGATTTTTTTTTTTTTAAATATCTCCTTTTGTGTTTCACAAATGGTCACATGGAAAGACAGGTGAAAGATTTTTTTTCTTCTTTTTTTGCCAAAATATCTCTTTAAAGTCAGCATGATACAGAAGTTGATAGTCTTTTCTTCCCTATTGTGACGTATATCCGAGTGAAGCGGCTTCTCGAACAAGAAAAACATTTTAGAGCAGGAATTGATTTGTTCATCAAATTGATTAGATCATTGGATTGTTGTGGGTTAATATTGTTGTGATGTCATGTGAGTGAAAGGTTGTCCCACCTTCGCGCCAGTAAACACATCATCAGAAAAGAGAAGTGATTTCATAACAAGAGGGAGGGGAAGTTATTTTGAATAACGATTACGAGGGAACATGACTTAAAAAAAAAAATATGTGCATGGAGAAATAATTTTAAATAAATGCTGGTATATTCCATAAAAACAAGAATTGCCCATTTTGATTTCATGGTGACTTTAAGTCAGTAAGCAACAGCACACAACTGCATAGCAACACCCTGGTGACCATCGACAACATCTACATCAGTTTTTCTTGAACAAACAGCACTCACATTTTTATCAGAAAATGTAAATCTAGCTTCATTCTGCTTTTCCACAAAGCCTGCAGCGTGAAGCAAGTCACACTGTCAAGTATGTGCCAAACAGAAATACAATATTGTAATAATAAAAGATATGGGGATTAATGTAGTTACAGTCAATCTGAACAAACACATTTCTTGTTATTTTTTTTTGCTATAAAAAAACACATGCACACAGACACTGCACATTCTCAGTTACACACACTAAAGCAAACACACACACACACGTCAGGTTTGCAGTGAGTTATTCGTTGCGCTGATTTCTCATCTCCTGTTGTTTTGTTTTCCTTTGAGTCTGGTCATCATGTCATCTCAGAGTAATATTCTCCACTAACAGCCTGCTGCACAACACTCAAAGAAACTCCTACATTATCAGCATGACACAGACAGGTCTAGCTTTGCAAAGAGATTTATAGCCAATCCAAACATAGTTATTAAAGTTATTTACTCTAGATTAACTGTAGATTGTTTATAGCATTCAGGTTTCATATTTGTTTAGACAATTGTCAAATGTGTGTGTGTGTGTGTGTGTGTGTGTGTGTGTGTGTGCGTGTGTGCGTGTGTGTGTGTGTGTGTGCGTGTGTGTGTGTGCGTGTGCGTGTGCGTGTTTGAAAGAAATTAATACTTTTATTCAGCAAGGATGCATTAAATTGATCCAAAGTGACAGAAAATGTCTGTAACAAAGTCTTTACTATATCAAATAAATGTTGTTATTTTGAACTTGAGTGGCTGCAAAAAATGAGTTTGGAAAATTTGGTTAACCAGTCATCATGCAAATGCCTCTTTCATTGTAAATAGTTATTATCAGTCGAGCTGTACAATTTGATCAACAATCAGTTGAATGTTATTGATGGTTTAAAGATGTACTTCACTGAGCACTCTGTGGCAGATAAGTGTGAGGATGTTTCCAAATTTAAACATCTCGGGAGAACTAAAGGCCTATATGTGGGCTGATGAAAGCCTGAGGTTACATGAGTTGCGTCGATGACTAATAATCTCATATCTGAATTAACTAGGAAGCTTGTTTAGTGAGTCCTTCTCTACAAATAGCACAGTGGTTACAAAAAGGTATGGAAAATAAGGAGGCTAAAAACCAGAGATTTCTCTGTATTGTATAATATAGCATTATTAGTCTGTGTGCTAATCGTTTTCCATTCGCTGTTTATTGAAATGTAATGTTCATATGCATTTGAAATATTCCTGACCATCCACACGGATCCGCGAAACCGACTACAAACACTGTATTTTGCATGCCAGACAAGTAATTGTAAATGTCACTTTGTAAAGAAAGACTACACGCCTGCGCAAATACGCATTCAAACATGCATGCCTATAGACTAAACATGTAATACGCATCCGTTATGTCACGTTATGCCAATATGTCACCGTTTTCACAGATTCGTGTTTTTGAAGTTTACACAGAGATGATAACGATATCATTTTCAAAAACTAATTTTCAAAAACGTGCACTTTGAAACCTGTTTCACGGCACGGACCCCGGTATGGACACCAACACACAGACACGGACACACTGGCACGGACATAGGCACGGACACACTGGCACGGACATAGGCACGTACATGGACACCGGCACAGACGCTAGCACACCAACACGGACACACCGACACAGACACACCGGCACGGACACCGGCACACCGGCACGGACACTGGCCACGGACAATGGCACGGACACACCGGCACGGACACTGACCACGGACACACTGGCACGGACACACCGACACAGAAACCCGGCACGGACACACCGCCACCGGAGCGGATATGACATGCACACATATGTTATGGCTGTGTTTTGTGCTTTTCCTCTGTGTGTGTGTGTGTGTGTTGTGTTTATGCTTCCCCTGCAGGTGTGCTGCGGAGTTGTGAGGAGTAGCTAATCAGGCGGATTGGTGACACCGGGCGGACAGGTGTGGCCGTCCTTTAAGAGCGTCCTGTTTGGCTTCCTCGGGAGAGCGTTCCTTGCTATCTTGTCGATCCCTGGCCAGGACCGAGCGAGTGTGGCGTCGCGGCGTGTTAAGACTTCTTAAGAAAATAAAGAATTATTGTGACCGTCCAAACGCCTTATTTCCTCCTTTATTGTTACTCCTTTTTTAGTATTGTAACAATTGGGGGCTCGTCTAACTAAAATAAGCAATTTTGTGATTGCTGCGGATTACTCGAGTAAAGTGTCGTCGTGCAAGGAGGATAAAAGGTAGGATAGTGTGGTAGGAATTTGTTTAATATCCAACTATTTGTAATTTGTAGTATAGGAACGCTCCATTAGTTGGTAGGCTCGATGCAATTTATACATATTGTTTGAGGGTGTGTTTTGAGGAACGAAGAGAACCCAGATAGGTTTAGTGCATGTCTTCGGGCATGTAGTTTGTTATTTTAGTTTGTTATTTTTGGTTGGCTCGGGGCTTAGAGCAGTGGTCTCGGGAGCACATCTGAGGTTTGGGGGATGGCTCGGCAAATGGTCGTCTTCCCAAACTTATGGGCTTTAGTGCATAAGTACCTGGTCTTGGGCCAACTGAAGATTAGGGTTTACTTAGTTTAAAAGGGTTGGTTTAGTTTCCTTAAAAAGTTCCCTTTAAGTTTCCCTTTAAAGGAAAAATAACTCATTTTTTTTCTTCCGGTTGATGTAATCGCTGAGCGTGAGTAGGGTGATTATTATAATAATGGCGACGGATGCTGTTGAAATGTTTGTTCAGACTCCGTCTGAGGAAAGAGCAGTTGTTAGAGTTGGCCGCGTATTATAAAATCGAGCTAACCTACATGCAAAAAAGGTCAAAAGACGGAATTAGGGTAGTACTTGAGCCTGCATTGTGTGACCTTAAAATCTTGTTGAGAAAGGAAGCTAGGGTGTCTGAGACACCTGTGTTGCCGGCCGCAACGTCGGTCGTAGGTACTGATTTTCCAGCAGAGTGTCCGCAGTCGGTATTAGGTTCACTTTCATTTGAACAACAGAGAGAGCAGTTGATAATACAAGTGTGAGAAGCGACGTTTAGAGTGTGAGAAGGTACGGTTGGAGTTAGAATTGGAGGAGAGCCAACAACAGCTTGAACAACAGCGGTTGCAGATTGAAAAGCGTCGACTAGATCTACGCGAAGAAGGTAAGCCAGTGGGTGCAGGGTTTGATTTTGATTCAACGAAACTGAGTGTAGCTCATAATTTACGCTTGGTACTGCCTGAGTCTGAGGTAGAAGTTTTTTTCTTCTATTTGAGCGAGTCGCGGTGGCGTATAAATGGAACGATGTAGAACGCGCTATGTTGCTTTAGTGCGTTTTAACAGGTAAAGCCCAACTAGCTTATTCTACGCTATCTGATGCTGACAGCCAGAAGTACGAAGTCATTAAAGCGGCGGTATTAAAAATTAATGAGCGTGTGCCAGAGAGTTACCGACAAGAATTTTGTTCGTTACAGCTTAATTTAAATCAAACAAATGTTGAGTTCGTAATGGAGTTGACTGTCCAGCTTTACAACATTCGATGGGCTGAGAGAGTTAATTTTATTTGAACAATACAAGAATGCAGTTCCTGAAGTTATAGCTACGTATGTTGCGGAGTACCAGGTTAAAACTTGCTTCAGAAGCTGCATTGCTGGCTGATGACTGGGAACTTATTCATAAGCCCCGTTTAGAAAGATTTGGTGAACGTCAGGGTCATACACGGGGGAATTATTCATTTATTCCTAATAGTCCAGCGAGGCGTTTTGTTAGTAAAACATCAAGTGAGTATGATAATTGTAACTATTGTTTGGCTAAAGGACATTGGAAGTCAAATTGTCCAATTCTTAAGTCAAAGATGTCTAATCCAAAGTTTGTTGTTCAAGATTTTTCTGTGAAGCCTGCTGTCCTGGCCGCTCCTGTTTCTGTGTTGAGCCGGGCCAGAATTTTGAAAGGAACACCAGTAATAGTGCCCGAGTGTGTAGAGAATAGCCAACAGTTATTTAAACCATTCATTTCTAATGGTTTTGTGTCGCTGCCAGGAAAGATTGATAAAGTAGCTGTGAAAATTCTTCGAGACACAGGTTCATCCGAGTCTTTCATTCTAGAGTCTGTGTTGCCTTTCTCAACTGAGTCTCACACTGATAGTTCGCTTTTGATTCGCGGAATTGGGCTTAATACGATAGCCGTTCCCCTGCATAGAGTTAATTTGATCTGTGATTTAGTGCATGGTGTGGTAGATCTTGGTATACGCCCTTTTTTACCTGTTGGTGGTGTCTCACTGATTCTTGGAAATAATCTAGCCGGCGGCCGCGTTTGGGGTGATGAAGTGCCCTCTTTGGTCGTTACTGATGCTCCTTCCTGCATTAGTGGACCGAATGAGAGTGCGCAACAGTCTCCGGAAGTGTTCGTTGCTTGTGCGGTAACTCGTTCTGGGGCTCAGCCGAGAGTTGAGGGGAAAGAGAGTGAGACTGAATCGTGTTTCGATATGAGTAAACATCCTATTGTAGTTTCTCGAGAAGAGTTGTCCAGTGAACAGCAAAATGATGAAACATTAAACTCACAATTTGAACAAGTTGTAGATAGCACTGAGATTCGAGACAGAGCACAAGGGTATTTTATTGAACAGGCTGTGTTACTGAGGAAGTGGTCTCCGCATGCTATTGAAGGTATGGGAGATTCTGTCATTCAGGTCGTGATACCAGTAAAGTTTCGCCCGTTGGTGTTGAAAATGGCCCATGATCAGCTTGCCGGGCATGCTGGTGTTCAGAAAACATATGATCGAATTCTTCGTTATTTTTACTGGCCACATATTAAAAAGGACGTGGCCAGTTTTATTAGGACCTGTCATATTTGTCAGCTGACCGGTAAGCCGAACCAGTCGTTAAAGCCAGCTCCTCTGCGTCCGATTCTGGCTGTATGTCAACCGTTCGAACATATTATTGTTGACTGCGTTGGTCCACTTCCTCGTTCAAAGTCTGGAAATGAGTACCTGCTGACAGTTATGTGTCAAGTTACACGTTATCCAGCCGCTTATCCATTGCCCTCGATCAATACAACGGCTATCGTTAAAGCGCTTATGCAGTTCGTGTCTATTTTTGGGTTGCCCAAAATTATTCAATCGGACCAAGGAAGTAATTTTACTTCGAAGATGTTTGCTGAAGTACTTCACGAGCTAGGGATTAAACACAATTTAGCAACAGCGTACCATGCCCAGAGTCAAGGAGTACTTGAGCGTTTCCATTCTACGTTGAAGTCGTTACTGAGAGCTTATTGTTTGGAAATGCAGAGGGACTGGGAAGAGGGGCTACCGTGGCTGATGTTAGCTGCCAGGGAGGTCACACAGCAGAGTCAAGGTTTTAGTCCAAACGATCTGGTTTTTGCGCACAAAGTCCGTGGGTTATTAGCTGTCTTATGTGATCAATGGATTGATTCAAAACCAGTGGAAAACTTGTCGGATTACGTACTGGGGATTCGTCGCCGACTCTCATTGGCTGGGGAGTTGGTGGGGAAACATTTAAGAAAAACTCAGGGCAAGATGAAAAAATTGTTTGACCGACTGATGGACAGTTCTCCTCAGTCGTGTGTTACCCAGGGTATGGCGAGTATACCTGTGGATGACTTAGAATTTCCCGATGACTGCGTGTTGCAGGGTCGATTAAATAATTCTGAAACACTGAAGAATTTGTCATCTAAATTTAAACATTTGAGTGTGTCGCAGAGTCAGGAATTAAGCGGTCTATTGTTTGAGTTTCCAGAGTTGTTTTCAGATGTTCCCACACAGACATCCGAGTTAAAACACGATATTGAGGTGGGCGAGGCCGTTCCTGTCCGTCAACGTTTTTATAGAGTTCCGCTTAATAAACGAGAGGTTTTAGAAAAGGAGGTCAAATATTTGTTGGACAATAAGTTAGCCGAACCTTCCGGTTCTAGCTGGTCTTCGCCGTGTTTATTGGTTAAGAAATCGGATGGCACGTTCCGTTTTTGCACGGATTATAGGAAACTAAATTCGATTACAAAACCAGACTGTATTCCTCTGCCGAGAATGGAGGATTGTGTTGATCATGACATGACATGCAGCCGATTTTTTTTCAAATTCTTGCTTTCACTTTGGACACACCGACATGGACACCGGAACGGACACGGACACGACACATCGAAATGGACACACCGGTACGGACACCGACACGGACACACTGGCACGGAAACCCGGCACAGAGACCGGCACAGACACACTGTTACAAAAAACGTGAATTTGACTTAGTTACATGACTCTCACCAACAGCGGTTACACAAACAAAACTAGACAAGATACAATTGAAACATTAGGGCTATTTATACACCAAGACTAATGACTAACAAGAAACACCTGTGAACAATCAAGACAATCAACCAATAAGAATATGATATATATATATATATATATATATATATATATATACACACTGTATATATATGTGTGTGTGTGTGTGTGTGTATATAACCAAACCGATCTCACAGCAATTCGTACAAATTTTTACTAGGTGGCTAATTCGTTAGAATTCGTACGACCTCACTCATACGAATTAGTACGATTTTTGCTAAATCGTACATATTTTACGAGTTGGCCAATTAGTATGAATTCGTACGAATGACCTACCCCTGACCCGCCCCTAAACCTACCCATCACGTGGGTTTAGACAAATCGTACAAATTCGTACGAGTGAGGTCGTACGAATTCTTACGAATTAGCCACCTTTTAATCACTCGTACAAATTCGTACGAATTGGTCGTGAGATAGCGTTGGTATAACACAACTACATATCACTGTTGTTTCCAGAAGGAACTGTTTCGTTTTTAACCATTGCCACACAATATGATAAAAACGACAATAAAGTTGACTTTAACTCTGAAATAGACACTCCATAAACTTTAAACAGGAATGTTAATCTACTCAACCCAGAAAAGATGGCTAAGGTGAACAGCAATGTCCATGGCACATGATGAAAATTTTATTTCGGTAAATAATACGGCTTCACCTCATGTTCAGGACAGTGATGTTATGAATGTAAACTTACAGCTATGTCAGACTTTAAATATCTCTTTTGTCAGTAAAATGTTTCCTCTGCAGTTTTCCCTATATTGTTGCTCCATTAATACAACTCTGCATCAGATTCAGATCACACACACATACAAAAAAAAAAATAACAACAACTTGACAGTTAGAGCAATATTTGATATTCAAAGGGCTGTAAAAAATGGCATGCAGACCTTTTTAGATGAATATAGCTGGAAAATGTCACACATACTCTCTGATTTAATGACTGTTAAACATTGACCAAAATTAGTATTCTGTACACTATTGCATGGTGAAAGTAACTTGCTATTAAATTTAAATAATTGATTTTGTGCTATTGATGGAACCTTGAAAAATAACTGGCTCAACCTGCAGTAAAAAAAAAAAAAAAGAGAGAGAGAGAGAGAGACTGTTTTCTGTTTTCTTCTGCTGGCAGTCAGGTTGCTTTCTCTCCCTGGCACTGATAGGTTGATACAGTCATACAGTCAACACTGCACCCAACTTCAGTGCTTCCATTCTGTGTGCTGACAGCCTGTAATTAATGCCTACCTGACTCCTCCGGCAGGCATCTCCCAAGGCTGCTGATTAGGACTCTGGCTCTGCAAAGTATGACACCTGTGTAGACGATTTACCAGGAGCCCAAACAAAAAGAAAAGAGCTGAGCACATTACTAATTTGCAGCAATGAATTCCAGTCTGTTTGGATTTGTCTCCACAAGCATTGTTTTATCATCCAGTTCAATGAGTCAGATGAAAATTGGGTTTGCTAATGAAATGACTCCGGGTACAAGTAAACATGTGTTAAATGGAAACATTAAAGCAGCTCACCTGTTTTGTCTTCATCCAAACGAGAATTAGCACCGGTGTTATGACACATTTTTCCATATGTTTCATTCTTGCCGCTCCTAGACCACAGGGCCGAACTCAGCTTCATCAAGAGAAATGACCAAAGAGAACAGAATCCTTTCATGTTGCCCTTTCCTCCTCTACTACACTTGTGATTATAAAAATTGATTTTCTTCTTCCTCTTCTGCTCTCTTTTCACTTTAGGAGACCAGCTCTGCTGGGTTATTATTGTACCTCAGTGCTGTAATAACAATTTATCTTCGCTTCTTGTACGATTACTGTACAGCTCTTCAGAAAGGAGGGCAGAGGTGCCAAGTCTTTGATTTATAGGAGCAATTTGACCACTGCTTATTAGAGTGATCCACTAAGGTGATCCAGGTGGTGGAAGGCCTCCACAGCATCTTAACGCTGTTCAAGAGCATGGGGGCAAAATTTAACTTCGGTAAATAGTACGACTTCACCTCATGTTCAAGAGCATGGGGGCAAAACAATCCAAGACTGTACTTTTAACCAGAATTATGATGTGGTTGCTCGTGCCAAGAAAGTAATACAACGCTTGGAAAATTATCACAGAAAAGTAATTTGTTCTCTTGCAGTCTGATTTGGTTTAGGCCCTGGGACAAGTATGTAAAGGCTTATATACGTAGCCGACTCACCTATGTTCCTTAACAGTTTTCAGCATCCCTCCACCACCCAGACTCCTCACTCTTAGCTGGTTCCTCACAGCCTAGGATACGGGGGGAAAGCTATCTGGGTTTGTGCCAAAATTCCGAGTTCGGAACCCTCTCCTCAGACTCCACGCCGAGGAGTGTGAACTTGTGAAAGCACATTGTTCTAAAACGCTGTGAGTTGCTTGCTGTTTAAAGCAACACCAAGTAACTTTTCCTCTGTGGTCACCCTACAGGGTGGAAGCGGAATTGTCCATTACTGCTGTCGTAAATAATTTAGCCTACCGCAACCTACTGTCGCACGCACGCTCGCTGTTTATCCAGCACCGGCAAAGTCAAATTAGTAGTTTCCTTTCAGGGGAACTTCGAGCTGCTTCAAACGCTGTGGGAACGCCCCTGCGTTGTGCGTCATGAAGTACGTATGGAATCAGCCCAATGGAGAGATGCAACGTCATAGGCGGGTGACGTCATCGACCAGGAAACTATAAAGCACCCCAAAAACACAAGCGCATCAGCTTCTGTGCCTTCAGTAGCGATATATATGTGAATCTGTCCCTGTGTGAATATTGTCTGTCTTTACATATTCTGCACCACACAAACAATTTATATTTTTGAGAGAGAAATGGCGGACGAACAGCAATTTAAGAACTGTGTTCCTCCCTGCTCGCGTTATTTAACGGGTGGGGATACACACGTTCTTTGTGTTGTTTGTTTGGGAGTGCAGCATGCCCAGTCAGCTCTCGAGGGAGCTGATTGTGAACATTGAGAGCGTCTGCCACTGAGGACGCTCCGCTCCCGCCGGGCGCTCTTTGAGGAGGGCGGTTCGGTGCGCGCTCCCCGCAGTTCGGGTCGCGCTTCTGCCGAGGCAGAGCGGCGTCGCTTATCGTGGGGATCGCAGATGGATCTCTCAGCGGGGTTAGAGACGGGCTCTGCCTTATCTCTCCCCTCACCTGTGAGATCCAGTGCCTCAGTCCCGGGTTTGGAAGCACGCGCTGTGGTTTCTTCCGCTCAGGCTGAGGCACCAGTACTACAACTATCCAGTTCTGAGGAGCTGGATGTTGTTAGTATTGGGGGAGATGTGGAGGATTCGCCACCTTACACTCCCGAAAGTGATGAGCTGATGGAGGTTTTAACTAGAGCTGTAGAAAAACTCAGCATTGAATGGCCAGAGACTAGACAGCAGTCTGTTTTAAGAATCTAAGTTAGATGAGAGATTTTTGCCGTCACGAGTGCAACCTCCACGCCGGTGCCTGCAATTTTTCCACGATCTCCACACCGAGGTGTCGAAATCGTGGAGAAAACCGGTTTCATATAGAGTGTTTAGTCCCCAGACATCAACATATTCAAATATTTTGGGGGCTAGATCATATGGTTATGGTGCTATGCCTCGTGTAGAAGAGACGCTTGCGAGCCATCTCTCCTCCGAGGCTGCATCATCTTTTAAGGCACCGGCATTACCCACTAAGCCTCTAAGAAATACCTCGCCTTTGGTGGGTAAAGCGTATTCGGCTGCAGGTCAGGCTGCGTCATGTCTGCATACGATGTCCATCTTGCAGGCATACCAGGCTGACTTGCTGAAGGACGTGAGTGAGAGTGAGGAGGTCAGTGCTGACGTAGTTCGCGAACTGTGTCAGGCTGCTGATTTGTCCCTGCGTGTCACCAGAGAGTCGGCCAAGCTAGTGGGCCGATCTATGGCAGCTCTGGTGGCCGCAGAAAGACATCTATGGTTAAATCAGACAAATATAAAAGAAAAAGAAAAAGCTTTCCTTTTAGACGCTCCTCTCTCTCCCCTGGGTTTATTTGGTGATGCTGTAAATTCCGTAATTGATCAATTCCAGGAGGAGAAAAAGCAAACAGCAGCTTTTAAAAAATGTCTCCCTTTGAAAGTTCACGTCCCTGGGGCTGCTGGGCGGGAGCAGCCCCGGCCGTCTACGGGCTCATCGTATAGAGCGCAGCAGAAGCAGAGTGTTGCGTCTCGTACTCCCCCTGCTGGACAGTGGGCTCAGCCGCAGCACTCTCAGCTGAAGTCGTCTGTAATAGAACTGGTCTGAGGACAGTTATATTGGCTAAGAAGGCTTCGGCTAAGAAGAAGTCCTGACGCCACGGCGTGCAGGACACTAAGGGTGGTCCCCACCGAGGCGGAAAGGTGTTCACCTCTTTTTACCCATTCTTTTTACCCATTTACCCATTCTTCCTCGGTGCCCTCAGGGGCCCGTTCTGCCAACCCCGCCTTTATTCCGGCGCGCAGACGGTCCCAGCGAGCGCTTTCCCGAGGGACGCTCGCTCCCTCTGAGGAGGGTCTCAGAGCAGTCAGACCAGTTGTTCCCTGCCGGTGCGCCGTTACAGGGCGTTGCGTTTGCTGCTCAAGTTACACCAGAGGCCAGTCTCGAGAGACTGGTACCCATAATAGATTTTCTGGCAGAGTGGAAAAGCCTTCCAAAAATATCTCATTGGGTCCTGCAGACAGTAGAAAAGGGTTATGCTATCCAATTCAGGTGTCGTCCATCAAGATTCAGAGTGGTTCTGCCCACAGTGGTGGGCCCCGAGCAGGCTCTGGTAATGGAACAAGAGCTGAAAACGCTCCTTCGAAAGGAGGCTATAGAACGGGTTCCTCCTCCCAGTTTGGAGTCAGGTTATTACAGCCGATATTTCATCGTTCCAAAGAAGGATGGGGGGTTGCGTCCAATTTTAGATCTGCGCCCATTGAATCGCTCGGTAGCGAAGCTAAAATTCAAGATGCTCACTATCAAGCAGATCGTGTCACAGATCAGATCCGAGGACTGGTTTGTCACGATAGATCTAAAGGACGCATACTTCCACATTTCCATCCTTCCACAACACAGGAAGTTCCTGAGATTCGCCTTCGGGGAATCGTACAGGGTTCTTCCGTTTGGCCTAGCTTTATCTCCCCGCACTTTCACGAAATGCATGGATGCAGCACTAGTGCCTCTGAGGCTTCAGGGCATTCGTATCCTCAATTACATCGACGATTGGTTGATTTGAGCTCAGTCAGAGCAGATGGCGGTTCAGCATCGAGATGTCGTTTTCGCTCATATCAGGAAGTTGGGGTTGAGGCTGAACGCAAAGGAGAGCGTATATATCTCCGTCTCAGAAGACCACTTTTCTGGGTGTCGTTTGGGATTCGGTTTCGAAGCGGGCGCGACTCTCTCCGACCCGCATCGCTTCGATTCTCTCAGCTGTGAAACAAGTAAAGCTAGGCCAGCTACTCACTGTAAAGCAGTTTCAGAGACTGTTGGGTGGCAGCAGCGTCCAACGTTATACCTTGCGGCCTGTTGTACATGAGACCGCTACAGTGGTGGCTCAGGACCAAGGGATTCTCCCCGAGGGGAAATCCGCTCCGCACGATCAAAGTCACGCGGCGCTGCCTTCGTGCTCTGGTCATGTGGAAAGAAACTTGGTTCCTATCCAAAGGTCCTGTGTTGGGGGCTCTTTGTCATCGCGTAACGCTAACGACGGATGCTTCCCTCACAGGGTGGGGGGCGGTCTGAGTGGTCGTCCAGCCCAAGGTCTGTGGCAGGACCATCATCTATCGTGGCATATAAATTGTCCGATGTTGGCGGTGTTTCAGGCTCTGAAACACTTCCTAGCAGACCTGAAAGGTCATCATGTGTTAGTTCAGTCAGACAACACGTCGGTGGTCTCTTATATAAATCATCAGGGGGGCCTGCGGTCTCGCCGGCTTCACAAGTTGGCCAATCAGATCCTCTTGTGGTCCCAAGGGAAGTTACTATCACTGAGAGCTACTATCACTGAGAGCAATGTATCTTCCTGGGTATTTGAACGTGGTGGCGGACTCCCTGTCGGGGCAGGGGCCGAGGCTGGGGGAATGGAGCTCCTTTGGTTGAGTTTCGGTCGCGCCGAGGTGGACCTATTCACTTCCAAGGAGACCACTCATTGTCATCTGTGGATCTCCATCAGTCATCC
This sequence comes from Tiaroga cobitis, assembly GCA_030578255.1. NCBI lineage: Eukaryota > Metazoa > Chordata > Actinopteri > Cypriniformes > Leuciscidae > Tiaroga > Tiaroga cobitis. The sequence continues at coordinate 25,990,357 of CM060592.1, forward strand.
AGCCCCCCTGGGGTTGGACGCTATGGTGCAGCCGTGGCCGAGGTCACGTCTGTACGCTTTTCCCCAGATTGCTCTGCTACCAGGAGTTCTGGAGAGGGTCTGCCGGGACGGGGTCAGCCTACTATTAGTAGCCCCGTTCTGGCCGGCCCGAGTATGGTTTGCGGACCTGATTTTTCTCCTGGACGGCTTTCCTTTGGAGCTCCCGGTCAGGAGGGATCTACTCTCTCAGGCGGGCGGCACGATATTTCACCCCCGCCCGGAATTGTGGAAACTGTGGGCTTGGCCTCTGAGGGGGCCCAGCTCATAGAGTCCGGTCTCTCAACCAAGGTTGTTGAGACCATTCTTCACTCCAGAGCTCCATCCACGAGGAAGCTTTATGCCTTGAAGTGGAAACTTTTCACTTCTTGGTATGGAGAACACCTGCAGGACCCAGTTAACTGCCCAGTGGGTGCAGTGCTGTAATTCCTGCAGGAGCGTTTCTCCACAGGGTTATCCCCCTCCACACTAAAGGTGTATGTGGCGGCGCTAGCTACTTACCACGTCCCTTTCAGTAGAGTTTCTCTTGGGAGACACCCGCTTATAACTCATTTCCTCCGTGGCACTTTGAGGCTGAGGCCAGCAGTCCGTTCGAGGGTGCCGACCTGGGATCTGGCCATTGTATTAGAAGGTCTTTCCCTAGCTCCTTTTGAACCTATCGAAGAAGATCCTGAGAAGTTTCTCACTTTTAAAACTATATTTCTACTTGCTATCTCCTCACTAAAAAGAATCGGAGATTTGCAGGCTCTGTCGGTTTCACCCTTGTGCCTGGAATTTTCGCCTGGCATGGTTAAGGCTTTTCTGCATCCTAGACCAGGTTACGTTCCCAAGGTCCCTACTAATGTTGTTAGACCTACAGTCCTCCTCCATTTTTGTCGTCAGACCAGGAGAAACTTAATTTACTCTGCCCTGTTAGGGCGTTAGACGCTTATGTCCACAGAGCTGCCCTGTGGAGGAAATCAGAACAACTATTTGTGTGCTTTGGGCCACCTAGGAAAGGGTGTTCCGCGTCTAAACAAAGAATGAGCAAGTGGGTGGTCGAGGCTATCTCACTTGCTTATGAGTCGGCTGGTCAGCCTTCACCTTTGGGTGTACAAGCCCACTCTACCAGGAGTATGGCCGCTACTAAAGCTTTATTGTCAGGAGTATCCCTGAGTGATGTCTGTGATGCGGCTGGATGGTCTTCACCGCATACGTTTATTAAGTTCTATGATTTAGACTTAAGCTCTACCCCTGGGGCACAGGTGCTCTCGTCCTCTGTGCGCTAGTTCTCACATGACGGTCACTTGGTCCTATGTGGTCCACTTGGCGATGTGGGTATTCGCGTTCCCACAGTGTTTGACGCAGCTCGAAGTTCCCTTGAAATGGAACGTCTCGGTTATGTATGTAACCCTAGTTCCCTGATAGGGAACGAGACGCTGCGTCGTTCTGCCATACTCCCGGCACTCCCGTTAGCGCTCCTTCAGGCCTATCAGAAGCTGATACGCTTGTGTTTTTGGGGTGCTTTATAGTTTACTGGTCGATGACGTCACCCGCCTATGACGTTCCATCTCTCCATTGGGCTGATTCCATACGTGCTTCATGACGCACAATGCAGGGGCGTTCCCACAGCGTTTGACGCAGCGTCTCGTTCCCTATCAGGGAACTAGGGTTACATACATAACCGAGTTCTCATTAGAACTACAGAAACGTGACCCGATCTGGCAATCTTACATAGCGTGGTTATAGCAGATATAGGACCGCAAAGCAGAGGCATAAGTGCCTTTCACCCTGTTACAACTTGATGAACCACTGAAACGATTTTGGAAACATTAATATAAGGTTAAAAATCGTACTTAGTGTTGCTTTAAGTGATGCTGAAAGGTTATTGTTCTATTGCATTAAAAAATTATTTACAACCTACATTAAATCTAACTGACAGTAGCTACGTTTACATGGATGCCTTTTGTTTCAAGCGTGGTATTTTAATGAACGCTAAATAAAGTGATCAGGTTGATGTGCACGTTTACATGTCACAAGTTGTTGAAACGGCAGTGAATTGAATGCATAGGTAGTGTATGTGTTTTGAGTTTTGCAAAAATGTAGGTAGAGGCACTTATTTTCGATGAGCTTATGTTCATAGTATTTGATGAAAAAAAATGGTAATAAAAGAGACAATCTGCAAAAAATCCCACAAAAAACAGTTACTACAGTTCTATAGCTGCCGAAAAAACATGTTTGGCTGCAATACTTAAAGAAGAGAAAAACATTCTGGAGGGACTGTTGGCATGTTGCTAAGCTAAAATAATATTTTAAGCATAAAAATGCACAGCATGCACAAGTATTGGGTAAATTCAACAATATTTAACTACACTAAAATGGTTCTGTCACCTTGTCTGTCATATTGGATTTGTATTTTCACTGATAATGGGATTGTTTTATCTGTGAAGGATAAATATGATGTTGTATTTGGCTAACACAGGGTAAGCTGTCTAACCTTTGGAAAAGTCTTGGCATTGAGAATATGTCTATTTTTTCTTAAAATGCTGCTAGCAGCTCACTAGGATCTGGAAAAGAGCAAGACTGCAACCACACACAATACGATTCCAGTCTTTTGTCTCTGCTTCACAAAAACTGGCATTTATGGAGCCATTTTACAACTTAACCTGTCTTTTCTTGTTCCGCGGTGCTTTCTCCTGTGGCCCACGATAACATTTAACATCTGACCTTATCTCCGGGTGCAATCGTCTTCCTCTGTCCCACACACATGTAATGACCACATTTCATGTCCTGATTAGAGATGACAATCTCATGGACATTATGTGGCTGCCGCATAATGCTGATGACTCCATGGTGATCCTAAGCTGCATTAAGAATTGTGTCACGGCTGCTCTAAGGTCATCAGTACATCTCAAACATCAGAAAACCTTTAAAGCTGGATTCATCTCCGGTGAGCCTTTTGTACCAGTGACATAAGCAGCGGGCTGTTCGTTTCCTGGATACTAGATAATGGGTGTCAATGAATTCACAGGTAAACTGCTGTTAATTGCCTGGAGGACAATTCTTTCAGCTACAGATACAAAATGTCTAGATGGCAAAGTCACTTCTTTGGTTTAAATGCTGTGTCCCATCAAGTAATGTCTGTCATGGTCAATGGACCATGAAACACAGGTCACACAGTCACACTGAGTGGGTTTTATAACACAGCTGATGGTTGTTTAGTGCTGAGCTGAGTCACTATCCACTTCCATTACATTTGCTTACTGCACATCTTCAAAAAAAAAAAAAAAACTCACCTTAAACAATGACCATGATTCCGTCCAGGGCCTGTCCAGGGAAAAGTGACAAGAGCGGTGGAATAGGTCCTTGCTGAGGGTGCACAAATACAAACAACAGCAGGACATTTTTAACTTGCTCACAAGAGTAAGGTTCATAGCCTATTTTTCCCCAGTGGACCATGAACACATTAATTATTTGGGGTTTCAGGGTCACTGTAGCTATAATATCTCATGAGAAAAGCCTCCCAGCCCCTGCTGCCTCAAACCTAAAAACTTCAGGGCAGCCAAGGCGCTTTGCTTTTAGCAGAGCCAGAATACTAATAGCTAATAATAATGTTTTGACTTGCAGACCCTTATCTGTCCAATGTCCCCATTACTCAAGCCACATACCAAAAATGTACAAAGGCCAAATACAGGCACCAGATTGGTTTCACCACACTTCCTCTACCCAGACACATTGAATAAAATAATATTCAGAGCTGAGAACATCTCAATTATAACTGTAAGGCATATATATGGCACTCGAAATGGAGCAACTGTGTATTTTTTATAGGCCAACCCAGAAATTAGCATCACTCTGGTTCCCTCAACATAATCCCAATAAGATTTTTTATTGTTTTTTTGATTATTGCAGAAAAGCTCTAAGACAAACAAATGTTTATGATTCTTAAGCTTAGTTCATCAAGATAATCTTCACAAATGAACACAACTTGTATGTATTTTGAAGCCTAAATACAATCGCCTGAAGTAAAAAGCTAAAGTTATACTATCAACGAACTACACAGCGGTTGCATCACTAAGCTTCTGACAACGGTTTCAATCTTGATTTAAAATTTACAAGCTGCAAGTTTACCTTGGAATAATTTGCAAGTATAAATACAACGAGACTGTGAAAGTGGACTTGTAAGATGAGTTCCCTTTCGTAGTCACTCCGAGTTACGTCGGATGACGGAGAATGGGGGTTTCGCCAGAAAGCCAATCCTCTTCGAGTATTAAAAAACGAGCCTATGGCAATGAAATGCCATGGGTCTGCGGAATTTGCATAATGTATCTCCGCCTCACTGCGTGAGTATTTGAGGAGAGACAGCTGCAACAGCAGATCATGTTTTCGCTTCGGAGCCAAGAGAATCTCTTCACTCCACAAGCCAAATCCTGAGTATTCTCAGTGACTACATCTCTTCGAGACGAGCGAACTCTCTGATGTTGGTGTGACGGCGGTATCCAGCGAGTTTCATATTGCCTGCGATCTGAGCAGTGGTCTGCCGGTCTCTCCCTGGTCGCTTCAGCATCCGCAGAGTTTTTTTCCTCTCACTAAAAGAGCGTGCACGCGGCACGTCTTTTTAAAGACGCGTCTTTCTAAAGACGATCTGCCCGTGTATTTCTGAGTGCGGTATTCTGATAGATTCAGCTGTTGGGCGCGAGCGCTGTTTGGCGTGTTTGGGCTTTGATCACGCTCGGACAGCGCTCGTGGGTGTGTCACGTTCTCTCAGTGGGAACGTGACCATCGCAATGTATACGGTCGAGACTCTGTGAGCTCATTTGAGTGAGAGTCCCCTCATCCATCACCCGATCTATTTTTCTCCACGTGAGATAATACTTCGGCTGGTGGCCAGGGTGACTAAGACGTCAGGTCTGGAACTAACCGACGAAAATTCCTCGGTCCACACCCCGTCTTTCACGTTGCAACCCACGTGGTCCCGAGTGGATTCGCCGGCCCGCCCGCGGGCCCGCGTTCTCATTCGGTCCACCAGCTGATGAAATCATGTTTATCGCCGCATCACAAGGTGAGCTGGAGTCCTCTGGAGATGGCTCGTCTGTGCTGCTGTCCTCGGATGTGCTAGCATAGCGAGCTTGATTCAGAATTCACAGCTATGCTTTCCCGGGCTGCCACGAGTATCGGGTTTGTGTGGAAAATTCTGCCATATCCCGAGCACTTGAGGCTGATGATTGGTTTTTGGGGGTGGCGAACCCAAATCCTTTCTACCCGGATGTGCATGAAGAGGCCATGAGGTCGTGGAAGTCTCCTTTGACTTTTCGCGACTGCTCTGCGGCCTCTTCCGCCTTCTCTGCCCTCGTAGAGGCCGCAGTCTACGGTACACTGGGGTTCCCCCCTGTGGAGTGTTCTGTGGCAACACTTAGGTGTCCCCACAGCGCCTCCACCTGGCGTGGCAACCCTAAGCACCCCCCCAATGCCTGTAGGTTCTTGTCTACTCCGGTGGCGGGGACCTATAGAGCTGCGGGGCAGGCTGCCACCTCACTGTGTGTTATTGCCATCCTTCTGGGTGTTCAGTGACATGCACGAGGGTAGGGCTGATTCAGGGCTCATCCTTGAGCTGCCTGCCGTCACCGACCTTGCTCTACGAGCGACGAAGGTGACCGCACGCTCCCTGAGTCAGGTGATGTCCACATGTGTGGTCAGACATTTCTGGCTTAACCTGGTTGATGTGCGCGAGGCTGAGTGAACCAGTTTCCTCAACTTCCCCATATCCCAGGCTGGCCTCTTCGGCGGCGCGGTCGAGAACTCTGCCCAACAGTTCTCGGCCGCCCAGAAGTGGACTGTGGCTTTTTTCTGACCCTGCGGCTTCTGCTGCCAATCAGCCGGCGGCTCAGACGCTTCAGTCCGCTTGCCGTCGGATGCGCCCTCCTGCGACTTCCGCCCCCTCCCGCCCGGCCCCAACAGCACCGGGCCGGGCCGTGGAGGTGGTCGCAGGGAGGTGCCCCTGCCCGTACCAGCCCCGCAGCCCCGCTGTACGCCAGGCTATGCGGCGCTCCCGTTACGGGCAGCTCAGTTATGGCTTGCAGTTCTCATGGAGTGGTTGCAGGCCCACTCCTTCCCCCGGTGGAGGGCTGGGGGAGAATCTTTTAAAAAAGAGCTGCATTAGGCAGTGCGCGACGCCCCCGAGCCTCGCCACTCTCGTTCCCCTCTGTCTCTGAGGGTGCGGATGACAGTGCGTGCCGTCTCCAGACCACACCACTCTCGTCCCCCTCTATCGCCAGACCCCTGGCAGAGCAGACCCCCGCGGAACGCTGGTCCTTCCCTGGTCTCCTCTGTCAGGACGCGGAGCATGACTGTGCACGCGTGCTGGGCCGCTATGCCACCCTCACCTGTGCTGGTCACTCCGCTCCGCTGCCCCTCCGGGGGGACGCCTGTGGCTCGGATGATTCCACTGGATCAGTGTTTGGTGGCTTGGTTAGAGCTCCCCAATCTGTCCTGTTGGGTCGCCCGAATGATCAGGCTCGGCTATGCGATTCAGTTCGCACGGTCTCCTCCCCGCTTCAGGGGAGTCCGCTTACTGTGGTCGGTGGCTATGCCCCGATCATGAGAGCGGAGGTTGCCACCCTGCTGGCGAAGGGTGCAATCGAGGCTGTCCCTCCAGCCGAGGTGGAGTTACGGGTTTACACCCCGTACTTCATTGTCCCCAAGAAAACCGGTGGGTTATGGCCAATCCTGGACTTGCGCGTCTTGAACCGCTCCCTTCACAGGCTGCCGTTCAAGATGCTCACGGCCAAACGCATTTTCGAATGCGTGCGGCCACAGGATTGGTTTGCAGCGATAGACCTGAAGGACGCCTACTTTCATGTCTCCATTTTACCTCGACACAGACCGTTTCTTCGGTTTGCTTTCGAGGGGCAGGCATACCAGTACGCGGTTCTCCCATTCGGGTTGGCTCTGTCTCCTCGCGTCTTTACGAAGGTCGTCGAGGCAGCCCTTGTTCCCCTACGCGAACACGGGGTTAGCATCCTGAATTATCTCGACGACTGGCTAATATTAGCTCACTCTCGAGATCAGGTTTGCGAACACAGAGATCTAGTGCTCCGGCACCTAGCCCGTCTGGGCCTTCGGGTCAACTGGGAGAAGAGCAAACTTTGCCCCGTGCAGAGGATCTCTTTTCTCGGTATGGAGATAGACTCGGTCGCCATGTCCGCACAGCTTACGAGCGAGCGCGCACACTCACTGCTGACTTGTCTTCGACAGTTCGAGGGCAAGAGTGCGGTCCCACTGAAACTTTTTCAGAGGCTCCTGGGGCATATGGCATCCGCATCCGCAGCCGCAGCAACGCCACTCGGATTGCTTCATATGAGACCGCTTCAGCTGTGGCTTCGCGATCGAGTCCCGAGGTGGGCATGGCATCGCGGTACGCTCAGAGTTCTAATAACTCCGACCTGCCGTCAGACCTTCACCCCGTGGCGGAACCTCAGCTTTCTACGGGCTGTTTCCAGGCATGTTGTCGTCTCCACAGATGCCTCTGCCACGGGCTGGGGCGCCATGTGCAATGGACATGCAGCCGCGGGCTCCTGGACAGGACCCCAGCGCCTCATGCATGTCAATTGCCTCGAGTTGCTGGCAGTACGCCTTGCCCTGCACCGCTTCCGTGCGTTGCTCCTGGGTCAACACGTACTTGTCCGCTCGGACAATACCGCGACTGTAGCGTACATCAACCGTCAGGGTGGTCTACGCTCTCGCTGTATGTCGCAACTCGCACGCCACCTCCTCTTATGGAGTCAGAAGCACCTGAGGTCCCTTCGTGCTATTTACATTCCTGGAGTGCGGAACCGTGCAGCCGACGAGCTGTCTCGGCTCCGGCCAACCTCTGGCGAATGGAGACTCCATCCCCAGTCGGTCCAGCTGATATGGGACCAGTTCGGGGACGCACAGATAGATCTGTTTGCCTCCCACGACTCATCCCATTGCGCCCTGTATTACTCCCTGACCGAGAGCACGCTCGGCACGGATGCACTGGCGCACAGCTGGCCGCAGGGCCTACGCAAGTATGCGTTTCCCCCAGTGAGCCTTCTCGCGCGGACTCTGTGCAAGATCAAGGAGGACGAGGAGCAGGTCTTATTGGTCGCCCCATACTGGCCCACCAAGACCTGGTTCTCCGAACTGATACTCCTCGCGACAGCACCTCCTTGGCCAATTCCTCTGAGGAAGGACCTCCTTTCTCAGAGACGGGGCACCCTTTGGCACCCTCGTCCCGATCTTTGGAGACTCCACGTGTGGCTCCTGGACGGGACGAGGCAGGTTTGAGTACCCTGCCACCAGCGGTGGCGGCTACCATCACTTCCGCTAGAGCATCGTCCACGAGACATGTCTATGCGTTGAAGTGGAACCTCTTCGTTAACTGGTGCTCTTCTCGCCGAGAAGACCCCAGGAGATGCTCGATCAGCGTTGTGCTTTCCTTCCTGCAAGACGGGTTGGAGCGAAGGCTGTCTCCCTCCACCCTGAAGGTGAATGTGGCCGCTATCGCCGCATATCACGAAGCAGTTGAAGGTAAGTCTCTTGGAAAACACGACCTGATCCTCAGGTTCCTGAGAGGAGCGAGGAGACTGAATCCTCCTCGCCCTCCTCTCGTTCCCTCTTGGGACCTCTCAGTGGTCTTAAGTTCCCTGCAGAGGGCTCCCTTTGAGCCTCTGCAATCAGCTGAGCTTAAGATCCTGTCAATGAAGACAGCGCTCCTGGTTGCGTTGGCCTCCATCAAGAGGGTAGGGGACCTGCACGCATTCTCCGTTGACGAAGCGTGCCTGGAGTTCGGGCCCGGTCACTCTCACGTGATCCTGAGACCCCGGCCTGGATATGTGCCCAAGGTTCCCACCACTCCCTTCCGGGACCAGGTGGTGAACCTGCAAGCGCTGCCCCGGGAGGAGGCAGACCCAGCCTTGGCACTGCTCTGTCCAGTACGCGCCCTCCGTGCTTACGTAGACAGGACGCAGTGTTTCAGGACCTCAGACCAGCTCTTTGTCTGTTATGGTGGGAAGCTGAAGGGAAAGGCTCTCTCCAAACAAAGGTTGTCTCACTGGATAGTGGACGCCATTGCTTTGGCATACCAGCAGCAAGGTCGACCATGCCCCCTTGGTGTGACCGCCCACTCCACCCGGAGTGTGGCGTCCTCTTGGGCTTTAGCGCGTGGCGCCTCGCTAACAGACGTCTACAGAGCTGCAGGCTGGGCGACACCTAACACATTCGCCAGATTTTACAATCTCCGAGTGGAGCCAGTCTCCGCCCATGTACTGTCTTTTTCAAGCTAACATGGGAGCTGTTAAGTGTCTCGCTTGCTCGCCATTCCACTCCACGGACTGGATACGTGTGATATTTCCTCAGGTGAGCCTTCCTCTCTGAAGCCCTGAGTTCCTCCAGCACTGTTGACGCTGGCGCCAGTGTCTATTGCCTGTGCGTCGGCTAGGTGCCTCCGTGTGCATGGTTCCTCCTCTGAGTAACCCCCACATGTGTATTTTCCACTGTAAGCCTCTTTGAGCATGTGTCTTTCCCTCGGCAAGTCACCTGCCACTCCTGGAGTTGAAAGTAGATGCCACCCTACGGGCTGGTCACTCCAGTGTTCCTCCATATGTAGCCCCCTTGGGCCATATGTGTATTCTTAAGTCCTCCCTATGGGTAGGCATGCTGCGGCATATCTCCCATGAGATATGCTTCCCAGTGTACCTTGGTATTCCTGTGTTAAGTAGGACTCCTTCGTCCGTGCCTATATCACGACAGGGAGGTCAGACTTCGCAGGGCACTGGAAGACAGCTGTGAAGGTGGCGTGATTACACGGGGACCCCCATTCTCCGTCATCCGACGTAACTCGGAGTGACTACGAAAGGGAACGTCTCGGTTACGGATGTAACCCTCGTTCCCTGAGTAGGGAACGGAGACGTTACGTCTCCCTGCCACTTCCGCTGTACCGCTGGGTAGACGCCTGAGTTCAGTCTCGGCTCCTCAGCGAAGACATGATCTGCTGTTGCAGCTGTCTCTCCTCAAATACTCACGCAGTGAGGCGGAGATACATTATGCAAATTCCGCAGACCCATGGCATTTCATTGCCATAGGCTCGTTTTTTAATACTCGAAGAGGATTGGCTTTCTGGCGAAACCCCCATTCTCCGTCATCCGACGTAACGTCTCCGTTCCCTACTCAGGGAACGAGGGTTACATCCGTAACCGAGACGTTTTCCTGTTTGGCATAATGATGTTAAATGTTCCAGACAATCTCTGTAATGCCATTTAGGCACTTTATTTTTTCAATACACAAAAGCATATATATATATATATATATATATATATATATATATATATATATATATATATATATATATATATAAAAAAAAAAACGAGTGGGGTATTACTAATTTATTAAAACGTGAAAATATCCTGAGTTTGTATAAACCACAGACCTTATTTCAGGCATTTAACAAAAAACACATTTTTTAAAAAGCCCACTGACTTTAGGACAATGGAACCCGAAGTACTAAAATGCAAATTTTCAGGTTTTAAGACTCATTCTTGCTATTACTTTCAGAAAATGAAATTGTGTACATAAACTATTTGATATTGTAAGAGGACAAATTAAAGAAGAAAGAGAATGCGACAAATGTACAGTATGAGATAGACTAAAACGTGACTAGGACAAAAGTGCCCACAACTGAAGAAATACCCAAACCATAAGTGAATTAAAGATTGGAAATTGGACATCTCAATGAATAAATGACTGGAAATTGGAAAAAGCTTGATCTGCTTATGTGGCTTCCAGAGCAACAAAACAGTCATATTGAAATCGTTTTTTATGAATGTGGTTTGTAACAGGACAGGTGAAACGACAATGAGGTTTGCTTTCGACAAAAAGATTCAAACAGAGTGTGTTGACAGTCATTGCACATCTAGACAGCAAAATGAATGCTGTCAATACAGCTGCCTTAATACCAGCTAGCTTTCACCCGAGCATAAGCAGCCTTGATCGCTTTTGGTGTAAAACGCCTTTTCATAGTTTAGACTTAAAAATCTGATTGGACAAGGCTTGCTTGAAACCACTGAATAACTTAAAGCACTAACCAGTCTATAGTTTACAGAGCAAGCCGTACGGTAAGATATCATAAATCCTCTGTCCCACCTTATGTTCCGTCATTCCAGAAATACATTTTCGCACTCTTTTCCTGCATATAGCTGACCAGAGAACAGCCAGTAACATTTTGACAGTTGAAACATGTAGCAAATAAATACACAATTAAGACTGTATTCTTGTCTGGTGGTATAAAAAAATAGTAATAACAATAAATAAACATTTTATAAAAGAAAATGCTAAGAAGATTTAGTCTCATTTAGAATCATAGAGCACACTTCTTTTCTGGCTCATGAACAGAATCCACATACAAGAAAAAAGAAAAGCAAGAAAAAGCAGTTTAGTAAATAGTATTGATCATGTAGCTTTGACCACACCGTGCTTGTCTTTTTTTCAGGAAAATATATTTTTTTTTCTTCATTTTTATGACTTTTATTAACAAACGCCAAAAAAAGAAAAAAGAAACCACATATATATATATATATATATATATATATATATATATATATATATATATATATATATATATATATATATATATATATATATATAAATTTGTCAAAAATACATAGTGGTGCAAATTAAACCTTTGAAGTGATCAGAATATAATTAAATGACTAATATTTTGGAGGAGAAAATAAAAGGTGTGTTGGCACCTTTAAGACAAGTAGCAACAATCCTGATTTTAAAAAAAAGTGTTGCTTTGTAAAAATAGAAGCCAATGATGTATGATCCCTTGACACTGAATGTTCATGGATAGATTCGAACAATCCGTCAGTTTCATCCTACAAATATCGAATGCAATTATTATCTAAGCGTTTTAATAACAGTGTTATTTTCAGAGCGCTGATACAAGATTAAGAACTTAACCTTATCAGAAGCTGTGGATTTGCAGCTTAATGAGGATTCTTACCCTTAAATCAATGGCAGATGGTGTGAGCAAGGTGCAGCTGAAATGCTTAGAAGTGCTTGATAACTTTCGGAGAATCTCAGCAAGGGCGGCACATTATTCTGGTGCTTTGTTTGAGAATAAGATGCACAATGCAAAGGGCGGCAATCGTTCTCCTTTCATCATGGAGTCCCAGCGATATCATCTCAGAAGCCTGAGAGACTTATCACCGAGCCATAAAGTTTCATAAAGCCACAATAAATGATTTCCTTCTTATTTCGGCGGCCCTTATTTCCATAAACCATGCTTTTGCTTTCCCCCTCTTTCCTCCTCTCCTGCTATATGGCAGAAAGGGAGCAGAACATATTCAGAGTTCTGTTTTCATTCAGCGTTATTAGAAATTCAATTCTGTACAAATGACTTTGGAATATCACAGCAGTCGCTTTAGCTGTTCAGCGTGACCCATTTTCGTGCTGCTAGTCATGCTCTGGGTGCCATACCTGCGGATTCAGCTCAATGGTACAATGCTTTTATTTAAAATGATCCCTGTAATACTATTTCCCACTCTCAAGTCCACTCAATGTATATCTTAATGGTCAAGACAAAGTAAAATATGCTTTTGATCAAGGCTGGCGACAATTGTGAATTCACAGCACTGTGGATAAAAAAAAAAAAAAGTGTTATTTTAGCATTATTTTTATACTAATTATCAATTAATTTTGAATTAGCTTTTATTTTCGTATTTTCAGTTCTCACTGTAATGTTAGTTTTAGTCATTTTATTTGCTTTTGTCTTCTTTCTTTTTGTTTATATTTTTAATTTAGCTTTATTTTTAATCAGTTTTAGTCATTTTAGTACTTCAGCTTAAACATATTTTAATTCCAATTTATTTCAATTAATACAATTTTTGTTAATAGTTGTAGTCTACAACATTACTGAACACAACATATCTCAAAGAAACTATGTAAAAAATCAGCTTCTGCACAGATCGACAGAAGCGCTACATGTAAGGTCAATAAACAGTAGCTCATTAACCAGGCTTCAAATGTCAATACATTCAAACATTTGTCAATAAATAAAGGCTGATAAAATATTCATGTATTTGCATTTTTTGACATGCTTTTATCAAAATCTGACTGTGTATTCAATACATGTTATATCAGTATAACTATAAATACACTCACCTAAAGGATTATTAGGAACACCATACATGTGTTTGACCCCCTTTCGCCTTCAGAACTGCCTTAATTCTACGTGGCATTGATTCAACAAGATGCTGAAAGCATTCTTTAGATATGTTGGCCCATATTGATAGGATAGCATCTTACAGTTGATGGAGATTTGTGGGATGCACATCCAGGGCACCAGATCCATATTCTCGTTCTGTTTACGCCAAATTCTGACTCTACCATCTGAATGTCTCAACAGAAATCGAGACTCATCAGACCAGGCAACATTTTTCCAGTCTTCAACTGTCCAATTTTGGTGAGCTCTTGCAAATTGTAGCCTCTTTTTCCTATTTGTAGTGGAGATGAGTGGTACCCGGTGGGGTCTTCTGCTGTTGTAGCCCATCCGCCTCAAGGTTGTGCGTGTTGTTGCTTCACAAATGCTTTGCTGCATACCTCGGTTGTAACGAGTGGTTATTTCAGTCAAAGTTGCTCTTCTATCAGCTTGAATCAGTCGGCTCATTCTCCTCTGACCTCTAGCATCAACAAGGCATTTTCGCCCACAGGACTGCCGCATACTGGGTGTTTTTCCCTTTTCACACCATTCCTTGTAAACCCTAGAAATGGTTGTGCGTGAAAATCCCCGTAACTGAGCAGATTGTGAAATACTCAGACCGGCCCGTCTGGCACCAACAACCATGCCACGCTCAAAATTGCTTAAATCACCTTTCTTTCCCATTCTGACATTCAGTTTGGAGTTCAGGAGATTTTCTTGACCAGGACCACACCCCTAAATGTATTGAAGCAACTGCCATATGATTGGTTGATTAGATAATTGCATTAATGAGAAATTAAACAGGTGTTCCTAATAATCCTTTAGGTGAGTGTATATTACAAACCCAAATCCAGAAGTTGGGACCCAAAATTACCCAACTTTTCTGGATTTGGGGTTGTATAGTATGAAACAATCACTCGTACACAGCTAATCGTTTATTTTATTGCACATCTCACATAGTAAGGCGTTCCTGAGCAACTTCTACTGCCAACTATAGCGTTTACCTAGCTTGGCTACGCTCTACGTACTTCCGCTCAATTTTCATTTTCCTTCAGTACTACGTCTGGGCTTGTGGTGTATAGTCTTTGGTTTTCTCCGGTCAATTTTTTACCGGTCCAATCAGCGAACAGAGGGAGTGGCTGATAACGATGACGTTGATGTCGTGCGCTCATAGCGTGCGCTAGTTTGAGTCGTCATACGTCACAAACGTTAGAGATCGGTTTTGGCAGATCCAGAGTGGCTCTGGGCAGATCCAATAGTTTTAATTGCCTACTTGCCTAATTGCCTACAAGGAAGTTAACACTTGTCAATGGAGCGAGGCCAGACTCTCTGTCCAAATGAAATGTACGAGAGTCTGGTGGGACCAGGTGTTCACCAGCCAGACAGTGAAAAATGCTTCACTGCCCACTGCCTGTGTCTTGCCAGTCATTTTAGGATGGATTTCCCACACTATAAATTATATCCTTACCATCTAAACATCTTCACCTAAACCTAAACATCTCATGCTGATTTTGTCCATGCCATACTCTATGGTTTGCTCACTGGGCTTTGAAACAATATGTATTGTGTAACGGCCTCTATACTTTTTTGTGCTATGTCTGTGTTTCAGTGGGGCGGGGCTGCAATCCTGGGAGCTGCTGGAGGACACCTGTGGTGGGAGTTTTTCTTCCTGATAAAAGCTTCCTGCTCTCTGCCTTCAGGAGGAACGAGCGAGGTGTTCACCCTCCTGCGTGACTGTTCCCTTTTCGTGTTTTGTTTTGTTGCCGGCATTTTGTGTTTAATTCTGGTTTTGTTTTGGTAAATAAATTGGTTGTCTTTTGATTAAGGTTTTGCGTCCCGCTTCTTTGTCACAGCCTCTGAGCCGGGCTGTGACAATTGTGAAAAGTGCTATACGAGTAAAATTGACTTGACTTCACATTTTAATTCCAAAGCGTGATTATTTGACTTCAGTGAGCAGTGCATTCGATGTGTGATTTTTTTCTTCCATGATTCCTTTCAGCACCTTGAACGTCAAACATGCGTTAAGCATTTGGAAAGTGCTAAACAGGTCCAGGTAACAGTAGCAATCTAAATCTTAAGCGTGAAATTGACGTGTGTGCTCTCCTTCTTCACAAACAAGGCTTATTAGCGTTGACGTGCTAAATCTGCTGTCACTCCCCTTTTTAATTTCCTGCCTCGCTGCACATCCCACAACAGCAGAAACGGCCCCTAATATGCCTACTGTTCACAAAGTGGCATCAATAGCTGCTTCCGTAAGAAATACAGGAGGTGTATGAGTCAGGAAAATGAGAGACTGCAAAAAGTGCTTGTTGAAGACTCAATTTCCTTGCATTTGCATGAATAGTTCTCCAATTTGGGCTCTGCTTTTTCTGAGTTTCCAATATATAAAGTCCCTCAGAATCCCACAGCTATCCAGTAAAGAATGAGGCTGAAAGCAGAGAGAAACTTTACCTACACATTATATCTACAGTAACAGTCTTTCACTTTGCACCTACAGTGACAATGACAATCAAAGCAGAACAGAAGTCATTAGGATCACTCCCTACTATGCTGAAAAGGGCAGCCAAACAGCATGTTCAAAGCTTATTAGCTCTGACCTATGTCACCCTTACACCTTATTACATACCAATGAAAAGCACCTCAGCCAAAATTGCCTAAAAATTTCACATGAACAAATCGTAGCTGGTCTGCTAAAAACCAGTGGAGTATTATGAGATAATTACTCACCAGTTTTACTGGAACCAACAGGAACAACATGCCATTAAATCAATGCTACTCAAGGACAATTGCTTTGGAGTGCAGAATGGAAGCCAACAGTAGCCAATGTCACTGTGGTATAAAAATAGTACCTGGTTTTCCATTGATCATGATGAACCTATATAAGAAGTAATGCCGTCAATAAAAATGCATCAGACACTTTCCTCCATTGCTCTATGGTGTTTCAGAGGAGAGCCGTTGTGGACCTGGCATTTACTCCACAGGCAGCAGACCTTTGACCTTTGACCTTGGTTTCATTACTCATCTACGCACCCTCAACCTTGCTCTATGTCCAGGCTCTTTAAAGGACACACTTCAAAGAGTTTGTCTTATACTGTTACTCTTTGATAATCCAAACTCACAAAGGATGACTGAGTATTTCAGAGCTCAAAAATATGGATGGCCTGCCTCCCAAGAGCCAGTTTGAAAGAGTTGTGAGCATGTTGACTGGATAGTCACTTGCCCTAATGACAGCTCAAGCTCCAAGTGTCAACCCTTGACTACTTAACTAATGAAAGTTTGTTAATATACAGAGATTAAAAATAAAAGGTGTGTTTGGCGTGATGGGGGGATGCGTTGTGATTGACAAGACGTTTTGATTAGAACTCCAAATGATTTTTAGATTTAAAACCTAGTAAATAATGCTTAATGAAAATCAATATAAAGAACACAATAATACAATTCTGACACTTTTTATTTATTTGTCTGTCTTTGTGTAATGATCTCTACATGAGGGCAAGTACAAACCTTAACTACTGGCCTGATCTACCAGTAGAAACTTTTTTTGTTCAGGGCTCAACAAAAGCCATTTGATCAGATTTCTATTTTCCTTGCCATCGATTTAATTTTTGGCCCATTATCATCATTGTGTTTTTTTTTTTTCTTTTTTTTTTTTTTTATCTATGGGATACAGTACAAAATTGGATTGTAGTTTCCCACACATTCTTACTGATGGATTCAAGTCCTTTTTTTCCAAAGTAGACAAAGCCTCATCGGATATTAGCCAGCTAGATAACATTATCTTGCAACATTGATGTAAAATTGGTGTACACAGAATCAACAAACGTGAAATTTTCAGCAGCAATACAGCACTATCCTGAAATGGAAATTGACTGTTCAGTCAACTGGCCTGAAACTCCCTCACACTGGACCTGATGTTTCATGATTTTTGTTGGTTTCCTGAGGGAAGGCTGACAGAAATAGGGATTGAGATCTATTAAAAAGTTCAAGATGGTGAAGGACTAGAGTAGTACCTGAAACAATACTTCAGTTCCTTGTGGATTTTCAGCCAACACCCTGAAGAGTACTGAAAAATGCATGAGGGATAAAAATATATCACACATTGTTCCATCTATGAAAAATTTAGTGGGGGGAAAACAAACGTATTATTCCAAGCATAATATACAACTAATAAAAGATTGTTAAGTCCCCTGAACCGACTAGGGATTTAACATGTGTTTGCTTTGCTGATAAAAAACAGATTGACTGATGCATTATGGAGGAGCAACATGTGACAGCGGGGGCAATCTCACAGTCTTTACAACAAAAAAACAAAACCGCTTATCTGACAGGGAGGCAGCTGGGATTTAGACTAACTAGACAGGTGCAGTATGCTTATAGGCTCTGAATACTTAACATGCACATAATAATGAACTGTCATGAGGATATTATCACAGAGATAATTGGTATATATAATATTTACTCAGAAAAAAAGAAAGACTGTTGTGTATACATGGAGATAAATGTCTTTTTTGGGGGATCTTTAATAATCTTGAAAATAAATTCGATCTGATTTTTCAAGTTTTCTATCCAACTTTTGGTTGAACTATGCTATATTACTTATTGATTTGTACACAGAATGTTACGGGCTAATGAACTTGGTCATAAGAATGCTTAACAATAGCAATAAAAAAGGTTTATCTCATTATTAACATTATGTTTACTGATATCTGTATCAATATTATTTTCTGTTGCCCTATATAAATGGATAAAACCTAAAGTCCTGGTTTGATATTAACATTTATGCTCTTAGACACAACAATAAAGCAGTGTTTCCTTTGAAGTTTGGGTTATGAGTCTGTAGAAGTCTTAGATTTACAAAATGACTTTGCGAAGGGTTAAAGAATCTCCTGTACGTACAATAATTTTCAGTGTGAAATCTGTTTTGTCTTGCTCAACTCAAATTGTCTACCTAGAAGGGTTTGCCAGTCTTCCATCTTAAATACCATTAAAACACTGAAGCTTAAAACATGTAAAAATATATATACATATATATATATATTTTAATAATATTGAGACTATTTGTGTTTTCATTTGCTGAGGTTTTAGTTCCGGTTAGCCTTTGTTTCCATAGCTGACTTGTTTGTTCCCATGACAACTTATTACTTACACCTGTTCCTTGTTATCCTCTTGTTAGCCTGTGTATATATACACCCACACTGTAAAAAATGTTTTGTTGACTTAACTTATTATTTTTTGTTATCTTTTTGCATGGTTTTTTTTTAGTTTAACTAACTTATTTGAAAAAGTGTACCTGACAAATTTTGAAAGGTTTACCTGACAAGTTATAAAGTACAATGAACTGATTTAATTTAGTTAAGTAAACTTTGAATTTAAGCTTAGCCAACTAAAGTTAAGTTTTCTAAACTACATCCAATAAGTTCAGCAAACGAAAGTTAAGTTTTCTAAACTGCATCCAATAAGTTCAGCAAACTAAAGTGGTGTTTTGAAACCTGCAGCAGTACCAAATAATGAATTACTACTAGAATATTAATTTGTAAAATACATTTGATTTAAAAAAAAAAAGGAAAATGAACAATCACTGATACAACTTACAATAGTAAATTCACTTTTATTTATATAGCACTTTGTACAATACAGATGGTATCAAAGCAGATTCACAGTGATAACATGAAAATAATACAACAAAGTTTGTTTCTAGAAGAAAATTGCGTCATCGTCCACCTTAAAGGGTTAGTTCACCCAAAAATGAAAATTAAGTCATTAATTACTCACCCCCATGCTGTTCCAACCCCGTAAGACCTTCGTTCGTCTTCTGAACACAAATGAAGATATTTTTGATTAAATGTGACAGCTGGATCACTCCTACATAGGCTCCCTAAGGGAATGAAACCTGACGGCCCAGAAAGTCAATGAAGAAAATGTTTAAATATTCCATGTGACAACAGTGGCTCAACTATAAGTTTATCAAGCGACGAGAATACTTTTTGTGCGAAAAAACAAACAAAAATAACGACTTTATTCGACTATTCCTTTTCTTCCTTGTAGGCCTGAAACGTTGAGCCACTGTTGTGACATGGAATATTTAAACATTTACTTCATTGACTTTCTGGGCCGTCAGGTTTCATTCCCTTAGGGAGCCTATGTAGGAGTGATCCAGCTGTCACATTTAATCAAAAATATCTTCATTTGTGTTCAGAAGACGAACGAAGGTCTTACGGGGTTGGAACAGCATGGGGGTGAGTAATTAATGACTTAATTTTCATTTTTGGGTGAACTAACCCTTTAAGTTAGGCAGATCAATAATATTGTTAAAGCGACAATGTGTAGCTTTTTAGGTATTTTATTATCTAAAATCAATATTTGTATTCATAAATACAGTATATCCTCAATGGTGTACAAATACCTCTGCCAATTATCTGACTTATCCTCGTAAACGAAGAATTTATTATCTTTATATACATGAGACGGGTAGGTCCACGGAGGCTTCCATGTAGTTCCGCCATCTTGAAAAACTATAATAGCAGAGAGGGACAAAAAGTACTAGGCCAACGCGTTTCCACAACGCGTTTTCGTTCAGAGCCAGCGTCACGTAACTGAACGCAGCAGAAGCGGAGGAGCAGAGCAGTGAGAGGCGGTTGTCACTGCCACGGCAAGTTTAAAAGGCTGCATTGCACTGTTATTATTCATACTGTAACATTTGTTTGTTCGTTGTGTCAAGTTGCAGTTTGTTTGAAATAAACCTGTTCACCCAAAGGAAAACTCAACGAAGCGCTATTAGAAGACATCAACGCATTCTCATCCCAAGGCGTCACTAAAATGACAATTTTGACCATGCTTCAATATTCGACGCTTTAGGCACCCTTTAGCGTCAGTTACATGACGCAATCCTAGGGCGTCATCTTACTGACGCTTTACCTTAAGCGCCAGTTAGATGACGCGGGTAGGTTTAGGTCTGGGGTAGGGTTAGAATTAGATCGCGTCATCTAACTGACGCTTAAGGTAAAGCGTCAATAAGATGACGCCCTAGGATTGCGTCATGTAACTGACGCTAAAGGGTGCCTAAAGCGTCGAATATTGAAGCATGGTCAAAATGATTCCCAAGGCGTCAGTTTCATGACGCCTAGGGATGAGAATGGGCTGAAGACATCCTGTCATAGCTTTTTGGTATATAACGGCTACCGTAGATGCAACACGCATTTGAAAAAGCGAGGTGCTGGAGAGCACAATTCGTTTGAATGCAAAATACAATTTCACCGCTAGATGGGAGAAATTCCTACACAGTGTCCCTTTAAATATTAAATGTTCCAAACTAAGCAAGCCAAAAGCAAAGCCAACAGTGGCAAGGAACGAAAACTCCATCAGTGACAGAATGGAGAAAAAAACCTTGGGAGAACCCAAGCTCAGTTGGGGTTCAGTTCTCCTCTGGCCAATGAACGAACAGTATGATTATGATTCAGGCAGCATTATAGATCAGAAGTCAGATTGGATCAGAACATTCAGAATATTTATCCATTTCCATCTGATTAAATGTCGGAGTCACGCCGGTATGGAGACGAGTTTGTTGAGGATCAGTGCTTATGGCTGTCATGTCGATGAGGCCTTCACAGGGCTGATGTGGCTGGCACTGGCACAGGGATGTGTTGTGGATTGGTCCCGGTGCAGGTCCACCACCTGATCTGGATACGGCCCGGATCCGGCTGACTTCAGTAAACCTTGGAATAAACAGAAAGACTAACATTAGCGTAAAGGCCATTCTTCTTATGATGTAACGTGTACATCAGGTGTTATATACAATAGACATTTTTTTGCAATAAACTGCAATGAAATTGCAGAAAACAACCTCATGGAAAGGTGTTTTACACCTGTCTCAATGCAGGTCTTGTGGATTAATCTGTTACATAACATTAAACAAGATCAACCCACAGCATTCAATATAGAAACATCCTTTGTTCCAAAAGAAACCGTTAAAACTTTGTTAAACACATTAAAGACCTATGAATTGGCTTAAATGCCATTTTATTTTCAACTAAGTTACCAATTATTTATGCTCTCAAGCTTCAACAAATTCATCAATTAAACTAAACACTCTAAAATGCCACTCCAACAACATACCAACAAATGAAACATCCTGTTCACAACATTCACAAAAAGAAACTCGGAAAAGCATTAAAGGTGTTGTTCCAACCCCGTAAAACTTTCGTTCATCTTCGGAACACAAATTAGGATATTTTTGATGAAATCTGAGAGCTGGATCCCTCCTCCATAGGCTGCTAGGTAATCGATATCTGCCAGCCCAGAAAAGTTAGTAAAAACATCGTGACAATAGTCCAAGTGACTACAGTGGCTCAACCTTAAGTTTATCAAGCGACGAGAATACTTTTTGTGCAAAAAAAAAAAAGAAGAGAAGAAGACTTTTTTCAACTCTTAATTTTCTACTGTGTGGGGCTCTGAATGAGTTCACGATAGCACCAGAACTGAGAAGATGACGCTTGCAATCATTTGATAGGAAAGTGTGAAAGGTAAGCCATTAATTTTACGCCACTGGTAAGGCACTTTTACGTTTTCTCATTGGTTTCTCACGATTCGGACATCTAGGAAATGCACACTTTAGAACCATTTTAAACACTATATTGAGACCCATCTGCGTCATCTTCTCAGTTCTCGCGCATGCATCATTGCGCTCTCGTGAACTCACATCAGAGGCCCAGACGGAAGAAACTTAAGAGTTGAACAAAGTCGTTATTTGTGTTTGTTTTTTGCGCACAAAAAGTATTCTCGTTGCTTGATAAACTTAAGGTTGAGCCACTGTAGTCACTTGGACTATTTTAACAATGTTTTACTAACTTTTCTGGACTGGCAGAATGAAATTGCCTAGAAGCCTATGAAAGAGTGAGACAGCTCTCAGATTTAATCAAAAATATCTTAATTTGTGTTCCGAAGATGAACGAAAGTCTTATGGGGTTGGAACAACATGAGGGTGAGTAATTACAGAATTATTTTACAATAAATGATTAATGCATGACAGAATTTTCATTTTTGGGTGAACTAACCCTTTAATATTTTTGATTTCAAATGACTAAAACTTCAGACAACAGGTTTATAAACGATTCACATGATGAATTTAGGAAGATGGTTGAAATGTGTTCTCAAATTAAGTGATATTTAAACACGCATCACTGAAACATGCAGTGTGTCAATCACAGCCATTTCTATTAATAAAAACAGTCACATTTAAAAGTACATATACAATAAGTTACTTATTTTACCCACATCAATTCAAATTGATAGTTAATTTTAAGAATTCCCAAAGATTGCACCGAAAACTCACCTGTATCTGGTGCTCTGCAACTGAGATGTAAGTAGTGACTGAGGTAATAAATCTGGTCGATGAACAAAGCTTTGAGTCAACTTGGAACCTGTGAGTCAGCAGGAGGAAATACAATGAGCAAATCTTCTATGTGCAAAACACTCTGATTCGAAATACACTCAATAATCTTAAATTCGTGACAACATCGTGACTAATTCACCCTATTATCAAGATTTCTTAAAACATGAACATATGCACGACGACATGGCGCAACATCCAAACTCCGAATAGTAATAATGAAAACATTCAAACCACAGACGTATTAATTCAATTAATTGTATCATATCGATTCAATTTGACATTTACTTTTTTAATTCAAAGATTGTGGTCAAACTTACCTATATCTGGTGCTCTGCAACTGTTGAATTGAAGTGGCTGAGGTAACGTTAACAAAAGTCCGGTTGGTGAACAAGCTTTTAGTCAAAGTACTTGACTGAACCTGTGAGTCAACACGAATTACAATGTGCGAATCTTCTATGTGCAGAAATACACTCAATAATATTAAATTCGTGACAACATCGTGAGTAATTCACCCTATTAGAAATATTTCTTAAAACATGAACAAAAGCGCAACGAAATGGCGCGAGGCCTAAGTTAACTTACGAGTAACGTTAGGCCTAATAGGCCTAATATTACACTGAATAGTAACGTTAATGAAAACCGTGACATTTCAAACCACAGACGTATTACTTGCAATATTTATATCACCCATATCGGTTAAATTTGACAGTTACTTTATTAATTCAAAGATTGTGGTGAAAACGTACCTATATCTGGCGCTCTGCAACTGAGATGAAACTGAGGTAAAAAATCCGGTTTGGTCCGGTTGGTGAACGAGCAGCTTTTATAATCAACTTGACTGAAGCTTGAACACAAGGAAGTAAAATCAGCGAATCTTTTGTGCACAAACACTTTGACTCGAAATGGATACTATAATTCTGAAAATCTGCTTTTACTAGTTGTCATTTGCACTTATGAGTGTAATATATATGTCAGAAATTACGTATTTGTGAACGATATTTACACTGTGACTGTAACAAACATTTAGTTGTGTGCTTTACAAATCTTTAATATTCGATAACACAAGACTATAAAACGCTTATTATGAACTAAAAACGTGCATCCACTTTCACAATATAAAATGTCACACTTATCTTCTGAAGACACGTGTAAGGTCCAACATGGAAAATCATCCGGTTGCCGCATGCTTCTCTGATTCACCGAATCATATTGAGAGGGTTATTTTCATGAATCGCTTAATCCGCCCATGATGGATTGAATCTAATGCTGACCATGAATTAAACCTGAAACAGCTAGACAAATCTTTTGTGTAATTTAATTACATTTAATTAATATGTGCTCATTATTGTAAATAACCGTAGGCTAATGTTTTTAATGTACAAAATAAAATAAAATTGAAGTTTAAGTTTTAATGCAGTCTACCAGACAGCAATATACATATTAGGTTTAGTTTACAAAGTAAATTTACTGCTATTAAAGCATTATAGTATAATCGAAGTAAAACCTGCAGAAAATTTAGTGCAGTTGTTTCAACTTACATTTATAAGTTAAAATAACAATTATACTTGTTAATTCAACAGAAAATCTAGTGCAGTTGTTAAAACATACATTTTTGAGTTAAAATAACAATTTAAGTTGTTCATTCAACTTTCAGTCTAGTTGAGGAGAAGAAAACTTAAAATGTCTTGTTATCTGGACAATCTAGTTCCCTTTCGTTGTCACTCCGAGTTCCGTCGGATGACGACGAATGGGGGGGTTTCGCTTAGAAAGCCAATCGACTACGAGTACTACAAAACGAGCCAATGGCAAAGAAATGCCATGGGTCTGCGGAATTTGCATAGCGTAACTCCGCCTCACCTCGTGAGTATTTAAGGAGCGCGCTCATAGCAAATAGGCATGTTTTCGCTTCGGAGCCAAGAGTATCTCTTCGCTCCACAGCCATTTCTGACTTCACTCTACGAGACGAGCCACTCTCTCCGGTGTTGGTGTGACGGCGATCTGCAGCGAGTTCACATTGCCTGCTGATCTGTGCAGTGATCTGCCAATGAGTGTGTTTCTCCCTGCTCGCTTCAACATCGCGGAGTTTCTTCCTCCTCTCACAAAAGAGCTCGCACGCGGCACGTCTTTTTAAAGACCGCTCGCCCGTGCATTTCTGGTTGCGGTCGACTCATTTCCGATTTTGATGGGCACATATTCTGCTCTGCGTGCTTGGGCTTCATCACGCTAGAGCAGCGTTTGTGGATGATTCACGTTCTCCCCGCGGGGACGTGATCATCGCGTCATTACGGTCGAGACTCAATGATCTCGTTAGAGAGAGAGTCCCCTCATCCACACCCCGATCTAACACTCTCCACGTGAGGTGCTACTTCAGCTGGTGGCCAGGGTGACCTGAGGGTGTGTGCGTGGAACAAATCCGCCGACTCTTTGTCCGTGGACCACGCCCCCCTCTTCAGTGACGCAACCCGCGAGTGTTCAGGGGATTCCCCGGGTCTATTTTCGGATGCCCCGCGGGTTTCCCTTGACGCTCCAGAATCGGATCTGTTGTCCATCGCAGCATCACAGGGTGGGCTAGAAGTTTCAGGAAGTGAAGATTTGACAGTGCTGCCACTTTCGGGTGTGCATATGGCATTGTCGAGTCAGATCCTGAGATGACGGCCATGCTTTCCCGGGCGATTGGTTTTTGGGCGTGGCCGCTGACTCCTGTCAGCGTCCACTCCAATACCTTTTTTCCCGGATGTGCATTAGGAGATCTCGAAATCCTCGAAGACCCCCGTGTCTTCCAGCGATCCCTCGTTGATCTCCTTCGCCCTTCCTTCCCTCGACGGGGCCGCTGCCCATGGGTACACTGGGGTCCCCCGGTTGAACGCTCTGTTGCGATGCTACTGTGTCCTCAGAGTGCTTCCTCTCGGCGCGATCCTAAGCACCCGTCCTAAGCCTGTAGTTTTTCGTCTACACTTGTGGCGAATTCCTATAGCGCTACAGGACAGGCAGCCGCCTCACTGCATGCCATGGCCATTCTGCTGGTCTACCAGGCCCAGATGCTCACGGACATGCACGAGGGTGGGACTGACCCAGGGCTCTTCAATGAGCTGCGCGCCGCCACTGACCTTGCTCTCCGAGCGACGAAAGTGGCCGTGCGTTCCCTGGGTCAGGTGATGTATACCAGTCTGTGGCTGAACCTGTTCGATGTGCAGGATGTCGGGCGGACCCATCTGCTTGACACCCCCATATCCCAGGTTGGCCTCTTCGGCGGTGCGGTTGAGGGCTTTGCCCAACAGTTCTCAACCGCCCACGAGCAGACTGAGGCTTATCTGCCCCGACGGCCCCGCCGTCCGAGCTGATCCCTCAGTCTGCCCACCGCCGAAGGCGCCCTCCTGCGGCTCCCACCCCGCCCGTTCACCCGGGCTGGCTCTGGAGGCCGCAGGGGGACGCCACAGCCCTCTCCAGCCCCGCCCCCCGCTATACGCCGGGTTAAGCGGCGCTCTTGAGATGGGCTCCTCAGAGATGGGACTCAGTTCTTTCCAGGAGCTGGTAGCAGGGCCACTCCTTTCCCTGGTGGAGGGCTGGGGAAGAATCCTTATTCAGAAAGAACTGACTCTCCCGTTTCTGAGCGCACAGAGTTCTCGGACGACACGGTGCGCCGCCCCCGGGCCGTGCACCCCTCGTCCTCCTCTGTTCCAGAGCCGGATGACAGTGCGCGCCGTCCCCGGACCGTACCACTCTCATCCCCCTCTGACGCCAGACCCCTGGCAGAGCAGACCCCCGTGGAACGTTCGTCCTTCCCTGGTCTGCTCTGTCAGGACGCGGTCTATGGCTGCACCCCCACACCGGGCCGCTATGCCGTCCACGTCTGGGTCAGCCATACCGCCTCGCTGCCCCACCGACGGGAAGTCTGTAGTTCGCATGACCCCGCTGGTTCAGTCGTTGGGACCCTGGCTAGAGCTTCCCAACCTGTCCCGCTGGGTCGCACGAACGATCAGGCTCGGCTACGCGATTCAGTTCGCGCGGTCTCCTCCCCGCTTTAGGGGAGTCCGCTCCACTATGGTCGGTGGCAATGCCCCTATCATGAGAGCGGAGGTTGCAACCTTGCTGGCGAAGGGTGCGATCGAGACTGTCCCTCCAGCCGAAATGAAGACCGGCTTCTACAGCCCGTATTTCATTGTCCCGAAGAAAGCCGGTGGGATACGGCCAATCCTGGACCTGCGCGTTCTGAACCGCTCCCTTCACAGGCTGCCGTTCAAGATGCTCACCGCCAAACGCGTTTTCGAATGTGTGCGGCACCAGGATTGGTTGCAGCGATCAACCTGAAGGACGCCTACTTTCATGTCTCCATTCTCCCTCGACACAGACCGTTCCTACGGTTTGCTTTTGAGGGGCAGGCATATCAGTACGCAGTTCTCCCATTCGGGCTAGCCCTGTCTCCTCGCGTCTTTACGAAGGTCGTCGAGGCAGCCCTTGTTCCCCTCCGGGAACACGGGGTTCGCATTCTGAACTACCTCGACGACTGGCTAATCCTAGCTCACTCTCGAGATCAGCTTTGCGAACACAGGGATTTGGTGCTCCGCCATGTAGCCCGTCTGGGCCTTCGGGTCAACTGGGAAAAGAGCAAACTTTGCCCCGTGTAGAGGATCTCTTTTCTCGGTATGGAGATCAACTCGGTCGCCATGTCCGCGCAGCTTACGAGCGAGCGCGCGCAGTCACTGCTGACTTGCCTGTCACAGTTCCAGGGCAAGAGTGTGGTTCCACTGAAACTTTTTCAGAGGCTCCTGGGGCATATGGCGTCCGCAGCCGTGGCAACACCGCTCGGATTACTCCATATGAGACCGCTTCAGCTTTGGCTTCGCGACCGAGTCCCGAGGTGGGCATGGCAACACGGCACTCTCCGAGTACCAGTTACTCCGACCTGCCGTCAGACCTTCACCCCGTGGTCGGACCTCAGTTTTCTACGGGCCGGAGTGCCCCTGGAACGAGCTTCGCGGCATGTTGTTGTAACGACAGATGCCTCTACCATGGGCTGGGGTGCCATGTGCAATGGACGTGCTGCCGCGGGCTCCTGGACAGGACCCCACCGCTTATGGCACATCAATTGCCTCGAGTTGCTGGCAGTACAGCTCGCCCTGCGCCGCTTCTGAGCCGTGCTCAAGGGCCAGCACGTACTAGTCCGTTCAGACAATACCGCAACTGTAGCGTACATCAACCATCAAGGTGGTCTGCGCTCCCGCCGTATGTCGCAACTCGCCCGCCACCTCCTCTTATGGAGTCAGAAGCATCTGAGGTCGCTTCGTGCCATTTATATCCCCGGAGCCCTGAACTGTGCAGCCGACGAGCTCTCACGGTTTCAGCCCCTCCCTGGAGAATGGCGACTCCATCCCCAGTCGGTCCAGCTGATTTGGGACCAGTTCGGGGACGCACAGATAGATCTGTTTGCCTCTCACGACTCGACCCATTGCGCCCAGTATTATTCCCTGACCGAGGGCACGCTCGGCACGGATGCTCTGGCGCACAGCTGGCCGCGGGGCCGCAAATATGCGTTTCCCCCAGTGAGCCTTCTCGCGCAGACCCTGCGCAAGGTCAGGGAGGACGAGGAGCAGGTCATTTTGGTCGCGCCGTACTGGCCCGCCAGGACCTGGTTCCCCGAACTTGTACTCCTCGCGACAGCACCTCCTTGGCTGATTCCTCTGAGGAAGGACCTCCTTTCTCAGGGACGGGGCACCCTATCGCACCCTCGTCCCGATCTTTGGAACCTCCACGTGTGGCTCCTGGACGGGACGAGGCAGGTTTGAGTACCCTACCACCAGCGGTGGTGGCTACCATCACTTCCGCTAGAGCGTCGTCCACGAGACACGTCTATGCGTTGAAGTGGAACCTCTTCGTCAACTGGTGCTCTTCTCACCGAGAAGACCCCCGGAGATGCCCGGTCAGTGTCCTGCTTTCCTTTCTTCAAGAGGCGTTGGAGCGAAGGCTGTCTCCCTCCACCCTCAAGGTCTATGTCGCCGCTATTGCCGCACATCATGACCCGATAGAAGGTAAGTCCGTGGGAAAGCATGACCTGATCATCAGGTTCCTGAGGGGAGCGAGGAGGTCCTCTCGTACCCTCTTGAGACCTCGCAGTGGTCTTAACTGCCCTGCGCAGCGCTCCCTTTGAGCCTTTGCAGTCAGTCGAGCTTAACTTCCTGTCAATGAAGACAGCGCTCCTGACTGCATTGGCCTCCATCAAGAGGGTAGGGGACCTGCACGCATTCTCCGTTGACGAAGCGTGCTTGGAATTCGGGCCGGGTGACTCTCACGTGATCCTGAGACCCCGGCCTGGATATGTGCCCAAGGTTCCCACCACTCCCTTTCGGGACCAGGTGGTGAACCTGCAAGCGCTGCCCCCGGAGGAGGCAGACCCAGCCTTGGCACTGCTCTGTCCAGTACGTGCTCTCCGCACCTATGTAGACAGAACGCAGTGTTTCAGGACCTCAGACCAGCTCTTTGTCTGTTATGGTGGGAAGCTGAAGGGAAAGGCTCTCTCCAAACAAAGGTTGTGTCACTGGATAGTGGACGCCATTGCTTTGGCATACCAGCAGCAAGGCCGACCCTGCCCCCTTGGTGTGACCGCCCACTCCACCCGGAGTGTGGCATCCTCTTGGGCCCTAGCGCATGGCGCCTCGCTAACAGACATCTGCAGAGCTGCAGGCTGGGCGACACCCAACACATTCGCCAGATTTTACAATCTCCGAGTGGAGCCAGTCTCCTCCCATGTACTGCATGGGACTTGTTAGGTGTCTTCGCTTGCTCGCCATTCCACTCCTCGGACTGGATGCGTGCGATATTTCCTCAGGTGAGCTTCCCCGAAAGCCCTGAGTTCCTCCAGCACTCCTGATGCTGGCGCCAGTGTCTTTTGCCTGCGCGTCGGCTAGGTGCCTCCCGTGTGCATGGTACCTCCTCTGAGCTACCCCCACATGTGTATTTCCACTGTAAGCCTCTTTGAGCATGTGTCTTTCCCTTGGCAAGCCACCTTGCCACCCCTGGGGTTGAAATATTCCACCTGCGGCTGGACACCCCAGTGATTCCCCATATGCATCCCTCGGGTCATATGTGTATTTTCTAAGTCCCCCCCTCTGGGTTGGCAGTAATTGCATACTTCCCTTAAAGACCTTGGGATATGCTCCCCAGTGTACCTTGGTATTCCTGTGCTAATAGGAGTCCTTCGTCCGTGCTATCTCACGACAGGGATCTCAGATTACGCAGGGCACTGGAAGACAGCTGAGAAGGTGGCGTGATTAGACTGGTATCCCCATTCGTCGTCATCCGACGGAACTCGGAGTGACAACGAAAGGGAACGTCTCGGTTACGGATGTAACCCTCGTTCCCTGAGTAGGGAACGGAGACGTTCCGTCTTCCTGCCACTTTCCGCTGTGCCGCGGGGATCGCCTGAGCTCAGCCTTGGCTCCTCAGCGAGAAAAACATGCCTATTTGCTATGAGCGCGCTCCTTAAATACTCACGAGGTGAGGCGGAGTTACGCTATGCAAATTCCGCAGACCCATGGCATTTCTTTGCCATTGGCTCGTTTTGTAGTACTCGTAGTCGATTGGCTTTCTAAGCGAAACCCCCCCATTCGTCGTCATCCGACGGAACGTCTCCGTTCCCTACTCAGGGAACGAGGGTTACATCCGTAACCGAGACGTTATCTCTACTCACAAAAATAAGTTGAAACAACTAAATTGCAAAAATATTTTTTACATGTGTTTCAGTCTTTGTCTGTCTGTTATAGTCTTTACATTGTTATTGTAAAGCTGTTGCGTTCTCCTGTTGAACATTGTTCTCTGCTTTCCCATTTGGATTGTTTTTGTGTTTATTTAATAAAGACTGCGTGCACATAGATCTTCGCTTCTCCTCTTCTCTGCACTCCGCATTGCTGCATCCCAATTCGCGTACTATCCGTCCTAAGCATTATTCGAAAATAAAATTATTATGTCCCAAATTGTAGTATGTTATATGCCAAAGATTCCTGTATGGTTTACTACTTCCGGTTAGAATTCGAAGTGCAGATCGATGCACATTGTAAAGGCTAATATAACCTGCGTCTGGTAGATCGACGATGACGTGCTGCTTCTCTCTCCAAGTTGGTAGGATGCATTTTCAAGTGTTGCAAATGAAATGTGGAAAGAACATACGTTTAGTACATAGTATACGTATGCGAATTGGGATGCAGTCCATGACTAAAGCATTCACACTGTTGCTATGGTTACCTCCTCAAACTTACACGATTCTTTTCGCAAGTGCTTATTTTGCACCAGGTGAAAAAACACACTCTTGTGACCTAACTGTTTCTGTTTACATTAAAAACGCTGTTGTAACACCTGTATGACTTTCTTTTGTGGAACAAAACAGTAAGATATTTTAAATGTTCTGTCACACAAAAAGATCTGTCATCCAGATTTGGAGTTGAGTAAATGATGATATAATTTTCATTTTTGAATGAACTATTCCTTAAATGGTTACAAGCAGTGGTCGAAGTGGTCGACGGCGCATTCATTTTAAAAGACGGACAGAGATCTGCAATCAAGGCATTTGTCGATCGGAAACACGTTTGTCGTCCTTCCTACGGTATTCGGCAAAAGTTTATTTTATCAGCTGGCTCCGATGGTCACTAAGAAGACGGGACCCAATGAAAACCCTGTGGTCATTGTGGTTTCTCCTTTGGTCGCACTCATGGAGGACCAAGTAAAAGAAGCAACAATGATTATTTTACTACTTCTTCCAGCGTGCGTGTAGTTGAGTTCTGTTGACAACTTTGCATAGCTCTTAAAAAAACCCTTACTGCGTTGCTCTGATTGGTTGTAGGTCTATGCAATTGAGTGCAGAGTTGTTGTTTTTTCCTGGTTGGGTTAAGACACGCCTCATAATCAAAGCCCTATGGAGCAGTATCAGACTCACATTCTGACTAGAATATGAGTATGACGAAGTCATAGTAATATAATGATGGAAGTAATATAATGATGGAAATATCAACGTAACAAGCCATGTGATTAGTTAAAGGCACAATGGAATAAAATATAAAAAAAACTACTAGAACAATGATATATATTTTGTTATTGTGTGTACTTACATTATCCCAAATGTTTCTAAGAATGTTAAAATCCAGATAAATAAGCAGTTGTAACCAGGACACGGATCGTGTCCGTGCGTCGCCTATCAATGACATCATACATGCATTACCCTCGATTACCAGTTTTATTTTGTCGAAACCATGGAAACACCAAAGATGTTTAAAATATTATGTTTAATTAGACAGGTGAGCAACTGTTTGGATG
Source organism: Tiaroga cobitis (assembly GCA_030578255.1). Classification (NCBI taxonomy): domain Eukaryota; kingdom Metazoa; phylum Chordata; class Actinopteri; order Cypriniformes; family Leuciscidae; genus Tiaroga; species Tiaroga cobitis. The sequence goes on from CM060592.1 coordinate 26,022,279, forward strand.
CATTCATCAACAGAAAACTAATCATTGTTATACGGCTCAACACAGTTAGTCTTTTTGTTTGAATCTCGTTTTATTGATGTACCGCAAGCACCATATTTACCATGCCTAATATCGGTCTAGCTTACTGCAGTGTGCAACAAGTGTCTCATATAGTTGCCGCCGAGTGAACGCACAGAGTAGCATTATAACAACTTTCAACACACTCAAATATATCTAATATGATAAACCAGCGCTGCGTAACCCCACATACGCATGACCGGCTTTTGTAACGTTAATAAATCTTGAATACATTACCGGTCATCCATGATTTCTGCCTGAGTCCCGTCTTATTCTCCACTGGTGTAGAGGTGAAGACAACAACGAAATCAAGGTGTCATTAAGCTACGCCTTTGTTTTGAATAAACGACCTCTAGTGGTGAAAAATTACATAGTGTGCCTTTAACATACAGCAGTTTTTTTTTTTACACCTATTATCCACGTTAGTCTTGTGAAGTATCTGATAAAGGTGCAGGGCCAAAAATAAATAAATAAGGATTTACAGCAGCGTCAACCACACGTGTTTTCATTTCAGCATTGCACACTGTGAGCAGGCAATCCACTCTACAGAAACAGCTTCAAGCAACATAACCTTCATGCCCCCAATAAAACAAACCAACAGCGATTCAGCCTGCCAGCAGAAAGTAAATGCCTGAATTTGTAGGCTGATGATGGTACTACAGCTGATGCCCATGTGCTGAACTGTTTAGAGATTTGTTATGGCATGAATGGATCAATGTGAGCTTTTTTTCATTAAATACATAAAATATCAACATTTTAAAAAGGTTTCTTGTAAGTAGTGCTTGAAATGGGAAAAACAAATGTCAGTACTCTCTTGTGCACCAGCTGGTATATGCAAAGCATCATAAAAGAGAACTTCCGATAAGGTAGACGACTCTGCTTGCTTTCAAGTAATTTGTCGAGATGAGAGGTAAATCCCACAATGCCCTCTGGGTAGTGTGTTGTCATTACTAGGGATGGGAGAAACTAAGCTTGAAACACCACAAGCTGGTGATACCTGCTGGACAAAAGTGTGTAAATTCAATAAAAACACCCCATAGACGTCCATAGTATTTTTTTTTTTTTTTTCTACTATGGAAGTCAGTGGGGTCCATCAACTGTCTGGTTAACGAAATTCTTCAAAATATCCTTTGTTTTCAGCAGAAGAAATAAATTTATACAGCTTTGAAACAACTTGGGTGAGTAAATGATGAGAGAATTTTCATTTTGAAGTGCTATTCCTTTAACAGAGGGGTGCTCAATCCTCCTCCTGGGGAGCCACTGTCCTGCAGATTCCAACCCAAATTAAACACACCAGAACCAGCAAATCAAGGTCTTACTCGGCATACTAGAAACTGTGTTGAGGCAAGTTGGAGCTGAACCCTGCAGGACACTGGCCCTCCAGGACCGAGTTTAGACACCCCTGTGTTAAAATAATGTGTTATTTATAATGTACAAAGTCATTTACTTGTACATTACATTTAATTGCACTTAATGCATTTACTGTATATTAAGGGAGGGGAACATTTAGATGAACTTAAGCTTCTTAAGTTAGCTTCCCATTTTTTTTCTTCATGCATATCTTGTTTGATGCATTTTATCAAACCCCTAAAAAAAAAAAACCTGCTGATGATATACAATCAAGCATACATCAAATATGCCAAAGGGATCTGAAATAAAATGCACGGTACATGATGAAAATCACCAGACTTCATTCTAAACAAACTAATTAAGGCATTATACTGATAACAAGGCCTTCCCTAATCTGACAGATGCTTACTGAACTCCTCCTGCAGGTAGACATATCATTAAGATCCATATGTAGCCATTTAGCGGACTGATCTCTCACTGCTCATTCTCACTCTAAGAAATATCACCTAGACTTCTGCTGCCTCCCGGTTTGAGATACATCAGAGTGCACGGAGCATTGATACATTCGCATAATAAAATGAGGTCAATTGGCTCAATCTTGCATGTAGAGTGGGTCAAATCCTGCGGTCCTTCATTTTATCTCACATATCTTCACATTCTGTGTAGCTCTCACCACCATCAATATCCATGAGCACTTAAAAAAATAATTCCATGCCCTGGTCTGACTCTATAAATACACAGTGTGCCACCAGTGGAGCATCACGCTTGGTTAGTCCTGCCATCTGTCAGGAAGGAGCAGGCAGTGCAGAGCGCAGGCCAGGCAAACCACCAGGAGCAGTAGGGCCTGGTCACAGGAGAGCCGCATGGCTTGGCCTTGTCCCTCAGCCCTGCTTTTGGGTTGTTCAAACTCACAGGCATAAGGACAGAGATGCCATCTTTTGACCATCACTGGTTGCTGTTGGCTGTTAGCCTCTGAGGTCTTTGGTCCCTTAAAACCAGCCTGATATTAATGTGGGGCACAGATGAGAGTGGTGTAATAATGGACATTGGGAATGCTGGTATAATGGGTCCATCATGAACCATGGTATTTATGGAACTATGTAGAGCAGTTTCACTTCCATTTACTTTGAAACTTTGAGATACTGTAGGTGGATTGCTAGATAAAATAATGCAAATGAGTTCTCATGAATGTCTCATCTGTTTCTACTAGTCAGCAATGAGTTTAAATGATTGGTTATCATTTACTCACTCTAATGTTGTTCCAAGTTATTTTGAGGAATGTCTGGGTCCAAACAAGATCAAACAACATGTTTTGTTCCACAGAGGAAGAGTCATGTAGGTTTAAAACAACTTGAGGGTCAGTAAATGGTAGGAATGTCTGGGTCCAAACAACATTTTTTGTTCCACAGAAGAGGAGTCATATAGGTTTGAAACAACTTTAGGGTCAGTAAATTGTACATTTTTGGGTCTCCATACTCTCCAACTTTATAAATATGTTCTCAGAGGCAAAAGATCCTACTAACAAAATTCCAGAAAAACTTCTGATGGTAAATTTTCAACTAAGGTAAAAGTTCACTGTGTAACAGAAACTTGTGACAGTTTATTTGTCACGGAACGTGCAAGGCAAAAAGGTGCGAGGACTCAAATGCAGGAGAATGGTAATTTATTACAAAATAAACAAACACAAACCAAAAACCCACAAGGGGGAAAACACAATGAATAAAAATAAAACAACAGAACCTGAACAGAGGATCACGGGGAACGGGAGACATTAGACAACGATCCGACAAGGACTGCAAACAAGAGGAGACTTAAGAAGGGAACAAATCAAGAGGGGACAGGTGGGAGAACTCACAATAATCATGTAACGAGGGGGAGGGATCAGACAATGACAAGAGCACATGGCCCAAAATAACAAAACACGTATGTGCAACACAAGACAGGACAGGCATGTGACATTACCCCCTCCCTACGGAGTGGCTACCAGATGCTCCATAAGACCAGGGTGGGACGAGAAGGAAACACCAGGGCAGGGCGGTGCGGGAGGGAAACGCCAGGGCGGGACGGGAGGGACAGGCCAGGACGGGACGGGAGGGACAGGCCAGGGCGGGACGGGAGGGACAGGCCAGGGCGGGACGGGAGGGACAGGCCAGGGCAAAGCAGACAGTTCATCGGGCGGCCAAGGCAAAGCAGACTGTCCATCAGGTGGCCAGGGCGGTGAAGACCCCTCGGGCGGCCAGGGCGGTGAAGACCCCTCGGGCGGCCAGGGCGGTGAAGACCCCTTGGGCGGCCAGGGCGGATCCGACTGTGCAGGCGGCCGGAACGGGGCAGGTCCTTCGGGCGGCCATGGCGGAGACGACCAGGGCGACCACGGCACAGCAACAGACACCGGCTCAGGGACAGCAACAGACACCGGCTCAGGGACAGCAACAGACACCGGCTCCGGCTCAGGAACAGACACCGTCTCCGGCTCAGGAACAGACACTAAAACTGTAACAGCCACAAGAACAGGCACCGGCTCCTGCTCCAACTCCGGAACAGGCACCGGCCCCGGAACAGGCACCGGCTCCGGAACAGGCTACGGAACAGGCACCGGCTCCGGAACAGGCACCGGCTCCGGAAAAGGCTACGGAACAGGCACCGGCTCCGGCTCCGGAACAGGCACTGGCTCTGGAACAGGCTCCGGCCCTGGAACGGCAGACACTGGCATGTCCAGGATCCAAGCAACCCTCCAAATAATCCATCATAGCCTTGGCGACCACACGAATGGGCATCTCTGTCTCTGACTGGGCAGACGTGACGCGAACAGTCTCTGACTGGGCAGACGTGACGCGAACAGTCTCTGACTGGGCAGACGTGACGCGAACAGTCTCTGACTGGGCAGACGTGACGCGAACAATCTCTGACTGGGCAGAAGTGACGCGAACAGTCTCTGACTGGGCAGACGTGACGCGAACAGTCTCTGACTGGGCAGACGTGACGCGAACAGTCTCTGACTGGGCAGACGTGACGCGAACAGTCTCTGACTGGGCAGACGTGACGCGAACAGTCTCTGACTGGGCAGACGTGACGCGAACAGTCTCTGACTGGGCAGACGTGACGCGAACAGTCTCTGACTGGGCAGACGGAACGCGAACAGTCTCGGGCTGGGCAGATGTGACGTGAACGGTCTCTGGCTGGGCAGACGAAACATGAACGGTCTCGGGCTGGGCAAACGGAAAGTGAACAGTCTCTTACTGGGCAGACGGAACGTGAACGGTCTCTGGCTGGGCAGATGGAAAGTGAACAGTCTCGAGCTGGGCAGACGTGACGTGAACAGTCTCTGGCTGGGCAGACGGAACGTGAACCGTCTCTGGCTGGGCAGACGGAACGTGAACCGTCTCTGGCTTGGCCCCTCTTCTCCGCTGAGTCCTCATGTTGGTCGGATCGTTATGTCACGGAACGTGCAAGGCAAAAAGGTGTGAGGACTCAAATGCAGGAGAATGGTAATTTATTACAAAATAAACAAACACAAACCAAAAACCCACAAGGGGGAAAAACTAAGGATGGCTGGCGCGAAACAGACGTTCCGAAGCTTTGCGAGATCCCGAAGCAAAGATGATTCGAAACACTGATCCGAAGCGTGATTCAAAACACCCACGTCACGTGACAACGGCTAAATGAAGCGTCTAAGTGTTTCATCAGGTGGAGTGCTCCGCCGAATCAGGGTTTCATTGATTGGTCGGTTCGGGAACAAATCACACAATCACACAGTATAAAAGTTTTGTCAACGCATTTTCATATCGTGGGTTTTTGTGAGAGGAGTTTGGTTTTGAGATAGCGGATTTTTGGTGATATAGTGACATTTATAGTGCGATTTGTTTAGTTATATTTAGGATTTAATTTACATTTACACATTGACTTAGAGACACACAGAGTACATATAGTGACACATTAATAGATGCATTGATAGAAATATATATATATATATATATATATATATATAGATTAATAGATAGATACATATATTACAGATACATATAGATTATTAGATAGATAGGCTACATATAAAATAGATAGATAGATAGATAGATAGATAGATAGATAGATAGATAGATAGATAGATAGATAGATAGATAGATAGATAGATAGATAGATAGAAATGGAGGCTCCACAGAAGAGATGCCGTACATCTGTGGTGTGGGAGCATTTCCATTTGGAAACCCCAAATAAAGTGAGATGTGTGTATTGTGATCGGCAGCTAGCCTACTGCAACAATACATCATCCATGATGCGCCATTTGAGGAGCATTCATCCTGCCATTCTGCAGGGTGCAGAGACTACAGGTTACAAGCTTCATATATTACAAAAATACAATAATAAAAAAAAAAAAACCAACACAATTTTTTATTAGCTCTTTGTAAAGGTTGTTTCAGATCAACACCTGCAAGTGACCACTAGGTGTCACCGTGGAGACGGGTTTCGGATTGATTCGAAGCCTCGAAACAAAATGGCACATTTGCTTCGACTGTTTCATTGCTTGACGAAGCCTCGATCTGCCCATCACTAGGAAAAACACAATGAATAAACATAAAACAATAGAACCTGAACAGAGGCTCACGGGGAACGGGAGACATTAGACAACAATCCGACAAGGACTACAAACAAGAGGAGACTTAAGAAGGGAACAAATCAAGAGGGGACAGGTGGGAGAACTCAAACAATAATCATGTAACGAGGGGGAGGGATCAGACAATGACAAGAGCACATGGCCCAAAATAACAAAACACCCATGTGCAACACAAGACAGGACAGGCATGTGACATTATTAGTAGACAATGTCTTGCTTCCCTTATATCATTAGAGTTATGTTATTATATTTTACGTTGCTTTTGTTTATAGAAACACACCAGTTGGCTTGTATCTATATTTTATTTACCCACAGAAGCCAGTTGGCGCCTGGATTTTGGACCCTGCATGTGTCTCCTCCAGAGTGCCAGAAAATATCTCATTAATGTCTTTACTTGGAAGTCTGCAATCAAAAGTAAATAAACAAATAAATATCATTAACTCCAACATTTCTCAGCAAATTCTTCAAGGCTGAATTATCTGAGCTAGTGTATGCGATCTGCATTCATTTTATAGTTGCATGTATACTCATACAATAAGTCTCTTTTATTTAAGGAATTTTCTGAGAAACATCCGAGACAAAGTTATTTTCATGAAGCATAAAATAAAGAAAGAAAATGTTCCAGGGAAATAAAAAGCCTTCCATCTTCGTAACCATTGTAAGTAAATGTTTAAATTTCCATTTAATTGTAACAGACACTGAATTCCAAATGAAACAGCTATCACATATTCAATTCAGAAATAATAAGCTGACCAATTCCTCCATGAACAGTTATTTCTCCATCAGCAGCTCTCTGAACAACAACATCAGCCACGGACTCCACCCTAAATTAACTATGTGCATAAATATGCAAATATCAGGGCTTATTTTGGTCTTGCCTGCCTAATTACTTCTTCTGTGAATATTGAGTAAGATCATAGCCACGGCAAATTTACTGATAACTCAGGCATTAGGAGCAGGCAGAGCAAGAGTGGCCTAAAACAGCTTAATGAAGTGCTCTTGCCAAAGGGCCCCATCGCACTCTGTTTATCTCCCCCCGACCTCATCGCTCACACTTCTGTTATCAGGAGTGTTTACACTGGCGCTCCGCTCACAGGCTGATTAATTAACCAGCGCCTCTGCCCCGCCACACAAGTCACATTGGGAAGAGTTTCACAGTGTGAAAGTGCAGTCCAACTCCTCCCTCCCTTTAAATAGCAAATTGATGGATGCAGTCTGTCCTTTTGCTGACTCCATTTCTTAAGTCACCAGCACTTTTTTTCTCCACGCTATGATGCTAGACAATCTTTCCTGATGACATCTAAATTGCAAGCATGGTTGAATAAACGGTGCCACGTGTCAGCGTTACCCTTGCCCGCATGGAAGAGGGACGTCGCTTTTGCAGATCATTCCCATCAATATTCCTCTGTTTTTCTATCTTTTATATAGAGTTACCAGAATATTTTTAGCATAACCTTTCTTTGCTATCAGATTTGCTATGAAAAAATGTGTAGCATTTGTTATATTTTGAACCCATCCACTGCTGAATGGCAAGGTGTTATGTAACCCAGTAATATCTATTTATTGATACACTGACATAGTGAGTGATGTATATACACTGCCGTTCAAAAGTTTGGGCTCAGTGATATTTTCTTTTTTAAAAGAAATTAATACTTTTATTTTGGCAAGAATGTATTAAATTCATCAAATATAACAGTAAAGACATTTATAATGTAACAGTAAAAGTAAAAACAGTAAAAACAGTGACAGTAAAAACATTTATAGTAAATTCAATTGTAGTACCTACTGTACTACTCCGACTGTGCACGATTTCAGACGCAGGGAAAAAAAGATGTTTGGATTGCACACTGGATTCAAGTCTAATTCTGTGCAATTGAGATGTACCTTCATGTTTTCCACCCCTGACTCGCTCGACTAGTGTCTTTAGTATTTTAAACGTTAACTGTTATAAAATGAAGAAAATATTTCTCCTTTGTAGAAAATATAGAAACAGGAACATCCTCATGAGCAGTGTCCTTAAATCCCACAATCATATCTATGCAAATTTTGGTGTAATAGTAGTGGAACATTATTCCTCAAGACATTGTAGGCTTAATGGTAAGGGTAGTTGAAATAATAAAGTCCCAATGAATCATCTTTGCAAATGGACACACTCCAGAATAAAGTCTTGAAAGCAAAAGGTCACCTAAATGTCACCTTATCCAATGTTTTTGACTTCTGCTCAACAAAAAAGAAAAATCTACAATGCATTAAAAATGCTTCAAAATATCTTTGGCTATAGGCTCCCTGTCGTTTCGTGTTGCTTTCAGACTAGTTTGTAATTTTTATATTTTATCTGTATAAAAGCATTGAATACCAAACAGGTCTCACTAACAGCTATTTCCAAAAGCTATTGAATATAAGTGCACTTCCAGGGCCAGCAAAGTGATAGCTGATGTCATGTTCCTCCAGCCAGACGTTTAATGGAATCATTCCTGTGGAGAAAGACCACTCAGGACAAACTACTGCATACAGACAAGCACCTAAGAGCACTAAAATCTAAACAGTTTTATCTGCTTGTAATGTCCCCTGACATACCCATCTCAAGTTCAGAAAAGTTCATATTGAAAGACTTTTAATTATTGTACTTGACCAACCAGAGGCAATGCATGCTACTATCATTTTCATATTTGAATTTTTACCCCGAAAAATGAACATTCTGTTATCATTTACTCACCCTCATGCCATTCCAAACCTGTATGATTTTCTTTCTTCTGTGGAACTAAACAAGAAGATATTTTGAAAGACATTGGAGAGAATTTTTTTTTTATCAAAATATGAGTACATCATTTCCTTTTCTTTTTTTTTATCCTTTAAAAAAATCTGAAATTGCTCAAAACCGTAATATGAAAACATGCTGCATTTCTTTCTTTTTTATCTGCCTTTCTTCAACTTTTTATAAAATTTTGTTCACAACAAACTTCCCATGGCAAGCAGGACAGACCGAAATATTGAAAAGTCCTGAAGCCCAAGACTGACATCTGGTGGTTCATGTTGATGATACCGCACAATCATGCTTTAACTGCCCTGCATTATGCAATGTGGGGAAATCAATCATGCCTATTTCTGCTACCACCCATAATCCTGCTGGGTACCTCATTAAGCATCTCCTGGGTGGAAGCACATAATAGAGACATCCTAATTCAACACAGAAGCACCGGCTCGTTTTATCACCACACATCACCTTCCACTGCTGCCTCTGAGTGCTTGTACACCCCCATCCCTCCTGCCAGCCTTTCAATACATCCCACCACCCTATCTGAAACAGAGAGAGAATTTAAAAAAAAGAACAGAGGTGGGAAGGCATAAGAAGAACCAAAAAGTGTTGGTGGGGTTCCAAGGAACAGAAAGGGGTGTTGACCAAGGAACAGAAAAGAGGGAGAAATAGATCGATGGAGACAGACATGGCAAGTCTTGTCCTTGGAAGATGATCTTTGATGGCTATCCCGAGGTGTTGGCAGAGGATGAGAGAGAACACCAGTGAGTTTTTCCTCATGTCTTATACTTTTGGAAACGTTCAGTCTGCTGGCTTCAGGAAACAAGATTGTGGGAATCAAGTTGGTTTGGACCTGCAAAAGCCATTCGAAAGCCTCTGCTGGCATTGAGCTTGTCATCTGTTCATTAGCATCTGACTGAATGTAATAAGTAGCCAGTAGGGCTGGGTGATTAATTGATACTCATATTTGTTTCTTTTTTTTTTTGGCATTCATAGTGTTAAAAGTGTGATATCTATCTATCTATCTATCTATCTATCTATCTATCTATCTATCTATCTATCTATCTATCTATCTATCTATCTATCTATCTATCTATATATATATATATATATATATATATATATATATTAGACAGACAGACAGACAGACAGACAGATAGACAGACAGACAGACAGACAGTCAGATAGATAGATAGATAGATAGATAGATAGATAGATAGATAGATAGATAGATAGATAGATAGATAGATAGATAGATAGATAGATAGATAGATAGATAGATAGATAGATAGATAGATATTTTTATGACTATTTTATGACTATTTCACTTTTTGTGAAGATCATTGCATTTTATTCATTGTTGACCAATGACCCCACTGCTAGTGGTTATGTTATTGTGTTCAAGGGTGTTATTTTCATGAGTGCCTGAACAGAAAAGCTCCAATCATCACGCGCTGATTTAGGGTCACCCCAGACTGCTCCTTTGAAGGAAATGGCTTGTAAGTAGGAGGGCTGCAATTTTGCTTATGTGACAGCATAGTTGAAAGGGGACCACTAAGAATCCATCAGCACATCACACAACTGGTATATTCTACTCTCATCTCTTAACATGCATCACTTCCCTAACATATCATTTGGGACAAGAAGTATGGAATATTTGTCATCTCATCTGCGCCCTGTATCACAGCATTATACAATGAATAATGTCATGTGCAGTTTTTATCATTTAGGGGTTGTAAGAGAACAAATCACATTAGTCCTTGTCTCTCTCGGGATCAGGAGCATTATAAGTCTCTTAAGAGCAAGATTTGCCAGGGGTCAGTATACTGTGTTGTTTGTCTTATGCACAATAAAATCAGATGAAAACTGTGCCAGCTTTCCAGAGCAGTACTGAAACAATCCAAATAACATGGGTCAATGTCTCCCTCTTGTGGCAGAAGTACAAAGTGCATAAACCTTCACATGTGTTTATGGTTCATGTAGGCCGACCTATAAAGAAAAAAAAACTGTGTGCCAGTAATAATCTTGTAATAGTAAGGAAAAATGTTTAAGGGCATTATACAGACTAAGGAGACTTAAAAAACACATTCAATATGGAATATCACAACAACAACAAAAAATAGAGTGTACGTGTATGCATTTGGAATTTAACACATGCACAGGCCTAGGCTAGCCCTAACTCAGGCATCTATCTGTCTTGGCTCTTCTCACCAATAATGATACAATTGCTAATTTTTTCAATAAGTATTTTATTGCATCTGTACAAGAATTATCCTCTAGATTTACTGTTCCTCTGTTTCTCACATCAGTACCAGCAGAATCTCAGCAATTCTCTTTTTCTGAAATCGCACAAGATGATATAACTAATATTTTGTGTTCTTTGAATGCTTCCCATGCTTGTGATGTAAATAATTTAAACATGATTTAAATAAGGGTCATGTTACTGGAGTTATATACATAGATTTTCGAAAAGCCTTCAATGCAGTTAATCATCAAATTTTCTTAAATAAACTTCTTTCTTTTCATTTGTCCTCCTCTGTAATAGATATGTTTCTATCATATTTAAGTGACAGATCTCAGACTGTAAGAATCGGCTCAGTAACATATCAGTCACGAGTGTGTTCTATGGGAGTTCCACAGGGCAGCATTTTAGGTCCTTTACTTTTCCTTATGTACATCAATGATCTTCCTTATGTGTTTAATTTTTCTAGTTCTTTGCTATATGCTGATGACACTGTTCTTTTTTGTCTGGCCCAAACATTGACACAATTAATTACAAACTTAACACAAATCTGCAGCATTTACATAATTGGCTGCAAGATAACCATTTAACACTTAATATTAAGAAAAAAGAATGTATGTATTTTTTATTCATAGGAGACAGCTATCTATATCCAATCCCATCACCTTTTCTAATCAAAAGCTTTCAATCGTATCCACGTATCTGAGAGTCTCTCTTGACTCACATCTTACTTATCGTGACCGTGTCCAAAGCTTAACCAGAAAGTTAAACCAAAAGTTATTTGTTTATAGTAAAATTAGACCATATTTGTTGCTTTCTGTTTCAAAAACATATCTTCATGCCATCATTATGTCCACTCTGTCGTATTGTTTACCTGTTTGGTCACTCGCAACAAATGAGATCCTTGAACCTGTAACAAGACTCTATAATAGAGCCTATAAGATCCACAACAGGCTTCCAGGCTGGACTCACCACTGTATTACACTATCTTTGTGTAATGCCTCGACATTTCAGAACTATAAAATAAGCCATGTGATAAACTTGTATTATCAAATCTTAGAAGGACGCACTTCAGCAGCATTGACTGCGTTGGTTCCAAAACTCAGCTCAAGCCTCATGCGCACTACGAGATGTGTTACAAATGGACTTCTGCCTATTCCGGCTTTTAGGAGCTGCTATGGACAGAGATCTTTTTTTTCATGTGCTCACTAAATCCTGGAATGAGACTCCACGTCACATCAGAACATCAATACGACTATTTAAAATAACATTTGCTCGCCATCTAATGGATAGGTATAGGCTATCTGTGACCACTGAGATGGCTTCATGGCCTCCTCTGATGCTTATTCTCTTGGTTTGTGTGTTTGTTGCTGTCTTGTCTAGGAGTTCTGTTGTGGATGAGGTATTTATGTTCTGCAGAACAGGAACCTGCTGAAAATCAGTTTTATACTGAGTCAGGCCCTGATTGTCTTTAATCTTTTCCTGTTTAAGAATATAAAAATAAAAATAAATGTTTTGAAACATTCTGTGCCTGGATGTCACGAGTGTCTGTGGCCCTCTTGTAGGCTATGAGTAAGTAAGTAACATTTTCTTTAACTTGGTGTTTAACACGGTGCCCTAATATACCTCATTTAAATATCATGTTTTGATTGCAAATGGGGGAAATGACTCGCGAAACGCTTGCACATGCTAATATAATCTTCGACAATTTTCACAACATGCTGCCTTGATAAGATTTGGTATGTTTTCGTAAGTTTTGAGGACTCAACATCATTTTCAGTATTAGTCCTATTTTCATATGATGAGGAGAGACTATCATTATCTCATTACTCATGAGAGGTGAGGGGGGGGGATTGGGGGGGATTTGAATCTATTGATTCAAATAACGTCAAATAGGGTATTGTAAGGTATCTCACAAAAAAAATCAATAACTTGGCTCTTAAGAGAAGCGTTGAAAAGGACAATATGCCTATAGCACAAGTAGGCTACAGTATCGCCTGAAAAACTTTTGTAATACGAATAAATATGCTACAGTGTGAACTCTTGCCTAATAATGTAACTGATATAGCCTAAAAAAAAAAACTAGTACCACCAGTAGATATCATAAAGCGTAATATACGAATTATTTTGGCAATCCTGCGGCTATATTTAGCCTATAAGTTCTCTTGAATCTTCAATTGTGCACACACTCCTTTATAAATATGCAAATATAGGCTATGTAAAGTTAAATCTGCAAATGACGTTAGGGGTGCACTCAGTCGTTTTTCGCTATTTAAAAAATAAAGTTTCAGATATAAAGAAATGAATGAACGTTGTTGAACTATCATTATAATAATGGACACTTGAAGATGAATTCAAGGTGAAACATCAGTCTTAGTCGCCCCCTCATGGCTGCCGCAATGCTGACATCACATGTAGGCCTATGCATGTATTTATTTAGGTACAGTAATGGACAAAATTGATGCTCTGCCTTTAGGAAACCGGATATATATACCCTTTATTTAAATATTAATACAAATACAGATTCTGTAAGTATATTGCATAGTTGTGCTTGGACTGTGATAACTCAATAAACCATGCCAAATTGTGATGACATAATTTGCCAGGCTGTCATACAAAGAAATCATGAACACATACAAAAACAGGAGAGAGAACCAAGAAAATATTTATAACTGATTATGGTTTAGTCATTGTATGTTTTTTCCTGTGAGGTTTTCAATTTTCTAGTAAGAAAAAAAACCTGTAGCTGTAGTGCGCCTTTTTTTTTATTTTTATTTTTTATAAAAATACTTTTGTCAGATAAATACATTAACCACGTATAGTGTTTTGTTCTTCCCTCATATTGATATATTTTTTAATATTTTATTATTGTATTGTATTTTATTATTATAATATTGTCCTCATATTTTGATGTAGGGTCATTAAAAACAAATATCATCTCCAGACATCACTTTTAGCCACTACTGTAAAGCTTTCATACAGTGAACAAGGTGCTTTACACACCATTAACATACTTTAAAAGAAAATGTGAACTAAACAAGCAAACTAAACAATATGAGTGCACCTTTCAACAGCTGCTATTCTGTTTTTGTTTTGTTTTTTGAGACCAAAGGGAAGCCAAAAAAAGTGACAGCTTGCAGACATGCATTTATAAATCTACAACAGAATGGGACAAAAAGTTTGTAGAATATTTTCAAATGAAAGCACATCTAATATCAGTGACCTAATCCTCTGTCACTGTCACTTAATGTTCATAAACATGTAAAATATGTGTCTTTTCAGTTCCCTCATTTAACCCTGAGGGACTCTAAGAAAAGAGCTCCTCAAGTTGAATGCTTTTGATTTCCCTGCATGTTGAGAGCTGGCCCGTTACCCATCAGCCCGCGGCCAGTCAGAGGGTCCGGTGCCATTTCGCCATTGTTCAGTGGCCAACCGCAGTGTCCATCCCTAGCCTTTTTGCCCGCTAGTCTTCGCTTTGGCTGACTATATTTAGTCGATTATGAATATGCAATAGTGCTGAGAGTAATGTGGCCAGACACGCCACTGTCCGGCCCAATAATGTCAAAGTCATTAGCAGCAGGAAACAGGATCCACATGCGGGGGGATAGGGCCTTCAAAAAAATGTGGCCTGTCCACTCCACTGCCTGTCTCATATGGATGTAGAACAATGACCAGAGCTAGGGATATGCACTGCTAACTGACCTACATATAAAACATCCACCACATTCACACACACGCATTGCCGTCCAAGAGAATCATGGGAGAAATGCTGTAGATCTGTCGGGATGGATGCAGAATCATGCTCAAGGTCTTGTGGTCCTTCCCTGAGATTATTCATCTATATAACTGTCAACATATAATGCCATAATACAATTAAGATCTCATTTACCCTTTATCCTCATGAGAATCTTTCAGTATGTCCAGCAAGATTTTAAGCATGTTAGCATGGCAACCGCAAAATATTACAAGTTAGATAAATTAATGGACAAGACAGAAATCTCAATTTTCAGTTATATTCTAAACCGAACAATTAAAACAGTTAGCCTCATTCTAGTTAAAGGGATAGTTAACAAAAAATAAATATTGTGTGAGCATTAACTCATCCTCATGTGATTTCAAAATTGTGACACTTTTTTTCTTGCATGGAACACAAAAGTAGATATTTCTAGTAGAATGTCCTCGTTGAATCTGAATGGTTACCATCGCTGTCTTATATTTTAGTCTGTTCCTCATACAAATTTACTGTATGCAGTGTTAAGTATCATTTTGTAGTTTTAGTTTCAGTTAAGTATGAGGTTCTGATGGAGGACTCAAAAGCAGAAGAATGCTTAATTTCAATTTATTAAAACAATACAGTTATTAAAACAATACAAGCTGCACGGCTCTTGAACAGATAAACGGCAGTGAAGAAACTAGTCAGGCAGGGATCAGAGTCCAGGATAATCAATCCCAATCGTGGAGCGAGAATCAGTATCAGACAAGCAGGGTAGTCAGGCGAGGAGCAAACAGAACCAACAGGGACATCCCAACTCACAATCAGAAACAGGCAGTAGTTCACAGCAGAAATCAGCCCAGAAAAGCAAACGGTAACCCAGGGGAATCCAAACTCCAGTACCAGTAAAAGTCCTAACGATCAGCAGCGATAGAACAGTCCAAGACCAGAATGCTGGAGAGGAACAGGGAACCGCAACACAAATGGGCAGAGACAAATATGTTAGATAAAAAGAAAACTACACCAAATACAACTAGGAAAAGAAATGGCAAGTGACCAGCTATATAGGTACAGAATAAACTGGCAGAGGACAAAGCGAAAGAGAGCATAAATGTAGCTGAGAAATCAGGCAATAAGGGGAGACAGGTGAGCGCAAACGAGCAGACGCACTGATTGCGACACACACACACACACACACACAGCTGTGCACAAGTGAGCAAGTGAGCAAACGTGCTGATTGCGACACACACACAGCTGTGAGCAAATGCACGTGGCAAAGATGGAAAAGACAGACACAAACACAAAAGAGGAAGAAAACAGAGGAAGATCAAACCCAAGTCCTGACAAACTTAAACCAAATAAAAAATTATTGCCTTGGCAATTTTCAGTTAATGTTTATTTTATTTCAAAAAATGACTTTTTTATGGTTTTAGTTTTAGTTAACGATAATAACCCTGTTTGTATGACTTCTCAAACTTCCCCAAACCAATATGTGGAGTTCAAATGAACTACTTTTATCATGATTATGATTATTATTATATTTTTAGCTTGACAAGTGTCATTGTATGTTAAGAGCTTAAGCTGCTAAATAAAGAAGAGAAGTTTGCATGATATTAATTTAATTTCAACTAAAAGCTGAGACTCTATCTTTATATCAATACTGTCATCATCAAAGTGAGAGCACGCATGTTTAGGTCAGATTCTGCTGCTGTGAAGGAGATGCTCCTCATATTCACTCTTTGTGTCTGTAAGAAAAGGGCAGCAGATGATATGAGGGTCAGGTGTCAACCCTTGTCCACTGCGGATGATTTCTACAGGAAATGACTGGATGAGACTGTGTTCCTCCTGCCTGCCACACCCCATCCCATCACCCCAACTGGGCTCCATCTGCAGGAGTGGTAATCCAGCAATATGCAGAGGTCCTAACAAATGATCTTCCAAAATTTCTTCCAAAATGTTCTCAAAATATTTCACACAAAAAAAAGATTTTTGTATAATATATTGTACAATATCGCTATACACTACCATTCACAGTTTTTTTTTAAGTTTTTGAAAGTGTCTTATGTTCATCAAGGCTGCATTATTAAAAATAAAAAAGTATAAGTGACTGAAATTGAAAGCTTTATCCCGTGTCCCACAAGACACAGTCAGTGTCCCGCATTTCACTTAGGTCTGTATTATTTTATTTATTCCCTGAAATTACAATACCACAAAAATAAATATAATAAGAAAAAATGTGATTGGTGTTTAAAAATCCATCATGTTGTAGAGCGGGAAAATAACTAACGCATTCATAGAGAGGAAGTTTTCTGCTGATGACGCCTGCATGGATGAAGCAAAGGAACCATGTGGACTTCATCAAAACTCATTAAAGGTGCTCTAAGCGATGTCGGGTGACGTCACTTCTTGTTGACGTTCGAAGTATGGTCAAACAAAACGGAGGCTAGCTAGACCCTCCCTCCTCCTCATCCCGTCCCCTCCCTCTGTAGTTTTAGTGATTCATTCAAGGTGTAGCGTTAATGTCGCCAATTTAGATAAATGCAAAACAGAATGCAGAAAAAGATAAACATTACCAGAAAAACACAATAAAACGTTTCGCCACATGAGGTTCTAACTTTAGCTCCCATACACAAGAACACGATAACGTTAGCTTTGCGTTTCCCAGTGAGCATAAACAACGGCTCCGTCGTAGACAAATTTAGTCAAAGTTGTCAATAGGCAATGAATGAACATTCAAATTCATAACAAACAGTTGGTGAAAACAATCATTCACACAAACTGTCGCCCTACTGTGAGTTTGCTTGATCATTTACAATAGAGATCGATATAGCTAGCTGCTAGAAACAGTTGTACCGGTATTCACCAAAGTTAGCACTGACTGCATAGTTCTAATTATATCCTTGTGTTTGTTAGGCGAACATGAAAGTCCATTTAGAAAAACCAAACTGGATTTACCCACCTGTCCAGCAAAAACAGAGCTCCCTGCCCTTCGCCACCTTTCGAAGGCTTTTCTGATGTAGCTAAATCCGGGACTTCGCGCGTTCCTTCTCATTTTCCCTCTTCTTTGTATTTTTGCAATCTGTTCATCGGAACGTAGTCTCTTTGGTCGTGTGTCAGCCATATCAAACTTAAAGACTTAAGAGTTATAATTCTAACTTCCCACTTCATGCTCCTCTCTCCTCCACACCCCCCTTCATGTGTACGCGCACTAACCCCACCCCCAAATCATTCTTGTCGGTTATTGGCTGGAACACTGTTTGTTATGTTTCGTGGAGCGGGTTGCCGCAGGTTGTTTTTGTTGCCGTTTGTGTAGCCTGGGCTGTCTGCAGAGACCGCGTTTTTTGTTTACAGTGTGTTCAGGGGGTGCCAGCTAGCGGATAGTTAGATGTTTGCTGTATATGACAAAAAATGTTTTGGCCTAAAAAACGCCTGACATCGCTTAGAGCACCTTTAAATATAGCTACACCCAAAAAACATACAAGTTCAAGATGCACCGAATTCGGTAAAAACACATTTATTGTTTGCATAGTCTAATAAAGGAAAATAAAATAGTTCCTATTTAAGGAACTAAAATTTTAGTTTAGTTTAAAATGTGATTTTTACCTATACTAGCTTATAATTCAGTTCATTATATTTAGTAGACTGAATAAGTCCAGTAGAGTAAATGACATGGTATCACTCGACCTGGGCAAATTGAGTGTCACAGAGCCGGTCACAATTAATAAAGCTTAAAGGGTTAGTTCACCCAAAAATGAAAATTAAGCGACGAGAATACTTTTTGTGCGAAAAAACAAACAAAAATAACGACTTTATTCGACTATTCCTTTTCTTCCTTGTAGGCCTGAAACGAGACTTCAAGAGATTTCCACGACGCATGCGCGAGAATTGCGATCTCCTTCAACTACTTCAGTTAAGTTCTCGCGCATGCGTCGTGGAAATCTCTTGAAGTCTCGTTTCAGGCCTACAGGGAAGAAAAGGAATAGTCGAATAAAGTCGTTATTTTTGTTTGTTTTTTTTTCGCACAAAAAGTATTCTCGTCGCTTGATAAACTTATAGTTGAGCCACTGTTGTGACATGGAATATTTAAACATTTTCTTCATTGACTTTCTGGGCCGTCAGGTTTCAATCCCTTAGGCAGCCTATGGAGGAGTGATCCAGCTGTCACATTTAATAAAAAATATCTTCATTTGTGTTCCGAAGACGAACGAAGGCCTTACGGGGTTGGTACAGCATTAATTAATGACTTAATTTTCATTTTTGGGTGAACTAACCCTTTAATGACGATTTGAAACGTTATCATCCAACGTGATGGAAAATAAGCTTTCCAACTAATGTAAATCAATATTTACATAGTTTAATAGTAGTAACTTTATCTCTCACACACGTGTCCCGCAAAATCACATCTACTGTCCCGTAACAGAGCAATAATCAGGTGGTCACCCTACAGTAAAAACAGCAATATTGTGGAATATTATTATTTAGTATTTTTTTCTGTGGCTGGTGAGAGTGGAATGTATCTGAGCATGTTGTTGTGTATGTGTGTATTGATGTGTGCTTGTGACCCCACTGATGGGAGAGTGAGGGTGAGATGCTGATCAGGCCTGACAGGGTGTGATCATTACCGGGCCAGGCCAGTGAGGTCTCAGCCCTGCCACTGTAATGAGATCAGCGGGAGTCATGGCCGCTGCCACGCTGCATGACCCCGCTCATGCGACAGCAGTGCGCTGAGATGGCTAATTTAACGCCGGTCATCCAGGCACCCACCACCCCATACTGAGCTACTGCTTGTGTAGTGTGACCTCAAGCATGTGGAAAGCACATTCATGGGACATTTGAGTGACTGCAGTCTAACAAAAATAAGAGCCACTAACTGAATTCTTTCTCAAGCCCCTTTTTTCTGTCTTTCTTTCTTTTTTTTTCTTTTTCTGTCAGTCAATATCTATTGTGTACATTTATATTATTTTTATTAATATTATGTTAATACTATTTATTAATTACATATATCATTTTATTTACAGTATATTGTATATTACATATATGAGTTTGCAAACACTTTTTGTGTATTATAAATAAATAAATAGATAGATAGATAGATAGATAGATAGATAGATAGATAGATAGATAGATAGATAGATAGATAGATAGATAGATAGATAGATAGATAGATAGATAGATAGAGATATTTTTTTTCTGTTTATTTTCGCAGTTTAATATATTTATTTTACTTTGCAGTAAAGTGCTGCAGGGATGATTAATGTTAGGCCAAAACCCAGAAACAAGTTGGCATTTTAGCACTTCTGGCTGCACACATACATATACACTCACCTAAAGGATTATTAGGAACACCTGTTCAATTTCTCATTAATGCAATTATCTAATCAACCAACTCCAAACTGAACGTCAGAATGGGAAAGAAAGGTGATTTAAGCAATTTTGAGCGTGGCATGGTTGTGAGTATTCCACAATCTGCTCAGTTACTGGGATTTACACACACAACCATGTCTAGGGTTTACAAAGAATGATGTAAAAAGGGAAAAACCTCCAGTCCTGTGGGCGAAAATGCCTTGTTGATGCTAGAGGATAGAGGAGAATGGGCCGACTGATTCAAGCTGATAGAAGAGGAACTTTGACTGAAATAATCACTCGTTACAACCGAGGTATGCAGCAAAGCATTTGTGAAGCCACAACACGCACAACCTTGAAGGGCTACAACAGCAGAAGACCCCACCGGGTACCACTCATCTCCACTACAAATAGGAAAAAGAGGCTACATTTTTGCAAGAGCTCACCAAAATTGGACAGTTGAAGACTGGAAAAATGTTGCCTAGTCTGATGAGTCTCAATTTCTGTTGAGACATTCAGATGATAGAGTCAGAATTTGCCGTAAACAGAATGAGAACATGGATCCATCATGCCTTGTTACCACTGTGTAGGCTGGTGGTGGTGGTGTAATGGTGTGGGGGATGTTTTCTTGGCACACTTTAGGCCCATTAGTGCCAATTGGGCATCGTTTAAATGCCACGGCCTACCTGAGCATTGTTTCTGACCATGTCCATCCCTTTATGGCCACCATGTACCCATCCTCTGATGGCTACTTCCAGCAGGATAATGCACCATGTCACAAAGCTCGAATCATTTCAAATTGGTTTCTTGAACATGACAATGAGTTCACTGTACTAAAATGGCCCCCACAGTCACCAGATCTCAACCCAATAGAGCATCTTTGGGATGTGATGGAACGGGAGCTTCGTGCCCTGGATGTGCATCCCACAAATCTCCATCAACTGCAAGATGCTATCCTATCAATATGGGCCAACATTTCTAAATAATGCTTTCAGCACCTTGTTGAATTAATGCCACGTAGAATTAAGGCAGTTCTGAAGGCGAAAGGGGGTCAAACACAGTATTAGTATGGTGTTCCTAATAATCCTTTAGGTGAGTGTATGTAATGTCAAGCATTCTTTGTTTTTGTTAATAAAGTTACACAGCTGTTATTTATCCACTTCAACTCTTCCTTGCCTTCGTCACACACATACATGCTTGCTTTTTGGAAGGGTTTAAATTCCAACATTAAACAAATTGTTCCCTCCCCGCTGATGGTCCTTGAGGAAAATGCATGGATTTGTAGAACTGGTGCTCGTTAAGAGTGGATCCTTGTTCACTGTGGGTGAGGTGGAGGAGGAATTTTCCTGTCACTCGTGGAGTACGAGGGCATGAATTGCCCTCCCATGAGCCCCACCTATACTCCCACCACTGAAGGTGAGCTGAGCCTGGTCTGTACAAAAAATGATTTAAGGAATTGGAAGAGGTTATTCCCCAAAACCTCCTGCTGATCCTGCCTAGCTCCAAGTCTACTGAATCCCTGCTGGTCCCGTCCAGCTCCAAGTCACCTTCGTCTCTGATGGTCCCACTCCCAGCCTCCCTCTCCCACTTCCTCTACCATAGACAGTCAATTCCTCAGCCCCGCCTCACCTGGTTCCATTCAGTTCCTCGGCTCCTCTGTTTACTCCACTATGCTGTGCAGATCTGCCTCGGGTCTCCCGGTCTCCAACTCCGCATTGGCAAATGGTTCCCTTGGCTCCACCACGGGCCACCGAACCACCCCTTCAGCTTCGCCAGGCTCCGCCTTCCCTCCGGCTCCGCCTTGGTCCTCAGTCCGACCGGCTATGCCTCAGTCCTCCGGGACACCCTGGCTCCACCTTGGCTACTTGTCACCGTGGCTACGCCTACGGTGTCGGCCAGTCTCTGTGTCTCCTCAGCTCCACCCTGGCTCCCCCCACCATCGGTTCTGCCTCAGGCCTTCATCCTGGATATGCTCAAGGTCTTCAGCTGTCTCCTCAATCCACCATCTCCTGCCTGGCTCCTCCTTCTGTCAGCTCCTCCCAGTGTCTGTCTTCCAGTGTCCATCTATCTTCAATTCTTTGACCACTTTCAGAGCCCCCACCCTTTCTCCTCTGTTCGAATTGGTTTGCTGTTATGGTGAAGATGCCTTTCAGGAGGGGGTGTAATGTAAGGGATATGTTTATTTTTTATTTTGTTTTAATTATTTTTTTTCCTGTTTCTGTTTGCCTGAGTTCGTATTCATTATTAGTTGCCATGGTTACGTATCGCTTTGAGCACCTGTTTCTTGTTCAGTTGGTTTTCTCTGGTGTATTTTGATTAACAAAACGTGTAAGATTCATAAACTGTGAATCACTATGGGAACCAACTACCAGGTTGGGCTACAAAAATACATCATCACTGAAGCATTCTAAACTCACGGAATTGGTTGAGCCAATGTTGCGGTTGGGCTGCTATGTTTATATTGAAATGTGAGAACGAAAACACTCCAACCTTCACATTTTTTCAACTTATTTAAAATATTAAAAATTAACTTGTAATTTTTACATACAATTAAACTTGGATTTAAAACTTTCTACAGACAGGACCTAAGATTTTTTATAAAACTTTGAGTGGACTCAAATACAGTAAAAAACTTAAATTGAAAATAATCAGACATTCACTGCTCATACGTTTTTTGTTGGGGGAAAATACGTGGACTCAGTATAATTTAAAGTTGGCTGGAAGCTGCTCAATATTTTACTGGCACCTAAGCTTATGTGTGCAGAGCTCAGATAATTCAGCAGGTTTCACAAAGAAAGCCTTTGCGAGTGTCAGGAAGGGGATTTCTCATCCCTCCTGCGAGTGGCTGATTTGCAGAGCCTGTGCGTCTGGACCAGACTGTCTATCTCTGGGATTTGTCCTGTCCTTTCAAACCTGAGAAGATCAGTCGTGAGATGGAATGCCAAATGACACAGAGGCGACCGGGGAGGCTCCAACAGCGCTAAACAGATAAAAAGAATTAAACGGAACTGGTCACAGATGTTCCTATTGCCCTTTTTAATTTCCCAATGCACAGTGCTGGATTCACTGTCAGTGGCATTGAATGTGTTCTCCTGGTATATGGATGAATAAAAATAAAATAGCTTGCAATATCAATGGTCACAGTCAAAAAGATTATATATATATATATATATATATATATATATATATATATATATATATATATATATATATATACAGCACAAGGTTATATATTCAGCTTTGTTTTGAAATGTTTTGGCACACACACACATACAGCACAACGTGGTATATGTATATATATATATATATATATATATATATATATATATATATATATATATATATATACACAACAAATACTATAATAAGAAATGATATATATAATTTGTCATTATTTGTTGTTTTAATGGGAATTAATTCAGGGATTTTTGTATTGTTGTCTATTTTAAAAATCACACTGTTCTATTAATTATGTCAAAATAATCTGTATTTTAATCGACATCATTGTGACCGTCCTCTGTCTGGAGATCTAGACATATTTCTACGACTTTCAGCAACTCTATTTCCCCTGTGGAAGCGAAACAAGACTTGACATTACAGAGGACAATTTCACATTTCATTTCTGTTAGCGTTCACATCTTTCTCTCACGTGTTGACAAGTGGAAGATGTGGATGAGCAGGATTGAGGATGTGTAGGGTGAAAGACGTGTGGGGTTGTTTGCAGTTTGGAGGTGGGAGACTCGGTCAGTATGGGCCTGTGGAGGTGGGAGACATGTTAAAACCCTCACACTCCTCAGCCCCCCTCATTGAAGGCAGTGAGAAATGGCTGCCAGAATATTTATTTAAAACAAACTGTCAGTACTCCTGAGGCCAAGCAGCCCAAAGCTGTTCTGAGTCCAGAGGCATGAGACCCTGACAGACCTGTGAAGTCGAGGTCTGACCTTGGCCCACTTTCACTCTCTGCACGAGGAAATGACAGAACTCATGGAGCAGGAACATGATGACATTCAGGTAGTGAGTTGCTGAGATCTTACTGATATTCATGCCTGGATCATCTAGAAATAAATGTATATTTATCTATATTTGTGTTTAGGACTGGAACCACAGAGTCACAAATCAGTCAAATAAAGATGCTGATTATTTACTGTAACAACCATCTATTTGTTTATGTGTCTCCACAACACAAAGTGGTTTGGCAAAAATGTTAATTGTTATGAATGAGAATAAATTATAATTTTAGTAATCATAAAATAATGTAATTTAATTTGTTAAAAAAAGTGTTTTTTTGGGGTTGTATATAGGTTAAGTTATAATAAAAAATAATCATTTAAAATCATTTTTAAAAATGGATATCAATCACCAGTTTTTGTTTTATTTACAACTTTTTTAGTTATTTTTGTGCCAAAAACCTGATTCATTACACACACTTTAAAGCCACAAAAGTATCCTTCAAATGAATTATGGTAGTTTTTTATCTCAAACGATACATTTATCTTCATTCTTGAAACATTTGTAAAAACATCTATTTTTACCTTATATGGTTACACTACCATTCAAAATTTTGTTTTTGTTTTGTAAAGAATTTAATATTCACCACAAATGCATTAAATTAATCAAAAGTGACAGTGAAGACATTTATGTTACAAAAATGTTCTTTTTCAAATAAATGCTGTTCTGTTGAACTTTCTATTCATCAAAGAATCCTGATTGTAAAAAAATCTATCACAGCTTCTACAAAAAATATTAACGAGCACAACTGTTTCTAACATTGATATTATTAAGAAATGTTTCTTGAGCAGCAAATCAAGCAAATTAGAATGATTTATGAAGGATCATGTGAAACTGAAACTGGAGTAATGATGCTGAAAAATCAGCTTTGCATCAATAAATTACATTTTTAAATCTTTTCAGTTATTTTGAATTGTAATAATTTTTTCACAGTATTACTGTTTTTACTGTATTTTGATCAAATAAAGGCAGACTTAAAACATTTTTAAAAATCGTATCCGAACATTGAATTGTATATTTTTGCAGACAATAAATAAATAAATAATAAAAAACCTTATGGGAAAAAAAATACATCAGGATTTACTTAAAACACTGCAGTATTTTATTGTAAGCAAAACACATGCAACAAAGTAAAATGGGATCATTTGTTAAGGGCTGAATTTAAAATACCAGGCTATGAAAAGATGTGATATTGGGCAAGAAATGTGCAAAATCTAAGTCGTGGGTTGAGTTGACTAATGCCAGGTGTGATACGCTGTGTATTCATATTTCTTTTACTGTACTAAAATGGTCACTAAACATAAATTTGCAAATAAGAAAAGCCTTAAACCCTGTAAAACCTTTATAAAAAATAACACCAAAACAGAGAATCTCACAAAATACATACTGATGTGTATCAATACTGTTCAGTGAGCAATACAACATTTATTGATGATAATCATGTCAATTTTGAGACAAAGTTTGTGGGAATTGTGGCGGAAACCCAAACACAATAGTCTGGCCTCCAATGCTTCATATGGTACATAATCGTGAAGTCTAATAATGCATTTATAGCAGGTGCGGTCAAGTCTATTTCACAAAATATATATACATTTTCACAATGGCAACCATCAGCAAACTAGAATTTGTGTTCTTATGTGTCAAAAGTATGTCATTCAAATAACAGATGTTTGTATTTCCATATGGATTAGCATGATTATCTTCAAACTATTACAAAAAAAAGGTGTTTAAGAATGCCTTGAAAATGAGAGCTAAACAAAAGCTAAAAAAAAGAAACAAAAGACAGAAAAAGAATCGTCAAAGCCATTATTGAAGGCAAAGGCAATGAAATATCGGTCACATATTTCTGTTTCTTATACATACATAAGCTACTTTCAGTTTTTTTTTACATTTTTGGTTTTGATAGTGAATAGATATGAACATTCCCAAACATTTCCCCCCAAAAAATCCATTAAAGGTGTGGAGCTTCTTCCTTTTTGGCAATGTTTTTGGTAGAACATGTGTTAGAAAGCACAAATCAACGAGCGGTGATATGCTGTTATAAACTGGAGTCGTATACGGGATACATACACATCAGAGCAGAGATGATCGACTGGCTTCACCTCAGGTCAGGGTTTTGGAACTTGATCAGAAGCCGCTGAACTGATTTCTGGGTTCGGGGGCAAAAGGGTCCATATAGACTGAATGGTTGTACAGCACTTTACCTGCATCAACACAGCTAAGAGTGACCGTCGAAATGTCCAAATCTTATTAACTTAATGACTTCCCCATTTAAATGGATTCTGATTCAATGTACTGCAAAACAAACTTCATTACCCGGAGCCCTGACAGACAGGGATATATTTTCAACAAAAATTAGTTAACTATTGAATTTTTCAAGATATTTCTTTTTTTTTAATTAGGCAGAAGCGCTACATAAGTCATGATTTCACAATGGAAACAGTGGCTTCAGCAATACAAATTGGCCAAAAGAAATGAGAAGGCATGAGCAATCAGGTAGCGCTGCTACAGAAAACTGAGAAAAGCTCAATATGTTTAAACAGCTATGGGCATGATATTTCATATTCTTTTACATTGTTTACACAACGGATTTTGGTTACCAGCAACACTCAGCTGTAATGTTAAATGTACATAGCTTGTTTCTAAAACTGTACACTCACAGTTGGCTCTCATACTTCAAATTACAGGGAAAACATCAAGAAGTCAGGATAGCATTTGTTATGGCGTGGCCTTTTGATGAAATCCTCAAGGTTTTTGCTAGTCACCGGAACATAATAAGGAATAATCATTTTAAAAAGGGAGCATACTAAAACGAATAAAATGATAAAGAGCATTAGTGCTTGTTTTTGTCCATGATTCGGGGTAGAAAAGGACACCTGTTTGTATAAACCAAACAAATATATTGCTCTTTATGTCAAATTCCTTCACTTAAGGGAGAAAGGGAATAAGGGAGCGTTTGAAAGCAATCTGAAGTGAAAGCGGGGAGGAAATGTCATTATAGACCATAATGACTTGATGCTTCCGCCATTTCCGGAATCAGTTATGTTTTCATCGACTCGCAGACGGTGTCTTCAAAAACAAACAGAGTGAGGAAATGACTCCAAATGAAATCTACGACGACAAGAGTTGTTTGGACTGCTCTCTACGATAAAAGTAAGCATTTACCTTTATCTAATGGACAGCATTTGATGGTTTTATGGGGAAAACATGATAATCAGCTTTCAACTGGTCAATGGACTGACCTCCACATATCCTATTTCACGTTTTATAAACAGATTTATTAGAAAAATCTGTTTTCATAGGGCAAAAATTGTCAAAGGAAATACATTAATACAGATGAATTGATATTGGAGGATCTTTTGAAAAATAAACAACAAAACAAACAAAAACAAATAGTCAATATATCATTATTGAACGAACAAAAAAGGCAATAATAATTGATCGTACCGATAAGAAGAGCTTCCTCCCAAGCACAATATCAAGTGATATCTGGGTTTTTTTTTTTAGAAAACAAACACTGTTGTTTTCTCATTTTTCTTCTTTTTTTTTCTTTTTGCTGAGAGGTAGAATGAAGCATTTAAATTGAAACACAATGACTGGCTGTTCCATCATAAACAATAGCCTCATAAGACTGAAACAGTCACAGGTTAGTTAGTCGCCCTGTGCCACCTAAAAGACACTGTGAAAACTGTACAAACACATCTTTTTTTTTCTTTTCCTTTTTAAAATGTTCAAATTCATAATTGTTTTCTAAAATCTTGTAAAGTATCCCAAATGTTCCATGGTGGTATGGCATGATTGTGTATGACCATGTGGGACGTTAATCCGAATCTGCGGAGGGTGGGTCGCTGGATCTTTAGCGAGAACAGTCTGAAGATCCCACACGCTTTTGGGGATGGATGGTGCTGATCAGTTGGAGGTGTCGGAATGGACACTCCCGGGTCCTTCCGTGGGCGAGGTCACTGAGGAGGGTGTCGGGGCGTCTTGCCAGCCGCCATTCGCCTTTCATGAGGAAAAAGCGAAAAGACAAAATGATGAAGTGTACACTTCAAAACACAACGCTCATCCGAATGCAAAGACGTATGCGAAACAGAATCGAAACGAGAGCGACTATAATGAATTCCCTCACTATAAACACAAAGTCAGGCAGTAAAAAGGAACGACATTATGTTGCATATTATGAGTCATAGCGAGTCATTTCCAGAACACGATTTTCAAAAGACAGATGATTGGGGAATCAATTATTGCAAATTATCACATTGGCTAAAGGAATGAAAGTATAATGGGCACCTAAAATGGAGGCCATTTCATGTCCGGGAGACAGGTTGCCTAAAGAGCATTTGGGGCATTAATAGCAATTTCCATGCCATCAGAAAAAGGACTAGAAATGGGCTTTGGCAGCCTCTTATTTTCCCAGCCTGTTATTTTAGATAGAGGCAGTCTGTAATCAAAAAAAGAAAGAGCAGAGCGAGGAGAGAAAAAAAACTTTTCAAATCTTCAGCTTTGGTGACACCCCATGTCTATTTCAAAGGCGTAATTACAGCGCATGGGCGAGAGGAAAGCTCCCCCACATAAACGCTTTATGTCTCAGGCCGTCATTATTCACAACCGGAAAAAAGGAGAATAACTTATCTGGGTGGAGAAGGAAAAAATTCATGTTATTTAAGACAGTGAATTCTGTCTTAAATAAGATTGAGACACTTTCTCTGGCTACATTATCACAGCGTTACGATGCAAATGTTCAGGATGCTGCTTTTTGGTCTTTTTAATTCATGGTGTTCATGTATAAAATAGTTGATTTAATTATTGATACGAACATGAAATCAATGAAGTTGACATTTACAATCTGTATTCGAAATGACTGCATCAATTTGTTTACCGTAATACGGGACAACATTTTAAAGGGGTTGTGAAGTGAGAAATGAAATTTTCCTTGATCTTTTGTAATAAACGAGGTCATTGTACTATAAAAATATCCTGTGAGTTTGCCATAGATGGCACAGAAGCGCTGGGTCACTTCCACAGGACACACTCGGCTTTGCTTCAAGCCAGCTATTTAGAGAGACCGTGTTAGTGTGTTTGTCTTTTTTCCCTTTTTTCCCCCTCCTCACACTTTGCTGGCTCCCTGTCAGTGCTGTTAAGGTGGCAGATGTGTGATATGACCAATGCACTTGGATTGCTGTCCCAAATCTCTACTCAGCCCTCCCTTGAGACTGTCTGATCAATTTCCTCTGCTGGCGACACGGCTTGTCGCTGTGGATTTTACATGCTGGCCTCTGCCGCTTGTGTTCTCGTTCTCTCTCTCTCCCTCTCTCTTAAACACTCCTCCCCCAGTACAAAACTGATGGTTGGAGCTGCTCGTCTCCTCTGGTTAACACAATTCTTTTAATGTGCGCTCAGAGCTGTGGTGGAGGACACAATCGAAAGCTTTCAATGAGTTTGATGGTCAGAAAAGCACCTGCATCTGGGCTTCTTTGATGTTGTGATGTTTATGTGGCTGAAGGAGTCATGGTAACGCTGACACTGATTATGTATGATTTACGGTCGCCTTGGTGTGCATATTTGCCACTGGCACCACTTATCAATATGGCAACAGACAAGCTAGAGCAGCTAGAGGTAAGCAGTGTTACCAAAATTGTATAATCAAATATTACAATAATGAATGTGAGAGTGTCTATATACTAGATAGGAATATATTTTAGTCTTGTCAATTGATTGAAAAAAAAAAAAAACGAATAATTTTTCTGTAATTAATTGCGATTAATCGCACCTAACATTCAAATTTTCTATATATTTTTATATTGTAATAATTTCACATTTAATCTCCAAATTGCATATTTTTATAAAAGAAGGCCAGTATCACTGATGTGTGTATGAAATTGAAAACAAAATTCTCAATTTTAGCCATCAATTATAGGCATTCAGCATTACAGCATTATTAAAAGCTATCACTTTTTACATTTATTAGGCTTTAAAAAAAATAACTTAATTTTAGTGAACTTAAAACAATCTTCACATAAAGCCATTATATTTCCATGTGTCCTGACCTGTTTTCATCGTTTTTGACCCATGTAAGCTTGTAAATTGTGCTTTAAGATTTTTAGGTAGGTCTAACAGGTAGGATATATGCAGAAAATGTCAAACACTCCAGAGTCTTCTCTGCATAAATGATCAATTAAATATAAATTAATCCTTATTAAAGCTACAAAAGTTCATTCAAGACCAGTGAGTGATTTCTCTTTTTCTTTTGTTCTTTGATTATCCTTAATGACAAACTGCAGTGGGTTTATTAGGCTGCGGTCACTTTAAGACCTGCCGCACATGACGTGGATCTGACATGCAGCCCATTTTCTCACAACTCTTTACGTTCATTCAACTCATTTAAGACTGTGCTTATGGTGAACATGAATGACTTTCGAGTGATTCATTAAAAAAGTGTGCATTAAATATTCTAAACACAGAAGCTCACACGTGCGTGCGATGCGCTAGAACAGACCTCATTGGTTCTCGCACATGGGTTTTCACGCGTCACCCTCGCACGCACATTTGAGCATCTTTTCCTTTTTATGGCGGTTGGCAAATCCACTTGAAGGTGCATACCGCCACCTACTGTATGACACCTGGGTGACAGCTGACGTAAAATAAAGGATCGAGCTTAGGATAGCCGATACCGATCAGTTAAAAAAATTCTTAATCAGACCTGATAACGATACTTGAGATCGGCTCGGGACATCCCTAATAATGTTATTAATTAATCGTATTATTAGACAAAATATAATATATACATGTTAATAATAAGAAATGTTTCTTGAACAGCATATTAGAATGATTTCTGAAGGACCATGTGACACTGAAGACTGGAGTAATGATGTTGAAAATTCAACTTTGCCATCACAGGAATAAATGACATACAATAAAATATATTTAAAACAGGAAACAGTTATTTTAAAATGTAATAATGTTTCATAATATTACTGTATTTTTGATCAAATAAAAGTAGCCTCGAGTGAGCATAAGAGACTCATTAAAAAACTTTTTTTTTTAAATAATACATTTTACCATCCCCACATTTTTTTATATCACTGGTACTGGTCTTGAGAATCAGGTACAAGAGCAAAAGAAAAGAAGATCAAATTGAAGAGGCTCAGTATGGACTTACATTGATGCCCTGTGGACTGTATATCTGACTGGCAGCGAGGCTTTCACTGTATCCGCCTGTCTGACTGATAACATGGCGAAGAGTATCCACCTGCAGACAGAAGAACACAACACAAGCAAAAGACAGGGTCAGACAATACCTATACAAAACAAAGACGTTTGTGCTGAGAAAAGGTCACCCTGATACAAAAAGGATATTGGCAACCGAAAAGGTCATCAAATGTTGAATGAAATGTTTGTGCTGCAGATATCAAACAAAGGACACAATTTGTTCCAGAACTGATGAGAAAATAAACCTATGTTTACAAAGTAATTGACAAATAATGTGATTTTAGAGAATTCAATTTGATGAAAAATTCAAACCACAAATCTATAAATTATAATGAATATATTTAAAAATAGGGGTGCTGATGTAGGCATTCATTTAATTAGTTATGGAAATAATGCATTTAACGCACCCACCCAGCCCCAGACATAGGTTAACATTTCATTCAGGATTGGTGACATCATTGTGTGCCCCTGAATGCCCCTGTATGAGTTTTTGTCTTATAGTTATATCATATGAAATAGTTAAGCAATATCACACAAGTAAGAATGCAATATCACACGAGTACTGTTTTTGTCTCAAATAGCATGAGTGCAAATGTGAAATTGATTGTATACAACAGTTCAATAAATAAGAAGATAATATTGTGTTATATGTTTATGTTAGACACAATATTGTCTGTTTTGTTTTTGTTTATCTCATATTCGCAAAAGAAAAAATCCTGTAAAGCCACAGCTAGCCTAAACATTTATGCGCAATATAAACGTTACACATAAACGTTTTTGTAATAAACATTTATTACCTGTAAATTCTATGTTGAATCAAATCAAATATTTCTTTCTTAAGCTACTTTTTGTAATGTTTGATTTCAAGTTTTCTCATTTAACACAATAATCACTTTAAATGGTCTTTTAGGGGTAATTTCTCAGCCAAATTAAATATGCTATTTGAGACATTAATTACTTAGATACAAAATTTTAATAGCTTGACAGCCCTAATTAAATATATATATATTATTATATTATAATTATACATTTTATATTTTGATCAATTCTATCAAAACACACTAAATAACCTCATGTAAAATCTCTCTCATGTAATTCTTGCAGCACATGCACTCATTTCAGAAGATTTCCTCTGGGATTCCAGCACTGAATATTCATGAAGCACCTCGAGCCTTCGGAGAAGTTGCTTCGTTATGGGAGGAAAACATTACGAACGTCAAAAGGGGACAAACCGAAGCACCCCGTGTTTGGATGCTAGCGTGCCGGGCAAGGTCAGGAAGCCACGGTGGCGGACGTGACAGCATGACAGATACGCAATCCCGCTGACAAGAGCTGTATTGTTTCCAAGACTGCCTTTGATGGTCTATTCATTTGGAAGTTGACAATGGCCACGAAGCAGTGTACGACTGCTGGAGGCAAACTGTAACCCCAGTCCGTTCCCAAGGTCAGGAGGACCGTCATGTCAGCCACGACTGAGCAGAAATCTACACGCGTCGGACACTAAGATGAGCGGGCTGGAGCTGAGAGATGAACTTTGTTTTGACAAGGATATATAACAAGATGTTGACTATTTTATCAGTTATGACAGAGACGTGCCATTCGGTACTAACGAAGAAGGTTCCCTTGGCTAACACAAGAACAAATTATTCGATTTCAGGAACAGAATGTGCTTGCTTGCAAAAGGGGTTTGGTGAAAAGCAAAGCTTAATTAACCAAAGTACCCCACAAAAAGGCAGAAGCACTTTCCTAAGGTTCCTTTGTTAGAAATTCAATAAATATAACAAAAGAATTGGGAGTCCTAATGGTTCCAGGCCCACTGGGCAAACCGCAGCCGTGACGTGATTTTGTGAGCTGGGTAATAAGGACCACCATTACGACAGCACAATGTGTGATTGGGTGTAATTGAATGAAATTAGTTACGGTCATCTGCCCCTTCTCTCAGCACTACTCCCTACCTGTGACTGAACGTTGGCCCCCACTTGGGCCCCCTGGTATGAGTCCCCATTCAGAGACTGTACACTCATGAACAAGTCCCCGGAGTTCATATTAAAAGAGCCAGCGGAACCTAAGAAGAAGAGAGGCAGAGAGAGAGAAAGATAGGGATAGATAAAGACAAGAAACAGTCATGCAACAGTAAGACTGAAGTAAGAAGGGTTAGTAGTGCAGAGCTGTTAATTTAAGTGAGGTTTATATGATAAAAAAACACACAAGCTTTGTTCCAAATGGCAGATCCAAGCTCAGAATGAGTGGAGAGAAATTATGATTAATATAAATTTACAATTCATTCAGTATCTAAAAGTACCTAATATTTCTGTTAGCTTAGCAACATGCCATTTAACTCTGTTGGAATCAATTTAGGGCCGGGCAAAATGGCCAAAAATATTATCACAATATTCTTCAATTTTGAATAGCAGTATTTATCACAGTATTCATTTTAAACCATTGGGGAAGGAAATGCATTCCAAGTGTTTGTCAGACCTTGAGAATGAATGTAAATATAATTTATTTTGTTCATAAACTACACAGAGTAAGCTATAGCTATTCACTTAAAAACCTATTTAATTTATTCCAATGTTGTTTTCTGTATTCTGATTTTGTGCTTTATGCTACACGTTTATGTAAAAAAAAAAAAAAAAATCTAATGAAATGAATTCATGAAACCTTAATTTAATTAATATTTTAGAATGTAATCAAAATATTACAATTAATTAGTGCTGCACAAAAAAACTTGTATAATGAATGAAATAACACATGGATGAAAAAAATATCTTGGTTGTGTGATATTCCTTAAAAAAAAAGGAAAATTATATAATTATTATTATTACTTTGAGAAGTACATTTTAATGTACAATAATAATATATTACTGTCACAATTGTGTATTGTAAAATTGTACAATTGTTCAAGAACTTTTATTTTGGCAGATTGTCCTGATGACCTTTGAATTTCAGTGTGTTTTTGACAATATCTTTTCTCAAATTAAATATGAGAAAATGAGATGAAAACAGTTTGCACCTCATGTGCCTGAGTATGTGAAGTAGATGAAATTGTGCCACTCATTCACACAAACACACAGAATACGGAGTCTTTTTGGCAATACACACCTGATATTCTAGATGTTGGCTAAATATAGAAAATTACTCAATGGTTTATCATCAGTAATATTGTGGATTTATTTTATTTATTTATTTATATTGATAAATAACTATATGTATTTATCGCCCAGCCCTAAATCAATTGTCTAGTCCAGTCTCCAGTGCGCTTCAAATAAGCAATATATTTTTTTTAATGCTAGAGAACATCAGGTTCCTTTTTAATTGGGATGCTGTCTATATAGAAAGTGCTAGAAAGACAGCAAGGAAGCTCACTAGGTTTTGTAGCAGTCCTGCTGAACCTGCCTAAGGTTGTTTACTGTTCTCAGCCTGGTCATGCTGGTCTTTAGCTGGTTGGCCAATACCCAAAACCCTCTAAAACCATCAAAACATTATGATAATCGACATTTCACAGAAATGTTGCTAAAGTGATCGCACCTTTACCTTAGCACAAAAAAGTGTTTCAAGAACAACAATGGGTGAAGAAGGGATTATTAATACTACTACAGTGATATCTAAGATGGACAGTACAGTTACTGTACACGACCACAGCCCAGTCATTCAGGATGTGCTAATTGAGTCACACAAGGAATCAAAGAATGCTATTTGTCTTTTAATGGAGGAGACAACGCAAGATGCCCTAGATGTTTAAGAGAGAGCAGGGCTTAACTTAATTTCCGCTTTAAAAGCCGCAAGGCACTAATCAAATGTACATGGACCTCTAATCACTTCAAGGCTATATGACAAAAGGCTTGACCATCTTTTCATAATGACATCCTGGAGGTCAACCAGACAACAGTGACCAAGCCGACTGATACCTTAGGTGCACTCATTCCAAAATCCAGATAAATATAATTTAAGGCAAATAACCGTTGAGTCCAACTGGCGAAATTTAAAAAAAAGTAGAGAAATAGTAAGCAGAGATTAGTAGAAGATGAATTTTTGGTTTTGAAAAGCGAGAGTTTTGTATGAGCTGTGCTTCAGGTCAAGCTGCTGATGTAGATAAAGAAAAGGAGGATTTGGATCTCCTTCAGAGAGGCATTATGGTAACGCTACAGTATAGGAAGTGTATTGAAGGTAGGCAATTGTGGAATATTCAAAACATTACCAAGGTGAACTTCTTTTTTTTGCCAGTAGGTGACATTAAAGTTGGTATTTCTGCACCACATTCTAAAAACCTGTTGAACACCAATGAAAAACAAGCACATCTGTTGTTTGCGTGTGGATTTCCTGCAGTACTCACCAGCTGAATTTGGTGTGGAAGGCGAGTTGGCTTGGCTGCCGTGGGTGGAGACGTTGGTTGCGGTAGCGGCGGTTCTGGCAGCGTACATGTTGGCTTCTTCTTGGAATTTTCCAATATTTTTCTTGTATCTGATTCTCTTATTTCCAAACCAGTTAGATACCTGAGAAAACAATAACTAATGGTTAAATCAGAATTCAACTTTAATGTTAGTTGAGAGCTCTAAAGTTTCTTTGTACTACAAATGTCTAAGAATTCAATGTGTCACTGTATGAGGTGAAGGTTGGGGAGTCTCACCTGTGAGACTGTAATGGAGCATTTCTTTGCCAGCTCCTCCTTGGCCTCTTCGCTGGGGTACGGGTTGCTTAGGTGGGAGTAGAAGTATTCGTTCAGGATCTCTGTGGCCTGCTTATTGAAGTTTCTCCTTTTTCGTCTTATGGGAAATGACAGAACAGAAAGAAAGAGAGAGAGAGAAAGCGAGAAGGAGAAAGAGAGAATGAGAAAGGGAAAGAGCAAAGCCAGCATGATTCAAAGCTAGTGTTTATAAAGTCCTTCACATTTGAACCTGCTATGTGAGATACTCATAAAAATTGTTAGATACTCATCACAAACATACGTATACACTCATACAGACCTGGCGTCGAGGAAGCGGGAGCGCAGGATCATGACCGCCTCGCAGGTGCTCTGCTTGAGTTGCATCTGGATGGAGCTGAACTTGCGATGGATGATGTTCACCATGCGCTCGATCTCTTTGGGGGAGATGGGCCGAGTGCGAGACTGCTCCCTCAGCAGGTTCATCACATGGGTGGTGAACTCATTACACGCCTGAACATGCACAGAAGGGCGGCACAAGGATCAGTCTCTGTGCATGTAGCATAACTACAGGAGCTGTGCTCCTGGACAAATATCCTATCCTTAGAAGAGTATGTGTCTTTTTTTTCTTTTCTTTTTTTTGGGGTGTGCTAAGGCCTGCAGCATTTTGTTTTTGAAACATTTGAATTTACATAGGTCAGATCTAGGAGACTTTGTTTTACTCCAGACTCTGTTCTCTCACCTGCTCATACTTCTCCAATTCTGTGTGGTAGATCTGACGGATCTGGGTCAGCTTGGCCCGGTAGTCTGAGTGTTCGGCCGAGTTATCGGACCCGGCACCACCTGTTGCAGCAGCGGCGGCGGCAGCGGCAGCCGACCCGCCCCCTTTCTCGGGACCGGACACGCCCTCGGCTAGCAGCATGTTGTCCAATCGCATGAGTTGAGCATCTGGTGGCTCCTCCTCCTGAGCTCCGCGGATACTGAGTACTGTCAAGAACGAGAGAGAGGATAAAAACTTGAGTCATTTTTGTAGGCTCAACTGCTAAAAATAGCCTTAAGTCGTCATCAAAGAAATCCTGAAAGCCTCTTACTGGAAAATCTTCTGATATATTATATGGTTTATGACCATGTAGAGGTCATTTCTGATTAACTTAGTTAAGCTAAGATTTGCAATTTCCCAATACAACACAAGCAGATCTTAATGTTATTGATCTGCCAGCATTGACACCATTGAATGAGAATTGAACTGACCTGGACGATGACATATTATTAATGTTATTGATCTGCCAGCATTGACACGATTGTATGAGAATTGAACTGACCTGGACGATGACATCACTGTTTTTTCCAGAGCTGCTGTTTAGATAAATGTACTAAATTAAGTTCTAAAATAGCTTATCATGTCATGTAAAACTGTGCAAATTATACTTTGTTCTCATATTGTTAATGCTAACAACGTCAGCATTGCGTGACTACATGTAATGTCCTTCCGATATGTATCCTTGTTTTCGCATGTGTCCGGTTGCAGTCTCTTTTTTTCTGTAGCCACTCCGAAGTCCGAACGAAGTCTTTTGCATTTTACAGCGGGTGAATCTCTAGTTGTCATTATCACTGGTGATTGTCGTTTGAACCTTTCTGGATCCGCCATCCAATTGACAAGTTTAATTTTATCAAGTGCTGTGAGAAAAGGCTATAAAATTCCACCTCCAACATCCTCACACGCAACATAGCCGACTAGCCGAGACTCCTTCTTTATGTGTACAGATGTGACGTAATGACGCAAAGACATGCTCGAACCTCCCGCGGAAATCCACCAGTACCACTGGAATTAAAAACATTATTACAAGCTTACCGCTTTGAATCGAGCAAAGGCAAGCAGACAGTTTTGAACACTGGCTGGTTATGTATTTTCTCAAATATGTACTGTATTTTGGATATTTTTAACCCCAAAAAAGCTACGGACTGCAGCTTTAATAACTAATGATTTTTACAATGGTAATGAATCAACGCTGAACTTACTGAAGCTGGACAATGACACTACTTTCTTTTAGAGCTGCTGTACAGCCAAAACAAACTTTGTTGCTGAATTTTCCTGTTATCACAGTAAAGCTAGTTTGAAACAATCTGTATTGTAAAAAGCGCTATATAAATAAAGGTGACTTGACCTGACTCAAAAATGAGAAGCACATAAATATGTAATGTATACAGTTTTTCACAATTGCTAAGACACATTTCTTGAAACCTTCAGCTTCACCCATTTTAAACACAAAACCAAAACTTCAAACAACATTCACAAAACTCTGGCAAAACCAAACAATCGCCTCAAAACCATTTCACCTGCACTCAAAATCAAACAATGCTTTCAGATCATATACACACCAGTCAATATATTAACACTACAGGTCATTCATTAGACACTACATGAAACATAAAGAACACAGCATCCAGAGCATGAGGTTCAAGAAACTAAGTATACAGAACCATATACAGTTAACAAAATCTGCAATTACGTAAAAAAGTATAGAAATTCCAACTAAGGTGAATAAATAGTATACTGTATGTACTGCAAGTATAGCATTGTATTGAATATTGTAAATTATTGAATGTCTGTATATTAAGCACTTGCATACTGTGAAAATACAGTAGTTGAAATGCAAATGGCCAAATTAAAGGTCAAAGAAAACTTTTAATGAAAAGCATGTTACAGTACACTCCATGTACAATGTTGTGCAACTGCAAAATCAATGTTAATGAGAGATTCATTGTGGCACAGCATTATGTCTTCATGTTCGGTCCAGCCTGAGGACCTGTCCACATTAAACCTTGTTTAAGTTTTACGGAAATAATGATTTATTCGACAAATGTGTCCAGGCCTTGGTTCAGAGAATGGGGTTTAGTGTCTTAGCAATTGTGAAAAACTTTAATATGAGTGATCTCCATAAAGGTCAAGTTAAAGTAAATGTCTGCAATAAAATCAACATAATAACATCTCATTGTCTCCTTATGAGCTTTCATGGAGCTTGAGAAATTATATATGGCCTTCATTTTAATTGCTCTCTTCTTTGTGATAAAAAAATGTGGAACTATACACTGATCTTGGCAGGGCATGAGATAATAAAACCATCATTTCATTGATTTGCACTATAATTTAGAACAAATTATTATATCTTGATCTTGTGATATTAACCCAGTGAGGAGTAAAAGCATTAAATTATTATTATTAAAAGCATTATACTAAATTATTACTAAGATTATTACCCACCACACCGCTGCGTTTTTTCTTTATTTTCATATAACTGTCAAGTTCTCTGGAAATCTTTCTTTTTTCCAACTTAAGTCAATATACAATGAATCTCTACTCTTTGAATCTCTCTGATTTTAGTGATGCACATGTACGATATCACTGTTTATATTGGCGGTGTTACAAGGTACTCAGTGCATGAGTGAACATCTACATTACTACAACGTTTAACTCCAGTGTGGGTCCAATTATTCCAAAGACCGTAATCACCTGATTTAAATGTAAAATATGGTCAAAATTATTTGGTAAAATATGTTAAACAGCTAGGAGTAAGACAGTTATTGGTCGCAGAAAGTATTATCAAATTAGCAAGAAACAAACATGCAAAGAGTGGAGGACGTTTAAGATTCTGTGTGGGTCTGGTTATTACTAAACTAAGAAAAGAAGATTTTATAAGGACTCTCAGAGGAGTTTTTGCAGTGTTTGTGCGCTGATATTAGACCATGATATACTGTTGTATCTTTGTGTGCCACTAGATGTCTCTCCTTCTGTTCTGTTCAGGGACGGCAGACCGACAGCAGACAGAAGCTGCACCAGCCATTGATTCAACAAAGAAAACCTGATACAGCACACAAATCCTGATTTACAAACAATCTCACAAACAACCATTCACACATTTCGCAAGAAGAACAGCTTGACGATAAAGATCCACAGCGGTAAACAATGTTAAATGTAAATAAAACCAATTCTCCTTATATAAAGCAACAGTTCTGTCTTGGTTACAGTAACAGTGGACGTCAAGTGGTGACCAAACACAGTATCAACATTGGTTATTTTAAGCAATTGCTTATTTGATCTTTCTTAAAATTAAATTTATACATATCTACACTACTGTTCAAAAGTTAGAGCTCAAATAGAGGTTTCTTTTAGGAAACAAAAAAAAAAATATATAATTCTATTCTGAAAGGGTGCATTAACTTGATAAAAAAAATGTCACAAAGGATTTCAATTTGCTGTTCTTTTGAACTTTCTATTCATCAAAGAATCCTGAAAAAAGTATACCAGTTTCTACAAACAATGTAGAAACAATATTTTTTAAAGTTATTTTAAATTGTATAAATATTTCACAATATTACACTTTTTACTGAAGATTTTGGCCAATACCGTTAACCGATGATGCTTTATTTTGGATAGCTGATAATCAATATATTGGCCGATAAATCAAAATCCAAATTTGTATATAATTTTTAAGAGCCTGATTACAAAAAGAAAAGTCTCACCATTAAAAGCCATGTCCCAAGCACACAATTATAATGTTCTCGTTACAATTTTATGTAGCCTATATGATAGCACATGTTACACTAAACTATATTTCATATTTCAAGCAATTCAAAACCATCATGGCGAACAGTGCGCATCTAAAGTGTTTCAGCTGAAGGAAATAATCCATTATTTCTTTAATATATCGGCCACATTTTCTTATCAGGCCGATAACGATAACATTAAAAATGAACATACAGTATATCGTCCGATACTGATATAGTGGCCGATGTATCGTGCATCCCTAGTTTTTACTGTATTTTTGATCAAATACATACAACCTTTGAACAAAAAATAAATAACCTAGTGACCAAAAAAGAGATTGTGTGTAAATACATATAACATTCAAAACAAAAAAATATAGGAAGCATTTCCCCTCCTTTTTAAAAGTATACACTATTCCAACTATATTGAATTGTATGATTTGTTTTTTT
Source organism: Tiaroga cobitis (assembly GCA_030578255.1). Classification (NCBI taxonomy): domain Eukaryota; kingdom Metazoa; phylum Chordata; class Actinopteri; order Cypriniformes; family Leuciscidae; genus Tiaroga; species Tiaroga cobitis. The sequence continues at coordinate 26,063,201 of CM060592.1, forward strand.
ATTTGCATTTAGCATTGTTTTTCTATGTATTCACGAGTTCACACTTACATGCAGTGCTGGTCAGAATTATTTGCCCTCTTGGTAAATATGATCAAAGATGGCTGTAAAAAATAAATCTGCATTGTTAATCCTTTTTTAATATTATATTAAATAAATGTAGACATTGATTTAATAATGTGATCCCCCCCCACCCCCCCCCCCCACCCACTTTCAATTCTTTTACTTCAATAAAAGGTTCGATTTTTGTTTTGTTTTTGTAAATAAAATATCAAAAGGATAAACAATGTAGATTTATTTTTTACAGCCATCTTTGATCATATTTACCAAGGGGGCAAATAATTCTGACCAGCACTGCATATTCAGATATAGTATAAAATATGGGTATTTGGCGTGCTCTCCGAGGAAAGTGCTCCATGTTTGGAATTTGGCCCGAACCCAGAGCAAACTTGCAAAAACAACTAATGTCTGTTGCTGTTGCAATGTGCTGCAGTAGAGCCAATGCTAACGGTCCTGTGACATCATTCTGAAGATGACAGCGGAGGGCTATCGGTTTCCACAACCCGAACCCAATCAGCCCAGCCTCTTCCAATCAGCTCACTCCCACTGCAAATGTCAGGGGCCGTCAGAGGTCAAGAGGTCAGGGCACGGGTTGAGCGAGGTCAGGTTTCTCCAGAGAACGCTGGCAGTACAGCAAACATCCTGCTTCTTTAGCGTGTCCTTCAGCGACACTTGTACAGCGTGTGTTTCTTTAAGTGATTATTTTTCTTGAACTCTTCGCTTCAACTCTTCAGCCTGTTTTCAAGCGATCTTGCTCTGCTTTTCAAATAACCATGTCTGTCCAATTTCAGGCTCGTCTCAACTGTCTGCCCACCCAACTATTTCACAGCGAATAAAAAAAAAAACACAAGTGTATATCAATAGCTCAAAACCAGAGAGAAAGAGCAAGTCTTTTATGCCTTTATAATAGAAAGAGACAGCAACAGTGGAACGTGACTGGTGTACGGCATCGACTAAAGAAACCCAGGCCCAGAAGTGTGCAACGTTCATCTGGAGAGGAAATCTAATGAGGCAAATAATGATTTATTCATTCCAACCATATCCTCCAGTGCACAATTAAATGCATGAAATATATTAAATAAATACAATGAATGCGGGTAATCATACAATTCACTTTGCTGTTGCTTAATTACCCCAAACCAATGCAATGGTGAATGCACTTTATTTATTTTGATTCAGTAATGGCATGGCAATCGATTAGGCTGTAATGCTGCCGGCCCTGCGTGTGTGTGTGTGTGTGTGTGTGTGGTCCTCCGTGCCCAATGCGCTGCTGATGTGAACTGAGCTGAACTCAACCACCCGCAGACAAACATTAGCAGTTTTCTGAGGAGCAGATCATTCTCTCTTTCTTTCTCTCTCTGTAGGGGAAGATGGAGTAAGACGACCCCCTTAAGAACTACAGCTACAAACACACTGACGTTCTGCTGTCTCGAGTGTTGGTATCCGCTATTCTGACCAAATAAATATTACAGCGACAAAAGACTTGTTATGTTCAGAAATTATAACTACGGCACAGTCGACGGAGGCGTCGTGTTTTGCTTATACTTTGAAAGGCTGCTTCACAGAGCGCTCTCTTGCAGTGTTGCCATGTCCACTCATTATAAGCGTTTTGGGGCTTGTTGTTTAAAGCTACACTGTGTGATTTTTACCCCCATCTAGCGGTGAAAAGGTATATGACCATCCAGTGATTATTAGTTTTTGTTCCTCTCAATTCCGATTTCGTTTTACCTCCTACGGTGGCCAATGTAGTCCAAGATTAACATGGCTTCCAGTTCGACCTTGTCCATGAGTGTTCCTTCAAGTGATGAGGTTATTTTAGAAAACTATCATAATTTGCAGTAATTTAATTAGTCAGGTAACATATAGGTTATGACATCTATGTAAAATGAATAATAGTTTTATGTTTTCGTAATTTTTTTTACCATTTCATTGCTAACATCAGTTATCAGGTTCCCATACGAATGCAAGCTAATCTTAAAAAAGTAACTTTTATTTTTAACTTTTAACTCTTTTTCGCTTCCTTGGCGACTCTGATACGTATCCTCGAGAATAAGAGGGATCCTCCATCAGCAACAGACTTTCAAATAGGCTTTCAGGTTTTTATATATCAGTCTCAAGCAATCCCCCTCTTCACATTCAACACGGTGCTATCGAGTGTTAAAACGCGAAAGGCGAAGCTTGAATTAACGGGTATGTCCCTCTTTGGCTAATGTACTTTCAAGATGGAGGGGCAACATGGCGACCGACATTAGAACCCCTTACCCGTATGTATTTTCAATGGCCTATTATACACTCACGAGAATACTTTATTACTTGAACGAAGTAAATATACATTAATGAGCACATATTTTTTTGAAAGAACTAAGTGTTTTAGCTAAGAATAAACTAAAAAAGTTACACAGTGTAGCTTTAACTCTTTTTTTTTAAGTTGCCATCCACCGCCAGCATTTTTGATAATTTTCACAAAATGTTCATTTCCCCCAGAAAAATGTGTTGTATGACTATCTGAATATGCAATAGCCCTATATCAAAAGAAAGAACAGACACTCTGCTTAAAAAAACAAAAACAATGACAAAATCCCCCCCCCGCTTAATGCATTCTTTTTTATCTACACTTGAATGTGGGTAAGTTTCATAAAAAAAGCAACATTTAAAAAAAATCATGTTTTTGTCAAAGACTACGTCGGGATCGGATTCAGAGCGATGATCAAAACATAGATGGAGTAAATCAAGTCCATCAACACCCCCAAAGCTTCACAGTCCTATAGCTCGTCCTGGGTCAACATTACATTCGGTAACTTTAGGCAGTTTTGATTTATTATGCTGTTTAATGTTGATGATCGCATTATTTTAGATGTGCATCTACTTCACCTGTGTTTTGATCAAGAGATTCAGTCTTTCAGAAGTTGAGTAATAGCGCCCCCTACCATATAACAGTGAACACACAGAAAGCCGGAAATTTCTGTCAATGTTGAGTTAAGCTTGGCTCATAAAGCTATCGAGTTTACAGAGTTATTAAAGGTCCCCTGACATGGGGTTATTTTATTATTTTATAATGTTTCCTGGGTTGCCCTTATAATGTTAGTATGTTTTTTAGATCAAGAATAGTCATAATTTAGAAATAAAAGGCAATTTTCCTAGCCTGATTTTAGCCTCTGATTTGAACATTCTGTTTGAAGGGGCGTGTCTGCTGTGGGATTCAGTGTAGCCAGCCACTGCTGTGATTGGCTGACATGCTTGCATATGAAATAGCTATGTTTTACTATTTTTACTATTACCGCTATCGAGATTAACGAATCGTGAGAAGTTTTTAAAGTGATTGCCGTGATGAGCATTAAGCAAGCAGATGACAGGCTGTTGATGGCGAGAATGAAGATCTTTTCATTGCAACTCAGTTTCTGCTCTCTCTAATGCTTTCACCAATGCAAACACGATGATGTAAATACCTAATACAGTAAGAGCTTCGTTGTGCAGTGTAACGTGCGTCCTTGATTTCATAACGAGTTGTCCAGATAAACTCGCGCTGTGTGGAAAGATTGTTCTTTTATCGCTTTCTGTATAATTTGTTCAGAATTTAAATAAGATTATTTTCATCCTACTAAAAGAAACGATGTGACGTTGATATTTTAGTCACTGGCTTGACTTACAAATGCATAAACAGTATTGAACGATTTTGAGAGAAAGATTAACTTACCTGTCTGAACTTGAACAATTAGGCTACACATCAGAAATTGTTGCTTGGTAGCTCGATCGATTTATTTTCAGACGTTCATCGAGTTGAGAGGTTCATCGACTTCAGAGGCTCGGATGAAGGAACTAAAAAATACTTTTGTGTTCATTTGTACATCCGAACACTGATCAACTGCCATGCTTCGCTCGTTTGCAAGCCATGATATCTCTCGAGGAAAAACTCAAATCTCAAAGCTATTTCTCTAGGAAAAACTAAAATCGCGCCGGCGCGTTCGTACTTCCTGTTCCTAGCTCGTTTTCTCATGGGCGAGCCAAATTCTCTGGGCGGGCAAAGCAGAGAAGGGGGAGGTAACCTTTCTCCTATATGACGTCATATAGGGGAGATTCAAGATCAGCCCGTCTGAGATCTCATTTTCTCACAGGCAGAGAAAGATAGCCAAAACTCGGTTTACACCGACTGAAATTTCTAGACACGAGGGGACCAAATACAGGCTAGGGTAACTAATATTTAAAAAAAAACAGAAAGTGAAATTTCATGTCAGGGGACCTTTAAAGGTGCTCTAAGCGATGTCAGACGTTTTTTGTAGGCCAAAACATTTTTTGTCACAATACATGGTGACCTTCTGCCATATTTCATATTTATGAGGCTCCAAATGTGAATCAATCAATCAAGCAAGCAAGCAATCGATCAAAGTATTACAACTATATAAATCTACATGCCTGTCCCCAACAAAAAATATAAATATAAAAATTCACCAGTGACAAAAAGATATTAATCCTCAAAAAACAACAAAAATGTGAATTTTCTGATGACATACCAAATAAGAGCTTAACAATTTAATTAACGTGTTCAGATGAAATTTACTGACATGTTGAGAAGAAAATGAAAGGTGGGAGGGGCATCCCATCTTACCCTATCTTGCTCTTTCTTGTTTTCTCTCTTTCTTTTTCACATGCGTTATTTAGCATCATGAACTTCAGCAGTTTTTAGAAGTCTCTAATGGACGATATCACTTTTGGAGACTTTTCACCCTCCAAGCAGTCGTAGAACCCACACAACACCTGATAGCAAGACCTAAATTCACTCTCCTCCTTTCTACAACAAGGCCAAGCGGGCCTGGTATTCCCTGTGATAATCCTGACAAAACTCACATCTTCCTCATGTTTGTGAAATTGTAATCTTTTTAAAATGTATGCTTGATCACAAGGTTGAACAGTCTTGTAATCCTCCTTTGGAGCAATAAAAAGTGTTTCGTTTAGGCGAAACGAGGCGTTTACGCAGTCAGGGGCTTCGAGCTAGGTTTAGTCAGGGGGTTTATCTTTTCAATGTCTAAACCAAGGCTGGTATCAACTTCAGGGAATTAAGTTGGGAGTCAAAGAGTGGAATGGATTACTGTTGAGACAGGAGGATTTGGCCTGATTTTGTATCAGAAAGAGAGACATATGGCACACAGCAGACTCGTGGCTCTTCAGTTCTCTGTAAAACCTCCTTGGAGAAGAACGTCGGAACAATTTTGCTGAAAATGTTCAGCGTTGCTAAAAGTTGTATTGCCATAAAAAAAAGCAATAATTATGCTGATTTAATGCTAAGGAAACATTTCTTATTACTATCATTGTTGGAAACAGTTGTGCTGCTTAATAATTTGGTGGAAAACCCTATTTTTTCAGGATTCTTTGATGTAAGAACAGAATATATTTTAAATAGAAATCTTTTACTGTCACTTTTGATCAATTTAACTCATCTTAATTTCTTCTATATAATATTGAACTGTAGAGTGTAAATGTATTATTTTACCTAGCAAATTCATTGACTTTGTTCTACTAGAAGATATAACCCCACGCATAGTCAGTGGGGCAAAGTTTATTTGTTACTGAGCAAGATTACAGCGATGTGTCTAGCCTGACTATGTAAAGCCAGAGATGAAGCAATCGTCCCTCTCTGGCATGTTTTAATTGAACGGTGACAGGAGACAATTCCCACCTCTCTCTGTACTCATCTATAATTAATCTGTGGATGGAGGAGGCCCTATCAATGACATTACATTGTGTTAATTGCACCGGAACGAATGTACACACACACAAGATACATAATATACTGATGACAGGGGAACATTCTGATGCATTGAATCTACTGTCTTGTTGTGAAAGCCTCTTACAAACCACTTCATTTTGTCATTTGGTGTTTACATGAACGCAACCACGATCCCATAAAAAACTAGACAGAGACACACAAAGCCAGCCAGTCAAAACAAAAAAAGAAAGGAAAAACTAAAAAATGCAAACAAGCCGCCCCGGCGCTGCTGTGTTTTCGTACTGCCCAGCCCCCTCCCTGGCCTCAACTCCCTGTGAGCGTCTTAAATGAAAGCATGTTTAATTAATGATGTTGAAGTATTCTGTCACAATTAGGAAGATGTATGGTCAAACAAGGCGCTTGTGATGGCCCTGACAAGGATGATGAAAGTTTGCCTTCCTGGACTGGCACTGGCAGCCAGCGCTGGGCCCTGGAGCCTCTCCAGATGCAGTCAATACGGTAACGTGAGACCTGAGATCTCCAAGAAACTCATGCAGTCAGCCAACAAGCATCTAATGCACCTCACTACACCACACTGTACTGGTGCTTCACACACGCCTTGGTTAGAATATACCGTAAACATTATAAAGTTAAACCTTCTAACATATCTTTGAGTTTCATGTATTCGAACAATTTAATATCAATAGGCAAGTGTTATGACATATCCTTACAACAACAAAAAAAAGACCACTGTAACCCTAATTTTTGCCTAAATACTTTATTTACTAACAGGGATGTTTATATGCTGTATATATGTATGTATTATATAATGTATTAATGTATAATGTTTTTTGTTTTTTTTTTAATAATGGTGTACTAAAAAAAATGTAGTTTACTTGGCTGGCAAATCGGCATAACAAGACTGATAATTTTACAAAAACTAATATTGTTTGATATCAAAATGCACACTGATAAAGTTTGCATCCACATCTATTGTTGTTAATTTTTTTGTGGTGGGGCCAGTAAAATTTTTGGCAAGGCAAGTAAAAACCCTTACCATTAACCAATGTACAATAGCTGTTGTAAACTGGTCACAACGGTTAAAATATATATAGGCTTATGGCTGCTCGGTAATGGAAAAAATCATGATTACGATTATTTTTGGTCATTATTAAAATCCCGAGGATTTAACATGTTTATTGTAGTAGTAGTAGTAGTAGTACTTTATTGTTCAGCCTTGGCTGAAAATTGGTGGGTGATATGATCAAAGTCTTATTTCATGATATGAGTCATTTAATACAAATTTAATTTTGTATTAATACAAAAAAAATTAACAGTAATTACAGGCTTCAGCAGGATCCAATATACTGTTACACACGCGTTTTCTTTCTCAGCTGTGTACATTAACTTAAGACATAACCCACTGTTTAGGGCTGGGTATCATAACAAAATGTTCGATACCGATACCGATACCTTGACTTCGATACCGGTTCCTGAACGATACTTTTTTCGATACCAATTTTATGTAGGCCTAACCAATTTTAACAATATAACATTACCTATTTTTTATTTACATTTTTTCAGTTTGTTGACTTTTTTACACTCATATTTTGAGTATGTAAAAAAGCACCAATGCTAATGTTGCTCCATGTTTCATAATCATTTAACAACATGTATTCTTTACTTCAATGATTGCATTGTTTAACAATGAAACTTAATGAAAATGAATTGAAATGCATTACACTGTCACCTCTGATAACAGATCACTCTAAATTGTAATTTAGACACATGCATTTTCTGTAAAGCTGCTTTGAAACGATATGTATTGTGAAAAATGCTATACAAATAAATGTGAATTAAATTAAATATAGGCTACTGGGGGGCGGGATATATGCCTCGCGCTCCGCACACATGAAGCTTGCCGTGAACGTCTTCCGCGCAAGTTGAAAAATTTTTACGCGAGCGGAAGATTCAAGCGTCTAACTAGACACGATAGACGCGTATTTCACGCTCTATTCGCGTTCGGTGTGAACACACCATTACTCTCAAGTGTATTCTGTGCGCTTCTAAGTGCCTTATTAGATTTACCGTGTTACCGGTCTTGGCAGCAATTATCTTGTTGAAAGTATTGCATCGCGTGCTTCTGGCATCGAGTCTGGCACATAGGTACACTTTGGATCATTTCCACATATTTTCTATCTATCTGGGTTGGGACGCTTACACACACACACACACACACACACACACACACACACACACACACACTACAGCCTCGCGTGCGACGAGCCACCTGGTGCATTCAAGTCCTCCTGGGGAAGTTCGTACGTACGAGGTGGGAAGTCGTATATACGACGGCAGTGCGTTCAAGTCACTTTCGTCGGAGCAAGATGGCGGAGTACTTTCTCTTAATTAATTACACAAAAATACAGTAAGGTTATTAAAATCTTGTTCTAGAAAATGAAGAACAAAGAAATGTGCATCGGATGTACTTTGTTTTTTTATGTTTTTAATTAATTTATGAAGCCACTGCCAACTTTATCGTTACATGTTGCACTGTTATATTATAATGCCATCATATTCTGTGCAGGCAATTCGCTTAACTGCGCTGTAAATAAGAAAAACTTGACAATATCACTGCATAATATTTAATTGTGGTATTCCGCCATGTTTCTCAGTGACACGCCCACAACTCGTAAAGATCGGGGCTTAGAGAAAATCCCGAACTCCCCACTGGTATTTACGACATTGTGGTGGCGTTCAAGTGAGTTCAACTCATAAATGCGATCTATACGAGATGACTTGAACGCACCATCTGGGCAGCCGCGTAAACTAGTGTTTTTCCGCCACAGCCAATCATGATGGATGCTTCTTGTTTCACTGACGTTGACGAGATTAACCACTTAGGTACCGAAAATTGGTACCGAAAAACAAGACATGCTTCGATACTCGGTAGTATCGAGGCAATTCGGTCGGGACCTAAAAACTACCGAACTCGGTACCCAGCCCTACCACTGTATTTACGTGAATACTCTCCAAACAGCCATTTTGACATTTTTGTGTGTATGCGTTTAGACGCGTATCCGAAGCCCATTTGCTTATCCACGTTCGTGTCCGACTTAGAGCTCGTAGACAGAAAGCGGCCTGAGGAACAGTCTCTCTTTTGCCGCTTAATGCGCTTTTAATAACACTGTTTAATATCAAACATGTACCGCAGTTAAGCGAGTTTTGACTTGAGGAACGAAAGCACACCGTGAAGGAAAGGAAGGTGGGCTGGACGGAGTGAGGCAGCGGCACAACAATCGTTTTACCTCGATTATCTTGTTTTCATAATCGTTGGAAGCCGAAATCAAAAACCAATTACGGTCTATATCAAGATACCAACATGTATTATACATTCAATAACTGTTGCTTTGGTATTTTGGTGGAAACTAAACCATGATAAAATAAACAAACAACCACTTTGTGAAGTGAACGCATTACCACCTCTGGTGTGTATTATTTCTCTAATAATTGTCAATTATTCCTTACTTAATGGTGTGCAAAGCATCAAAACGTTATACATCTCACGGGCCATCTGTTCAGATTTTCTCTATTTCTGACTTTCTCTTTCTTGTCTGTGTCATGGTGGGCCTGTCACCAACTCGTCTGTGAGACCAAAAGAGGGACAGCGACATGCTAATGTAACATTGCCGTCATTCATTACACAGCCTGAATAGAGTGAGAGAGACAGAAAGCGATAGAGAGAGAGAGAGACTATCAATGGTACAGGCAGCATAATAATTACATCCACAGTCATTCAGCACAGCTCTGTTCTTCACTCTTTGTTTGTGATGTAGGGATTCGGACTATGTTTTGCAAATCTATTTCATTCTGTGTTACTGTCACATGCTGAAAATCTCATCCCACAAAAATAAAATTGTTTCGCTGGTCGTGTATGCAACATTGACTTGCGTTTTGGTTTAGAGTTACAACAAAGAGTTATTCATTTAAGTCAACATTGACGTCTTATAGGTGGACTCTCCAAAATAATGACAGAAAGGCTCAAGGATTCGGAGGGTGACAGAATGAACACTGAAGATGCAGAGGAGGCGGGGCAAGAACTGAAATGGAATGGTAAAGTACGGTGTCAATTAAAAAAATGAACTGGAGTACATTGCCGTGATGACAGCTGGTGGGAGATGAGATGACAGGCGTTACATTACGCAGCTTTGGTGGCTCCCGTTGTTCCCTCTCTTGCCCCCCTTCCCCCTTCCCTGCGGAAGATGGTCAGCGAGACGGGTTAGGAGAAGAACAGAGAGCTGGGACACCACTGGCCCCCAAGCTACAGCTAATAACCGTGATTAGCATTAGCAAGCCTCCACCAGGCAGTCTGGTGCACACCACAAGACAATTTAGAGCTACGCACTTTTAAAGACCTTCATTAAAAGAATTTGTTATTCAAAACAGGCGACCCAAAGTGTCCTCGGGCTATCAAAGTCCAGTCTTTTAAGGTGCTTCATAAACGAACCTCGCTAGATCTAATCAGACTTCAGCTTGGTGCATTAAGCTAGCTGAGTTTTTATAGCCTTTGGGCTAAATTAGATATCTTTCGCTTGAGTATGTTGCCAGGACAGATCACAGAGACAAGAATACATGAGAATGGCTCATTTAGTTCACGTTGTTTGACATACAAACCATATATAACATCTGAACTTACTAAAAACACAAAGTTCACACAGCTTTTGGCTGTTTGTCAATAACCCTTCACTTTGACACGTTGTATTGGCTTCTAACAGACACATATTGAGTTTCCAGAGTTACTCTATAATGTCTGTCTCTTAAATAGCTGGAGATGGGAAATGATCCCTTTGAAAGACAGCGACAGTGATCAAAGTCAGAATTAATTATGCACGCTTGTCTCTCTCCCCCCTCCTCCTCTCCCAGTGAATTTTGCTAATCTAATCGAGCTGGAGCGGAATGGTTTCCTCTCTGTCATCCCGTGCATGCGTGTGGTGCCTGTTTACTAAAGGGAGAGGTGCGTATGACTTAATCTCTGCTCCTTGGGGAATCCACCAGCTCTCTGTATATTGCTTTCTTTATGAGGATTGCATGTTAGAGAGGAATTTCTCTGTAACAATCAACCACCAAGGAAATCAAGTCATCTTTCTCCTCGAATAAATACCTGCAGAGTTATACTTGAAGGCTGACACACACAAAGCAGTGAATATAGCTTTGAAGGGATTGTAATTTTCTCACAATACACCTTATTTTGTTCTAAAGTAGTATGACTTTCTTTCTTCTGTAGAACACAAAAGGATATGTTTTAAAGAATGTTCACGCTGCTCTTTTCCTTACAATGAAAGTGGATGAGGACCAAAGATGACAAAATAGCACCAAAAGCGACATGAAAGTAGTCCATGTGAAGTGTCCGTTCTTTTTTAAGTTTTCTAACAGCTTTATGAGAGGAACTGGGACTGCACGAGATTAGATAAAACGTATGCGTTCAGCGATATACCCTATATTGCGATAGGGAAAAATCTGTAATTTTTTTTTGAAAAGCTATGTATGTAAATAGTCAATCATGCTAGAAATATTGGGATGTTTTTGTAGGGGAGTACACTTGCATAGACAATAAAAATTATTTTAAAAGCTGAAAAATTACGTTTGACTTTTTTTGAGTGCAAACCACCCTTCTATGCCTGAAAGATTTGGGGGGAAAAATTCCAACCTTTTTTTAAGTAACCATAAAGTAAACAAGGTTTTACAAATCTTACACTTGAGTCTTCATAGGCCATATTCCCACTGTTTTTGACCCATTCAATATGAACAATAAAACACTAATAATGATTTTTATCATGATTATTATTAAATAAAAACTTAAACCAATTAAGAAATAATTTAATACTACTGCATTTATGTCTTATTTATATCTTACTGTATTTTCAAACATTGAACCATCGAGCTTTTATTGTAGTGGTTTTCCGGCAAATAAATGCAGGTAAATGAACACAGTGCCGCACTTTACTTGGAAACCCGCAGGGCATTTATTTATTTAATTAAATTGTGGCCTTTGATATTTGATAATTGTACTAAGCTATATTGTGATTTATTTTTATTTTCTAACTATTTTCATATTTTTATTGTGCAAACCTAAGAGGAACAGACCTTTATCCTGAAAATGTAACTTGAAAATCTTGCATGGCAGTCAAGGTGACCATTCATTTTCATCGTATGGAAAAGAGCATTGTACATAATTGTTCATAACATCTCCATTAGTTTTTTATGAATGAAAGAAAGTCTAAAGGTTTCTAAAAACATAAGTGAATAATGACAGATGTTTCATTTTGGGTTGAACTATTCTTTTATTTAAATCTAAACATTACCAAAAAAGCAACTTCAAGTGAGTGATTTGTCTTTAAAAATAACAACGTCGCAGGACAGTGCATGACTGTACTTCGATGTTCATCTGTGCAGGTGGGGTTAAGAGCAGAGGTGAACGTGTGAGAGCAGTAACCTCGCTCTGTTATGGCCCTAAAAAGGATCTCAATATGAGCGACAGCATGTAAAGGGAGCCCCCGCACACTCGCCGAGGTCCCCTCGGTGTGTATTTGCACGCGTGGCACATTTCATAAGGCTTCACTCTTTGACTGGTGATGAGTTTATGCGAAAGTAATTAACAGTAATTAATCCTTAATTACCATAATTAGCCAAGTCGCAGTAAATTAAACCACATCTGGAGGCAGATGAAAGGGGCTCGGCAACCGAAGCGGTCTGTTTTCTATTTTTATTTATTTATTTGACTTTTTTTTTGAGGACTAGGGGCGAAACCGAAGCCATGTGACAGCATTTGGTGGCGGCTACCTGTTTGATCAAGACTCCTGTGTTTTTTGCTCTCGATCCCATGAGAATGACTGAGTGAGTGAAGCTAAGGGGGATGGAGCATGATGGGAAGGGGGAGGAATGAGGGATTCATTTCAAACTACAATAACCTCTCATCTCTAGGGGAGCATCTCCCTTAAGCTACGACACAAGGACGTGCAACATATGGCCACTCGCAGACACACAGACAATTGCCTGTGGTGTCTGGCTTCTCTGGAACATGGATGTCTGCATCTCACATATGACACCGGGTTCTCAGAGATAACAGCCGTCCTCATCAGATAAATCCATCTCTGTGCGATCCCATTTCAATCATTTCAATCCCTCTATGGATATATGCCAATTTGAGAGTGTTTTTTCAAATACAGCCCTATTCACATAAGACTAGTTTTCCCTGAGGAGCTCAAATAAATTTATGTTTTTTTTTTACAGATGTACTTTGTGGTTTTAATCCAGCCCATATCAACATGGTTGTTGTTGTTGTTGTTTTTCTTTACACAGCTAAAAGTACAGAGTAATTTACACAATGGTTTTCAAATCAGACATCCTCTGAGAAATCTGATCTTGTCCAGTATGTGATTGTGGCGCATTATTTATTTTTTTAACAACAATTCTACTAATTTATTTTGACCTTTGTCGAATACTGTAACTAAAGCTAATATTCTTGTTGCAGAAATATGCAGAACAAAAAAACAGGCAATTATATTATAGAAAGGACCCCTGCAGACCCTCATGATGACTGTGTCAGGGTAAATAAGTATCTTAAAATATCAGATAATTTGACCTTTGTTTGACAAGACAAGGTTAGTAAAAGGCAAGGTTGTAAATGTCATCTGGTGCGACTCCCCCCAAAAATGTAATATTTGCAATATGAAATGAAGTACAAAAATACTCTTTTTTAATATCAAAAATATTTTTTAAGAAAATTAGAAAACTATATATATATATATATATATATATATATATATATACATTCAATTATTAATTGAAAAAAAAGACAAAAATAAAATAAAAATAAATAACAAAAATACATTTTTAAAAGTTGCAGTTGAATCACTATAATTGCTAAAACTGAAAAAAATTTATTAAATTAAAAGCTAAATAGGAATTTAGATGAAAAAAATTAAAAGGACTTTTCTTGAAAAAAGTATGAAGTTTTTCAAAACCATTAAAAACCAACAGGAATACAAAGAGAACATGTCTAATATTTTAGCCCAATCAGATTTGTCAATGTCCCATATACAAGTCTTGTTTATTTCAGTGGGTTTTGTGATGGATGTATCCAGAGCACATGACCTTCCTTAACGCTCACATACTCCCATCTTAATAAAAGCTGGAGATCCCAATCCTGTCAAATCAGTACACAGAATCATAGACATCCTACCTTAATAATTGTAACTCAAACATTGTTTAGAAAGCTAATCTCATCCCAATAGTGCTTAAGTGATGCACCAATAAACTAAACACTCAAACAGAGAAATGAAAGTGCTGTGGGCTGTGGATGCTTGGCATGTGTGTGTCACTCTCTAATCAGTTATTTACACAGAGTGTGAGCAGATTAAATTGGGATTAGGCTATTTGCCACACCCGCAGGCAGCCTATGCCTCCATGTGCCTTCCCAGCCGCCCACTAAACCACAAAGCTTTACACTGAGTCCATATCCAACAGCTCCAACTCTGGCACAACATCCGGCGGATAAGCACTCGTCTGCAAAACATATTCACAAACATGCCATGTGTCAACACTGCACCAACATTCATACCAATGTTCCACATCCAATCACAACTCCCCAAAATTCAGTGTTTCTGCTGTGTCTAGTGGGCACAATAAAAAAGCATAAACGAGTCCTTTTGACGTGCGAGCTAAATTCAGAGTCTTCTGATCGATAGATTTGAGAATAGTGTTGGGAACAATTTTAAAGAATCAAAAACATTACTGTTCAAAAGTTGGGGATCAGTAATATTTTTTAATGTTTTTAAAAGAAGTCTCTTGCTCACCGAGGCTGCATTTATTTGATCAAAAAACGGTAATATTGCTGCATTACTCCAGTCTTCAGTGTGGCATTATGCTTCAGAAATCATACTAATATGCTGATTTTGTGCTCAAGAAACATTTATTATTATTATTATTATTAATGATGAAAACAGTTGTGCTGCTTAATATTTTTGTGGAAACCATGATACATTCATTTTTTCGGGATTCTTTGACAAATAGAAAGCTCGAAAGAACAGCGTTTATTTGAATTACAAATCTTCTGTAACATTATCTTTACTGTCACTTTTAATCAACCATTTGCACTATTTGTTTTAAAATTATTTAGTATTGAAATTATCATTAGTCATTAAATTCATCTTCTTTATTATTATTTTAATTTGTTACATTTACATTTATTTAGCGCTTTTCTGGGTACTCAAACCGCTTTGGGGGAATCTCTTCAACCACCACCAGTTTTTTGTTTTATAGGAATCAATATGTTGTTTGTCAACTGTCAAAATCTCTTCATTTGTGTTGCACATAAAAACTAACAGCTTTAAAATGACATAAGGGTGACCAATTGAAAAAACCTATACCAAAATGCATTTAAAATGCCTTTATTTAATACTAAGTATACTACAAATAAATTGACATATTTACTGACGTATCGCTTGAGACTTACTGATATACAAATTATAATTAATTATTTATTTATTTGGAGTACTTCTTTATTGCACATTTCTTAATATTAAGCCTAAAATATGTTTTAATATCACTAATAAGGAAATGATGACTGTATAAATGCAAGATATTTAAAGTAAACTTGCAATAGTTCCAGTTTAGCACAATAAGATATGCAGTACTTAAAGGGTTAGTTCACCCAAAAATTTAAATTATGTCATTAATGACTCACCCTCATGTCGTCCCAAGCCCGTAAGACCTCCGTTCATCTTCGAAACACAGTTTAAGATATTTTAGATTTAGTCCGAGAGCTTTCTGTCCCTCCATTGAAAATGCATGTACGGTATACTGTCCTTGTCCAGAAAGGAAATAAAGACATCATCAAAGTAGTCCATGTGACATCAGTGGGTTAGTTAGAATGTGTTGAAGCATCGAAAATACATATTGGTCCAAAAATAACAAAAACTACGACTTTATTCAGCATTGTATTCTCTTCCGGTTCTGTTGTCAATCCGTGTTCAGTGACGCTGATGACGTAAGACGCTGCTGACGTGTATCTGGTGTGTCCATGTATTCGGGTTCAAATAAATATGTCTGGGCAAAAAAATGCAAGTCTTCTTCTGTGTCGAAATCCTTAGACATGTTTGCGAAGATTGTTTTGTTTACAGCATGCGTCTCCCTCAGACTGTGAACGAAGCTCGGGCGCACTGATAACACGTCAGCAGCGTCTTACGCGGCTCGACAACAGAACCGGAAGACAATACAATGCTGAATAAAGTCGTAGTTTTTGTTATTTTTGGACCAAAATGTATTTTCGATGCTTCAAAACATTCTAACTAACCCACTGATGTCACATGGACTACTTTGATGATGTCTTTATTTCCTTTCTGGACAAGGACAGTATACCGTACATACACTTTCAATGGAGGGATAGAAAGCTCTCGGACTAAATCTAAAATATCTTAAACTGTGTTCCGAAGATGAACGGAGGTCTTACGGGCTTGGGACGACATGAGGGTGAGTCATTAATAACATAATTTTCATTTTTGGGTAAACTAACCCTTTAAAGGTGCTCTAAGCGATGTCGGGTGAGAAACTTCTTGTTGACGTTTAAAGTATTGTCAAACAAGCTAGACCCTCCCTCCTCCTCATCCGCGCACTAACCCCCCAAACCCCGCCCCCAAGTCCTTCTTGTCGGTGATTGGCTGGAACTGTTTGTCATGTTTCGTGGAGCGGGTTAGCCCAGTTTGTTTTAGTTGCTGTTTGTGGAGCCTGGGGTGTCTAGAGAGATCGCGTTTCTTTACAGTGTGTTCAGGAAACAGGCAGCCAGCGGTTAGTGGTTATGTTTGCTGTATGTGACAAAAAATGTTTTGGCCTAAAAAACGCGTGACATCGCTTAGAGCACCTTTAAGTATATCTTTAGATGGACTTCAGCACTATTTCCGGATAACTAAAGTGCATTAAATACAAAATTAGTTATACAATTTAGCAGACTTAAAGTATACCAATTTAGTATACTAAAAGTGCAATTGCAGGTTATCTATAGTAAGTATGTAATATGTAAATGTATTTGTAGTGTACTTAGCATAAAATAAAAGTATTTCAAATATATTTTAGCATGTTTATTTTTCACTAGGGTGAATAAACAATGTAAATACTTTTTTGGATGAACTCATCTTTTAATTATCAAGAGAATCTTGTAAACTCCATTCTGTGAGCCCATCCTAGTGAAGTATTTGAAACAAATGGTCTGCATGTCTCTGCAGGATTGGCCCACAGATCGTTTGCTGTTGAGGTGTAAATTAGAGCACTGGTATAAGGCAAGAAAAGTCTATTAGCACACATGCTTGGATCCGATTCCGGTGAAGAAATTGGATCTTAAATGACCCCAAGGTACATATAGCGGCAACGGAGGGCAGGTTCAAGTCCGGTTGAACGGTTGTACATGTCAACCTGTTACTTCAATAACACATTGCTAACATGATCTCACTCCAAGTGCAAGCCGGAGAGGAGATCTCACACTGTGTACCGGACTTGACACGTCTTATGTAAACAAGAAAAATGAGAGGGCTTGCCAACACTGACACAAGCACCATCTCTAATTGGACTAAAGCCTATAAGCTATTTTTCTTGGTTAAAACAGTTTCCTCGTACACTATAAATGTCTTGTGGAAGCAAGCATGTTAGTGTTTTTGAATCGGACTGCTTAAAAAGTAGTAACAAGTCTCATCTGGAATCTGCAGAGGAAAATGTCAAGTTACCTTGCAAACAAAAGAATATTTGGCCATACACTTTCTATTCCCACACACATTTTGTTTTCTCAATGTGTCTGTCTCCCGCTGAAATTTTCCATTTGCAAGCTGTGGTTTGTTGGCTTTGCTGAGGCTGCCTTGTGCAGTAAGTAAGAGTAAAACAACATGAGACATCAAACTTCATAACAACTTCCATCCACAAGACACCAGGCCGCTAGAGACCAGCGTTTTATGAGCGGTAAGCAGCAGGCCCTGGAGAATACAGGTCTGTGCTCAGTGACGGGACCTGTTTGTTTCAGTTACTGCCAGTCATCATTTTCACTTACTCCAACATACAGTAACTAAAGACTTAATAGCAAGTTAAGCATCAAGTTGAAAAAAGGAATATAATATTCTGTGAATAAAGTTAGCTAAAGTCAACATGCAATCAAAATGGATTATTCTTATGTTTTATGGAATACTGCAGTGCAATTAATGATTCATCTGTGCACATCATTATTATATATTTTTTTTATTCATGTGCCAATTCATGTTCAAACAACATTGGACCAACATTGACTTTTGATTTTTTCAAAATATCTTCTTTTGTGTTACACAGAAGAAAGAAAGTCATACAGATTTGGAACGACATGGAAGTGAGTCAATTACAGAATTTTCCAATTTGGTTGAACTCATTGAACTCCATCCAAAACAGACAATTCTTTTATCATTTACTCATGACATCATATATGTTTTTGCCTTTCTTTCTTCAGATGAACACAAAAAAGATTTTGCAGTGCAGAATTGCAGAGGGACGTCAGTTCTCATGCAACTTTAACAACCGGCTTACATCACGTTTCACAATGTGCTGACATTCACGCCATTGTGTTCATGTGAAGAAAGAAAGTCATATACAACTGGGATGGCATAAGGGTAAATGAGTAAATGAGAGAATTACAATTTTTGGTTGAACTATCCCATAAGGAAATCCCCAAGAAATTGGTGTCTGATCGAGGTTAGGTGACACCAAAAACACAAGGCTTCCTTAAAAGGTTACTTCTCCCAAAAATTATGTCATTAAGCACTCACCCTCATGTTGTTCCAAACCCGTAAGACATTCGTTCATTCGCTAAAACTCGATTTTATGAAGCAACGCACAAACAAAGCACCGCATCGCTTCAGTAAATTGTGGATAAACCACTGGAGTCACATGGATTACTTCTATGATGTCTTTACTACCTTTCTGTGGCATTAAAGTGGTAGTTGTGTGGGCTGTCAATGGGGGAACAGAAAGCTTTTAGATTTCATTAGTTTTTTTTTTTCAATTGCTAACAAGCATCGGTCAATACTGAAGCCACATTTTCAAAACTCTTCACACATTCAGCAAAACAGAAGTCTGTTTGGACCAAACTGGGAATCATTTTTCATTGCTTTCACACAAAATGCATCCAATAACCACATTTCCTAAAATGCTAACACACTGCTTTCAAAACTGATAAAAGCACATTCAAATCAGAATGATGGCAAACTGTGCATTTCTGCTGGAATTATATTGAAATATAAAATCTTAGCAGAATATTTACAATGAAATGAAATAATAACTATTACAAACACAACTAATTGCAATTTCAGCTGAAAGCCAACCCAGGTGTGTCCTACTTTTAGTCTCTATTACAGTAATCATTTTTTTCTGTCATCTTTTGGTAAATCGGGATGGCTTCAGAATGATTTTGTTTTTGGAAACATGGATCAAGGAAGACACATTGGTGTGGAAAGAAGAGTGGCAGAGAGAGGGAGGACTAGAACCCTCACAGTACTGTACATCCATCAATCTATTCCATCCATTTTCTAAAGCGCTTGTCATGTGTAGGGTCGTGGGGAGGCTGGAGTCTTTCCCAGCGTCTCGGGTCGTAGGCAGGAAAACACCCTGGATAGATGGCCGGTCCATCACAGGATCAGACACACATTCATTTTCACACTCAAATCTATGGGCAAACTTACAGTCTCCAATTCACCTGTCCTGTATGTCTTTGGATTGTGTGGGAAACCCAGAGGAAACCAACGTCAACACGGAGAAAACATACAAACTACACACATAAAGACCTCCTGCACAGCTGCGTCTCCAATACGACATTATACTATACATGTTTTTTTTTGTTTTTTTTTGTAATTATGATTGCTTCAGGGTTTGGTGGTTGTTGTTCCAACTTTTTTATTTTTTGCAAGTAAATTACTGCATGTAAAGATATAGAAAGAAAAAAACTGCTGTATTTCTTTTTCATTCTTCATGCTGCAATACAGTCAGTAAAATGAAAAGATCTTATTCTTATCATATAATAAATATTTATGCAAAATTCATTCAAACGAAAAATAAAAGTTCATGATTTATGTAATGCTCCCTGTTGTTAGTATATTTAGGTCAGTGTGTTATGAATGAAATGCATGTTTTCTGAATGAGAATCGCTGCCAGCGTTATGGTGGAACGAGCTTATTTTGATACATGTATGAAGTGTTTTGTTGGTCAGGGTGAGTTTTGGAGGTGAGATTAACTGTTTGTCCAAGATTCATCTTGGTAATGTAAGAAGAGTTTTGAAAATGTGGCTTCAGTATTGACCTATACTTGCTAGCAATTGAAAAAAAAAAAAACTGTAAGAAGATCTTCATTTGTGTTCTGAAGACGACCGAAAGTCTTACGGGTTTGGAAGGACATGAGGGTGAGTGATTAATGACAGAATTTCCTTTTTTTTTTTTCATTTTCCACTAACCCTTTAAGACTAGTTATTAGTTCACTATATTGCTTGACTCGGCTTACAGGCAACACACAAAGTAATTGATTTTAAAACAATCTCAAATGAAATCAGTTGCCACACCCAAATCTACTTTAATCTTTTCACAGAAACAGACAGCATTCATTAATTTCCCAAACCTCATATCACTGAGGAGAAAACAGAATGAACTCTTAGAAAAAACATGTGATCCAATTTTTCACATATTCAAAGATAATTATCACAACATGGGATTTTCTGTTCTGATTGTTTTGGGCTGGAGATTAGCGGCGCAGCTAATCTTGCTAATTAGTGCTAACAGCGTTACTCACTTGACTCCCCAGTGAGATGGGGACTCCTGCAGACTCGACGAGTTAGGAAACGAATGTGGCTGAACATTCAAATGAGCTCAACATGGACCGGGCTTCGAGGAAAAGCCGGCCTGGACAAAACCAACGTGCCCCAAGGTTCACAACACTTCAATCACTCAATCTTTACTGGCTTATGTGGGTCGCATAACAGATGCATATGTGGGTCAAAGGGAACCCCCGTTGTCAATCAAGAGACTAAAGTAGAGAGAGGAGGTCACTTGTATATGAACTCATTAGAGAAAATAGCGGGGGGTCATTTTTACATCTCCTTCTGTCCTTGAGGCGATATGTATGAAAAATGAGAGGCAAGTCTCGGAAGGCAGCAGCCACGCTTGACCCGAAAAAGACACTGCGGTCTGACGCTACAGATCAATGGAAAGGTGATGATGGAGCTACAATACAGGGCGCTTCACATGTTATACAAACACAAAACAAAAAGGAGAGAGAATCCTGTTTCGTCTGAAAACGCCTCAATGCGAAAACCAGTGAAGTGCATAACTGTCAAGGGGAATCGGAGTCTCGGCTCAGGGGCCGGTCGATTGCGCTAAGAACGCATAAAGCATCCTCATTCTCCCTCTCTCTCCTTCGCTCTCTCCATTTGTCATTCTCCTTCCTCACCCGGCTAGCTCTGAAGCTTTTTCCCCAACCCATCCCTCACCGAAATGCCCACTGCAAATAAGCTATGCATGAGTCAACACAAAAGGAAATTGAGCAAATGCTAGGCGTGTTTGCGCGGCATCTGCTTTGAGGGATTGTAGTGTGACTAAATAGGCAGCTTTCTGTCGGTCAGCCCATCCACACCTGCCTCCCCAGCTGGACTGCCACGCTCTCCTCTGCACACAGCCCATTCCAAATAACTCCCAGCTGCTGACTGTATTTTTAGCCACAGCTTTTATTTTCACACCTGCGGGGAGTGTTTTCACAGTCGACTTTGGGCTTTCCCCCCTCTGGCTGCAGGCAGGTACAGTAAATGGAAACACATGTTGTTTACTCATCAACTTTCATCAGCCTGTGTGCGTGAAGAACAGGCCTATATCTGGCAAGGGCCTTGCTTTGAAGCGCTACGTGACAATCCATCCTTTGGGCGTGTAGCTCTAAAGACATCGCACCTGCATATTGAAGGCTTGTTGTGAAAGCTAGGTACACAGTTATCTTTTGTCTATGTTGCAGTGGCCTATATGACATGATTTATACTGAGACCTAGTGGCGTGGATGAAGCGTCATGTAAAAGGAATAGTTTTCAATCCTATAGCAGTGATTATTTATTTTTAAAAGCATTTCCGAGATAAAGTCGATAGTATTCAGTTGGTCATGTGATCCAAAAATGAAGGCCCCACAAGGCGACCTGCTCCATGTAAAATAAATCAGCTTTTACTAGGGTACTGATATGACTTTTATCGTTTATTATTGGATATTTTTTTATATTATTATTTATTATTTTTTATGTAAATACAATTAAGAAAAATGTCAAAAATACATAAACACAATTTAGCCAAAGGCTTATTTTTACTGTGGTCCCCTATGCTTTAAAGATGGTAACAGCAAACTGTACAACAATTAATTCCAAAAAACATAATTAGTCTCAAATAAAAATCATTTCAAATACAAAAGAGCAACCTTTTCACTTCGTTATACTTGTATAATATAGAAACTGGTATACTATTCCAAGGAATTGTACTTGTACTGTATATAAGACGTGTATCTCCCCATGAAACTCCTAAAGATTCTTAAGGATAAATGTTTGTGTTATTATGTAAATGATTTTACACAACTAGTGAATCTTTAATGCATGCAAAACCTGAGCCATCTCCGGCACACAGCGAACTTGACAAAATGATTTAAGCGTGCCAGTGTGGCACTTGCTATGATCTGGGCCAGCGCAGACATTAGCATGATAATGAATGCCGATTTCGACACTTGGAAATATAGAAATAGGATTTTTGTATGAGCGCTTCAGGCGAGAAACTGAAATATGCTATGGGAGTGGGAGGTTTCGCTTCATCTTCTCCATCCTCACGTACAGCTGGTTAAGGGTAGAGATGGTGGGATTACATTATGAGTCTGACCTAGTTGGGAGTTGCCTCCAGAGGCTCAGATACTTGCCTCAGTGGCTGGGACTGGCTGTATTTTCTCCCGGCTGGTGAAGTAGAGAGAGAAAGAGAGAGATGGGCAGACAGGCCTTCGCTCAGAGTCTCAGTGTTGACTCTGGGCCTCTCCGGGACATTGCTGTGTGGGGGCGGTGGTTACAAAGCATGACTGTGCTTTGGCTCAGGGGCTTTATGAGCTCCATCTCTCTCACACTCTCAGCTCTGTGAACCTGCGCTTCTTAATTTGAGTCTGTCTATGTTAAACTCACATGGGCTTCTACCAAGGTTGGGCTTTGACCTTCTCTAAACAGGATGTGTAGTTAAAATAAGCACAGGAGAGGGCTCTTTGAAGCACTTTGGACCTGTTTATGTGACTACGTACTGTAACTATAAATGAATGAAATCAAAGGTTTGACAAGCAAATGAAAAATTACAAACAGTGTGGCCCGGAAGATGCTTTGCATTTAATGGAATACTTTTTCCAAGTATTTTCCAAGTATTAATAGTATAAGCACAAATATTTAGTTAAAAATGTCATTTAAAAATGCATTGCAAATTCAAAAGCGTTAGTATTCAGGATTTTTATAACAAGATTTACTTATATTATAATATCAATAATTTACTGTTATTATTGACATATAATTTTTTTTAAATCTACCACAAAATGTTTATGATAATAATAAAGCAATAAGTCCCTAGAAGCTGTGAACAGAACAGCTAAATAATGAAACTATACACCTGCTAAGGTTTCGTTTCAAATAATAATAATAATTTATTTATAAATAATAATTATTCCATCCAGCAATGTAGTTCTTCAGCAAACAATTAGCATAATGTCTGTCAAGCAAATGTGCAGCAACACACATATGCAGAGGTGCAGTAATACTGATTGTAATGAGGTCACAGGTGTGTGTTTATAGGGTATTTTATAATGGCTTTAAGGTGCGGCTCAGCCAATCATAATCAAGGACCGGAACTACCTGTTTGTTCTATAATAATAATATTTTTGTTATATATATATATATAAAAAATATGAATATTGTTAATGCTAATAATAATAATAAACATCCTAAAAATCAAAAAATTAGTTCAAGGTTGTGGCCCTGACTGTATCCACTGTACATGGCAAAAGTAGCATTTTCAAATCGTAGCCCAGTTCAAATCGATATCTATGGCAGATGATGACAAGCAGATGCTGAATAAAGACAAGCAAAATGTAATGTGAGGTGCCATTCTAAAACGTAAAAAAGTCACTTTATATTCCATTTCAGTACATTCTAAAAGTGCACATTTTGAATTAGTATGCGAGTGAGTGAAAAAAAAACAACGAATACAAGAATAAATCAGGGAACAGGTCAAAATAGATATAGCTTTTTCCTGCAGGTGTGTGCCTCTTTCTCTCTCCATCTCCTGTGTCAGAGCCAGCTAGCCTTTATCAGAGGGGTTGAGAGGAAATGTGCTCTAGCCAGATTAGCCTCTGCTCTGTGCCAAGGTTATAAACAGCCTGTTATCGGCCTCCCAAACAGAGTAATCCGCACTGTATCAGCACCCAAACATATGGGGCCACACAAAGACAGATGGACCTGATGGACACCTCATTTTAATTGTGATGAAAACAGCGTTTGAACATTTCAGGAGACTAGGGAGTATATATTTCTCAGCGTCTCAGCCTCCTTGTGTCTGAGGTGTACATACACCGTGTTTAAAGATGAGGGTTTTTGTGTCATCTCTGAAGGTCATTATTCATTTTCCTTGTTTAACTTCTATCACATTTATTCAGCTTAATTGATCTTTGCTCAGCGCTCAATCTGGTCCCAAGGCTTTCATCCGTGTGCACAGCTCCAATATTCAATAGCAATGTTATCTGAGACACTTCTTACTTCATTTTAAGCAGCCATGTGATTAATATTCATTGGGCGGCGGTTAATTCAGTTCAGAAACATAAAAGAGGACTACACTTCAAGTGAGATAAAACACCTTTTTAAATCATACAGTGCTAATTGAAAAGAGGAACCTACATTCCTGCGAATTTGGAAACAGAGGTGATATTAGGTCTGTCTCAAATGGTATAGATTGTTTCGAGGGAGTTTGGCCTACGGTTTATAATAGCTTTCTCAGCCATTACGGAGGACAGCCAGATTGAGCGGTAATGGCCTTGGTAGCCATGGAAACATTATCACGGTAGTAAAATGCTACATGACATCAAGAGCACAGTGAATCGATGAAAATAAACAGCATTAGGTCTGATCCGCCATGAAACCCTAGTGTTTAGAACGCAAATTTATGAATGAATTACCTGACCGTCAGGTTTAGCAAGACTCTCGCTTGACAGAAGTGCAGTGCTGCTGACGCCCCCGGTACGCCCCGTGCCTGGGAAACTCATTCGCGGGAGAAAGCAATAAATTCCTCAATTTTTATATACTGCCCACAGATTTAAAAGTCTTGTTCAATAAAGTTTAAAATGTCACAGAGGGGCAATAACCGAGATCATATAAAAGCTTGGGGCTAGGATAGCTATGCAAAAATGGCACTCGGAAAGCTATTGCAAAAATGAGTCCTTTTCCTTTAATGCAATAAAGTTTTATATGTTTCAATCAGCCATAAAAAAATGGTTTCGCAGGTTGTCAACGAGGGAATAATTGGTAGATTTTATTAATATTAGCACATTGTCCAACAGGCTCTTTTTTGCCACGTCGATCTGTCTTCAGTTTGTATTGTGTAAGGACTCACAAAACAGACTTCACTCAGAATTGAATGTGAATGGAATATGAAATTAATGTCAATCTATTTATATTGTAGTTCATTGGACTAATAGTACTGTTAGAGTAGGAAAAGAAAGTAGCAGATTGAAATGAAGATACAGATGAATACAATGTAAAAATAATAATAATAAAAAAAATCATGTCAATAAACTATGCAGGTTTTTCATGAAGCATGACAGTCTGAAAGGGTTATTCACCCAAAAATGTTGTCATTAATTACTCACCCTCATGTCATTCCAAACACGTAATACTTTCGTTCCATAAGATTCATATTTTGTAAATAAAGTGGTCAATTATGTGGGTTTTTTTCACAAAGCACTCACGTCGCTTTTAAAATTGAGGTTCAACCAATGGAGTCACATGGATTATTTTAATGGTAGTTGTGTAGACTGTCAATTGAGGGACAACAAGCTCTCAGATTTCATTCGTGTTCCGAAGTTTTACGGTTTGTTTTACGGTTTGGAAAGACATGACAGGATTTTCCTTTTTGGGTGAACTAACCCTTGAAGTTAAGACACTCTTGAATTCATGTTTCTTTTTATCTTTAAACATTTCAATTGCTGTTTAAAGTTTAGGGTGAGGCAAATTTGCTATCACAATATTTAAAATATTCAAACGTATATTTTGAACTGTAATAATATTTCATGTTTTACTGTATCTTTGCTCAAATAAATGTAGCCTTGGTGAACAATCGACTTCTTTCAAAAACAAGAAAAAAGCTTATCGACGTCAAACTTTTGAACAGTATTATATGATTTTTTTTTACATGCGGTTGGTCAAGGAAAAACACTGAGTGTCCAGCATATACAGGATCTCTTTGAACTGTTTTAAAAATCATCCATTTTCTTTTCTTTCTTTTGTTTGTGGTATTTTATTATTCTAACAAGTGGAAAATAGTAATAATAAAGAATTAGTAGATATGTCGATTTTTTTACTTCTACTACTGCCAACGAGCGACTAAAACCAGCCATATGCTCACCTCTGCTAACATGCAGACTTCCATCCCCGAGTATAATCTAGTAAATGTCAGTGCGCTTCTTTTTTAACATAATTTCTTAAGCAGGTGATGAACCGCGACCACAGGCGTCCCTCTGTTTACGTAAATGTCAGTGTATCAAGCGATTGCGCGGCTGAGTCGGAGTGCTAGTCTGGGCAGACATCTCGGAGCATCCTAGGCCCTCATTAGATCAGTGGCTGCTGTCAGGACGCCCGCTCGCCTGCCGATGTGCTTCTGCTCTGGCTGGCTGGCACACAAACACTCCTGGTGTCTGTGCATCTTCAGCCACACGTGAAAAGGGAATGGCATTGAGGGGTTAACGTCGGCTCTTCTCTGCGTGCGTGCGCGCGCTCAAACGGTCTGTTCCAGCAGGCTGCTTTAAGCCATTACCTCTCGCCACATTGCCAGCTCATATGCTGGATGGCCTCGCTCTCCCATGAGCACCCTGCTCCAAACCGTTACACAACCCAACATCCACCCCACACACGCACACCTCTTCCAACACCCCCCAGGTCTATATATCACATTTAACACTCTGACAGTAACAGTCTATAATGTTTCAATTCTACAAAATCACTCTGCCAACTCCAGGATAGCTGAGCGCAGACTGAGGAAAATAAATAACCCCCTCGGCCAGCCACAGTCCATTTCAGAGAAGGAAGAAAGAAAAGAAAGGGAGGTGGGGAAAGGGGCAATTTTAGCCCTCATAGACTTTTCCATTTCCTGTATGAATGATTACAGCATGCTGGCAAAATGAAATGGGGTAATTAATTTGTCACTCGGTTTGTTTCGGCAAGATTTGGCACCAAAAGTCAAGGTTCTTGAGCGCAGGAAGGATTCGAAAGTGAGTAACTGGATAAATACACATTGAAAGGTTGAATAAATCAATAAACGCTTGCTGAATGACTGAGGAGGTGAAAATTTACTGTTGCTTTAGCTATTGTTACATTTACACAAAAGTTTCCATTTATAAAAAACAATCCCCACAAGCTCAGGGGACTTTTGATACCCTTTCAAAAACGTCAACAATTGGATTATTCTATGGTAAAAAAGATTGTTTAACCTCTAGCCTTTTAAATAACATAGATTTGCGCATTCAAACCAGGCGACATGCTGTTGCATGTTTTTGTTTTTCCCCATCTCATTTTAACGTCGCTAACCTGGGAAGATTTACCTCGGCTAGATTCAATCATTCCGGGTGTACACAAGCTTCCTGTGTTTCACATCCAAAACCCAAAGATTTGTTTTGCTCCACAGGAGTATTGACATAGACATATTGTCAACTGCTCCTGCTCTTAGGAGCCATTCATTTAAATTCGCCCATTTGAAACACTTCAGTTTGTCACCATTATTCATCCCCAACACACCACCAAGTCAACAGCAACAATGGCCCTATTTTTCAAGCTAATGGTAGGGCTTGCTTGCCATTAGCTAAAAGAGCATCTGCTTTTGAATAAGCCTCTCCAAATGTGACTTCTGTTTAAGAACGAATTTGAATAATTAATTACACGATAAACCAGGCACGAGCAACAGTGACGGAGCTTCGGGGCTCAGACGGTAAGTTTGAACTCTTTTTTTCATCCCAGAGGCCAAAGGGATTTCTCATTTGAGAGCTAATCTTCAAGGATAGCAATCTCAGCCGAATTTAATGAAACAGAAGTAAAAGATAACGTCACATTCGATCACGTCAAGTCTCGAGCGCTTCCTGCGCTGTGCTTTTGAGGTGGCACTCATCCATTATGGGCAGAAATGTGTGATTTCACCGTAAAGAAATGAATTTGCCTGGAGTGCCGGTTCTCCACTTCAGTCTAAGGGGTTATTTGCTTACTCCTGACCTGAGGTCATAACCTGCACTCCAGCTGTCAAATCAAAGACCGGTCAACTCTCAATTATGAGGGCTACACTCCAATGAGGATGTGATTCATATTCCCAATGAGAAATCCAATAACTGGCCAACAGTCATCTTTACATATATACCGTATATACCCGAATATAAGACGAGGTTTTTGTCCTAAAAATAGGCTGAAAAATGGGGGGGTCGTCTTATATTCAGGGTCATCTTATATTCGAGTGGAGGAATCGATTGATAGCCTTTTTCTCCCGCGCCGTCGACTGACGAGAGCGCCGAGGATCTCGATGCGGCGCGGACGCGCTTGGAAAAAACGAGCGCGTCGCTTTCATTATGAGCGCGCGCCTACATTTGAAATAACGAACTTGAGCGCGCAAAAGACGCGATATGTGAACGGGCGGGGTCTCTGCTCGCTTGTCTCCATCCGCTCTGGCATCCTCTCTGAACGGCGCTTTTTCTTGCGCGGCTCGAGCAGAGAGAGAGAGAGAGCGGGAGCCGGATCGTCGTCGAAAACGGCCAGACGACCCCGCAGGGTTAAATCCATCCCGTCGCACTCAGGGCAGCCGCAGTCATGGCCAATCAGGAACCGCATATGTGCCGGTCTCCGCCGACGAGCGGGCCTCTGCACGAGGCACAGGTGATGCAAGGCATTTGGAACAACGCCTCGGAAATTTGCTCTTAAAATTATTTTCTGTTGAAAACCAGATTTTTTCCACAAAAATCTATTTTTCCACAAAAATAAGTCTGGAAAATGGGGGGGTCGTCTTATATTCAGGGTCGTCTTATATTCGGGTATATACGGTATATGCACAAATAAGTACACAATTACACAATGCTTCCTTAAGACAATTAAGTCAACTACTTATTAAGCAGGTTGTGCACGTCCCTATTCTGTTTGGAGCCATTCAGTTATTGTATTTCAGCACTACCAAATTAATGCGTAAAACAATTTACCCACGATAACACATTCATATATCTCGAACCATCTAATACAGCCCCGCTAGCACTCAGAATATCGGCCAAACCCAAGTTTGTTTAAACAGAAGCTAATATCCATTCATACCTTGAGCATGTATTTATTTAATAAATCATTCAGCTCTTCGGAGGCTAACAACCTGCCAGTTCCAGACTTTAGGTCATCCTGCAAGCTTTTATTTGTTTACCCCCTTCTCTTTATTCTTGCAGAGGGCCGTATCTGCGGGTGCCGGCGCTCCATTATACATGAGCCATCCTTGTTCCATTCCTTTGCAGGGCCACACTGTCTTTATTATTTAATTAAGTCGCAGAGTCGTTACATTAATAATTGAGTGCGAGGGGACCCAGTGCAGCCCGCGGCTGTGGCGGATGGGCCTTTCCTGGTGTGGAGTGTATTAAAAAATGTGTGTATTTATGTCCTAGGGGAGTCTGTTCTGGCTGCATAAAATTGAATTGGTTATATCTAATATATCCACCCCCGAAGGGAAGGGGGGAGATCGAGTGAGAGAAACGAGAGAGACAGAGAGAGAGAGAGAGAGAGAGAGAGAGAGAGAGAGAGAGAGAGAGAGAGAGAGAGAGAGAGAGAGAGAGAGAGAGAGAGAGGATGAGAATGAACATTGGAGGGAGGGAAGGAAGGAGGGAGGGCTGGATGAGTAGATGAGGTGCTTGAATCCAGCCATTGGGGAATAGAAAGCTTGGCTTGGCTCTTGGATTTGGCAAGATGCACAGGGCCTTGACGTTAATGTCCCTGAATCAAATCAATGGATGTCCAAATCCTGAGTGTGTGGTGTGTATCGCCTTAAGGCTGAGAAGGAGAGAAAGACAGGGTAGAGAGACAGACAAGGCAGACAGAGAGAGAGAAACAAGAGAGCAAGACAGATTAAGCGCATTCGTTCACCGGGCCTCTTTGTTCTTCCGGGATCTGTGGATACGAGGACGGCTTTGTGCGAATCAATGAGACCAAGAGGTGGATCGGGTCTTAAAAAGGATTAGCGGCAAAACAAAGCTCACATAAACGTGTTAAAGACTCCCCGGTAGGAGCGCGTTGAGGAGCACAATGCTGACATATACGATAATGTGCGCCTGGATTTGAATACACCAAAAGTGCGGCTCAAACAAGCGGTTCAGAAATACATTGGAAAAGGAGACCGTCTCTCGTTCGCCCTTATGAAGGGTTTTACGTCAACGTCCATTCATTCTGCGCTGCACCTTTAAGCAGCCTAGCCTGCGGGCTTCCAGACGTATGAGCTTTTAACGCTACCATTAAGGCCAAGGCCTAAATTATTGATCCGCTGCCTCCATCAGCATAACAGTCACGTCCCCGGTATCACAACCTAACCAGGCCGTGCCGGGCCATTCCGCAGCCACAGTCTCTGATCTCTGGAATAATTAGGGGGGGGTCGGACGGAGAAGTCTTGTGGTCTTGGAAGGGGTGGGGTGTTTAATATCCCCCCCACAGGCCTGAGATATCTCTCCAATCAAATCCACCGGCAGTGCCTAAAGATGGCAGGTCTCATCCAGGCCCAAATACAGCAGATAAGGTGGCGGTAAAGAAATAATAAAAGAATAATGTGAAAGGAGAGAAAGAGGAGAGGAGAGCGCCAAGCAGGGGCATAAATAAAGATGTGGCGCAGCGGTGTAATGAATTCTGAAGGCCGGGATCAATAATATCAGCACTCTGACTCTACCTTATACATACACAAAGAAGAGTGAGAGCGGGAGAAGGGCTGCTCACATACAGTCAAAGAGATAAGACTCCACTGGATGACAGAAATGCTATGAAAAAAACATTTTGAAATCACTACTGAAAAGTAGGGTTTGGTCAAAATGGTAGACTATTCAACAACCCTCTTGTCAATTATGGAGGTCAGCTAATGATTTCAATAAGTTATTGTTTTGTCTGTGCTTAACAGGTGATGAATTTGGAGGTGCAATGTCTAATGTGCTAATGTAATATGTACTTCTTTATGTACAGTAAAAAGAAATAATAATACACTAAAAACAAAAAAAAGGTTTGCATGCTAAAATAAGCTATCCTTACATTATAAGGAATAGTACGAAACATTTGAAAATATAACTAAAATCTGCTATAAAAACATAAATTACAAGAATTATAAAAAAAGTGCATATACAAATATATATTTTACTATAGTAAGATTTTTTTTTCATTAACAAATTAATATTTTTATTCTGCAAGGACGTCTTTAAATGATCACACGATGCAGTGAAGACTTTCTAAAACAGTCAATTCATCAAAGAATCCTAAAAAAAAAATGCAACACAACTGTTACATTGACTATATGCATACCATTAATAAGAAGAAGAAATGTATCTTGAGCACCAAATTGTCATATTAGATCAGCGAATCACTTCATGACGTGGGTGTATTTCCACCTCGGGTGTGCATTATTTTTCAATAATTTATTTTTTAAAACACTTATTTCTTACATACTGTATATACACACATCACATATATTGGCAGAAACCAATATGGCTGACATACATTGTGCATACGATTTGGCAACTATGAATAGGAGAAGACAGTGGAGCACACAATCTGTCTCTTGTGATACTATAACCTGTGCCTTAAGTGTAAGCAAACAGTTCATGTTACTGTGAGTAATTTCACTGCAACATACGATTTGTCTCTGATGCATGCAAAACAATGTCATAAATTGTCAGGGCTCATTCTAGATAAGTTTGATTCACTCATTGTTAAATGTCTATGTGATTGCACTTTAACACACACATCTGATGGTTTAAAACCTGTGTAATCATACATGGCCTCTGAATGGCCAGCAAGTCATTCAGACAACCCACTGACTAGTTAATTTTAAAAATATGATGTGGTGAAAATAAAAGGTGTGTGATTTGATACAGTGACTTTCTCACAGCAGGAACAGACAATACGGCTTAATGTTGAGTATTGAGGAGATGGAGAAAGAGTCAGGCAGCCTGCGACAGCGACACACACACACAGGCTGCTGATAAAGTGAACTAGTGTGGGGGTGGGGTGCTCTTATCTGCAGCGGTGAGATCAGACAGAGAAAGACCAAACGAGCAGTCAGCACTGATGGTCTCCACTGGAGTGAAAGCGAGGGTTGACATGATACCAATACTAGAGAAAATTCATGATTCTCGACGGCAATTTCCGATATCACGACAAAATCCAATATGCTAAATATTGGTAGAAATTAGGGCTGCAAAATTAACACATTTAAAGAATAGTTCACCCAAACATGAATATTCAATCATTGTTTATTCATCATCATGTCATTCCAAACCTGTAAGACTTCTTTTGCAGAACTCAAAAGAAAAAATTCTCCAAATATTCTCCAAAAAGAAAAATCCATGTTTTTTGTCCATATCAATGGAAGTCAATGGGGTCCAAAATTGTTTTCATTTAAAAAGTTTTCATTATATGGATGAAAACTTTTGTGTTTTGGAAAAGACAAGTCATACTGGTCTGAAACAACGTGAGGGTGAATGTAATGCTGCCTGAGCAAAATTCATTCAAAAGGATTTTCTTAGGCCATTGCAAACTTTTTGAATGGATACAAAGACATTAATCTAAATATGAACATAAACCAACATTTAACTAATAATAGTCGAGTTTACAAACAGCAACGGACACCTATAAACACAGAAATCTAGTAGTTGTTGGGTTTTGATGGATAATTGTGTTCACCCTTTTAGTGTTTGTTACTGTAGTGTGAAATGCGGTTTTGATTGGACTATGTAAAGCAAGTCTCCAGACGGAATGAATGGATTTCAGTGAACAGTACATCAGTGACAGACTTATGTTCAATATTATGGAAATGACACAAACTATCTATAGGCCTATTGACTTCTTAAGCCACTTTTTGTCATGTCTATTCATTGCTTTAATCTGCCACATCAATCTAATGCCTTTGAATTGTCTTCACTTGATGACTCTTCCCATCAAATATTAATTTGCAATTAATTGAGATTAAGGCTACGTCTACATTAATCCGGATACATATGAAAACGGCATTTTCGTTTCAAAACGCTCCCCACGCACACTACCGTTTTCAATCATTTTCCAAATGTTGCTCATCCACACTGAAACATCTGAATATGCATAAATCATTTTACTGCACATGCATAAAACGTAATAAAAGCTCACAAGATGATACTGAGAGAACAGACATAATAAAGTTCTCAAGCTATTCTTCTGACACGATCATTTTATTAGCAAAATACTAGGGGTGCTCCGATTGATCGGTTACGGATCGCTATCGGCCGATAATCGCTTTGGGAAGTTTGATCGGCGGTCTCTATAAAGGCCGATCTCATTTACTAATCTCATGCTGACGACGCATAAAGACGCGCGTCTGCCGTGACAGGTATGTGACTTGCAGCGGCACCGTCTCAATCTCTGTAGTGCAATATATATTTCTTTATTAAATAACTTACAAAGTAATTTGAAAACTTTCTGTGACACAAACAGCACAAGTGAATCATAAGCAAAATGCGCAAATGGCTTCACATCACCACATCGCGTCTACACTATAAGCGAGCTACACGAGGCACAGTTGACACAGCTATTGTCACTTGCACAATCGAGGCAGTGTCGTATCATCACTAAAAAGTTCTATAATTTACATTTCTTTCTAAATCTTGCCAGTGTTTAAACCACTCAGCACTCGCACTTATCCTAGAGACCGAGCGCTCATGCAAACTCAAAGCGCACACACATAAGGCCGCCTCACAAACAGCTTGCAAGTACCAAATTGTGCTTAAATGGTCAAATACACACAAATGTATACAAAATTGCCGTCTTGACGAGTATGCACATCTGTGTGAAGTGAACAGTTGAGAAAATTGTGTAACAGTAGGCTATATTGGATCTGTGCAGCTCTTAAAGTGACATCAGCCTAATAATCCTGCCGCTGTCTCTGAATTTTTTTCTTTGTCTTTTGTTGTTTGATTAACATTAATGACACTCACTGCTTTTCAATGGCTAACTTTTGTAACCTTAATTGTAAGGATTAATCCGAATTAAATTTATTCAGGGAAGACCATCCCGTATTGGATTTCTTTAGTATTTCTTACCTCAATACTACTGTTAGACCTACCTGAAAAAAAAGTACAGCACTGTTTATTTTTTCGTTATTTGTTTGTTCTTATTTTATACTGACTGTTTACTTGTCTTTTTTGCGAATTCAATTCAGAGTTTGAAATCAGGCTTGTGCTGTGTTTAAGATATTGTGCAACAATTTCCCCATTGTAAAAACAAAAATGCACTGCATTGGTTCCCCTATTTATTCAGGCCCTGAATGAATGTCTGTAAAAATCCTGATCGAAGCATCCCTATAAATGATTTTACATGATAAAAAGAAGGCTTCAAATAGATCTGTATCGGTGATCGTATCGGCAGATAGTGCTTCCTGTGATTGACTCCAAAAATCCTGATAATCGTTTTCAAATACCTCCGCCGTTTCCAATTTAATCCACTTGGGAGAGCGTTCTCAAAAAGCTCCAGCACAAAAACACACACACACACACACACATACACAACAGTCAGTATTTGTGTATGTCTGTCTGTGTATGTGTATGTGTGTGTGTGTGTGTGTGTGTGTGTTTTTGTGCTGGAGCTTTTTGAGAACGCTGGGGGATGCTTCGATCAGGATTTTTACAGACATTCATTCAGGGCCTGAATAAATAGGGGAACCAATGCAGTGCATTTTTGTTTTTACAATGGGGAAATACTGTCTTACAACAGTCAGTATTATATACTTATATACACCCATTTGTGTCATGTATGCACCACACTAGCACAATCTCCAGCCCACGGTACAGTCACGAATGGGAACAATGAGTGTGGAGGGATTTTCAGCTGGCCTCTGGTAATAACAGACCTCATTATGTCCTCATTATGCCACAAGCCAACGTTATGATGATGTTTCAGAAATGTTATGAACCACTCCGCCACTCCTATAAAACTCCCTCAGTAGGCCTATGCTTCGGGTTATGCTCCCATCTGGCTACGGGAGCAGACATCATGTCCGCCGCCTGTCACATGTGCGCCGAAGCCATGTAGCGGAGCGTCACCTGGCCCGTGCAAATTCCTCCCCGCGCCGTGGAAACGGGGTGATGCTTTTGCCAGTGGGAGGGGTTATCCTATGCAAATGAGGGTGCTGGAGCTGTATCAAGGAGGCCCGGAGGCTGTGATCATTTTCTCCCACCATGCCAGCTCGGCTCCCCGATCGCTCATACAGCACCACAGCCTAATGGCAGCCCATTAACATAATTGCCAACACAACTAGTGTTCCGTGTCTGAGAGTCATTCCCTATCCTTCAGGAGAAAAATACGGAGCAAGAGAGAGAGACAGAGAGAGGGAGAGTACAGAAAGGGGGAATAAATGGATGGAGGGATGGAAGGTGAGTCATACTGCAAACCAGTTAAACCATTATCATATTATAATTGTCTATTGTCTCATTCAGAGAGCTGAGAGTTCGTTTTGAAACCTTACATAAGATGTGTCTGTATGAGATATGGAGAGAATGGAAAGAAAATGGTTTGAGAGATGATGAAATGGATAAGAAGTGGGGAAAAAGAAAGCCAGGAAAGAGAGAAGAGGACCTTAAAGAGCAGCAGAGAGAGAAAGGAAGCTGATTGGAGGTGGGAGGCCGGTATTTAGTAAGGCGAATGTGCCAAACGCAAGCTGGAGCACAAACCAACCTGCCAGGCAAAATGAAATTCCCATTATTTTTAATTAATCCCTAATTAAAATATATTACTCCACAGATTCCGCAAATCTCTCTTAATATGCAAATGCAGGCCACTGAAAGATATTTACATATCATTAATTAAAGTAGTGCATTCTTTCAGTCTAACGAGCTGTGGTCCAAGTCTGCCAAACAAAACCCCAACCTACACAGCAGAGAAAAAGAAGAGAGAGAGAAAGAGAGACAGAGCAACAGTGTGCTGGACGCCAACTACAACAGGAGATTGGGAATATGGCTGCCACCTTACTAGCAACATATTACGGCTAGGCATTATAGCTAAAAGAATCACATTTTCATCCAATTTTTTAGCCTTTGACAATATGTGATAAATAAGGTGGTGTTAAAGGGGTGTTATTTTCAATTAAAGCTAGGGTAGGCAATGTTTTATAAACATTTTTGGGTAACACTTTAGTTTGGGGACTAATTCTCACTATTAGTTTGCAAATTACTAGCATATTGGCTGTTACCATGGTCTTACTGAAATTCTGAATACTCGATTCTGATTGGCTGGAAGGTGTCCAATAAAACCGTTTAATGCACAGGTAGTTCTAAGTCAGTTGAATAACCGTTCTATATTAAACGTGCTGTTTTCAGAGATGCACACACACTTGCACACAGAGAGCGGAGATTGCGTTGCGCACACAGAAACATTCAGGAGCACAGAAATTATCAACGCTATCCGCGACTTTTATTAATAAAATAGCATGTATGTATTTGCATACCTCCGCACATCACACGTCATCAGTGTGTTCACATTGGTTGTCACCGAGCAAGAATGGCAAACAAAAACTGCACACCCTAGCAGTCATTGTAGCCAGTATAGTAAAAGTATAACTTTTACTAGAATATTTCAATATAAAAATGAAAATATATATTTTAATACATGAAAAGTGTCACACAGACAAATCTGCGAACGTTTTTGAGAGGTTATGCAAACTAATAATCTTTTAAATAATTCACTGAAACTGGCTGTTTGAACTCATTCAAAGATCTTATCAACTCGAAGAACGATAACTATAAATGTAACTATAAAGATAACTATATTAGCGTCCACACCAGCAGATGACATCGTCCTGTTTATTCTAAGTGCATGCTTGTGTGTCACTGTCCCCATTTAAGCGTTGTTAAATGGGACGGTCTACTACGGAGTACTGCTCTTTTCAACTAGCAACTGTGACAGTGCTAGTGATGAGCGGCTGTAATGTTTGTACTGGACTTTTTTAAAAGTTATATTTAACTACCTGAAAATAAAACAGAGTTCACAACTTGTCCATATATGTTCACCTCTGTCTATTTATGTACAAAATAAAGAGTATAAACTATATAAAACCGTATCTTATATAAAACCGTGTCAAGATATGTCAACATCTGAACTGCTTTAAAGTTGATCAAATTATATTTTCTATTAAGGTTTTCTATCTAATGAGACCATTATATAGTTATAAGCCATTACTTTTCGGTATGCCACTTGAAATTATGTGAAATCATTCAAAATGGGTGAAAGGGGTTAACAGTGACAGTCAACAGACAGCTTCCTTATTATAATTAGCTTGAATGATCGGTCGTTATCGGCTGCAAAAATCCTGATCAGAGCATCCCTATTATACCACAATCTTTGGGAAATGTAGTGAGCACAAAGTACATTAAAATTGTCACAATATTTAAAATATTTTAAATGCTGCTTAAATATAATCAGTGTGAATCAAATAAATATGTATTATATATATATCACCCAGCCCCGCAACACATACAGCATAGTTTCAGTTAAATCCAATTAAAATCCATATAGAATATCAACTGATGTCTGAATCTATGGTTTTGCATAGAAAAGGATTTTCGAAAACTTGTAGGTGACATTTCCCATTTAAAAAAAAATTCATAAGTCATACTCAGGGTGATTCCTTGGTTTATATTGCGCACCTGTGCAGCCAAATTCGACGTACAAACACACAATGTAACTTAGATTTGAGAGGGAGCACAATAAATGGAGGCGACTGGGCAGAATTCATTAAGTTGATAACCGCGGGCTCCATTACACAACTCCACCGCACTGTAATGACTTCTGAGGATTGGGGGAATGAGAAACATGGCAAAAAAAAGAGTAACATGTAGAAAAAGATTTGACTGAAAAAGAGAAAATGACGAAAAGAGAGAAATGCTTGGCGGCTTTCTCTTTTAAACCAAAAGTCATAAAGCTATGTTATGTTGTGATAACATACAGCTTCCTGGTCACTGAGCTCAGCAGCACAATATATAATGTTGACTGAACTTCAGAAACATCAAATAAGAGATACTACGCACTTCAGTTCACTAGCATAACCCAAGCAGTCATCTGATACCAACTGATTATGAGGTTAATTCCTAAAACAGACATAACATGAAGAGGAAGTTACGCATTACGCATAGGAAAAATGATCATGACACCTACAAGACAGATTTATCGAGCATGTCTGTGCTGGCCATGACATATTATGATGCTCATGAACGCAGCTACTGTTCTCACTCAAAGGTCTATCATTTCACATTGATTTATTATTTAAACAGTGATTAAATGCTTACTGTATGTTAAAAGTAAAGTTTTTTAATTAACAGTAGGGAAACTCTTAGGGAAATTTTGTTTAAGCCCCAAGATCAGTGTCAATTAAAGTATTATAGCAAAAGCAAATTGGTAGTGATCATAATAACCTGGCATACACTGTAGTGTGCAATTATTGAAAAAATATTGTGATATTTATGGTACAAAACCTACAGCTGTGGTTGTATAAAAATATAGTAACAGTTTTTCAGGTATTAAAAGATGACATATTTGTCCCTTTATGTTTTACAAATTATAACTGTATATTTCATTAAAGGTATTGTAGGTAGGAATTTTATAAACACTTTTTTCCAAATTTGTTTAAACTTTCTGTATATATCAATGCATAATTAAAATGTAAGTACTCTGATAAAAAGAGTATAAAAATTGAGTGACTCTAGACAGTTTAATCTGCACTAAACACAGCTCATTATTTACATTCGGGACGAAACACAGAATTGGCTTAGGCGACTGTCACTCTCTCGCAACCATGGCAACCACCCTTTTGCCACACAGGACCTGCCCACTTGCGCGCGCATCCGTTTGATTTGAGGAATTCAAAAAGGCACGGAACCTAGGAATAGCAAAACAATGGCAGAGAAAGACCAATCAAAATTCACATATGCAGTTCGCGAAGGCAAACCAGGCAAAAAAAGGAAGACAGTAACGTTACTAGAAAAGGTAATGAACAAAAAGTCTTTGGATAAACAACAAAATAAAACGCATGTCAATATCGGCGTGGCTTTCCAGCGATGGCGAGAACTGAGAGACCTCAAGGGGCTGAAAAGTGACGCCTGGATGGCTATATTTCTGCTGGACAGGTAAATCTTTCTTTTTGTATTTTGATCATACATATTTTTTTCTTTATGTTTTCATGAAGCATGTGTCATTAGCACACGTAGCTGCCTAATATAGCTAACATAACATTACTTAGCGAGCCGTAGTAGATGATAAATAATATATATGCCTAGCTGAAGATGATAGCTATAGTGTTGAATTGTGCATAATTTTGCTTTAGATAACTAAATACATGTTTAACAGATAGTAGGCCGATCCGCATCCAGGAACTTTTCTTAGAATTATATTTACCCTCTGTCTAACTCTTTTACCATGTTCACCTGGAAGTTTACCTGCACTTTTTTTTTGCCTTTGTTTTGTTTTGTTTTTAAACAAAAAATCCCTCGACCCCGGATCTGTCCTCGACCTGACGATGCGGTACTTGTCTCTGGAGTGTAGTCCTCATCAGAGTCAACAATGCTTTCATCATGGAAACTCTTACATGCAGAACACCATATATGTTATGAATGTTACACGAAATTCATCTTCATCACAGTGTAAATGATGGCAATGGAAAAACGTGTATCATGCAACCTGTTTTTAGCTTTGCCTTATAGATAACTAGCTCGTTAGCGAATCAATAAATATATATTTTAAACTTTACCAATATCAATATGCTGATAGTGAGTACTAAAATACATCTTATTTGTTTATCTTCATAATGATAAAGTTAGATTTTTTTATTACATGTGATTCTGACATGATGTCACTACATGCACTGCGCTCCTTCCTCTCCGCTCGTCTCAGGTAAATAATGCGTCTTCAGCTCAGCGGTCGGAGTCGCGCGTTCATGTGTTTTGGGGGCGTGGCTTTGGAAGGAGCCCAGAAGGGAGGGGGTGGAGTGAATGGAAATAATGAGCTGTCTTTAAAACAGTCGTGAGAGGTCTACAGACACTCGATTTTTATACTTTCTTTTTCAGAGTACTTACATTTTAATTATGCATTGATATATACAGAAAGTTTAAACAAATTTGGAAAAAGTTTTTTTTTATACAATTCCTACCTACAATTCCTTTAAGTGATATAATGTTAATATACTGATCGACTATCAAAATCAGCTTTCACCTAAAAACAGCGGTGCAACGGATCACTAAACTCACGGTTCGGATCATTTTACAGTTTTTGAGTCACGGATCAGATAATTTTTTGGATCAGCAAAAACAAAAATTGTGGGATTAATGTAACTTTGCTTTTCATTTATTACTTAAAGCCCACTCGAAGTACTTCGTTACCACAGCAAAAATCTAGCTTTTAATAATTAAATATTATTAAAGACAAGTGACCAGTCAGTAATAAAATAAGAAGAAATACACAAATTACAAGCATAGATAAATACAATATAACAAAGTTACAAATAAAGTAAGGTTTAACAGTATTATTCAGGTACAGAAATGTAATCATTAAATGTAAAAACACTATAGTGTTCAATGTATAAATTAAATATAGATTAATCTAACATTTTAGGGTCCAATCCTCACTATTAACTAGTTGCTTATTAGCATGCATATTACTAGGAT
The DNA here is from genome assembly GCA_030578255.1 of Tiaroga cobitis. Lineage (NCBI taxonomy): Eukaryota > Metazoa > Chordata > Actinopteri > Cypriniformes > Leuciscidae > Tiaroga > Tiaroga cobitis. The sequence continues at coordinate 26,104,191 of CM060592.1, forward strand.
ATTGGCTGTTTATTAGTACTAATAAAGCACATATTAATGCCTTGTTCTGCATGACCATATTCTACATCCCTTAATCCAACCCAATACCTAAACTCAACAACTGCCTTACTAACTATTAATAAGCAGTAATTAGGAGTATATTGACGTAAAAGCTGTAGTTAATAGTTAATAGTGAGAATTGGAGCCTAATCTAAAGTGTGACCTATTAATCTTTGTTAAAGGTGTGTTTTGTTGTTTGATTATTTAACGATATACAGCAGCAGATTTGTATAGGCTGGTGTCACTTTAAGACCTAATGAACAGATCCAATATAATGATACACATACGATTTCTTTCTCAACTGTTTACATTCACTTAAGACATAACTGACTTTGTTTAAGATAATACTTGCCAAGACGGGTATTTTAACATACTTAACATTTCGAATTTATAAGTAGGATCTTTCCAGAAGACTTGAGGACAGAATACAAGCCCATACTACAGTAACAGCATTTAACTTCAACGTCACTTAGAATGTTCAAGAATTGCAAAAAAATGAAGGGAAGGGATGGAAGATTACAGAGATGCGTCTATCAATGTATTGGTAGGGAAAGGCTGGCATTCAAAGTATTTGACTGATCCCTCACCAATCTATCGTGTGGACCTGGCTAATGATAATCATGATTCTTAATGACAGGCCATTCATTTCATAAATCCTGTCGGGCTTGATTGCTGAAGAAGCTTTAAAAACCATCCTTCATTAATGTTAATGGGCTTTTTTAGTGGAGGCCAGTTGTGGTTAGGTCTACATGGCAGGTTTCCCAGGCTTGTTACATTGATTCCCTCCACACTGAACCCTGATAGGCACAGAGATACACCATTCATAACTAAGATCCGCCTCATTGGTGTATTTCAGTCCTCCTTGAGCGATACAGCGTTCGGACAGTTGACAGCTTGTGAAGCGGAGATGCTAACAGCTCTTAAGATTCATCGTTTTGAACGCTTGCTTATTGAAAATCACACAATGGATCGTAATAGCTGCTATAAACTAAAAGCTCCTATAAAAAGAAATGTTGGTGACATCCCAGAGGAAGCCAAAATTACAAAGAGTAGAAATCTACTCCCACTTTCTGACTGCACGGCAATTACAAAGGAACAAGGCAGATGCTTTTTTAGGATCAAATTCAAGAGCCACTTAAGTGAAAATGTCAACCTACAGGCCTCAGGATCATCATGAGAATCATAAGAAATGATTGAGAAGCTACACTCAATAAGCATAATATAAAAGTGCCCTATAAAGATTTGCAGGCAGTAACGGATACGGGCGAAATAGAAAAAAAAGGAAATAAAAAACAAGCTCTGAAATAACAAACCCTGAAACGTTTACTTCTAGTAAAACTGTTCGCTTGGCGCAGATTGTTATCTAATTTGTTTTTCATTTCTCCCTTTAGCAAACTCCAAGTAAACAAAGAAGCAAGAGGTGTCAGATTAATGTCAAATCTGCAATAAAAACACATTGTTTTCACACTTTATTTTCTGCATTAGTGTCTTTCTAGTGGTCTTGTGACCATGATATTCTGGGACATTAAGCATTATAATTATAACATCTCCTCACTCCCTAATTAACTTAAACATCCATATTTCACAAACAACTAATAATACTCACATTCGTTACAACCCACTAACATGAATAAACGAGATAATTTGGCATGGGAATAACAGTATTTATTGTTGTCAGACCATTTTATACACACCGGACGCACATAAAAACGTGTGTCTCTCTCCTCTCACGCTTTACACTGACACATTTGAATATGATGAACAATGTGGCAGGCACGAAAATAAAAGACGTTATTAATATTTTATAAGCCGCCATGCTTTCAGCATTCGGCTGAGAGTAATGGGGGGCTAGTGTGCGTGTGGTCGGGTGGAGGGGGGATATCTGTGAAGACACACTAAATTTGGACAGTAAGGAGTATCACCCTGTCAGCGCGGTACACCGCACATTTGAAACGGCCCATTTAACGGCAGCACGTGCCTATCCGCTGTGCTCATTTGCATACTTCAGTGAGGCCCTGATGGATGAAGATGGATGAGAGAAAATCAACCTCGCTGAAACAACTGTTATATCAAGGTTAAACTATCCACAAAGCTCTTAACCTGCGCAGCTTTATCTCCCTTCAGCCTCGACCGATATCAATTCATCAATAGCGCCTTATCGGGGAGGATTTCTGAAAGACGCGTACTATGAGGTGTGGTAATAGGAAATCAAATGAAAGCAAAGTGTATGCAGATATAAGGAGGCACCTGCTTACGATGCTGTCAGGGGATATTACCAAGAAAAAAACATTGGAATGGCAGCAAGAGGAGACGCCAGACAGCTGCTTTAGCTCTGGGTCTGATGCTGAAAGGTCCCTTTTTTTTATTTTTGGCCAGAGACAAGAGCAAAGAAAGGTCTGAACACCATAGCTTACAATGTTAGACCATTAGGGATGTCAAAAGTGTTGGTACTTCCTTATCAAGCCAATACAAATAAATAAATAAACCAAAACAAATTCAGTCTAGAATTGATAGCACAGAATATCAAATTAATTGCACCTTTATCTTTGATAATCCTATTTGTATATGCAAAATCATTTATAAGATCAAACTCATTATATGGCCTGTTATTAAACAGCAAAAACTGTAATATACAGGCCTATATATAATATAATATAATTATTAGAATACAATAGAATAATATATTATATTATGTAATGTAATGTAATATAATATAATATAATATAGTTTCAGTGTGAGATGTTATGTTTATAATATCACAATATGATTTGTTTGTCCAAATCACACTGTCCTACTTTGAATGCGAATTGCATGCTGGGAAAAGACAATAATGTCAGAGTGAGTTCCTGTTTAAAGCAGATATAAATAGAGAAAGGACATCAAAATCTAAAAAACATAGTCAGTAGGGTAGAGTACACAATGTCACCAGCTGGCCTGACGACACAAGCCTCCGATGAGAGTCCTCCAGTCGATAAGGATTCGATGGCGGAGGTTTGGCTTCAGGTCGAGGTAAACTCTACTGCACATGCCTTGACATCTCACTGTTCCTTTTTCTGGCAGGAGGCTTGAAATGCAATATATCACTAGAACAGCCTTCTTCCTCCCCTGCTCCCACATGCACGCGGACACACACACCTGCCACCCATGTTTCCGCCTGTGCTCTCAGCAAAGGAAGACCTAGACAAGAGCTGCTAAAAGTGGTTATGTAGGACAGCGGAGCACAATGCTGATTATGCAAAAGGCAAAAAAAGAAAATGACAGTCATTAATAGGATTCCAGGAGTTAACTGTCCATAACTAACACTGCCAAAGGCGAGCTGGCAAACAGAGGCAATCAGGAGTGTGTGTGTGTGGGTGCGTGTGTGTGTGTGTGTGTTCAGGGACAGCGAACATACACTGCACAAACAGTTCTCAGTTTAGAAACGAACTATAATAGCAAACATGCAATTAGCCGAAAGATGCAAGACCTGCGTCCTCAAGGTCAGACGCTATTGAATATTTTGTGTTCTGCGTACAGGAAATAATTACCACCCACATAATTATAGAAGGTGACTGTGTTGCAATTCGCAAACGCACAGTATTGCCTTCGAATCATTTAACTCTTCATCTAGCGTACTTGCTAGGGGAAGCCCACTGAGCTATTGCGAGACCTTGAATTCCTTGCCACATGAGGGGCTCTTTGTTTCCCCTCGATTAAGCTTGCCTGAGTGTTCAGGGCAGAGAGTGTCACGGTTCCTCAGTGTGTGTGTGGTGTTTCCAGGCGGCCATGGTGAGCGTTGACCCCTGCTAAAGCTCCTGCTCCTCACCCCGCTGTGCTAAAAGCTACCTACGCGCTCACTGGCCACCATGTTGGGAAGTGATCCAAATCCACCTCCTCGTACTCCCCCTGCATGCTCTGCTCCTCCACAGCCGGTCACATCTGCTGTGCCGACAGCTTAAGTGTGGATTTTACCATCTTGAAACACTTTCTTCTATCACAACTCAATGTGCAGAAAACAGTAAGACAATAGTGTGTTCATTTCTCCCGAAAAGTGTAAATATTGTGGCGCTATCAAAATGTTTTAAATTGTTTAAGCTGCCTGACAGAGCAACAGTGCCTCAACCAATGGTGTGAGTTTGGGGCGGGGCTATCTGTTTGACTCACCAATGACAGACAGGAGGAATGTTTGGGAAATCGGTTTAAAAGTTAACTGTTTGGAGATGCTAGAGGAGTAGAAATTACTAATCTTCTAAAGTAATTTATTCAAATTTATGGTAATTTTCAAATGTGTGCAAAAAAAACGTATGAGTATTGACAGTTTTTTTCAAAAAATCTGAACATTTTGAAGAATTCTAAAGTTTGGGGTCAGTAAGATATGTAAATTTTTCTATTTTTTTAAGTAGTCTCTTAAGCTCACCAAGGCTGTATTTATTTGATAAAAAGGTTATTACAATTTAAAATAACTTTATTATTTGTCAGTCTTTAGTGTCACATCATCCTTCAGAAATTATTCTAATATGCTGATTTGTTGCTCAAGAAACCTTTCTTATTATCAATGCTGAAATCAGTTGAACTGCTTAAAGGTCCCCTATTATGCCCCTTTTCACAAGATGTAAAATAAGTCTCTGATGTCCCCAGAGTGTGTATGTGAAGTTTTAGCTCAAAATACCCAACAGATCATTTTTTACAGCATGTTTAAATTGTCACTTTTTGCAGCTCAGAAAAACGCGCTGTTTTAGTGTGTGCCCTTTAAATGCAAATAAGCTACTGCTGCCGGCACAGGGGGCGGAGCTTCATGAGCTCGCGTAATGTCAGAAACTCTCCGTCGGACAATAATGCCTACAGAGACAGAGTGCTGTATAGAGATGGAACAGGTATAGTTTAGTAGTTTAATTACGGTTATAACGTGTTTGTCATCTGCTTGTAGGCCTATGTATCCACTATTATTAGCCTAACGTTACAAGTCTGCTGTTTCGGACCAGGTCCGAATGATGATCAAATATATACTGATTTGATAAAGTTTATTGTACATAACACAAAAGATGAAGCGTCAGTTTTACTTCAGAAAATCACCGTAAGAGCTGAGTAAACACAGTAAGATATAAGAAGTGCGCAAGTACATAAACGAATTTCGGTAGAGTTGAGGGAGCATTTTCTTTAAAAACAAAATAATTCCACCTCGCCTTCAACGGCTGCCTCAGATTTCGAGAGTAAATAGAGAGAGAGCTATGTGGATTAATACATCTAGCCACACAACACCTACAACGCTTGGGAGACATTCTCGTCAGTGCAGCAGCTGTGAACTCGATCAGGGCGGGCCTATGTTAGAACGGCAGTGTCGGTCAACACTCGTGGGCGGGGCCTGTGCTTAGTGACGTCACTAAAACAGCGTTCTGAAAACAGGTCGTTGGGAGACACGGCTGATGATTTATGGGGATTAATAAAAAAGGAGTGAGTGGATTTTTATCACTATTGGGTGGTTGGGTACACACACTGCCAACACACATTTATGTCCAAACAGCATGCAAAAGTGAATTTTGCATAATATGGGACCTTTAATATTTTTGGGGAAACGATGATATATTTTTCTCAGGATTATTTAAAGAACAGAGAGTTTAAAAGAACATAATTTACTTGAAATGTAAAGGTATATAAATAAATACAGTACACACTTTATAGTAAAGTACAGCTTTAACTCAGAATAAAATTGATATAAAAACAAAAAATATATACTGTAGGATTTTTTCATTATCATGATAAATACTTAAACTCAAAGTGATCTTAATTAATTCTAACTCATGTTACATGTCAGAATAAAAACAAACATTAAAATTTCATATTTAAAAAATACTTCAGTATACATTATATATGCCAACCAAAACATGGTGTACATTTTAATTATATGTTCTTTAAAGGTGCATTGCGCAACTTTTCATGTTAAAAATACCTGTTTTTCTTCCTATACATGCTTAAAGAACTGCCTGATGGGCTGATTGAGCCCTTCTCTGCTCACTGAGATTGCCTCTATAATCCTGTACAGTAAAATATATAAGAGGGATTCGGGCTCGAATTTGAGACTGGGGGTGACGTCATGCGCGTTCACGCTCATCAGGCTGTCTCGCAAGTTTGTGTATTCGCCGGCGCCGCCATTCTCCGCATCAGCGGACAACTCGTGCGTCAAAAATAGAAGATGGATTCAAAGAGACCGGCTTGTTGTCCATTCCAAACCCCAACGCAAACTCCACGTAAAGTTAAAAAAAGAAAAATTTTGTCTAGTGCCACCAAAAGGGCCAAATTGGAGTCAGACAAGCGTCGGAGTAAGACGAGAGTCAACCTCGGGAAGGCATTCAACAAATGGAGAGATCTCCGGTCTGCTCTTGGTCTCAAACGGGATCCTCAGTTGGCTTTTTTCTTGATAAAACGGTAAGATATAGCCCAGTCTCTAATGTTTGATACGGCCAATCTATGTATGACAACAAATGATGATGCGTAAAATGTGTAATGCTTTAGCGTAAGCTAGATACATGTACAATCAGAATTGATTTTACTACCATTGTTAGTGAACAGTTTCATAAACTAGGAATTGTGTTCGGAAGAATAGTACAACATGAAACATAAAACATATCCAATAAAAGATGCTAACGCATTACAATTCTGAGACGGTAATATTTATGAATTACTTTTAAATAACAGTAACAAGTAATATATAATGTATTACAGTTTGGAAGTAACTTGCACAACACTGATTGTTATTGGAATATTCTACTTAGCAGATCAATACAACAGGCTGAACCCCGCAAGTCTTCGGCGGATTAGCCTGTTTGGCTTTTATGAAAACGTCATGGTGACATTTGATTGTTTATTACCTTGAGACATTTGAGTGAACGTTGTTGACCAACCGTGTACGGTATGATTATTATTTTGAACTATTGCGAAGTAATCAATTATATTGTTCATGAACGTGTTTTCATAACAATCATAGGTGGATACAGTAAACACATAAACAGAGTTTTCTACTACCCCCGTTTTCCCCTCACACATAAGAGTAATTTACTCAAATGTCTTTCCTTCCATATATTTGAAATGACTTGCAGATTTATAACTTTATTACCTCTGAAGACATTTTGGCTGTACACCAAAGATCTGTGCGGCAGATGCTCCTTTAGTTATTAACAGCTCATGCTCGTGCATGCGTGCGTGTGCGTGTGGTCTATGAGCGTGCACAACTCGCGTTGCAGTTTCGCTTGTCGCCAGAGGGGGCGTAGTTCTGCAAAAACTCAGAAACCTGCGTTTTGCACCTTTAAGATAGTATATCTCATGAAAATGTACATGAATTAATTTTTAATGGAAAAAAAGTGTTGGCAAGTCACTGTTCATCATTCACCTACAACATTCTATTAAAATCTATAACCAGACCTAAAACAGTGTTTTTTATGCTTTAAAGTCTTGCCAATCAGATATGAACACCACCGAGGACTTAATTCATCATTTCTCTCGCAGAGAGAAAATATGTACACTCATGTATGCGTTCGCGGAGGGGGTTACGCAGGCTCATAGCCAGCCCTTTTGTTTCTCACGACAGCGCCAGCTTCATTAGCATAAATTAGAATATCTCACGGCAAGAGAGCGACTCATAGCTATGCGTTACCTTCACATAACGGCACACGTCCTCCCGCACCCCTCGACTCTATCTCCTCGCCTGCTGTAACATCTAACCCCCTGCTGATTAAAGAGAGTGGAGGGGATCTTTAGCACAGCCACACCACACCAATAGCATTACATTAATCTACATTAGAAACATTCATTACATGCCAAACCACTCAGGCAACATGCCTCTTCCCCAGCACAGTCTGCACATCATACCATTAGCTTAAAGTACAGTATATGAGATGAATATGAAAATGCACTTCCCTCAAGTAAAACACTAAGATATGGCTGAGGCAACACTATAAGTGTATGGTGAAATCTAACAAAGGTACAAGATATCAGTGTCTTTTTATTACTCTAATACGCACTATATATTCAAGTGAAAAGGAGTGTAAATGACACTTTTGGGCTGTGAATAGAGTCTACATGATGTGTCGGGTCACATTTCTGTGCGCGTGTGTGTGCGGGTCCTCGATCCCTCCACGTTTCCCTGAGCACAGAGGTACGACAGCGAATAAATGTTGATCAGTGTTGATTCCGTCCAATGAGCGCATGTCGACTGACAGTGTTCCTAAGCTGCGGCGAAAGGCGGCCATTAATCTTGGTCTGGTTTAAGTAGCATATATTAATTTGTGTCATTTTTACTAAGTCGAGACAGGAAGGGGAGCTCGCCAGTCCGTGTTTGACTGCTCACAGCAGCGGGAGGGAGAGGGGGGGGCTGATGGCTGGGGGGAATATAGGGGGATCTTTTATGTATTGCGCCGCCACTGCCGGCGTCAAAATCAAACAGCAGGATGCGGGAGAACGGCAATCGCCGGCCTTTGAATTAAACTAAATGAACTCCCGGGGTGTTGGTATGGCAACCGTAGCTGGAAACGGCACCGCCTTTTACACTTAAGCCACGTAAGGAAATAAATGAATTGAAATGTGTTTGTAACGATGAGGATTTTGTGGCAGAGAGAGCCCTAATGCTGTTATATGGATCACGACCATTGACTGCACCGCTGAGGGGCTGAGTCTGACTCCACAGAGACAATAATAGCATCTGCAGAGCCTTTTACTATAATTCGCTTTTTTACATTGGGCTACAAACTGCACCACAGACTAATATCAGACAGAAATAAAAAGAGCTCCGTCGCATCTGCAAGCAGATTTCCTCTCTAAAGCAATTTTTAATCCAATAAGTGAGTAGATGTTTTCACTGTAATGGCTCTGAATATGATATCTGTCAGACAACTATGAACAAAGCTCAGTTTGCAGAATGGCTGGCACTGATGCTGCAGATATCCAAACCGGCCAGAGCTGCCATGCTCATATGCACATTAGATGCATTCGAATCTTTTGAAAGGAAATATTAAATGACCATTGTGCCTTACACTAAAACAAACAATGACTAACTATCCATTTTGTTCGTCAGTTCACACAAAAGTGAGAAATGGCATATCCCTATTTAAAAAGTAATGATGTATTCAGTATAGTGCTGTACGATTAATGGAAATAGAACCACTATCACAATATGGCTTTGTGCAATTAACAAATCACAAAGGCTGTGATTTAATTAAGTAATATCAGAATGAAGCCTGGACCCGTGTTCTTTTTACGCAAACAGCTCATGTTTTCAGGGTCTCAGATTGGCTTGGTTAACAGTAAGTTCTTCTTCACACAAACTCTATCTTTGAACCTGCTCTGAGTTTTGCTTATAACGTTGAGAATGCAACATGTGCTGACCATTTTCCCAAACTTGTAATAAGAAGCGCTTATAAGCAAGCAACCAAATAAGATTTAAGGGGTCCATGCGGTAAATAAACTTGAGGGTTTTGACATTTCAAACTGAATATATTAAGACAGCCATAAATATTAGTTGGCCATTTTACAGTTATTATTATATTGTTTTATATTACAATAGTAATATTTCTTATTTTGTTAAACATTTTTATTTAGTAATAATAATAATTACAACAAAAATAATAATATTGATGTATAATCAAAATAATTTGGGGGCAAATTGTGCTGACCTACAAAAGTGTACAGCATACCTGGACTTTTTTATTGAAATATTGCATTTTAAATCGCGATCACAATTTCTATCTGAAAAATTCAATTTCCCCCCCAAATTGTGCAGCCCTAGTAATCCTGGAATAAGGTTTGGTTTGCCACAAATTACAGTGCTGATGATTAATGTCATGTGTAGAGATGATTTAAAGGAGGAAGGTCAGGGTTTACATGTAAATAAAGGTGTTGATCCTGAAGCAATGTGAAATAATATTAACATGATGTCGTCAGCCAATACTCCGTACGGAACAAGTACGAAAAGCTACCGTTTCAAACAGGACCACTTTAACCTTAAGCCATGTCAATAATTATTCCATAAAATGAGGGTTTCGGTTCCTTTATTGACCATCAGCAAGAGGAAAACACCTCCCACACAAAAAAGCGCTTCTTCACTATTCACACGGGCAACCTGTTATCAGAGCTAATTAGAGACTCCCACCTCCGTTATACATTTCTGTAATTAGGCTCTTAAAACATGATTAACATGTCTCAATTACGCCAGTCATCATTTGCATAATTTATAAGGAGCTCTAATTGCGAGTGAGTTTAGACTTGAAGCTGGGTAATAACAGAAACACACAGGAAACATTATGCTGCTACTGAGGCATGTCCGTTCCAACGGCACTAAGTATGATTAGAAATCACGTTCCAAATAAAACAGGAGGAGGAGAGGCTCCCCTCATGTAGCTGTAGCAAACGCAATATTTCTCCACAATTCACCACGACGGTCGTTAGATATCTCGCCAGCTCTAAAATTACGTGGCACGCAAAAGAAGAAGCCCAAACTTTATAAGAACACGAATAAATATGTGAATTTTACAAGAGTAATATATCAAAATACAGCCCTCACAAAGTGTACTCTGTGTTTATCTCATAATGGCAATATTAATATATGAAAGAAAGACATTTATTTGAAGTTGAAAGTTGTTTTGTACGAATTTCCCAGCTGAATCTCGTTAAAGGTCATTACTTTGAGACGTGTGACATGTTTGTTAGCAATATATCAAATGTCTACATATTGCTTTTCTCCGCATGCATATGCAAAATGTATAATTGGTATGAAATGGAAATTAATTTGTCTAAATGCACGTTATTGATCGTATTGTGAACACTTCATTCATGCTTGTGTTTAATTTAAAAATAAATAAATAATCAAAACGTTAACTTCTCTCAGGTGATGCATGCTGGACTTCTCAAATCATTTAGTCCACTTAAAGCCACCCCTTTCTTACAACTGACCGCAAACTCACACTCAGATCTGCCACTATCCAATCAACAACTGCTGGATTTGACAAACTCCCTGAACTACAGTTTTTTTTCTTTTTCGGTTTCACTCGGATGTAGGGGTCAATATGGATACTCAATTTCTTGCTACTTCATCGCACCATAAATGACAAGAAAGGTTACCACATTTAACATTGGCCAATGAATTAGGGTCAATGGCATGACATTCGTTTTGTCCAGAAATGAACAAAATGAACAAAAAGAATTTGTTCATTTTGGCGACAAGTACAGTATACGTTGAAGAGAGAATGTTTTTAATTTCTCAAATAAAATAGTTTTTAGGGCATAATTGGGGTGACAAACCCTCATGACTGTGCGTCAAAGACAATAAATCTCTTGATCATTTAAAAAAAAATATCGGATCATTTTTATGGCAAGGCATAGTTAGTTAAGGCTGTAAAATATCTAAAATGTGTTCTAACAGATTCCTCAAAAATGAAATGGTATTAATTAATAGTTCATTACAATATTTGAAAAAACATTTTACTTTGAAAAATATATTTTAAAACAAAATGATTAAAATACATTAAAATGTGAGATACCTTTTTACTTGATGGTTACATCACGACATATTTAGAATTATAAAAATAGAAAATGTAATTCTTAAAAGTGGTCTAAAAGTTGTTCAAAATGTTATGAAACCAACATGACCACAACAAGAAAGAGCAGTTTTTTTTGTTTGTTTTTTTTAATTCCTTTTCTTTATCGTGGACTCTAATTCGTCATTGACCCTCTATGGCTCAGAGAGTTCACGCTAAGTTTAAGTTTATTTTTCAAAGCTCTGTTCATGATCAGGAAAATGTATGTCAATGTGAAACAGACCTTTTGAAAGCCCCAAGGGTAAAACAGAGCTGAAACCCGATACCAACAAAACATCCAAGTTATTGTCCACCTTTCCAAACACGACCATCTACATGTTCCAGTCACTGAATTCAAATACACACATTGGCCTTGCATTTCCCAGAGCACGTGGTACAAATACACGGACACTTAAAATAATCTGAAACGCTAGCAGTGCAAAAGCAGCCTTGTTTAAAAGCCCCCACCCCGCATCACATCCTGTTCCGTGAGCCGCAGTACTTGTTTATACTCGCACTCCGGCCTGTGTCGTGTTAGCTCGGTCAGGCCCTGTGTAAAAATACACAGCGAGGTCAGGAGTTCAGGGCGGCTCTGTCTGCTGCTGGCACACCGTCCTGCCCCTCTTGTCAGCTGCTTGCCAGAGGAGGGCTCATCACCACGACTGTCAACACGCAGACGCCACCGCGCAACACGTGCTACGCGCCGGGCAACTCGCAGCCGTGTCAATCTCGGCAAGACGGCCGTAGGTTACGAAGAATTACAGGAGCCGTGTCATTTTGTGCATTCTCAACACGTCTGCAGATGAAATATATTAGCAGAAGGAAAATTTATTGTTCCTGTCATAGAAACTGTGTCGTGTCTGAATAGGAATTACGAGTTGAGGTGGCCGAGGTGACGACGCACTTGATCCAAAGTTCTTGTAAATCAAGGTTATTGTGAGCTGAAAAAGTAGATTTTTTTTCGACACAGAGCCACTGTTTCATTGAGACAAGCTCTCGGTCGGCTCCATGACCTCCACAGTCTGTTATGAAAGCTAAGACAGTGTTCCACAGCACACTACGCCATTTCAACAAAACAGACCCGCTGCGGATTTAATAACCTCGCTTTCCTGGAATACACCTGGGACTCTACGGCTGCAACAATGTAAAACCATGAACGAGGCTGACTTTTTATTTTAAAAAAAATGAAGAATTAAAAAGGCCTGACAAAAATGGTGGCTGCTCTCGTTTGGGCGCTCTGCGCTCAGCACATTTGCAGTAAATGTCAAGGCGGAGGTTTGAGCCATTTTCTCTGTGGCGGCGGAGGATTTTTAGTGGTGTCTGTCTGTGCAGTGTGAAATTACACCCTCACATTAAAAAGAGACAGAAGTGAACCGAGGTACAGCTCACGGCTAATTCCGTAGGAGAGAGTACATGGTGGGGGGTTAAAGCACAAGGATCTTTCAAATCAACCATCGGGGCTTGAGTTCATTTATTTTCAGTGTTAGCTAAACCGTGTAGCCGACAGCATTTTCAACAGAATATAACACTGACACCTAAAAACACTGAATTTCTTTTCTTGCTATTTTTGGAGTGTTTACTTAAGTCACAAACATGTTACTATCAATAGCATCCACTTAAAAAGCATAAAAAAATCATTTGTGCTCTCTGAATTCCCAGGCCAAGGCTAAAAAAAAAACTACAAAATACTTTGCAAAAGCTTCTGGCTGAATATTTGATGGTTTAAATCAAACTAATATATTTATATTTATATTAAAAAAAAAACACTTCCTGTTCCATTTGACAAGTTTCCTTCCTTTCAATTCCTTCCACAACTGGAAAGCCCGAACTTTTTTATGGTTTCAAAGTGAAACAAACAAAAAGCAGGAATCAGCTAATGTTAATATTCCGATATGCACGCTGATCAAATGCAAGTAGGTTTGATGTTGATGATCCGATGCTCCTAATGAAGTCCTGAGAGAGAAAAGCGACTGCGAGGAAGCTGAAATGACAAAAACAATACCGGGCTGTGTTCGACTACAAACAAAAGCTCAACATGAGGAGTGTTTTGTGTGCGTGTGTGCGTGTGTGTGTGTGTGTGTGTGGGGGGGGGGGATTCATGTACATCTCACATGAAATATGATGAAGATAATATAGACAAAACAAACAAACAACTAATTCCCACACAGGAGAGTGACATCACAACTATAATTTGACCAACCATAATCTTACAATTCAGATTGTTTGGAGTCAAACCGGGTTTATCACTCTAGTCAAAAGCTCTGCAGGTTCCTGGTTGCCAGGAACTGTGGGAAGAGAAGCAGGAGCAAAGAGTCAGGAAGAGGTCCAAGTCACTTTGTTCTTCATCTTGGAAACGAACTTTGAGTGAACCCCGGGTGACGCCAGGCAGTTCAAAAGAGTCAGGCATAACTCTTTCCCTCCTTGGAAAACCTTGCTACACAAGAGGAGGAGGGAAAAAAGCGAACCTAGCGCCATGAGGCCCCTGTGATTGCTGACACTGTGGCCCTCAGAAGCCCTCTTCATTCGGTCAGAATTTCACTGAGGATGGGGGAACCTCTCCACTGCAGTGCATTTCAGACAGTGTGGCAGAGAGCCAACTTTAGCTGCCATGTAATGAAATCTTTGTAAATTACACTTTGGGGCTAATTAGAAGGAAGATATGGCTGTGTGGTGTTGTTGTTTTTTTTTGTTGTTTTTTACAATTGTTGTTGTTTCTCGCTGTAGCAATCTGCCTCGAAAACCTTCACTCAGGGACAATCGCATAATCAAAACAACATGTTCATTTCACTCTAATGAATAGTGCTTCTGGTGGACTTTTTAAACTGCTCTTAAAGTGCTGTACTCAACCAGCTGCATTTTATGCACACACAAACTTCAAAACGTATCCAGAATTAATGTAGAATCTGCATCTAACCAGACAGCGCAGCAAAGAATCAATAAAAAAAAATGGTATGTCACAATAAGTCGAGTTTATAAAACTCAGATGGGCATTATCAAAACCATGAGGCAGAGTATTTTAAAGCCAACCGTCAGAATCACAATTTAATGAGTAAAATAACATCCTAAAATCATATTCTCTAACTAAAGCCATTGATATTCTCATATACTGGTGGCTATAAACAAAAATAACATGAGAAAAAGCCTCATCAATAGCTTTCAATGCAGCATAACTTAACCACACAATGTAAAATGCTGTATTCAGTAATAAACTTTAGCTCAGTGCACAAATTATAACCACAGCACACAAAATAATAATAGCATTCTATTTGAGGAATCTGAATGCTGTATAAATTACCAGATATTTGAATAGCATGATTTTTGAGTTATTTTTGTAATATCAGAACTTGAACATGATGCAGTCAAAATATCTAATAACGCTTATTCTCACAAGACACTAACACTGTATTAAAGAGCTCTGTAGCAAAAAAATATCAATATTTCAATATTCAGCTTAATGTGATAACTGGATTTAAACAAAGACTTGCAAGCTTTCGCTTTCTGTTCTCTATGTGAGACAGGAAAACCCACCTGTTTTTTCTTTTATTTCACACAGGACATTGAATAGAGCCGGCTTCATTCTGTGACAGTTCAGTGCATGTTTCCTAAAAACACAAACAGAAAATAAATAACAAGCCGTCACTATGCATGACCTGTCAAAACTGTCAAAACACAGACATTAGGCTTAGAAGGAATGTGTGATTTTGGAAATTTTTAGTATTTTACAAATGGTTTTTGATAGAAGACAGCTGAAAATGGCACTAAATTGCGCAGCACTTTTGGAAGTGATAAAATGTGTAATATTTCACGTGCATCATAGAGAGCAGCATGAAGTGGATTGCAAAGTGGAATTGCTATAAATACTCAATTAAGGTGACTGGCTGCTTTCCTTTAAAAAAAGTTGAACAACAAATATATCATGAATAAATATAAATTACATATCAGTCTAAGAGTATTTCAATATGCATGATAATTATCAATAAGCCTTTAAAGTCAAGTTGTTCAAATGTAAAATGTTTGCATTCATTTCGAAGTGTTTTAGAAACACCTGTGTTGACAGTTACTAAGGCTAATAGGGTCAAGTGACATAAATTAGTCTTCATCTTACTGCCTTATTGATCTTAATTACTATGCATTGATGTTATATTACATTAAAAAACATTAATTTGTAACGTACCAGATTTAACAACGTTCCTTCGATATACAAATACGTACGATTACATTTTTTTTACGAATGCATGCTCAGTAACATTTATTTAATTATTGGATAGTTGCAGTCAAGAAACTAGGACTGAAATCACCCGCAACATGTAGTAAGTCTAGATAGCACTGAATCAATGCGCCTTCTCATTTGTAACCTGCGAGATCCGGAGCAATTGGAAATCGAAACGATGCATCTGGGAAGAAGAAGACGACAGCTCCAGATTGTGCACAGAGGCGCTCGGAAGTGGCTGTAACATGTTTGTAATGCAATATAAAAAATGTACGCCTGCATAAAAGTTTGAAAGAAGACGCAAAAAGAAAGTCTGTGCGCTTCGGGTGGCGCGTCAAAATATAAAGCAGCTGACTTGTTAAATACTGACGACGTGTTTCAGTAGCTACTATGAAGATAATAATAAAAAAGACAGCATGCATACACTCTTAGATATATACCTGGCCTGTGCCTCGTCCAGACTTTGGTCGGTTATGGTCATGATTTGTTGTAATATGTCTCCAATGTCCTGTTTTCTTCCCTCGCCGTCCGCTCCTCCCGTGCCATCCTGCATATGCTGCGCCAGGCCGGGGTGTCCGGCCATGCCCACCCCGTGAGAGGAGTGCATCAACCGGGGCTGATCATCCATCCTCGCCGCTGTTCTCTAGACTCTGGTGACTTTTTCAATTCTTCCCTAGGAGAAGGAAAATGCCTTCAGAAACTCTCGCCGTCACTCCCCCTTTCGCGTTCTGGATGTCTGGAGCGCGCTTACAACATGGAGAGAGGGAGAGAGGGGAGAAAAGGCAAAGCTCCCTCTCACAGCTGGTTTGGGTGAAATCTGATCTGGAGAGCTGCTTTAGGATCAAGCCACTCCTGCTCTTGCCACCAAAGCCAAGACAACAGAGCCCAACTTTGTCTAAGGGCTGCTGTAATCCTGTGTAATCTGCGACTCTGCCGCGTAACTCCTTGTTTCCTCTGACAGCTTTACGACTGAAACAGCTCTAAGACGTGCTTTGAAGGCGTTAAACGTGGGGAGAGAAGTGCTTTTGTTTCGCACAGGTCTGCTGGCAACACTGACACATAAGGGGAGGCTCCGCCCACCAACACTGGCACACAGCGATGGGGAACCGCCCATTGCCCGTGATTGGACGAGAGCGCGCTGTTGTCCCCGCCTTGGTTCTTCCACGGTACGTCAATCATATTCCTGAGGAAGGTGGGTCGCCGTAATAAGCTTTAAGATGTGGCGTTAGCGCTTGGACTGGACAGGGTGGTAACACGGTGATGGATAGGGGTTGAAGATGAAAATAAATAATGGTGTTTGGCGTACAAGCCCCTGTGTCCGCTCGAGACTTCCATGTTATCTTATTCTGTAAATGAATGTGGTCATTTAAGATCTGTTTTCATTTGATGCCACCGTTGACATTTATGAACACAATTTACTTTTGCGTTTGAAGGGTCCAAACAGAGTTATTAATGTATTTTACACAAAGTTGTCTAGTATAAATCAAACATGGCTGGTGTAAATAGTCACACCAGATGTTTGTACAGAATCTATTGAATCATACAGATTAGATTACCCTGTCATATAAATCACGATCATAATAAACATGTAGTGTAAAATGGAGGAAGATGCCCACCTTAAGAACAATGGCATTTACTCTTAAATTGTAACACAGATGTAAGTTTGGCACGTGCATAATGTTGATAGTGTATCAGCCAATGTGTTATTAAGGGTAATAAATAGAAACATTTACAAATTTTGTTATCATAGCACAAAATGTAAAACTTGTCAGAGATATTAAATTAAACAAAGTATAAACAACACCACATTTATTTTAACCATAAGCTTCATAGTAAATATAAATAAAACTTGCTGAGAATAAATTCGGTACATGGGTTAAATTTGTTTGACTGGGATTTTTGTAAAGCATTTAACATGACAGTCTATATTAGGCTAGTCTCTTATTAAAGAAAATTGATTCTCAACATGTTTTGCAACAAGACATCTTTTTGTCCTTCTTTTCTTCTGTAAACGACTACCGGTATATATCAATATATTAAACTACATGTGTGTGTGTGTATATACATTCATTAAAAAAAAAAGACCATGCTGCTGAAAGACACCATGGTCACTCAATGTGTCTTGGAAAAATGATCAGACAGGCAGTTTGCTCAGCCATGTGGTCTATTTAACGGTATTAAATTCACTGGCTATTGACATGGAGCTCAGAATGTGGCAGAAATGTCACGCTCTGGCTGCAGGTGCTGGGAAAAGGACCAATAAAGAGAGTGTTAAAGAGGCCATTTCTGATGCCTGAGTACCCATCACTGGAACAAATATTCCAGAAGCACCACTCCAACTATTCATGTGATGTCTCATCCTATGCTCACCATATGAGGTGTGTCACCTTCCATTATGTTCCTTATGAGAAACGACACCACTTTAACCTGTCCTACTTAGACTGCTGACATATACTGGTTGTATAGGTAATATCTCAACTTTTTATTGGAAACAAACAATATCATCAATTTCATAGAGCAAACAGATATGTGAGGGATATAAATCCTTCAATGCATTTGACTATATTCAGAGCTCATGTATTAAATTCAGCTGGTTTACGCAAAAAATGATTACCTGTTAACTGTCACCCCCCTTTTTTTGAATATACATGAAAATGCACATTTCGAACTTAAATGGTTGTAATTCAAGAATGCTTTGGAATATCGACGTAAGATTGGTCTTGTTTTAAAGAAGACATTTGGCAGATTTTTGAAGAAGTGAAATAAATTAAGAAAGTCAAACAGAAAAAAAGTTATAGAAGTTTGAGTTTATGGAAATGTACAATGTAAAAAAAATAATTATTAATATTTTATATAAAATATATATTTTCAAAACCTGGGCTACTCTAAAACGGCAGAAAAATCAAAGCCAAAAATCTGAACAAGTTGTGTTTCAAATTTTAGGTTGATATCTCAAAAAATGAGCTTTCAGTAAGATTTTGTTTGGGCGCAGTACCAAACTTTTTCACTAGGTCACAACCAGACTCCATTACTGCCCATATAAGGGCGCCTCCATTTCCATATGTGTTTTGAGTGATCTGAACCATTATTTCCACAATTTTCATACAATTAATGAAGAAGAGATCCTGTTCAGAAGTAGTATGGGAAGTTTGTCAGATTTTGATATGAATTCAACCTCTAAGAAACACATACAAAGAACACACATAGCTCGCTGCCACATCACAAATGGTGAATTCATTTTTTTTTTTTTTTTTATATTTAAAACATTTTCAGACCTTTTTTTCTAAAATAATTGAATGCATGCTATCTTTTGAACTCTTGGCATGAAAACAAACTGAGGTTTCTACCATTTTTTCATGATTTTTCATGTTCATTGCTATTTCAAAATAAAGGTCTGAACACACCTTGGAGTATGAAAATATTATTGTTGCAAATTGATAAATTACGGCTCCTGTGTAATTTATTTTGAAAATCAATCACCAAATATGGAAACTAGAGATTGTAAGCTTTCAAATGATATATAGTTTGTCAATATTACTTAAGGTTTTTACTAAGATATTATTGTTTTAAAAATATAATGGCAAACGTCCCACCTGTGGGACGGTGGCGGTTAAGTTAAACAACAACAAAAACCTACTAAGAAAGATAGATAGTAAGTGCCAAATTACAAATAATTGAAAATGATCAATTTAATACTTAATTTTCTAGCCTAGTTTTATCCTATCTATATGAACAACCAACTCGTTAACATGAGAAAATGCTGCTATTTTTTGATGTTGTGATTTCATATAAATTCGTACAAAAACATACGATTTGTAGAAAAAAAATATAGTGGACCATGAAGGTCCACCCCTAAACTTAAAGGCCCACTGACGTGCCTTGGAACCGGAACGCGTAGCTTTGTATGATGCGTTGACGTAATTTCCACTGAAGCTAAGGCGGGACATATTGAATAGGGGTGTAAATCGGACAGTTAATCACGATACGATATCGATTCTCTCAGCCAACGATACGATATTTGCCGATACCTCAAAAAATTCTACGATACGATTACGATTCGATTCGATTCAGGGCTATATCGATCGATTAATCGATATTTAGATATTATGTGCCAAGTGTGCACAACCAGTCACATTTATTAACTCACAATACATTAAAAAATATATTACATGAAAGTTTAATTAAACTCTGAAAATTGCACACCCTCTCCCAATTGGGACATTTACAAGTTGTTTGTTACACGTTTAAAAAAAAACATGATGAAAAGGAACAAGAACGGGGTTATCTGTTTTTGCAAATGAACTCTTCTGTTATATTAAAGTTCATTTAAAGGATTTTTATAGATATTTATTGTGTGGTAAAAGCAGATAACTCTACATTTCATGTTTCAGAGTTAAACAAAGCCAAGTAATTGCTAAAATACATAATAAAACACTTGGTTAATCTATAACGTTAATCTCCTCAGTTGACATAATTTCGATGCCTGTCAAACTTTGTTGTTGTGATTAACGTACACGCAATACAGAGAGCTTTTCACTCACCACTAAACGTGCTGTTTTAGCAAGATTCCGTGAAAAACGTTCAGCTTTTATTTTCTTTTTACGAGCCGAAGAAGATATCACGGGTTCATGAAGTTCGCTGAAATCCATCCTCGATCACTTTTAGTCAGCTTTGACGAAACTCCTCAGTAGCGCGTCTTTTCAAAGTGACAAGCAGCCTTGTCACCTGACCTGAATACTGCGCACTGATTTGCTAAAACAGACTTTTCGGGGCTTGTCGTTTCTGCTGTAAAACATAAACTCGCGATGCGATGCCTTTACAGTGGAAAATACCAGCTTTTGTGACAAAGGTTTCAGTCAATCTTGTCAGGCGTCTATTTCAGAAAAGTTACGTGAGGATATGGAGTGTGTCAAAATAAAGGTACCGTACATCGATATTTTATGTGTGGTATCGATGCATCGTATCGTTAGACATTTGATCGATGCATCGATCCATATCGATGTATTGTTACACCCCTAATATTGAATGGCTACCCTTTTCAAATAGCCAATAGCGTTTAGTTTACCTCACAGACTGCTAGTTGTACTTGACACCACCATGGAAGTGAATCCGAGCGCTGATGATACGTTAGATTCAATAGTTGAGGTGTGAATAAATTCTAGCCCTTTCATTCTTAACCAACGTACAATTGGAAAATTGAATAAAATTCAAGCGTTTGAGCAACCGAATACACACCTCCAACCCATATTGCTCCGTGACGTGTCAACGGCCGATTTGACCAGGTGGTATTTATTGCATAGGGTGCGGGACGCTTTGAGAGCATTTGATTGGACAGAAGATGTGATGAGAAGCTGAAGTCTGATGTCATAAAAATCATTGATCCATTTTAGCAGAAATGAGAGACTGTTCGTTTTGAATGCTTATATCTCCAAATGTGAATTATGTCATTGTTTTGGAACACACCAGCTTATTCATAATCTTAAGGCCAATATATTCATACTAAAGCTAAAAAAAATTACATTTTGATTTCAGGAGGCCTTTAAAGCTGCAGTCCGCAGTTTTTCCTCTTTGTCGCCATCTCTGTTCGAAATCTGCAATTGCAGTCATTCGCGGAATTATGAACTGAATGTCAACAAGGAGAATGTGCAGCTGTCAGTCACCGCGCCGGTCTGGATACTGTCATTCAGGATCACAGATTCTACTTTTTGGATGTATGACCAACATAAGAATTTTCACGCTAAAATGTCATCTGAACAAGTAAGTAACATCCACTTTTGGTCTTCTGACCAACTAAGGGGAAAAAAGCATTGCAGTAAATCGCGCTGATTAAATCTAACGATCGCTTATCATATCACGCCAAACCATGCAAATTATACTTTGTTCTCAAATTGTTAATGTTAACAACATCAGCATTGCGTTAAAGCCCTTCATGTATAGCCTACGTTTTTTTCGCATGCGCCCGGTTGCAGTCTCTTTTTCCAAACTCTCAGTCCAAAGTCTTTTGTATTTTACAACGGGTGAATCTCTAGTTGTCACTGGTGATTGTCGTTTGAACCTTTCTGGATCCGCCATCAAATTACTAAGTTTAATTATATCAAGTGCTGTGAGAAAAGACTATAAATCTCCACCTCCAACATCCTCACATGCAATATAGCCTACAAGCCAAGACTCAGTGTACAGATGTGACATAATGACGCAAAGACATGCTCGAATCTCCCGCGGAAATCCACCAGTACCACTGGAGTTAAAAACATTATTACAAGCTTACCGCTTTGAATCGAGCTAAGGCAAGAAGATAGTTTTGAACACTGGCTAGTTATGAACTTGCTCAAATTTATTTTGGATCATTTTTAAGCCAAAAAAGTTACGGACTGCAGCTTTAACCAACAATGGGGTATAAGCAGATTGTATGAAAATACATGGATGACATCATACAAATTTATACGAATTAGTCATCAAAACAAAATAGTTACGAATTGCAATGAGCGACTATTGCATTTTGTATATGGTGTATTGGAACAACTTTTCTCTGCAAATAATGGCAAAATGGGATCACTCTTGGTAAAAGACATTTTTCACATCGTGGCAGAAGTTAAATCGATCAATCAGATTTCTCATTAGTTGAAGAAGAGGAGGAACTAGTTAATGATGAAAGGAATCAGCCCTGCTGCTGTGATAGTATCTGAAGACTGCTGGGCTGGAACAGATGTATAGGCTAAGTGACCTTCCTCTGTAAAACCAGACCACACTGATTGCCTGACCTCTTCACAGCTATAGCCTACAGCCAGAACAGACTCTACAGCATCGTATACCGTAGACACACAGCTCAATGTCAAACATCTTCAAATGAAACAGGAAAGAATACGGTGTTTTTGCACCAAGTATTGACTCACAAACAGTTGGCTGCTTGTATACTTGTCCAGAAATGTTACTGCTGTATAAACAGTATGAACATCTCTTATTAATGAAGAAAAATGCAACATCAGGCTTGAATATAGCCTTTTTATATACTAGGCCATATTTGAACATTTCCCGGTCATTCTGGCAGCATCAGAAATTGCCCGCACATTAAAAAAACGATGCCCAGTCTGAATTTACAATGAGCTTCACGCAGCAAATAACACACTTACAGATATTTGACATTCTCTTGTAGACGCTTGAACTCTTATGGTTTGAATTTAGAGTAGTTTGGTTTTCCCTACCGATCAGCACTTCTGTATTCCCAGCGGTGAGAGGAGCACGTTGTGCTGCTGCCGAACACTTTTCTAGCTCACTCGTTTCATTCATATTTATGCCAGCTCATCTAAATTGTCCTTTCTAATAACGTGTGATCTGCATACGCTCACTTATATCAAGCACATTCATCTTTTTCAAACCTTTGGAAACATTTAAATAGTTATAAATGGTTGTGCAGTGTGAGGCTGGATAGTTGGGTCAATCAAAAATAACGATAAAGAAAAGGAAAAATCTAGTGTAAAACACATGTGACAAGTTTTAGAAATGTACTCTTTATTCACATTGGTGTCATTGGTTTGAAACACTTTTATATAAATTACAAGAAAAGTTTTGATTTAATGACTTGAACATAAAAATGTCATGTTTTGAAAAACCATTAAGAAAAAAATAATATATTCCCTTGCACCTGAAATGCACGTGTGTTAGCATATTAATCATTAAGAATTTTATTTATTTTACATAAGAAAAAGTTTGACAAATCATGAGTCATTAATTAATACATTTCATTATGTTTGTGTGGATTCGGACCACATGAAACCTGAACCACCAGAACCATCTTGCCTTGCAATAAATTGTCAATTTGTTTATATTACTTGCCACAGCTGGTTGCAAAATATAGATGAATGCAGGATCTAAATGCAAGCAGTATCAAACTTAACATAGAAGTCAGAAAACATGAACCAAAACAGAACAACCCAACATAACTTGACAAGAACTGACAAAGAACTAAAGGAAACACAGGGGAAAAAATACACTAAACAAAACAATCAACTAAATGAACAACAGGTGTGCAAATTAATCAAATAATGAATCACCAAGGAAACAAACTGAAAACTAGGACACAGAACTGAAACATAATACAAAACCCACCCAAACCAAACTCAGAATACCTGTTACATTACTGTTAGGGGCCAAGCACCGAAGGTGTGTACCTATTGTAATCGGTAGTGTTCTTTTTCATCTTCTTCCGCTCTTGAGTCTATGGCAGCTTATAGAAACACTTGCGGGAAAGTTATGAAATTTGGCACACAGATAGATGACAGTCTGAACTGTCACCACAGTATATTTGTAGTCTCTAACTCAATCGCTCTAGCGCCACCAACTGTCCAAAGTTGCACTCATGTTTATGTTAATAACTTTAAAACCGTAAGGGCTAGATACAAAATTCCCCATCACCCCATCAATTTGTACACAGTGCCACCTATTGGTCAAAAGTGATAAACCATTAAATCATATTACTAGTGACTGTCTTTATGATTTTTCAGCCATTTTGCCTAAAATCATCTTGATAAGTCCGTCTTGTTGTTGCAGTTCGTCTGATGCTCCCAGTCATAATGGCATGACTTATAATGCCTTCTTTGTGCATGGCCTCTTAATAGCTGCTTGCGGCTATATTTATTATTATTCACAATTATTGTTTGTAAATTATTAAAAGATTAAAACGTTGTTATTATTAAAAGAATTAATTATTTTAATGAGTCTTTTTTTTCTTTATTATAATATCAGGACAGTTGTTCCACCCTGACATGTTTTACTTTAATTTATTATTAGAAATTAAAAACATGCATCACACTAGATGTGGTTTTAAGTCATTGTTTATATTAATTGCACTTTTAATGCAAAAAATTAGTGTCACAAGTCATGACTCATACTCTCAGCGAAATAAATAATAGCTTCTTTTTTCGGCTTCTCATTTTCACCACCGGCGATCTTCGACACCAGAGGACAGACAAAATGATATAAGGGAGAGACTAAAGGTTATGATGTCACTTTGTGATGACAAGGGATCTAGCGCAATTAACATGTTACAAAATATTAAAGTGTTTTTTTTATTGCGTGCAACATTGTGAAGGATTTCCAGAAGCTTTGGGTTTCATTAAAAAAAAAACTTTGGGATTTAATCTATCAATCATTTATTATTCTTAAGTAAGACATTAGATTCTCATCACCTCTGGCATGCCACGATGTAACAGAGGCTGAGTAAAGCACTTCATGACACTTCTATTGATCAATGTTGCACGGTGAGTGCAGACCAGGTTTAGAAGACATTGCAGCGCTGCAAGCTTCAAGTACATTTCTCAGGGGGAGGCTGTGATGAAATATTCAGTTGTTTGGGGCGCCGTATCCCCCAAGCATGTATAAAAGGCAGTGTGAAATAGAGAGACCTGGACACAGCTTGAGTCTGCATCAAGTGCAAACCTGAAAACCTCTCCATCTCGCAGACTTCAGGTGGAGCTAGAGGAATTAAACTTTCATTGAGCTTTAAATGGGTTACAGGTCAGCGGTTGATTCAGCATTTTGCGCTTTTCTAAAGCTTTGGGGGTAATAAGAAATCTACCTGTTCACTTAGCATCGCACCTCTGAGAAAAAAGCTGTCTTTTTTTCAGTCATTACCTTCAATGTTATAAATACAGCCAAACACACAAACCCCATGATCTGAGTGATTTCAAACCTGATCAAAAAGCAGGAACAATGTTACCATGCTATTTCATATGCAAAAGGCTGTTTTCCATAGAAAAATGCTGAAACGTTGGTTACTGGTAACTTTAGCTCATCTAAATGTCCCTTTTTGAGTGTTTCTCCCGATCATCCCTCCACAAGGCTGTCCCTCCTATAGGCCATTGTGAGGACACACACCACGCAGCTCTTCCTGACCACAGTAAAAAGGGAGCGGGACCTGTCATAAAGCATTCTCATTTACGGCTGCAGGGTGGATGCTTGGAGGAATAGAGAGAGAGAGAGAGAGAGAGAGAGAGAGAGAGAGAGAGAGAGAGAGAGAGAGAAAGAAAACACTACTGTAAATGTCAAGAGATGCCACTGGAAGGCCACTCAGCACCTCCCAGCCTCCCATGCGAAAAGGCCACTTAGAGCAGTGGGCAGATAGCAGGCTGAGTTTATGTGCTGACCCAGCGCTCCAAATCAAACTTACAAATATCAGGGGCTGGGCGGGCTGGGCCGGGGGAGGCTGGGGAATGAGAAAGACATCGAAGGAGAGAGAAATTGAGAAAAGAAATAAACAGGACTAAGAGAGACCAACATGTTTAACACTGACAACACATCATCCACCTTAGCTTACAGTAAATGCAGGGTTGGGAACCGAGCACCTGAATAAGAATTCAATTCTCAACATTAAAATTAAACAAGTGTGTGTTCACACTTGAATGGTTTGGTTTGGTTAAAACAAACTCTAGTGGGATTGCTCTGTTAGTGCAGTTCATCTGAAACCTGACCAAAGACGTAAAAAAAACAAAAACAGGATGTGATGACTGTCATACTTTATGTACGCAGTGTGCACATATGAGCGCATTTAGCCCAGCGAACAGCATTGTTTTGGATTTCCGGTAAGTTCTGTCACAAAATATATGCCATAATAGCTGTTTATAGCCTATATATAATGAAGTTTATGTTTATTATGGTCATTGCACACATACAATCTCTCACCGATACACCACTGCTAAATCTACAGCACGAAACAAACAGCGTGATCAATGAAGGCCTGAACAAATTATTTCTGAATGAAGAACTGACAAGAGTCGGTAGGCCTACTTTTTATTGAATCTAAACCACAGAGCTCAACTGTTGTCTGACTCCCCCAAACGATCGAATACGTTGCCTCTCCACTATCTCTCGCGTTTGCATTCAACTGCATTTTGCCCCCTAGTGGTAGACACACTGAAAGTTTAAAGTCGGACATTTTAAGGGCTGTCTCAATCTCAAAATCCTACCAGTGCACTGAAACGTTATCTCCCTAAAAAGTCCCACAATGCACTATGAAAACAATGCAGGGAGCACTATGCTCACTATGGCTGCATACGAAATAGCATACACATTTTTTATTAAGTAATTACTTCACGACCACTAAAAAAGTACATTCTATAGTATGAGTGTGTGTATATGAGTGTAATCTCGACGTACTACATTCGCCGTGTTGTCATTATCATGTGACCTACCAGCGTCAGTTACGTCGCTTTACTGCCATTCATAAATATTCTCCAGTGGCCTCATGGGATAGTGAAGTGTCCATACGTCAGAATCTCACCGGAAGTACTGTAGTAGGTCATCCGGGTACTTGTTGCCTACTCTTTTATGAGTACTGTGAATTCAGACATACTTCTTTTGTCATACTGTTTTTCGCCTACTATATAGTAAAAGTATGTGGTTTTGAATGCAGCCATCGTTCCCTTAACTGAAGTATGAAACATTAATCCCATGAGCCAACTCACACATAACGACACGCGATCCACGTTGTTTAAAATGCACAAAAAAAAAATATATATTATATACGTGAGCATAAACTACAACACTAAACAAGTAATGAACATAATCAAGCTAACATTTGTTTTTTATTTACGCCTGTAACGTATACGTAACAATCAAATGTATTTAACGTAATAATATAATGAAGATATCCCTTCTTCATTATGTTTTTCTTACTCTCCTTACCAGTGCCCGAGTTTGTGTACATACTGGTCCACGACCTAGGAAGCTAGGGAGTTGATTAAGACAAACCTCTAGTTAAAATTGACATTATGAGTTTTGTAGTATTTTAAATAAAAAAATGTATTAAATAGGTTTGCCATATATTATATTCATATAGTTAAGACCAATTATTGCACTGCATTGCATTTACTCTAGAAGCATACTTGTTGTAATTATTTGTTTTACATCTATTTATTACTGAGATTGTCATTTATTCTTTCTTTTTTTCTTCCAATATTTATTCTTTAAAAATACTAAAAACTAAAATCTGTAATGGAACTGTTAAGGAACCAGAATTGTTCAGAGGATTCAAAACCAGATTTGTCTCAATTCTTTACGATTTCCATCCCTGAGTGTTAAAATGACTTTTTAGACCAATATTTGTTTTTCTTCTTTCCTCTTTAAAAAGTGTTAGGAAGAGGGGGTGGGGACTAACTATGCAGAATGATTTTTCAGTGCTGTTCATAGCATTTTACAGGCTTATTTGCATTAATGAAATGGCTGTTCCTTGTCACAGTGTGTTGTCTTTTATTCCCCCTCCCTTTCTTTATGCCGTCTCTAAAATCCCTGTGCGACTCCTCGTGGGAGTGCTGTGGGAAAATCCGACTGTCAGTGACGACAAGACAAATGAATCGCGGTGTCAGGCGCGTCTGACTTCAACGATGACAGATTGAGAAGAACTGTCCCTCTGTCGACAGGCATGCTTCAGTTTTGAATGAATAAATAATAAATATTTCCCCTCTCATCATAAGGAGCTCTGCCGTACGTTTCCATTCCCAGTGAGCGTGTGCGCTGAGTGACCGAGGTGGACAGTGAAGACAAGCTAACCGTAATTCCACCTGGCCATCAGATTCCAGTCTGTCTGTGTTTGTGTTTCTCCAGAAAGCATACAAAAAAAAAAATACAAAAAAAAAAAAGGAAGAGGAAGCTCTCCACTTTTCCACAACATCCAGCAGTGAGAGTCAAGTGTCACTGCTCTGAAGCAGCTGCATTGTGGTTTTTGCATTTTATAATTTCCTGTTTAAAAAAAGCACCAAGATAATACAAACATTGTTAAAGAACCCCCAAGACATGCCATGACAACTGTCAAGAATATGTTCAGGTCGGTCATATTTCTGTCCAAAATCAAAAGAATGAAATGTTATAATAGTTTAATAAACACAATTAGTTTTACAATTAGTTTTGCCGTTTTCACAATTAGTGTGTGTGTGTGTGTGTGTGTGTGTGTGTGTGTGATGCTGTTTCTCAATATAGCATCATAATATCACATAAAAAACAAACAGGAGTCTATATGTCTGTCGCAACAATTTTCCACAATCCGAATTGATTCATTGCAGAGAGCAGCTGCTTTAATTGCCGTAACTAATGACCTTTTAGACTGGCAAACAAAATCCCTTAAAAATGAGGATAACCAAGCAGTCGTATTGTTAAATAGGTGTAAATGGTGCTGGAACAATAGGGAAAGCCTCCCCTGGAATCTGTGGCCCACAAGGAGCAGGATAATGTATGTGAACATCTGGTGTGTGCAGAGGGCTGCCAGGACAAGACAAAGCCACGTGTCCAGGCATGGATGCACACACACGGTCCCCGGCGACACACACATGGACATCTCACCTGGCCAGCTTCAAAAAAAGAGGAATAAAGATTCAGAGGAACAATGGCTCCCGTAATAGAACTGGCTGGTGCTGAAAAGAGCTGAGGATAAAAGAGAAAATGCTGAAAGAAATGAGGAAAGAAAAAAGAAAGAGAGAGAGAAAGAAAGAACACATCCATGCCTACAGGGCAAAGAGTATATAGCTAGTGATGGAAAGGAAATCTGCATCTAAATGTGACAAATCTTTATGCTCAAAGGCTTAGCAAATGAATATGCATGAGAGAATAAAATGATATGCCTTTAAGCGGGGCACTTATTGTGTGTGTTCACCCTCAGAGGATTTTCAAAGGTACAGCTGAATATGAAGACAATATACTGCAGAATCAAATAGCAAATACGGCCATATAAAAAAGCCCGCGGCCAAGTGTAAATGTCATGACACCATTCAATGTCATGCAGACTGGAGCCTCAGAGGGTCCAGGCAATGCAGAGAAAGATTAGATATCTGCAATTGCAATCCATAAAATTCAAGAGCAGTTTTACCAACTTCTACTATAGATACAATAGTGCACATTTTTTATTACACAGTTGTCTATACTTCATTCTGGCAGGTCAATCCTAACATTCAGTATTCTATACACTCACAGAAATTGCAAGTAAATTTCACAAATCATTACAAAGGCAAGTACACTGAATTAAATGTGCCAATTTGAAGTACTGAAATGGACATTTTGAAGACTGAAAAATAGTCTTTTCTTGTAAAACAATCATTTTTACCGTCCGGTTTAATGTCTCTCATGTCACTCAGTCTCTCTCGTCTCACATAATACAAACTCAAATTAAATCTCTTAATGTCCATTTATTTATTAACTGATCACCCTGTCAGTTTATTTTGGGATTATGACTGGCTGACCCCAGTACACTGCATTTAATGTATATATTGTCTTTTTAAATATGTAAAAGTATACAGTATGCTATTAAAGGGATATGTCTTTTAAAAAAAATGCATTGCTGTCAACAGTTACTCCTGTCGTTACAAAGCTTTCTTTCTTCTGTGGAACATAAGATATCGTAAAGAATGCTTTGCATCTTTGTAAGTCAGTGGCGTCCAATACACTCTTGGCTATTGGCTTTTATTGTATGGACAAAAAAAAAAACATTTTCTTTTGTGTTCCACAGAAGAAAGTCATACAGGGTTTGGAAAGACGAGTACAGTTTTGATCCAGATGGGGTCTGGCAGCTGTGGGGGGGGGGGCTTATAAGGACGGGATACTTGATATAATGGACTATGTGATGCAAGGTAGACCACAAAATGTCTTACCCTCAGGTTAGAGCTGAAGAACCTCTAGGTGCTGGACAACACAGAACACGGCGGGGGAGAGGAAGTAAGAGATGAATGGGCCATCAAATATTGAAGAAACGTCAGATGAAAACAAGAAGCATCATTTGAAAAAGGCACTAAATGTGCAGCGCAATCAGCATGGAGATTGTTGGGAAGAACCGCGGCATGGAGGTGTGTGGCAAGCCAACGCTATCTCACGACCAATTCGTACGAATTCGTACGAGTGATTAAAATGTGGCTAATTCGTACGAATTCGTACGACCTACGAATTCGTACGATTTGTCTAAACCCACGTGATGGGTAGGTTTAGGGGCGGGTCAGGGGTAGGTCATTCGTACGAATACATACGAATTTGGTTAAAAGAACACATTTTGACCTTTAACAATTTTTGTTTAGCCACTTATGCTGCCCATACTCTGCATGACTTCCTCGGTCGTCAGATTGCTGTTTTGTTCACACTACACAACAGTCTGTGGTTGCCGATGTCAGTTATATTTCACAGGTCTAGATATTAAACCTGCATCTGTGCTTCTTAAACCTGCAAATCGCGTTGCATCTTCGATAATTCAAACACAAGCGTCTGTAAAACTCACGTAAACGAGCAGATTTGCCTCTGATTTTGAGCTATCGTCTGTGCTCTCGATTAACAATTAACAACTTTCAGTGAGCAATCCATGTTAAAATCGTGTGTGTGGGTAACAAAACGTGAGGAATAAAGTCTAATCTGCCATTTCTCTCGTTTCTCTCTGTTTAAAGCATGGAAGCTTATTTCTACCACAGAATCAAACTAAATTGAAAAGATAATTACGATTTTTTTTATCTCACAATTCTGACTTTTTCGCACAATTGCAATTCTTTCTCAGAATTTATAAAGTCCAGTTCTGAGGAAAAACAGAAAAAAAGTCAGAATTGCAAGAAGAAAAGTCGCGATTACATTTTTTATAATTTTTTTATTCAGTGGAGGAAATAAGCTTCCATATTAGAGTGAAACAATCAGATCGCAGAAGTAAAAATCCCTTTAATTTTCTCTATAAAGAAACAGATTTTTCAAGACAGATATACCATGAACTCCAAGGTTGTTAAGGTGAGGATCCATTCTCCTGTAGAAGCTACACGTGTGATTTCAACTTCATAAAAAAAAAAAAAAAAAAAAAAAGCAGAATTCCATGTGAAGGACACAGCCCATCCTCATGAAGCGATCAACCAATTAGAGAATATGCTTTTATGGAAACTAAAAGTAAAAATCACACTAATTTTCTCCATTGTGGAATTGATTTGCACGATAATTTTCTGTAAAAACCTTTAAAGACAGGCCTACTGTATAGGCTCAGAGATTGTTGATTAATGTTAGTTGGCATTACTTCAACTTATTCTTTAAAAAACTTGTTTAACAGTGGAATTCCTGCAAAACTACATTAACCATGATTCTGCAAAGACATTTCCAATTGAAAAGTAAATCACGCTACAAATAAACCTTTAGCACCAATTCACTCCTATTAGGCACTGCAAATGACATAAGTCAGTTTCCCTCTCAAACTTAAATATTTTTATATACCATAGTGAAAAATAAATATACTAAAATGTTTTTGAAATACGTTTTTTATGCTATCTGATTGTGCTAAAGTGGAACTACTGCGAGTATACTTTAGGTACACTATAAATATCTTGCATTTAAAGACTGATATTATAGTGATCATACTATCCTTACTAATAGTGATACTTTAGGCTTAATATTAAGAAATATACATTGTGTAATAAAGAAGTACTAATTATAATATTCATATCAGTAAGTCTTAAGCGATATGTCAGTGAATATGTTAATGGATTTGTAGTATACTTAAGTATGTAATAAATGTATTTTAAATACATTTTGCTATTTTTCTCTAGGGTATTCGTATTGTGCAATAAAGGTAAAATATGTCTATATACTGTACAGAATCTGCATATTTAATCAAAAATGTTATTTATTTATTTATTTATTTTTTGTCATTCCCAATGCATTCATGGCATTGTAGTTCTTTCCCTCATTAAAGCAGTCTTGTTCGGATTTAGATCAAGCAGTTTAGTCCTCTATATACTACCAAGCAGAGTTTGTAAGGTTGTGTTTGGTTGATGGCGTATAACTCATTAACGAACACTTTTAAAAATCCATATAGGAATAAGAAAAGGTCAAATATTTCCAGAACCAAGGCCGCTGGAAAAGTCGGCGGACACTAATGCACTCTATTGAGAACTAATCAAGTTTGTGCACACTTTCAAACTACTTATAAAATCGTTTGCAATAAAATTGTTTATTTTTTATATTTATAAAAAAATATGTATAGTAAATTATGAATAATTACCAAGGCAATGAGTAAATGTTATATTTTTTATATATTTTTTATTATTATAGTTTTTGTTATACCATTCAAAATGCTTAATGAGAATTAAAGCAGGGTAGGTCATTTGTTTTGTTACAGAGTTTTTTTTCACATCCTGATCAGTTAAGTGGTCTAAATATATTTATGTGTCGTCTAGGAAGGCGTAGGACCATAAAATGTTCGTCCAATCATTGCAATTGGTCCGAATGCAATGATACGATGTCCTACCTGCCTGTAAACGTATGTATTTTTATATCTATACGCACCCTGCAGATTTAGACAGAGGTCAGTCACCGAGCAACCAAAACAGCTACCTTTTACAGTTCCTCCTGAACCAAAGCGAGCTTTTACTGCCTTCACGCCATAACTGCGTCATTTGGAAGAGATGCAGACCCATGACGTTATACTCTGAGCGGTTTGTGACTCGAATTTATGCGTTTCAATGTCAACACTATCAACGCCGAAATAATCTCTTTAAGTCCTTTTTTGTTAATTATTAATGTAATGTCATGTGCATGAAGTAGTTGCTGTACAACTATTTTTTTTCTAAATGCATATGGAAAAAATTGTTTGCCGACCAAGGCCGCTGAAAAAGTGGGTGGTCACAGTTACACTACTCAGAATGATTTCTCAATCAGCCGTTAATTAACACCTGGGGTCAGCGTTTATCCAGCTAGATTATTTACTTGATTTACGGTGGATACAACACCACAAACACTAAGCAGACCGCCGTCTCTGCAGGAAGTTTTCATCTTTCATACGCAGCCACATTTAATAACCTAATAATGATGAGGCCAGTTCCCTGTTGGCTAAATATTTCCTCCACACAATAAGATAATACAAAAGAAAGGGGAAAACACAAATAGGAAAAAATGGGGAGGACGGGAGAAAGAAGCTGCAGGAGCCTGAGCTAAACGTCTCTAGTCAGGAAGGAGTTAAGGCCATAAAGATGTACCTCAGCCCTGACCCTTCACACTCCAAGGTATCCCCTGCGTGGAATTCTTATTCCCCACCAAACTGACAAAGTGTTTTTAATCTTTTCTTGCCCTCTCTCCTGGAGATTGGGGAAACAAAAATCAATACTCGCTGGCAGGCGATCTAGCAAGCGGGTGAATTACAGAGGCCGCACTCCGGCCACAGCCGCACAGAGGGAGGCCTTGGAGGCGAGGGACCTTGGGACTGGCGTTTGAGATGCAAGGGTCAGCGGTTCAGCCCAGGTCCGCAGTCTGAGGAGCGCCGTATTTACTGCAACGGCTCACACCGTAATGAAAAACAACTCTAGGTGAGGAGAGAAAGGGAGAGAGGGAATCTCAGTGAGGATGAGGCGATTGTGTGTGTGTGTGGGGGGGTGTTTTATGTCTGTCAGCAAGCACTCAAACAAAAGCTTTGGAAGAGAGGATCGGTGCGGGTGCAGGACGTATAAAAACACATTATTACTGTAGAATAGCATTTGCGTCTAGATTGGTCATTATCTGTTGATCATACTAGAGAGAATGAACTGAACTTTTAAAGGCATAGTTTACGCAAAAATGACATAATTTACATCATTTCGTTTAACACACAGAAAATGAAATGTAAATAATTGAAGAATATCCAACCCGATTCGTACGGCAATTCGTACGAATTCTACGAGGTGGCTAATTCGTACGAATTCATACGACCTCACTCGTACGAATTAGTACGATTTGGGCTAAATCGTACATATTTTACGAGTTGGCCAATTCGTATGAATTCGTACGAATGACCTACCCCTGACCCCGCCCCTAAACCTACCCATCACGTGGGTTTAGACAAATCGTACGAATTCGTACGAGTGAGGTCGTACGAATTCGTACGAATTAGCCACTTTTTAATCACTCGTACAAATTCGTACGAATTGGTCGTGAGATAGCGTTGGAATATCTTGACTTTATAATAAAGGTAGACAAAAGGGGGCTGTAAATGTAGCTTCAAAATACTTTTTTAACCCTTGAATGCATGAACGTTTCAACAATCATTATTACAGTTCTTTAGCGACCCGGATCTCTAACACGGTTGGATCTCTACCTGTCGCGATAATATAAAACTCTCCTGATATTAGAGTAACAATTACAGAAGAATAAAATAAAGCACATTTTGTTACCTTTTGGAGCTTGGAAGGGGTCAGTTTGAGCAGATGTTTTATACCATCATCACTGTCCTCGTCAGAGCTCATTTCCCAGTACATTCAGCATCTGGCTCATATTCACCATCTCAAACATATTCTCTAAACTATCATTTTCAACATCACCAGATCCACCATCAAGTGACACTAATATCTGATTGCAATTAGAACTTGCTCTGCAGTAAATCACTGAGCCATTTCAAGTTATTGCTGATGATACTTCCTATTCTTCTGCCTGCTGTAACTATGAGTGAAATGTCACTTCATCATTGTGTATCAGACATTGCTAACTTGTGGAATAAAGGTGAATTGCACATATTCAGTCATCAAAGATGAAATTATTGTTGCACAGAAAAAATATACTTACACTGTTACACACCTCGGGTCATTAACTACCCTAAACAAATTTTACAAAAAAATGTATGGGAAAACAGGCGTTCTTTTATAATTGTATTATTTTTTCTTGTTATATTATTTATAATGAATTGATTGAGGAATACTAAAAAGGTTGATGTCTAACTTTAAAAAATGAATGAGGAGGAGGGTAGGAAATGACGTACCGGGTCACTAATGACCCGAGATATGCGTTTAAGGTTAAAAAAGCACTATAACGGTATAATTTATAGTTCATTCATGTGACAATTATTCGTTATTCTTGAGATCCAATATATTCTTGAATATTGAAACTGATTTGTTCACAATCCTGTCCTTAAAGGGATAGTTCACCCAAAAATGAAAATTCTGCCATCATTTACTCACCCTCAAGTTGTTCCAAACCTGTATGAATTTATTTCTTCTGTTGAACATAAAAGAAGATACTTTGAAAAATGTTGGTAACCAAACAATTGTTGGTCCCCATTGACTTCCATATTATGGAAAAAACAAATACTATGGAAGTCAATGGTGACCGTCAACTGTCTGGTTACCCACAAGCAAAAGCACACAGTAAAATTACTAAATCTTAAACTAAAACTAAAATGACAACTGAAATTTTAAAAAACTAGAATATAATAGCATATAATACTAAAATAACACTGGATCCAGTTGAAGCAATACTTAAAGGGAATATTATTTGTGAATAAACTGACTTTTATACAGTTTAAACTGACTCAGACAGTGAGTCTGTTCCTCACACAGTTGCTTTGTGAATGTTTGAGCTTTATGAATTCAGAATTCATGCGCATGAGTAGTACAGACCCAGTGCAGGCCACTTTTATGTTGTCGTTTTTAGTTGTTTTCTCATTTTTAAGGCGTGACAGCGCCAGTCCTTATTCACTTTCATTATTTTAAAAAGATATACCAGAGTATTGTCCTTTTATGTTCCACCAAAGAAAGGTTTGAATCAACATGAGGGTGAGTTAAATGAAGACTTTCCTTTAACTGGTCTTCTTAAGGGTATACAGGTCAAGATGTACACCTCACACAGACTGAAAGCCACGTGAAATGGTGATTATATGAACAAAATAGATAATACATCTTTATGTACAATCTTCAAAGGCATGGACTGGGAAAATCTAGCTTTAACTTATTACTCTGCAACTGAAAATATCCAAAATATGTTTCCCATTATATCTCTTTGGTTTTTCACATTCATATACACTCAAATGCTATTCGACAAATATAAAGAGCTTACTATTGAACAGCTAAATTTAGAAGTCTTTCTCAATCAATAGGCCGGCTGGCACCTGTCGATTTGTTTCTTTCTCTGTTAATTATCCACTCTAGCCCAGCAGCTGTCGTTAGCAAATCAAATAAAGCCAAATTACTTTATGTAGGCCTACCATAAATCTGCATTCTTTTTCTAATGCGCTTTTAAGAGTTTAAAAAGACATCATAAAAACCTGCCATTTTAAATAAAGCACACGGTAAGACAATAGCATCCCTGACTTGTAAGTTTTGCTCTATGAGATAATATCAAAGCCAGTGACAATTCAACCTCTTTACTGATTATTAAGATTACTGTCCCTTTTGCATTTATAAACCATTCCAAATATTGTTTATCAATGTGAAAGAGAATATCAGAACACTCGTCTCCCATATATTTGGTGCCATTTCCAGCAAGCTCATTCATGACTGACAAGGACAAGCTACAGTATATATTACCAATTCACCAAATGAAGCCTTTTTTTTATTTTCTCTTTATGAAATAAGCACCTCATTTAGGTAAACAAACATTCTGTGTTGATGGGGAGATTGTTTCAGGAAGCTGTTGCAAAAATGTCAGATTACTCAATTATCCCACCACCCGACAGCTGGCAGGCAAAACAATTAGGACTGTGAAGATGATAATGATGATGATGATGAACTGAATCTATAATGCCTTTATTTTTTTAAACAAAGCAAAAGAATTTCTGCCGTGACCCTGGGCTTGTGGGTCTACAGCAGGGCTTGGTCCAGATCACACCGTCAGATGCCGATTTGGGACAGACAAGGTAATGTTGGAACGACAGACAATGGTAATTATGCAATATTAATTATGGCTCCCTTTTGAAGAATTGAGGCCACTGTAGAGTATCTAGCAGCATTTCCATTGAACATTTTGGAGCCCTGGGAGTCCATTGCTGTAGATTGATTTAGATAACAGGAAGGAGGTGAGTCTTTCTGTGATCAATGATTGAAAGGTGGCTGATTTCCTCGCTCTCAAAGGGCTATTTTGCCCTTTTTCTGAGGCGATAGAGGAAATAACTGCTCTCACAAAAAAAAAAATAAATAAATAAAAATAAAGAGTTTAACATGAGATTAAAATCAACCAACAGTCCAAAATGAAAAGAAAAAAGGGTATAGGACAAATTTACTAGCATAAACATGTCTTTGCAGCCATAAACACATATTTTGCATTATTACTTTTTACATTTATGTATTTAGACATTTATCCAGTGACGTATTTACAAATAAATTGTATATATTTGTTTTGAATGCAATAATATTAATTTACTATTAGAGGTGGGCATAGATTATTTTTTTAATCTAGATTAATCTAGATTAATATTGAAATTAATCTAGATTAATCTAGATTAAAATGGCTCATTTGAATTCTCCCGAAGGCATTCAGAATATGTGTGCTACCCAAATAATGACTAAAAGTAAGTCTTTGAGAATAGTTTGCCTCGCGTAGGGATGTGCATTTCTGCCAAAAATGCCATTCGACAATCGAGGAGCAAAAGCCGAATATCGTTTAAAAAAAAAAACAAAAAAAAAACGCAATGACAGAAAGGGAGGCCAATTTCATCTTTAGCGATTTGTCATCAAACAAACTGTTTATTAATTGAACAAGTAACATGTTTTCGTCCTTTTTTTTAAACATAGTAGGCTAATTGGAAGAAGAAAAAAACAATACGCACGACAGTCCGTTTTTGCATCGCCAATGCTCGTTAGATCAAAAAATAATGTCATCATATGTCATAAGAATTTTATGTGAACCTGCCTTGTTACTGCAATAGCCTCATTTTTTAAACAAATTAGTTTCAATCAATGTAAACTATTCGTGTGATTATGCCACTGCGCAATACACGCGCAATACACACACAATGTATTACCTGAATGAAATGAAATCGAATGTATCGTCCTGTGGAATCATTCATTCACAGACAGCTTACGAAGATGTTCAACTAATAAAGATCTTCATCGCTGGCAAAAACATCATGCATTTGCAGATTTGCATTCACTAGACTAGACTGTAGATCGGCCACTTCATCCAACGCTCGTGATGCTCTTAAATCTTCCTGTTTCGACTCCGAGTGTGAATTGAAAGCGCTTCAGACGATTCAGTGCGCGAGGAACTGAACAGATCAACTGATTCGCGAACCGATTTAGACAGATCATCTGACAACTTGTTTGATGAAGTCTGTGAACAGAATCGACTCAAAAGAGTGATTCATTTGTAAATGAGCATCGCTCATGCCCATACAAAGGACACAGCGCGCTTGGAATAAACTCATTTAACAACGTATTGCATTAAAATAAAGTAACGAGAGGAACGTCGCCCAACGTAACAAAGTAAAAGTACGTGTCCCTGACAGGAAAATACCCTACTGCGCGATCTGTGACAGTAGGCGCGGCGTCATAGCCTACTACACATTAGAATTGCGCGAAAATATAACGATATTCGAAAAAGCTATTTATGATCCCAAAACAACTTTGATTAACGGCGATATTTTTTTTATCGCCCGATAAGAGTCTCACGTTAACGCAGCACGTTAACGCCGATAACGGCCCAGCACTATTTATTATATATTAATTTATTTGTTACACATTTATCATACCAGCCATGAAAATGTACTTCACATAAATGTATTTATTTTTTTACATTGAATTTTATATTTACATTTATACATTTAGCAGACTTTTATCCAGTGATTTAGATTTCATTTACGTTTACGCATCTTGGAGATTTTGCTCCACATGCAGTGACTTACATACAAATACTGTATATCTTTCCCTATAACAATGGAATGTATTTGTTTTTTTCCTTACATGTTTGTGACAAACAGCGCAGGTGTCATGCTTGGTTGCTGCCAGTAGGAATCGCACGATGAAGAAGTAGAAGGGAAAACAGACTTTAATATAATCCACAAAAGTACTCCTGACAGCAATATAGTGTCGGCCCAGATCCGGCCCATATCTGGAGCGCAAGGAATCCACATGTAGCCTACCAGATTTGGCCCGGATCTGGGCCGAAACTATGTTGCTGTCTGGGACACGTCAATACAAACACTTAACTTCAACAATAACGGATGAAGAACTAAGGAAAACTGAACAAAATCAGTATGGGAACAAACTTGAGTAAGCAAGGGAACTAATAAGAACAGGCATATGGGAACAGAGCAAACAGAGAGAAAACAAAACAAAAACAGAACACACAGCATTACAGCAGGTCATTTGCAGCATTATATACAGTAGGAAATGAGTCTGTTGAATTTACTATAACTTAAGTCTAATTTTACTTGGCCAATGTTTATTTTGGAGCCCCACAACCATATCTTACCAATATCAAAAGCAACGCCAGCCAGGTGAATCATCCTTTTGAGCAAACCAATAGTTGTGGAGTGATGCCCATATTGTTCAAAGAGATGTCCATATTTCCTACTATAGTTTAACTTCAGTAGACCATTGGGGTTTCAACCGCCAAACAACAAGCTCCACAGAGACTTTTCAAAGACAGCTTTGCACTTCTGAGTTTTGCAATCTCGTCTCCGTTTGTTAAAAATCTCATGTAGCACCTTGGCACTTATCGGGAACACTCTGCGAAACTAAACGACCTGAACTCTGGGCAACCCCCGCTGAAGGGCTTTCTCTTTTCTGTCTCTCATTTGCATTAGCATATTAGAGTGTTTTCTGGGAAAATGAGCTATAGAAATTAATTCAGGATTAATTGGTGCCTTTATCTCGTTAGGACAATCTAATTTGGGGGATGATGGAATTGTTTAGACTCCCTTTTGCATAATTGGATTGCGGTGAATAGCTGTCATTATCGTCTCTTTAGCGGTGTCTGCGGACCCCCTCTTCCTGGCCTACACCTCGTAAAGAGCCATCATGTGTTCCGCCAGTATTTTGCTAACCCCTGAAACACAAAGCTGAGCCAGAGACGAGCATGTGGCTAACAGCACAGCAGTGATTAGCTCTCATATAAAACCATTAGTGCACAGTCAAAACTGTTCATGGGCAAGCTCGTACTCCATCCCATCTGACACACGGCATATACAGTAGGTGCTAACAAAGGAGACAATGGATTGAGCTTGAGCAAAAATAGATGCTTGGCTGTATACTTGTTTTTTTTAATACTATTTCAACTTTCAGATATAAGTTCTCAGAGGGCAAATGTACTAGCAGTTAAACGTGGCAACGGTATTTCACCATTACTGTGTTCTCTTATACTAGCAGTTTTGATTGGCAGCAGCTTTTGACAGTAGCCTAATTATCCGCCTACAACCAGCTTCATCACACGCTATCATGCTAACAATAGTATCAATTTAAATTTTCCAAACCCTCATCCATCAACCTAGATATGACCCCCTGAAGGACTACTAATAATATGTCGAAAATAGATATAAAAAACAAATGATTACAGGAAGTGTCTTAAAGTAACATGAAGTATATTTTATATATTTTACTTTATTAATGTAATATACATGCCCGTTTTTTATGATTTCTTGATGGGAATAATGTAGTCCCCGCCTAATCTCATTGATATTTGTAGGTATTTGTACATAACGATCACACAATTTGTGTATGATTGGATACTAAAACATAAAATACGACTATTTAAAATATAGTATTTACGTACACTACCATTCAAAAGTTTGGGGTCAGTATGATTTTTTTAAATAAAAAAAAGTATACAAGGCATATTTGTTAAGGCCAATTCACATTGCACTGACAGACGTCACTTCTCGAAATATTCCACAACCCGACAAACGCCAACTCAACATGTGCCAACCAACGTCCAACAGACACCGACAGGGGTAACACACTGATCCGACAAAAACTGACAAAGCGTCTGTCGGTGCAATGTGAATTGGCCTTTAAATGAAAACTATGAAGGGAACTGATTTACAGTTATCCCTTTCACTACAGTGGACATTTATTCAAAAAGCCAATTCTTGCATAGGCATGGGTTTTGATGGATAGTTGCACATCAACCACTACAGTGGACACTAGTGCATCATCCTATACACTGCAACCAGAGAATTTTTTTTTTCTCCAAACCAAGATGGCCGACAGCCAAGTTGAGCAGGAATATCCATCCATTCTTTCTATCCTCCTAGGAGAATCTTGTTGTAATATCAAGTAACATCTAAAGAGTCACATCATTATTAAACTTTTCAAGTATTGATTTTAGATTGGAAGGAAATTCTGATTAATCATCTGTTCACTAATTGGACATCATGTATCACTACCAATATTTTATACTATTATACTGTGACAGTTGTTCTTGAAAATCCTTAATCTGCAGTAACTTCTTTAGTTGTAAATAACTGTAATTGTTTTATTAGAATGTAATTTGCAGTTTCGTCAAAAAGGAATCTGATTACATAATGCATGTTACTTGTAATGTGTTGCTTTACTCTTTACATCAAAAAAGTAATCTGATTATATAATGTATGTTATGCTTTACTCCCAACACTGCTGTTTTCAGATGAGATTTGAAAACACCTGATCAATACTTTTTTCCACAGTCTAAAAACATCAATAGATCAATGTAGATTTCAGTCTGAGGTTTTCTCAGAGAGGAGAGCTACGGTGGAAATATGTCCATTTTAAACTTAATTATCAGCTAATTAGGGTAAATCGACATACTCTGGTAGACTGGAGGGAGCATGATCATTTCTACATAGTCTGGGTCGAATTTTCATAGAGTTGTACCAAAGACTTGAAAGGGACTTTGATTGTACCTCCACCAGATCTTTGATGGAATCATCCTCAAGTTCTGATATCAAACCGTTCAAGTTCTTTTCCGTCTGCTAGTCAAACTCAAACTCAATTGCATTTGCAATAATTGAAGCTTTATTATATTTTTGTATATATTGTACAGTTTTCACATGATTTTATATCATTTTATTTATTGGTTTGTTAAATACACAGTATTACTGTGATATTACTGTATTAGGCTATGTTTAATACAGTATCTCTTCAGTTAAAACCAAAACCGCATACTGTCCACTCAAGTGAACATCTGAAAAACTATTTAAAAAATATGTGTAAAAAACAAAAACAAAAAAAACTTTAGATCTTGTTTTGAATGCCCAAAGAGCAATAAAAACACATGGGAAAAAAAATCCTGAATGAGTTTAACATAATTCAAGCATGAAAGGGTTAAAACGAGCTTCTCATGTAAAAGACCATAGCACCATATTTAACTTTTGAAAGCAATAAAAATGAGGCTGCGAGAGATAGTGTGTTCAATGGATTGTGCTGCGTTTAACAACAATTCGATTGTTGAAACACCCCCCAAAAAAATAAGAAAACAACTTTCAGTAGACATAGACAAACTCCATAAAACAGTTTTAAAATAAAATGAGTTGTGAAAATTATGTGATCTAAGACCTTTATAGGCTACGGTGGTGCCATGGTAAAGACTGCACACCCCAAAAATAGATATTCTTGAATAGGATTGGGAATCTAAAATCAATTCCAATTCTGGAATCGGATACTTAAGGTCAGGAATCGGATACTTGTCATAAAATGAAAGTTTCAATTCCTCTAGTCTATTCCTTTGTGTGCATTTTAAAATGACTTTAAACCATTCAGGCGCAAGAAGATCTGTACGCTGTTTTCTGTGCTGCACACACATCCACAGGGCACACACAGAAAGCCGCCTCTCATACTGAATAGTGCACAATACTTAACTGAATTCTCTTCCGTGTCTTTTTGC
Source organism: Tiaroga cobitis (assembly GCA_030578255.1). NCBI lineage: Eukaryota > Metazoa > Chordata > Actinopteri > Cypriniformes > Leuciscidae > Tiaroga > Tiaroga cobitis. The sequence goes on from CM060592.1 coordinate 26,147,505, forward strand.
ACTTAAACGGACAAATACACACAAAAATATGTCAAAATATTCTCTTAAACACAGTCGCTTATGTTTTCATTTAATATAAACAGTTGACAAAAAAAAAGTATGACAGTATATTGGATCCGTGCAGCTCTTAAAGTGACAGCAGCTAATATTCCTGCTGCCGTCTCTATACTAACGTTAATCAAAACAACAAAAGACAAATTAACTCGCTGTTCTTGACTGAATAACTTTTGTCATTTGTAATGTAGCCTATATTTTATTCATAAAGTTACATTCCATTAGTTTCTATACCTGAATACCTGAAATTCTTAAAACACCATTTATTTCAATCGTATCTTTGTTCAGTTTTTAATTACCGGTAGTTCATTTGTTCTTTTTTTAATTACTGAGTGTTTACTTGTCTTTATTAATGCTTGAAATTTAGATTATTTAGGCTAGTTGTTTTTGCTATGGTATTTTTAAACCATAGGAAAAAGTTCTTTGTGTAAGTGTCCTTTAACCTGTTGATTTTTGTTCATGGTATTTACAATGAAATGTTTTGCAATAAGACTTAGTATAAATGTGAATAATATCTCATTTTTTCGGGGGGGGGGGGGGGGGGGGGGGGGTACCTTATCGGAATCAGAATCGTTAAAATTCAAATGATACCCAACCCTGTTCTTGAACCCCAAACTTCAATTGCCAGATAAATACATAATGACAATAATTTTAGTTATAAAATTAACTGATTAAATGATGACAGAATGTATCCATTTAGAATTAAATCATAATGTCAAATTAGTGTTAATAAAAGTGTTAATTAAATGTGATGACACTGAACATACGTATTTGTATCATTGAACCAATACAATAAAACCAATATATATTCTATGATTTTATTATTTAATAAATCTAAAAAGATTTTTAAACATTTGTTCATCTCTAAAGTTCTTCATATACAAATATGTGTCCCCAGCGATTACTAATGAGATCACAATGAATATCCTGATACACTCGGAGTCATCACATTATAGAAGCACGAAAAAGGTTTCATGTTGACTTTAAATGCTCATTTATACATGGCCAGATATGCTGTTCTTCAACACATATGGATGTTTTGCTGGTTTTTATCACTGTGCACTATTCTCAGAGCTGCCGCATTAAGACGTTCCATTAACAGTGATCGCTGATAGAATGGGGAGGTCACTGGAGTATCAGTTGATTCACTGTTGTCAGCACCCACAATTCTTGTCTGCCTAAACTGCTTGGTAACTATGGCAACAAGGCTGGAGGGCCCACCATTGTCTCACATGTGGTGAAAGGAATCAAGGATATTTTTTACACAGCAAGAATGAGTGTGTGACAAAAGCAAACAGGAAAAATGAAATGATACACAGCCAAAGATCGATATAAAACCACAAAGCACTTATCAAATTTTATGGGCTCATCATAATAACTTTTTTTTCACCCACACTAAATGTTGATGACTGAACCCTCCAATGAAGTTTGAAACCATCTTCGCTTGTCTCCCATCTTGTGAGCTGGATCATCAGTGATGTGCAATTTGAAAGCATTATTATTCAAGCACAGCTCCTAATGCTATTATACTGCAGGCCATTTGAAGTTGTAAACAACAGTAGAAGAGAAATGAAATTCAATGTGCCACTACCAGGCAGCATACAGTCCATAAAGTCTATCCCATGGGGAGAAAGGGATTTTTATAGGTATTTTTCAGGGGAAATATGTTGGGGTTTGTCTCATGCTACACAAATTGTCATTTGGCGGCACTATCAAGGTTAGAAAAGCATCTATTATTTGTGATCTATAATATGTAATATGTCTATAATGAAGTGATAAATACTGGTATTTTTTTCACAAAATACTGCCTTGACAGTGTTTGGCAACAAGTAAAAATACATATGTATATCTTTGCGTTAATATTAACATTTGGAAAATAGAGTATGTACTTCTAAGACCCTTTCTTTAGGAGGTTCAAGTAATATGGGGTCAGACCCTCCAAACCTCCAACCATGATTCTGTAAATTCAGGATATACACTATAATATCAAGAACTGTCAAATTTACTAGATGACAGTGATGAGGTTCCAATTAAAAGTGAGCTGTCTGCAGAAATACTGTTTCACACTTTATATAGGTGTCTTTAATTACTATGTAGTCTACTTACATCAAAAAAATAAGTACAATGTATTTGTCGTGTCGATGTTATATTGCAAACACTTATAGATATAATTACAGATATTACTTACAGCTGTAATTACATGCAGGTATTTTTAAATATAGATGCAATGTAAAAACAAGTATGTACTAGGGCTGTCAAAACTAAAAAATATTTAATGCAAATAACGCAGCATCCATTTTTTTCTGTCATCCTTTGTCTATGTTAGAGTATATGCTATCATTCATTCAGGTGCTATTAAACCGCAATAAGACGCAAAGAAAGAACTCAAATCTTTACTGGCTGTGTCTTCACTTCTCTTTCGCACTTGAAAGGACAAAAACACACAAAATTATGCCAAAATTCCCACTTCGAGTATTCTCATAAGCACAATCTTAAATTATTTTAAAAGTGTCAAATGAATGTAAAGAGTTGTGAGAAAATAGGTGTAACGGTGGCTGTTTTAGAGGAACGAGAGTGGGATCCAGATGCAGCAAACATTTATTCAAACAAACATAATAAAAGTAAATACAGCCAAAACTGATAAATGCAGACAGGGCAAACAAAACTGAAAAATAACATCCATAGAAGGACAACACCAGACAAAGAACATGAGAAACACTTGGGTATATCAAGGGGAGATTGGCGAACAAGACACACCTGGGAACAATCATGAACTAATCAACAAGAAAAACTACAAAGCACTACAAAAACATGGCACAGAACAGGAAATAACAAAAGTCCACACAAGACAAGGGGAACACAAGACAGGAATCACGACAATAGGGTTTGTGTCAGATCCGCGTCATGTGCGTCTTAAAGTGACAGCAGCCTAATAAATCTGCTGTGTGTGTCATTAATGTTCATTAAAGAACAAAAGACAAATAGAAAAAATAGCTCACCGCTCTTGACTGAATAACTTTTGTAGCTTTAATAAGGATTAATTTAATCATTTTATGCAGTGAAGACTTTGCAGTGTTTGATTTATTTAATTTCTGTATATATACTTAATTGTTAGACAAAAACTCTTGAAGCAATGTTTACAAGGTTACATGGGCTAAAAACTATGAAGAACAATGTGCATTTTAGCAGGACAGTTAAAAATCTTAACCGGCGCTCCTGGGCCAGTAGAGAAGAAAGAAAAGAAAAAAATATTGAACCCTGATATATTAAAGGGCATATTACAGTGTGTTGCAGAAGAAGGCACGGAGATGATGAATAAAGTTCCAACACGTTTAATAACAATCCACATGAAAATAATTCAAACTGGCAGTAGTAACACATGTAAACGTGACCGGACACTGAATGAAGGCAAGGGTACAACTTAAGTACACAGGAACACAGGAACTAATGAATAAAAACTAAAAGTCCATGAAAACTAAAACAAACTGACCTTAAATGTGACATTTATTACAATGGGTTTATGTGAAGATTGTTTTAAGCTTAAGTATACTTAAATTAAAAGTTGTTATATTTTTTAAAGCCTATTAAATGTTAAAAGTATAGATTTCAGTTATACTGTAATGTTGACTGGCTACTATTGAGAAAAAACAACCCATGTAATAGAGACATCATTACTGGTATCAGTGATACTGGCCTTCATTCATAGTGCTTAGTAAAAAGATGCCATTATTAAAAATATTTAAAATAGACTGTCTTTAAGTAGTTTCTACAATATTTTGCAAGTATTACAACATAAAAATGTTAGGTTAATTACTTCTTTTTTTTATTAATTAAAAAAAAACACAAAAAAACTATCGATTGACAGCACTAGAATGTACAAAATAAGTGCATTGTATCAAATGATTAATTTAAATGTTAGTACATAGTTAAAGACACCTGTTAAAAAGTGGTACTAAATATTGAATTGTAAGAAAATATTGATATAACTTTGAATCTTACATGTCTTTCAGGTCACTACCAGTCTGCGCATGTTGAAAAGCAAGGAAGAAAAAGAAAGAAAGAAAAAAAGGAGGATAGGAGAAAAGCAGAAATGGAGAGAGGAGCGAGCGAGTGAAGGAGCACTCCTACGGGAGTTGGAGACATTAGGACCCATCAGCTTGACATACGAATCATTCTCTCATGTAAACATAAATATGAGAGTGTGTTCCTGAAGTCGTGGCAATTTCTGTTGCTAGGCTACGTTGCATTAAGCAGTGTAGCTGTCCCTGTTCATTTCGCTCCAGGGATTTCAAAGATAGCAAAAGAACCTGCCACCTATAATGAAGATTTTCTCCAACTATGCGGCCTTTGCAAGCTCATAAACATGGCTTTAAATGCATCAGTATTAGGTTGTGAAAGTAGTTTTACTGTTGCATGCTATACTAGACCCTGTGCTGCGTACAGAATTAACTTAAAACTTCATTAAGAGTGCGCATACTCAACCGGGACTGGTGAGGTGGGAGGAAGTGTATCATATAAGCCCAAAATGTTTTAACATCAAAAGAGCAAAAATGGGTGGTATGCAGCTCAAATATTTCATTATTTTGTGATGAGCATAAACAACACATCTCTCATGAAGAAAGTTGGCTGGATGCTCCTTTTAGTTGAAAATGGATGGATGGATGGATGGATGGATGGATGGATGGATGGATGGACGGACGGACACATGGCAGCTGCCCAATGGATCTCTCACAGTATTATTTACTGGCTTTCAATGTCAACCGAAACACTTCTGAAGTGTAAGGCGTTCTAAGCGATATGTGATTACATGCTACTAGAAGTAACTGAAAGAGAATTCAAGTATCACAAGATCCAGTTGATTTAGTACAAAATATTGTCCTTCAACAGTTTGATTTCTGAAGGATTCATGGGCCTGTGTATTGCTTTTCCTGTTGAAACAACCACAGCAACAAGAGATTTTGGAGAAAATTATTTTCTGAAGAGGAACTGTTGTGCCGTGGGCATGTGGTTTAAAAAAATGCCTCTCATTTCACATCCTCACCTAATGTGATGTAAAATAGATGGATGCCTATCGCAGCGCATCAGATTCAACATTCAACACTGGGATATAGAATTTCTCAGCGCTTAAATTGCATTGAAGCATCGCTGCAATGCTGCTCTATGCATTTATTAAATGCACACAAACCTGTACGTTCACAACAGCATTATCAAAGTCATTTGCTTATCTTTAATTTCAACCTCAATTCAACATATTGAAGAACACAGGCTGAATTCGATAAACGCTGAACATGTGTGGAGATAAAAAGTGGTTGATGTGTTTGCTTGCCTGTAATTCTTTAACTGTCTCAGTGGTGTTATTTGCTCATAACTCTGACTGATATCTGCACCGGTACAGTCAGGGTGTCTTTGTGGTTTTATTTTAGTACGTGCTGCCGTTCTTCAATGTGTGCTCAGCAATGTTGGCCTGAAATAAGGTTACTATTACAGGCCAGGTTCATGAAATTGTATGAGCGGTCCTAATCCATGAATAGAGGAGTATGCAAGCACAGCATAAAGGATATCCCTGAAGCCCTGAGCTGAGAAAGACAAGAATAAATGACAGCGACGTGACAAATAGAAAACACAACTCAACAAAATGTGAATAGATTTGATTTTTTGCATCTCTGACTAACAGCATAGGAAACACCAGTGCAAAAACTGAATATGATGTCGCAAAATAATAAAAGACATCAATGATGAATAAATAAACAGTAAAAAAAAAAAAAAATCCTGTTTATTTAGAAGTAAAATGGCATTTATATCTAGTTGCAAAAATAGTACCAAAAATAAATAATGTTGACAATAGGTATTATGGATGGGCATTTTTGTGCCTGAATATTTTACAACATTATATCAATATATATTATTACGCGAAACAAAGTGTGTACTATTTTACAGTGAAATTACTTATAATGTAATTTTTTAACCATTTATTTGTTTTCACAGTATAAGTTACTAAAGCATTTTTACAAAAACTTTGTTTTTTACAGCGAACTAAATATTTTGTTACAATTTATTATTAATAATCAGAATAAACGGTTTCTTCGCCAAGTATAAGTTAGCTATAGCTTCGGATATTTATGGTTGAACAGCAATTTGAGGCATAAGGAAATTTGTATTCATAAAATTCACATTTTAGTCATATTGGCTTTACAGACTTGCTCTGTAATTTTAGATAGCCTATGTTAATTATAAATCACTTTATTTGCTAATGTGTCAAACAAATATTTTTTCCTGTTATTTGTTCTGGTCATTATTTGTGGTAGTACTATTATACTGTGTGTGTGTATAGTACATGCACACATTTTATAATGGTTATTTATTTATGTTTTTAATTATATATTATGTAACAGGCAATGTATTTGCAGACATTATATATACACACAAACACACATATATGATATAAATACACACACACACGGTTTAACTGTAATAAACAGATTTGTGTTTGCTACAAAACTACACTATGCCATATCTCTAAACAACATATTGAAGCTCATATAGCTCCTCTTTGAAATGAATGTCTCAGAATATAGAGATTTGTGCTACACGTTGAAAGTCTGGCTCACAGTTTGCTGGACGATGTCCAAGAAAATCTGTTATCATCAAAGCAGTAGAAACGCCACACTTCTCTACCTCATTTCCTCTATTTCTAATCGTCTTAGATTTGAAAACTGCCAAGTTCTGATGCTCGAGTAGTGTCTTCTACACAATAGACCAATATGGTTTCAGAATATGGAAGTGAGTTCAGTGATCAATAATACTTATATCCCCTAAAATGGCAAGAAATAATATCTGAGGCTAATGTGCCTGAAATTCTCATTTAAGAGTCTGTGTGCTAACCTCCTTAGCACGTCCCCTTGAGGAAACGGGGGATATGATTAGGAATTCGTTAGCAGGCTTCTATTTTTATGCTGATGACACACTTTTCTCTCCTCTCTCCCAATGTTGCTGGCTCTTGACTTTCTCAAATGCTTCTCAAACTAGATCAGCTCTTTGCCACAGCGACGAGAAATGTGACACGCTGTTCATTAAGAAAAAAAAAAGAAGAAAAAAAACAATGGCCTCAGGGAGACGGTGGCAGTGGCATAATGGATGAATCTGATTTGCACTTTACATTGTGGAAAATGGATAAATTTAAAGTTGCCTGATTATGCCTGGAACTAGAGATTGAAGGATTTGTCTATTGATCTACGTTTTTTGGAGGTCTTCACTTAACTTTTCATGGTAACTTTTTAAAGGAATAGTTCACCAAAAAAAACAATTCTTTCATTGTTTAATCACCTTCAAATTGTCTTCTATATTATATGGCTGCCTTCTGAAAAATACAAAGGTCGTAAGGCAAAAATGTAAGTCCAAATCCAATGATCAAGTCACATCCTGTTTAGACCTTCACCTGATAAATTGTTGATAAATACATGTATCCTGCATATGATATCCCACTATCCTTTGCTTTCTCAGTGAATTGCTTTGCTAAAAAAAATAAAGATACCGTCTGAAAGGTGCAGTTGGTGGTTAATTTGTGTCTAAAGTTTTTCACCTACTTTGCCCAATTTTGATGTCATTTTTAGTGAGAAAATCATATTGTAGGAGCCTAATTAAATATAAGTGTTACGAAACTGCTCCGAGACTTGGAGGTGAAGATCCAAATGCAGCTTTATTATAGAATAGCCAAACAGGCAGGGATCAACAACAGCAAACAGGGCAACGGAGACAAGGCAGAGACAAACCAGATACAAGCAAAGGGTCGAGGCAGGCAGAAAGAATCAGAGTCCAGTGAAACAGTCCAGGGTCAGGGCAGGCAGAGAAGGGTCAGCAACGATGAACAATCCACAGGTCAAACACAGGAATCAAACTCGGGAGGATAATGCTCAGAAATGCAGTGTAACACTTAAACAAGACTTCGCGGTGAGTGAATGAATGAACATGGTATAAATAGACTGAGACTAGCAGGATGACAAGACACAGGTGAATACAATCAGTGACAATGAGATACAGGTGAATGTGATCAGTGATGATGAGTCCAGGCAGTGAGTATGGGAAATGTAGTTTGTGAGGAAGAGATCATAGTCTATTGTGGAGCGCCCTCTGGTGGCTCTCGAGGGCACTCCAGCTGGTGATCGTTACAATAAGCTTAGTTATCACAAAAGCTTGCTCTATTTTGTTGTAGATCATTAACCCATTACGCTACCTAAGAAGTCTTTTCAAAATCAGTTTCAATTTCAGATGCAGCGTAAGTGAAAAACAGACTGAAATTTATTAAAGTGCGGCAGTTGTTATTCACAGAAGATCTTTCACGAGTTCCTTTGCCTATATAATCTTTAAGCTAATAAGGTTGAGCATATTTGGTTTGCTGTCCACAATGGAGGGGCTCAAGGAAGCAGCTCAACTCGAGCTTATACCCCCCAGTGGGACTATACTAATGCTTTGATGATGAGTATGGTAGCAAGATGCCTAAATTATGTTGGTGGAGTTGGGGAGGTGGAGGGATGCCAAAACAGCTGATGCCAGAGCAAGGTGAGCGGCTACTTAAAATTAGAAGATGTTAACTTCATTAACATCTTCATGAAAGAATGAAGGAATAGGATGTAACAGACGTAGGCCAGTAAGAGCTGTGTGTATTAACTTCACTCCCATTGCCTCAAGCGGCACGCTAGCAACTGACACTAGTGACTGTGGCCTCTAGTGCCTTGTTAGTGCGCCTGCCTCCCACACAGGAGACCCTGGCTCGAACCCCGCTCAAAGCGTGTCGAGTAGGATTACATTTGGTGCCGTGACCCGGGTGGGAGTGAGGTTTAGGGGGGTGAGTGTAATGGACGTAGACCAGTAAGAGCAGTGCAAGTAAACCTCACTCCCCTGGCCTCAAGAGGCGCGTTAATGCTGCGTTCACACCAAACGCGAATAAAGCCAGTGCTAGGCAGTTGTCTGTTTGCAAGATGGCTGATGTTGATTGAGCATTCATCGAGAGAGTCACCGCTCTGTATTTGCTCTGGAGAGCAGAACAGCGGAATAGGCGTCGTCGTCGCCATACTTGGGTCCACTAGACCTCCGGAGGCGTTCCCAGTTTGGCGAGTTTCACCATTTGCTCCAGGAGCTGCGCCTGGATGACGGCCGCTTTCAGCGGTACTTCCGTCTGTCCCGCGCCCAGTTTGATGACCTGTTGTCCCGCATTGGAGCGAGGATCACCCTCGCCCTCACCCACCTAATCTGTATTTTATTTTTGTTTTGATGATAAATGGAGCCAGCCTCCAAAAGTAATTAACCATTTCTGTGATTTTTTCTTTTCAGACACGTGAACTATGTTCTTATGCATGTGGTTGTCTTTACATTAGAATAATAATGTTTCATTTAATCTAGATTAGATATGGAATAAATAGCATTCAATACAAAATGAATATGTTTCATATATAGAAATCAAGTTTTTATATGATAAAATATTTGCTTTGTTGTGCATTAGAACCACACCAGGTATTTAGTCATATTACAAATATTAAGGACAAACATATAATATAATTTATTGAGGCCAAACATATAAAATAACATTATAAACTGAAAAGCGGGCCTGTCCCACGTGACAGCAGCAAGCAGGCTCCTGATTGGTTAACGCGGCGCGAACCGCGGCGCGAATTTGCGTCAAACGCGTGAATGCACCAAATAAAATCATGCACGCGTAAGCTGCGGTCTTTAGCGTCCTTGTTAGCGCACCCGCCTCCCACGCCAGAGACCCCAATTTTAATCCCACTCAGAGCGGGTCAAGTAGGACCGGTTAAATGGATATCACTACTTCTCTTATGAATATCAAAGTCAAATCTTTTCAATCACAAAACATCTGAATGATTCATTCGCAAACCAGACATTGCTAAAACAAAAAGTACATTTTTGAAGAATGCACTTGTAGCCAACAAGTAGGCCTATATATGTATATTCTTCAAAAAATTACTTTTATGTTAAACACGTTTGGAACGAGTAAATTATGACCTTTTTCGTTTTTTGGGGGACTTATCCCTTATAAGATTCACAGAAATTCACACATTCTTAACAGATTTGCAAACTATTTCTAAAAAAAACACATGAACAAAGCTCCTTGTTCTTGACAATCTTGTCTGCAGCGTCCTATTCACATAAAACACTCCTTCCACTTACAAAGCTATCGCAGCTCAATAAAGGAATGGCCAGATGCAAAAGCTGAACTAAAACTCATCTAATAATTATAATTTCTTTGACTGGTTAAATGAAAAACGAGTATGAATAGACACAAAGCTTGGGGTGGAAACAGCTGTATCTGTAATGAATCCCCGCTGTCCCCTCCTGCCCACTGTGGCTTTGGTATTGTGTTCATGTAAACAGGACACAGGGCCCTTGGACAGGGTAGGTGCGGAAATGTACCGTCTCCGCATTTGTTTTTCATTGAAAAGGGGATTGCGAATCCTGACGGGCATGATTAATCACCGCGCGCCAGACATCTGAATACGGCTCGAAAAGGTTCAACTTTTTAATTCATCCTACACGCAATCTATTTAAACCAGCTGCTGCCTTTCCTCATGCTCATTTTCACTCTTTTCTCAGTGACCACTGCTGCTATTCTCTCTCTCTCCATCTCTTTCTCTTTCCTTGGCTTTCATAATTATCAGGGGAGAAGGGGCATTGAAAGCTGTTGTTTTTGAAGAGATCTCGGTCGTGTCAACGGTTCGTGCCGCAGCCAACTGTCTTCCTCTCTCCGTTCTGTTGAATTATTATTTCAGGCTTACAGATATGACCAGGAAAACAGTCATATTCCCAACAAATACCTTTGTGAGTGAGGCTAGCTCTGTGTAATTGTAAAAGAGGTAGGAAAAGTAAGAAAATACATCTTGTTGAGGGCTCTGTATTTTGTGTCAGATTGATTTTCTGTTTCCCTTATTACCAGCAGACAACCCCAAGAGGGAGAAGTAGATCAAAACATTTTTGAAATGGTTCTGTCTCCGGTTCCCTTATTTTGTAGCTCACTTTAGAGCCAGTCCAATATTTCTCCTGGGGAGCTTGAACATACTCATCAAAATCTGTTGGGCAGCAACAGCCCACTAAAGCCACAGTGTGGTTGCTCCAATTGTATAAAACATCTCCTCCATTATAAGAACAGGCAGAAAAACAAACCGCAGCATTCCTGGCATCAAAGTCATTTAGAAAACAGCAGACAGACAGGAACTATTTCAATAACCCAACAAAGATACCTCAGAAAAACATTTGGTTCAGTAAACTATTCACATACGGCCTAACCCTTTCAAATACAATTAATTTCCACCTCACAGTTTGAGGTGAGGATTCAGAAAACCTAGTGAGCTGCCTCACTGCCTACATAGGCAGCTGCCCTCTGAGGCAGCATTTTAAAGGGATAGTTCATCCAAAAACAAAACGTTTGTCATTCTTTTCTCACCCTCGTGTCATTCTAAACCTGTTTGACTTTCTTTCTTCTGCACTCTCAGAAAAACAGTGACAAAATTAATCACTGGGGTGGTACCCCCTTCCAAAAAATGCACCCTTTAGGGTTAGACAAGGTACAAAATTGTACCTTTTGAAAGAGTAACTCCCCAGTGACAGCTTCTGTTTCCTTTTTTGTGAGTGTGTGGGAAATAAAATAAATGTTTTGAGAAGTTTTTTGTTTTTGTACATACAATAGAAGTTACTAACTAAAACGGTTTGGTTCCCAACACTCTTCCAAATATCTTGTTTTGTGTTCTGCAGAAGAAAGGTTCAGATAGAATATTCATTTTGAGGTGAAATATACCTTGTGTAAGTGAGTGTCATAAAAATAAGTGTCATAAAAGGGATGATTTAATTACAATTTATGTGACGATTTGGAAAGCTAAACTCCACACACACCACAAACCTACTGCATTTGCAAATGATTCAGATAGTGTTACTTGATAAATTCCATTTTTAATTGCATTGAACTTTTTTTTTTATTCATTCTTTTAAAACCAACATTTCTCTCCCATCATCCCTACCAAACTGGATGCATTACGTCACTCAATCATTCTTGGAATTGATTGGGAAATTGGGAGTCTATTGGGAGTCTTTTGCATTAAAGTTAATAGGCAGCTCACTAAACATAAAATATATATATATATACTTGTTTATGGCCAAAATGTATTACAAACATATGCTAACTATATGCTGTAAAAAGCACAGGTTTTCAAAATGATTTAAATGTTCAAATGCTAAAATATATTACAAAATGCAATTTTGTAATAAGAGAGTCAAGAAAACATTTCCAATCTAGACATACATTATATACTGGACAATATAAACATATTTAGATTTAAATTTTATAAAAATGACCAACAAAATATCTATTTTGAAATCTATTGTTTTGCTGTAGGAAGAGCATTTGATTCCCTTCTTAAAATGAATGATATCCTATTGGTAAACCAACTAAGCATTAGAAATGCATCAGGTGGATCTATTTTTCACTCCTCTATCCCTAGAGGCGTTTTAGCATATCTGAAACTGGATCTCCTCCAATACAAGCAACGCATACATCTGTTTAAAGGATTAGTTGTGAATAATGCTGAAGGCAGAGGCCAGTTTTTATCTGAGGCAGCCAATGCTCCTCAGGTAGGCAATTCCAGAAGCCTGTTTGTCTCTTGAGCTGACTGACCTTGAAAGACCCTTGTTGTTCTCCTGCACCGCCACACAAACAGACTGCAGATGATTTTATTGTTTGCCCTTTACTGTCTGTGAGACGGGTGCAGGGAGTCAGTGAGCCTGGCGGAGAGAGAGAACATCAGTGGCACCCGGTAAGCATTTGATTCCTCTTTGACGCGTGAACAAAACACTGCAGAAATCGTACGTCTGCTATTCCTATTCCGTGGAAACAGAAAACATTGAGAGAAAATGTAAATGCAGGACTATTCTATTGGTATTATTCATTTAAAAGTATTGTGGAGTTTTTCCCCGCTGAGTTTCTCCTCGGAATGACAGTCTTTCATCTGTAGCTGCACAAGCGAGCGCGAGTCACACTTCGACTTCACAGAGACATCTTCCAGCTCTCCTTCTCTCATTCTCTGAGTCTCTGAGCCGAGTTTCTCCCTCTCTGACTTACTCTCTAACTGTGTTCTCTCTGTCTTGCTCCCTGAGGAAACAGGTTGAAGGATGAGCGGCTGACTACAGCATGTCAAGATCCTGAGAAAAACAGACAGTATCAAATGCACAAGTCAGAGTTTTAATAGCATTTTCGATATCAAATGCGATGATAAGCACTTGGTTGACATCGGCTGCTGTTTGTTTAATACCGTACATTGTCTATGTACCTGTTGCCTATAGTTGTGTGTTCTGTGCACATTACTGGAGGAAGTATTGGTTTTATGCATCTTTGATACACCCAGTGCTGTTGGAATTTCCACAGTAGTTTGTCCTATTATAAATGTTCATATGTTCAGCCAAAGAGGTCTAAAAGAGAAAGCTATCCGTTAGCATTACCATTAATGGGAAAACTAGGATGGTGTTAGTGAGGCCAGCACGCAGGGGGTGGCTAACCCGTTGGGTTCTAATGCCCCATTATAGTGACGGGGACACTATACTGTAAAAAGCACCGTCCTTCGGGTGAGATGTTAAACCGAGGTCCTGACTTTCTGTGGTCAATAAAACATCCAATGGCACTTCTCGTAAAGGGTAGGGGTGTAACCCCCATGTGTCCTGGCCAAATTCCCTCCACTGCATAAGTTACTTCCACTAACAAATACATTCCCACCTCAGAGAGCAAAATAACTGTGAGGAAAATATAAAACTAAGAAAAAGTCACATTGTGAAATAGTCGCAGGTAAAAAGTCTGATAAAGTCGCAAGTGAATATAAAGTGGGGGGGGGGGGGGGCCGGGGGGCGGGGCGGGGCTATGTCACGATGTGGGTTTGTGTCCTGTCATGTTCTATGGTTCCCTGTCTTGTCTATTAATTATCCCAGGGGTTTCTGATCTCCCACGCCCCCTTGTTATCTTGTTAGCTCGTTTGTCTATGATTATTTAAGCCCTGTGTTTCTGTCCTGTCTTTGTGAGTTGTTGAATGTTTGATGTTAATGTTGGTTATTCCTGTTTCTGAGTCCTTGTATCCTGTTCCTGTCTGAGTTTGTAACCTGTTTAATAAAGCCACACTGCGTTTGGATCCAGCCTCTTCTCAGCTTCATCGCACCACGTTACAGACACAGAATCTCATCTCAGCACTTTTTATGAATGTATACGCCATTTTTAATTTTGTCATTTCATCTTAAATATCAACATTTGTGAGATTTAGTCAGGCGAAACAGTTTTGATGTTAATTTATCTAATTTTGTGTCTCTGGAAAATAGTGATCTATGACAGTGTATTTTTTTGTAGAATATCAGAGTTTTTTGTGCCTATTTGTTAATGAGGGATTTGTGGACACATTAATGGTTTTGGATTTGTGGAGTGTTAGTTTGGTGAGGTGTAGGGAGCAGGCATGACGAAAAAGGTGATTTCAAACAGTCTTTATTAACAAACTAAAATAACTTAGAACATAGAAACAGGCAGAAGAGTAAATTAACCAAATTTCACTTAGATATTGACAAGAACCGACAAATGAACAGAGAACAAAAAGGAACTTAAACACAGCAATAATAACCTAATAACCGACGACAGGTGTGCTCATTAATGAATGTCCATGACAACAGATTAGTGGCGGGAAACTGGAGCAAAAGGAAATAGGTTACTGAAGAGAAACAAAATTCCAAAGTCCATGAAAATGAAACTTAACAGAGCATAACTGTGATTTGGTGTAAACGTTTAAAGTAAAAAGATCAAATTAGACCCTTGGGGTACAAGTAATAATAATAATAAATTGAATTTCTATAGCACTTTTCACGAACTCAAAGTCGCTTTACAGGGCAGGTAAATATAAAGATTCAGGCACAGATAAAAATGGTAGGGGCGTGGGGCTACGGATAGGCAGAGGTGAAGAGATGGGTCTTGAGGCAGGACTGGAAGATGGTGAGGGACTCAGAGGTGCGGATCTCATGGGGGAGGGAGTTCCAGAGCCTGGGAGCTGCCCTGGAAAAGGCTCTGTCCCCAAAACTGCGAAGCTTGGACTTTTGGAAGCAGAGGAGACCGGCTGAGGTGGATTTGAGGGACCGTGAGGGTTGGTGGGGGAGAGGAGGTCAGTGAGGTATGAGGGGGCCAGATGGTGGGTGGGTAAGGACCAGGATTTTATATGTGATCTGGTGGGAAATGGGAAGCCAGTGTAATTGTTTTAGGACTGTAGCGATGTGGTGCCAGGATTTGGAGCGGGTGATGAGTCGGGCGGCTGCGTTCTGGACCAGTTGAAGTCGTTTGATGTAGGTCGAGCTGATGCCAAGGAGTAGTGAGTTGCAGTAGTCCAGTCGTTAGGGAAATGAAGGCGTGAATGAGTCTTTCAGCAGCAGGGGGTGTGAGTGAGGGTCTGATTTTGGTGACGTTGCGGAGGTGAAAGAAGGAGGTTTTAATAACATGACGGATGTGGGGCCAAGGTTGCGGGCCTGGGGAGACAATGGTGCCGTCGATGGTGAGGGTGGGGTTATTGGTTTTGCTGAGTGTGGATTTGGAGCCTATGAGGAAATATTTTATTCGGATTTATTGCTGTTGAGTTTGAGAAAAATGTGTTGTATCCAGGTTTTAATAGCTGAAAGACAGGAGTTGATATGGGAGAAGGGAGGATTGTGGGGGGATTTGGTGCTGAGGTAGATCTGGGTGTCATCGGCATAACAGTGGAAGTTCAGGTTGAAGTGGCGGAGCATCTGACCAAGGGGGAGGATGTAGATGATGAAGAGGAGGGGGCCGAGTACGGAGCCTTGGGGAACACCTTGGGTGACTGTGGCTGTGGCAGAGGTGTGGTTATGAAGAGAGATGAAGTGCGATCTATTGGAAAGGTAGGAACGGAGCCAGCTGAGTGCAGTACCTTCGATACCAAGGTCTTTGAGTCTGGTGAACAGGATGTTATGGCTCACGGTATCGAAGGCTAAGAAGGATAAGGATGTTAAGGGAACCGGTGTCAGCGGAGGTGAGGATGTCGTTGAGGACTTTGAGGAGAGCGGTTACTGTGCTGTGGAGGGGGCGAAAACCAGATTGGAGAGGTTCAAATTGGTTATTGGCATGAAGATGGGTTTGTAATTGTGAGGCGAATATACGTTCCAGGGTTTTAGACAGAAAGGGGAGGTTGGACATTGGGCGGTAGTTGTTGAGGGAAGAGGGATCCAGACCAGGTTTTTTAAGGATTGGGGTGACAGCGGCAGTTTTGTGTACCAGGGTGACGAGGTGTTAAAAGTGTTTGTTTTGAGGGGGGCCAGAGTATTAAGGGAGGTACACAAAACAGAGTTAAGGTGGTTTGTGAGATCATCAGGTGAGGTGAGGGTTGAGTCCAGGTAGAGAGTGGTGGAGAGCAGGTCAGAGAGATGGTGGGGATCAATAGATTTAAGGTTGCGGAAGGTGATTTCTCTGAGAAGGCGGGGGCGTGGGGATGGAGAAGGAATGGTGAACCGTATCAGTTTGTGATCAGAGAGGGGAAAGAGGCATGGATGGATGTTGAGCACTGGTTGGTTAGTGGAGCAGACCAGGTCGAGGATGTGTCCTTTTTCATGAGTGGGGAATGTGACATGTTGGGTGAGAGTAAAGTTGTCCAGTAAAATGGTGAATTCTGATGACTGCTTGCAAGTGGGGAAGTCTATGTGGATGTTTAAGTCACCGAGTAGCAGCAGACGTGGAGAGAGAGAGATGAGGCTAGTGTGAGGAGTTCAGTAAAATCGGAGAAGGATGGATTTGGTTTAGGTGGCCAGTAAATGAGGATAACTGTCATGGAGGATAGAGCTTTGAAGGCAAGATATTCAAATGATGATACTGAGGGGAGGGTGAGTTCAGTGATCCGGAAGTTCTGAATGAAAATAACGGCGAGGCCACCTCCACGGCGGGAGGGGCGGGGTTTGCAGATGTAATTGTAGCC
Source organism: Tiaroga cobitis (assembly GCA_030578255.1). NCBI lineage: Eukaryota > Metazoa > Chordata > Actinopteri > Cypriniformes > Leuciscidae > Tiaroga > Tiaroga cobitis. Next base: position 26,164,556 of record CM060592.1, read on the forward strand.
AGTGGGGGATGCTTGGTTGAGGGAGAAGTCGTCATTGGGTTGTTGCCAGGTTTCGGTGAGCAGAAGGAAATCCAGCGTGTTGTCGAGGATTAGTTCATGGAGGGCAGGGGCTTTATTGTTAACCGATCGGGTGTTGAGGAGGGCATGCCAAAGTTGGCATGGTGAGAGGGTGGTGAGATGAGGGGAGGCTGGAAAGATCTGATGTTGTTCGGTTAGCAGTGTGTGCGGGGGGGGGGGTTATGCAGTTGAGGGGGGACAGTGAGTGGATTTGCAAATGATTGGAGAATAGGTATATGTGAAGTGCGAACAGCACTGTAGTCCAGTACGGGTTTTCTGTGCAGCCTGTCTGAGCTGTTTGATGACTGGCATGCAGGATGGAATGGAGTAGTTGATTAGTTCGACCAGTTGCAGAGTTGAACATGATGCCGAGCGGAGGGACTGAGAGCTCCGTGATAGCAGTTAGCGGTGGACTAGGGGCACAGAGATGGATGACTGATGTGAGTGCCAAAATAATCCACGACATGACAGGGGTATATGGAAGTCCAGTCTTGGTCACGGCTCGCATCTGGTGGAGGTTGCCTGTGAGAAAGAGGTAGGCAATGCGCCACGCGTTGGGTGAACGAGGGCAGCCAGCTAGCGGCTAACCGGGGAGGCGACAGTCCGGTCGAGGTGCCCAAACGGCTTCGGGAACCAGCTGAGAAGCTGTCCAGAGGTAGGGGTACAGTGAACACAAACAAACAGGAACACAAGAAGCAATAGCAGACGGAGAAGCGGCAAATAAACAGTGCCAGCGAACTCTCACGTCCGACAGTAACAGTAGTGGTAGTCTCTGACACAATGACCCTCATTCAAAGTCCAAAATTTTAGAAGAATATGCTCCACCGTTTCAGGAGTCCAGATTTGTCACAATTCCTACCATTTTCACATTTCCCAGTTATATGCAAACTGGATCCCCTACCCCACAAGCTAAACTTATATCTAAATATTTTCAGTTTAAACGTAAATCCACAGTGTTCTCAAGGGGACATCTTACCCCGTGATATCCTAAATGTTGAATGCAAGAAAAATAGACAACTATTTTTGAATGGCCGTCAATGAGGAAAGATGGTTTTGGCTGCAGAATGGTGTAAATATTATGGCATCCACAGCAGTGATTACAGTTGAAACTAACCAGTTAAAACTTGTAATCAAATGGACAAACTAACAATTAACAATTAAAAAGAGAGAAGTCTGGAATTCAAAACACTGCATCAACGAAAAGATGAAAATGTAAACACAAAAAACTAAACGTATTTCACGTTTTAGTGATTAGACCTACAAGTCAAAAGTAGGCTATTTATTATTCATCACATTCTTTTCATTTCCAGCATTGAGCTGAAGATCACAAATCTTAGGCATGGTAATGTTTTGAATCAGAAATTATTATTTATAAAGTCTGTTGTGCCTCTTGCCTCTCCCTTATTGAAATAAATCATATTCAAATGTGCTTGAAAACAAGATGGGATTTAATTAAGTTATGCAAGCTAGCTGAGAATGCACAAACACTCCAGGATTTAATGGAGTGAATGTTGAACACTTAGCATTTTTATTTTCTTCTCCTTTCCCCTCTTGCTGCAAAGTTGCATTCAACTCATTTCATTTGAAGGAATGTTTCTGCCATGATGAGGCTTTTCGATAAGCTCCCTTTTATTGCGCTTTCTGTCTGAGAATGACTAGTGCGCTTTTCTCCCACCTGCTCGCCTGTCACGGTGTCAGCTTGAGTCAGAACGCTGTGAAATCCCAACGCACCGCCACGCAACCGTGTGGAAACACCACAGATGAGAGCACCAACAATGGAGGAAGGAAAGACGCCGGCAATCGGATGAAGATGTCAGTTACAGTCAATAAAGGGAGAAGTCTTGATCTGTCATCTTGTGCATTTTGAAAGAGTCAGAGAAGTGATTGCATTGATGATGGGGGAAAAGGGCTTTTATGAGTCATTATACTATCAAAATGTTCTGCTTGGGCTATGAGATCCCCTTTTAATAGCTAAAAGAAAACCCTAAAATATCAAGTTGACACTTCATGACTTTTCATATTCTTATGACAATTGATTATTCACAAAAGTTCAACTTACTAAAGAAATTTGTGTCCTCCATGATTCTCTGATAGTTGTAAACACTGCTGAGACAGTCTTTTGGTTCAACGACACAATTAAAATCTATTTTGTAATAAGTAGTTAACAAAAAAAAATTCAATTTTTTTTTTTACAAAACTACATCACAGCTTATTCAAAAGTCATGTGGCACAAATAAAAATGCAGGAAAAACACTGCAAGTCAACAAATATCTTGAAATATCCAACATTATCTCACGACCAATTCGTACGAGCGAGTAAAAGGTGGCTAATACACAGGTTTCCTGTTTACAAACATTACAGGGTGTGTGCGCATATTAGAGGCAAAGACAGATTGGTGAGCTGGCCCGCTACTGCAACAACCTTAAAGGGTCACTCCACCCATTTCAACATTAATCTTTATTGAAAGTGGGTTATATATGTAGTCGAAATGTAAAAGAAATTTTGAAATTTGTCTTTTCTCTTGAACGAGAAAAGACAGAAAATAACTTCAGGGCGCATTTGTATGTAAGACAACAACTCCCACAATGCACCACATTGCACAGCTCCGCAAGCCACTCCCACTAATCCAGAACAGCGCGCAAACTCATTAGCGAATTACTCCTCGTTTGTATTTCTTTCTATATGGTGAATTATTGCATGATACCTGGATGTTCAGTCAGAACATATGCGGTGCGACACTAGGATGGTTCACATCACAACACAAACGTCCGTGTGCTCGTCTGATTCAGAGATTTCATCCAGGAGAAATTCGTCCAGGAGAAATTGCTATCGTTGAAATTATCTGCAGCAGACGGACTCTATCTGTGTCCGTAGCGCACAGCGAGAGCACAGGCACCAGCAGTCCGCCCAGCTCGAGCCAGTCCGGGCTCCTCGACCGCGACAGGCAGCCGCCTCCTGTTCCTCCAGCAGCCTCAGCTGCTCTTCACTATATTGCGGCTCGTAAAGATAGCCACGAACAGCGGATTCGAGCAGCAGAATTTCAAAATCCTCTTCTTCCATATCATGTTTAGTTTCTTCCATATCGTGTTTAGTTTCTTCCGTTATTGTCATAACTTCCTATCTCCACAGTGCTTGTTAGCTTAGCTTATAAACAAGATGGCTGATATTAATTTCAGTATCTACAAGTGAAGTCCCACCCACTGATCTGTGATAGCTCTGTTAGCGCATTAGGTCCAACCTATGGGAGGGTTTGAAAGGGTGGGATCTAGTGCTTGTAGTCTTTAGAGAAATCCCCCCTTCTTACACATCCTCCTACAATGACGTAAAATGATGATTTTTGCGTCATTGTAGGAGGAAGTGAAAAGGGTAAATAGTGGATTTATCTCGTCTCAGGGGAAAATGAGAGAGTGTTGCACGACCATTCAATAGTATGACTGTTTCTAACAATGGAAAGCTTAATGCAAATGGGTGGAGTGTCCCTTTAAGTATTGAAGCTTTCCTTATTGTTTGTATATAACTGCTGACTCAATAAAACATGTTTTTAGTTGGATCTGTTTGTCTATCTTTAATTTTGCAGTGTTACTGTGATACATGTATGAATTATCATGTTAGGCTAGTAATCTAAGAACCAATGTTAGCAGTGCAGCATCTACTGGACAGCTCGAATTTGCTTTTATATAAGTTAGGTTATGCTTGTTTACGTTACAGACACCACCACTATGCTACTAGCCTACTACACGAAACCACGAAACACGTCTTTTTTATGCTTCCCGGTTGCGTGCACAAGCAGTGATGACGTTGCCGAGAAATCCATGTATTAGTCTAAACCCCAGTGGGTAGGTTTAGGGGCGGGGTCAGGGGTAGGTCATTCGTACGAATTCATACGAATTGGGAAACTTGTAAAATATGTAGCAAAAATCTTATGAATTCGTACAAATTCGCCACCTCGTAAAATTCGTACGAATTGGTGTGAGATTGGGTTGAAATATCACATAAATTGATATTTTTCATGACACGGCAAAGCTGTAAAAATGAATTAATAATGATATTTGTACTAATACAATTAAATATATTTCATGAAAAAGAAACGTAGAAAAGAAAAGAAAAGTATTGATCACAGGTTTTGTATGATATGGTCAGATAACAGCACTCATAAGAAAGGCCTTGAGAGATGTTGGCCTCTCAGAGTACAGACTAAGTATTTAGGTCTGGCTGTGGTTTGTTATTTTCTAGGTACTTTGGAGCTGAGTAAAGGGATCAGGAGGCGAGGAGTCGAACCAAGGCCAGGCTGACTGATAGGAGCTGGGTGAAAGGGTCAGTATGTGGAGCCTGTATCACCCCCTGACAGCCTGATTTCCTCCACCATTATCACAGCCATCTTTTAACACACCACCACAGCTGTGTGTAATAAAAAGAGTTAGAAGCAGAGAAAGAAAGCGCTTTTCCCTCCCCCTACATGCCTTAACAAAACAAACAAGCGTAGTTAGATGGGGGAAATTATGAGATGATAGAATCAGGTGAGCATCGCCCACCCCCAACAGGACTGATTGTGAGAAGTTATGAAAGTCAAGAAAGATGTGAAAATGACCCCTGAAGCACAGTGCCACTACCATTAAGACAAAATGCATCTTTTCAACAATTAGCTGGAAAGATATTCAAGCGCTATGTAACTCATTAAAAGCCTTATAAGTTTCAATAAAATGGAATTATTATATTATATTCGGTTCAAATACACTCTTACTTCAGTCATTTGCTTTCTATTTCATTCAGGCTTTTCATTACCGAAAGGGAAAAAAAAAAAATCAATTAAATCGAACACCTGAACTAACAATACTGCCAGGCCAATTTGCAGTTGCAGGAAACTGCCTACGCAAGAATTAGTAATGTTAATGAGGAGATTGATTTGATATTTTTGGCAATCTGAGAGCACAAAGTCAGGCCCGTCCTCTCGCTCCCACTCCTTTTGTTGACTGGTAAATTAAAGAGCTTGGACGTGATCAAAGAAGAAAAATCTAATTTCCTCTTTCATTAAGCCCGACCAATACACCTCGACTCTGTAGCACCGCCAAAGCCTGCCATTGTCGTGCTAATCACCAGCAGAGTCCAGGAGGATTCAAACTTGTGTTCCTTTGAAAAGACTTTTGTATTTCATCAACTTGTAGCAGTTGAATGTCTTGAATAGCTATTCATTATGGTATTTCATATAACACAAGCCAAATTAAATGAGACTCAGGTAATTATGATTGGAAGGGGAGTGTGCAGTCATCATAATGACCCTTGGGTGATAAGTCTAGATGTTGTCTGTGGAGGTAATGCAGATTATATTCCATATTAATACAGTATTCACTGATTGGGCGCTATCCCAAAGCATCCTCGCACCAGCAATAATGAACACAGCAGAGTTATCTTACAGACTCACATTTCTGGATTCACTGACCCTGGCCAATCCCAGAGTGGAGTATATTCATCATATCTGTGCTCGCTTAGACCTCAGCCATTCCAGAGGAGTCTGCAGAGAGACTGGAGTTCATAAATCTACTACCTCTCACTTAATGAAGCTCCCCATTTCTCTGCAAAGCAAGCTGGGCTTAACATACTGTACGAGTCTCAGAGAGAGCTAATAACTGAGGTCAGACTGGAGGAAAAGTTTATCTTAGCGACTAAGTCCCATGTTGAACTGTATGCAACGCTATGACAGCTAAACAACCAGGAGTTAAAGGGATAGTTCACCCTGTCATATTTTGCTCACCCTCATGTGGTTCCAAACAGGTATTAGGTTCTTTTTTAATCTCATTAGCAGTTGCATTAAAGAATTCAACACATAAAATCACGATCAGCGATGACAGCCAAAGAAGTTTGATGTTATTGACCTAGCGCAGAGTTTTTCTACCCTGCTCCTGTAGACCCACTGTGCAGTTTAGCTCCAACCCTAGTCAAGCACATCTGAACCAGCTAATCAAGCTCTTCAGGATCACTTGAAAATCACAAGCTGTAGCAAGCTGGATATAAACTTTGCATGGCAGTGGGTCTCCAGGAGCAGGGTTGAAGACCTCTATCCTACAGTACAAACCTAGCACAATGTGTCTTGAGGCCACCACTTAATTCAACTGTATTGAAAAAAAACATTCAGCTAAGGGGTAATTTACACTACACTGTTTCAACTAAAAACTGAAAACGTATGTGTTTTGGCCATTCATTTATTCGACAACAGTGCTTTGGGAACCTGAAAATGCAAGCTTTTGAAAACTGTGTTCAAAGTGCATGTTTTTGAAAACGATACAGTTATCGTCTCTTCTATCATCTCTTTCTAATGGACACACATTAAGAGAGAGAAAAGCTGAATAAACGTAGTGCTAGGTTTACATTCTAGATTTTTTTTGTTCATGTTTTAACAGGCTGGCAATCCAAAGGAGCCATGCAGCTACACAACAGTATAGCCTCATAGCTAACTATGTATTTTAATGTAACTAACCTTTGTGGATGCAAAGGTTAGTTTAGTGCGATGACTCATAAAATTTGATGTTGTCGTTCCGGTGTCTTTAATTGGTTTCCCACATTCTTTGCATCTAGCCGATTTGACACATTAATAAACCCAAATGAACGGTGGCTCCTGTCATGTTTCATGGGACTGTTATGACATTTCGGAGTTTATGCGTAATACACAATCATACGTAATCAAATTCTATCACCAGGGTTCGATCTACCACGACAAGTAGGGAATGTGACTCAGATATAATAACACCATTCAAATTAAACAAAAAATATTTCTTTATGATATCAGTAGTTAAGGATAAAAGACTCAAGTTGTTTTTTAAATATTCACGAGTCCTTAATGTCGAGTCGAGTCAAGTCTGAAGTCATTTCAGGTCGAGTCCGAGTCAAGTCTGAAGTCTATTTAAATGTAACTCGAGTCCGAGTCACTAACTCGAGTGCCCGTCTCTGGTGTAAACTACAAATTTTTGAAAACGATGAAGTTGTGTATCCATATTACATGTTCAGTCAATCCCAGCAAAAACAGAATGCTCCCCTAACATTAGTATTTGGTTATTATTATAATATTATTAGGTTATTATTTGTATTACCATATAGGTATCCGCGACCTATATATGTATTCTTGACAACCAAAACAACAATGGCGGACTACACAACTGTGTTTTTGCTGCTCAAGATACTTGAGGAGTTTATTAACGCTTATCCAGCAAAGTGCAGATTTACTGCACCACTACTACGACCACCGGAGACGCATTATGTACATAGACCAAACTCTAACATCGCCAACTAATTCTAATTCTTACCTCATCAACTACTGGCCTGACATGCATAATACAGCGTTTTTAGTCGTTTTCGCGGATCCGTGTGAAAGGAGATCGTTTTTAAAATGTTGTCGTCTATATGCCAAACTTTTCAAATAAAAACGTTTCTGTTTTTAAGTACATCGTTGTTGTGTAAATGTACCCTAAAATCTGTTTTTGTGTTCCACATTAAAAAGAAAACATTTTCTATGAGTAATCCCTTTAAAATGTTCATTCTATGACATACCTTTATATTTTGCAATCTGATTTTATAGTGAATTTATTTAAGGTAATTGTGGCTTCATCACCTACAGTAGTTGTGACGTCTGATAATGTGACTTAAAATTTTGCAATTGCCACTTTTGAAAATTTTTACTTTTGACTTGCATGATGACTGTCACGTTGTGACTTATTTTGGTAGCATTTTACAATAAGGTTCAGGTGTAATTAGGAATCATAAAATAAGAAACAACAATGTTATGTGAATTCATAAATATAGTATTGTTCACTGTATATTATTGTTTGTTTAAAATACATTAACTAATGCTAAAATTTTTAAAAAATGTAGTTAACATTAACCTAGATTGATAAATGGCTGTTCATTGTTTTGTTTTTGTGATAACTAATGCATTAACTAATGTTCACAAAGTGAACATTATTGTTTAAAGTTTTATTTCACAATGCCCTTTTATTATTTTTTACTCTTGAGGTGGAAACAGGCTTCCAGTAAATCTTTCAAATACTGGAGAAGTCTCAATGGTCCTCGTCTGAATGGCGCTTTTTAGTTCAACAGCGTTCCACTATGTTGCTTTGTGTAAAGTTGTATAATGCTTTGAATTGAACTGAATCAGTCGGAGAGTACAGAGACACCCCTCAGTGAAATGTGTTTTCTTGATCTCTCTCCAGCTCTTCATCACAAACCAAGTACCTGCTGTCAACGTATTGCATTTTCCCAGGCTTCCACCTTTCGGTGGCCGGTGGGCCGTCACGTCATTGAGCTTCACCGCAGCCGAGAAAGTCATATCTGTCGAATTCAGTGCGAGAGAACGGCTGAAGCGAGGAGGAGAGGAGAGGGAGCGGGAAGAATCTGTGTTTGCCATCAACAACTCAAGAGAGCAGAGCGCCGACAAGATTGATGATCCCTTCCCTGAAAGTAACAAAAGATCTACCGCCCGTGAGAGCCTGCTTATGGGGCCTGATAGACTTGTCATTCTCTTAATAAACGCCACCGATATGTCAGCAGTAGCAGCAATGCAGCCTGAGGTGGACCCACCCAGACACAGAGGAAGCACCATCAACCCCAAACCCTTAAAACAAGTTCAGAGTGGCCGAGCACAGACTGAGACCGCGCTGGCAAAGTTGATCTTTTTAAGGATCAAGATTGAACCTTGCAACATGTTATTGATGACTTAAATTGGCCAAACAGGTTTATGGTAATTAGTTACTGTACTTGCTACTCTGTTTTACTGAGTATCAAAAATATTAGTAACTTTTACTCTCTACTTGACTGCATTCTTGAATAAGTATGTACTCTTTACTCCAATATATTTGTGATGAGTAATGCAATCACTTGTTACATTTTCCATGGCACCTAACTTTTTCTGCAGCAGTTTATTTGTGCTGCAAAAGAAGTGATATCGCCATCTACATGGCATTGAAGGTACTATATCTTGTGCGTTTTGCCCTTACTCTCAAACTTGTCAACAAGGCTACTTTATGTCAATACGAGTGCATTAACAGGTAGTTGCTGAGTCAGAGGCGTTTCATATATGAGATGAGGACATGACTGCAGCTGCTGATGAGGCCAAAACCAGCACGTCCAGTACAAGTGGGCTTAGGATATTGGTTTACTTATTCCCTTGAGCACTTGTGCTTAACTGAGACTTGAGTGTTTGTAGACATTTAAAGGCTGTTGTGTTGACGTTGATTTATTGCAATATTGAGGTGCTCAGTTTTATTTTTATTTTAGGACTAGTGCATTAGAGCCTATTCAGAACAAGTAAAATAAGTACTGTTAAAATTAGGCCTGCACGATTAATCGCAATTTCCGTGTAATTGCACTTAAACTGATTGATAAAATTTGGTGTAGTATTTTTTTTCACTCAGAAATTGCAAGTAAATTTCACAAACAATTGCAAAGAAATAGCACATTGAATAAAACATGAAATTTTGAAATAGTATTTCTTGCAAAGCATACTCAAATAATCATTTACAGCCTCGAAAAATATGTTTTTTAGTGTACAAACAATAGTAGAGAAACTGTTTGTAGGGGATTATTTATTTGTATTTATTTCCAATCATTTTTATAGTACGTATTGAATTTGATGAAAACCACTGATGAAGCCCTTTTATGGACCCCATCATACTATAAGAATCTCATGTAGATTATATATTTCTAGTAGTTTAAGGAGCAGGTTGGAAAATGTACATGCCATATGCCCAGATGTCAAAAGCAATTGCTGTTGTACCCGTTGGCTTGAGACTGACAGCTCAGGCCTCAGTCTCTTTACATAACTGTCCAATCAGATTAATCCTGCAGGGATGCAGCCTAAATTATGCAGAGACACAAGGAAATGACGAATAAGTTAGCATATCATTTTTTTGTTTGCCGGTGGGTTCACTCTAATAAAGAAACTACAGACTAATGACATATACAGATAATCAGACTGCAACAACCAAAAAAAGCTGTTTAAATCTTCATTTGTTTAAAGCGCCCTATTATTATATTATAGTTTGTTCTAAATAAATAAAAAATTATTAACTTTTTGTATTTATTTACATTAAAAATTGAATTGTGCATCCTCACCTAAATACAGACGTTGCATTAATCACATATTATCCATCACTGATTGAATTATTTAGCAGTGATGGAAAAATCTAAAGGCAGTCTGTCATTTTGACAGATTATTGACGCTCCACTCAAAATCAAATACTTCCCTAACTACGTATGCAAAAAAACAGTATACCAACAGAGTAGTAGGCTATGTCCGAATGCATATTCGAGAAACAGAAGGCGGAAAGTCCTCAGATGACCTACTACTTCAGGTGATATTCTGAAGTGTGCATTCACAGGACACGTTTACAATCCCGTGAGGCCAGGGGAGAGGATTTATGAATGGCAGTGAAGCAGCGCAACTGACGCTGATAGGTCATGTGATAATAACAACATGGCTGATGTAGTAGCCTACGTCCGAATTTCCATCATACTACCCACATTTATACTAGAACATACTTTTTTAATGGTCGATAAGTAAGTTCAAATTCAAACGTAGAACCTACTCAGACAGTAAGCGATTTTAGATGTAGGATAATCTATTGTAACTGTAATTACCACCCCTGTCCAGTTGGTGGTGAATTACGTCACATGTCTGAAGCACGAAACATAAAATGCACAAGACAATAATGACACACGATCGAAGATTTGAAAAAGACAAACAGTTTTTTATATGTCAGCATAAACACACATCGCTAGACAGGTAGGGAACACATCTAGTTAACATTTATAGTTAATATTGCGCTGGAATGTTGTACGAATATGTAACAGAGCAATGTGTTTAAAGATATAGGTCCTGCCTGCCTGTTACCAGCAGTAACATTCTACAAGGTTGTACGTTAACGTCGTACATAGTCATGTCCCCGGAAATTGAGTAATCACTGTCCTAAGGAGTGAGGCAGGATCCTTACCAGTGTCTGGATTCATGTACACGATATACTGATTCACGAGCTCGGGAGATAGGGAGCTGATTGAGACGCACCCAAAGATGCAAAAGAACAATTGCCATTGTCTGCATCAGTCTCCCTTGATGCGTTTGATTACGCACAGATGAGCACCCAGTTTAAGTCATGTTATAATAATAAAGTTGTAATACTTCCTTCATAATTACATAAGCCTAATTATGTTTCTACTCCAATTCTTTTTTATTTAATATACACATTTAAATGGTGGCTGAAACTGGACAGAAACATATTTAACAACTGTAAAAAAAAAAAAAAGGCCTATAATGAATATGCTGAATAGCTTTTCTGAAATGTAATGTTACATGGCATATTATTTAAAAATTTACATCTTTCCACGGTTGAAACACTGATTGACCGATTGATACGGATTTTGGTAAGATGTACTGTATCTTTCAACATACTGTCTGATGTTCATTTATGTTTATTTTGTGCTGTAACAAGTAGTAAAGTGGAAGGAATGATCAGTTCACATGTAACAGAACTCTGTCGTGCGATCTGCCACATTATGAGAGCCAAAACTGCATTTTTTGTTTGAATTTCATGATAAAATGGACAGAATTTGAAATCTGAGACTCAAAAATAAAAAAGCACAAAGCTTATTGCGATTTCTTGGATGGGAGGCGAGCGACAATGTTCGGTTCATTCATCAACTGAAAACAGCATAGACTAAAGAATTGATTCTTGGGTTTTAAGAATCAATATTGTTTCACATTCATCTGCTTCATGTGGTGTTGAACATAAAAAAGTCTCTGTTCTTCTGTTCTCTTCATAAATAAATAAATGCGTAATCTAGCCTGTATCCTCGTCCTGTGAGTTCATGATTAAAAATGAAAATGTGAAAAAAGCTATTAAATGTCTTATTATCATTCAAATATGAAAAATTATTATGGGTAATAACAGAATTTTTAAGTCAAAATGACGGACAACGCAAAAGTCTAACCCAAACTCTGCCCAAACAACACCATCCTATAAAAGCTGAACCTGCTAAAATGTCTAAAACGTATTCTTTGAGTTACCAAAGGTCGGGGAAAAATACAAGAAAGAGTCTCTAAATTCGAGGAGTGTGGGGAATATTGTTTTGATAGCCAGAGCGAATCTAAATTGTCTTGTGCAGTAAACTCACATGCAATCTGACACACACACGAACATATACAGATAGCCTATATAGTCCTAGACGCACACAATAGAAATGAAAGACAAAAAAAAAAACGGTGAAAAATCATCATCTCCAGCATTGCCATTTTATAGAGTCTGCTGCCATTTACAATATTTTGATATTTTTCACTGCAAGAGCCGCTGTCTCTGTCACAATTCAATCTAGGCCTCTCTCCCCACACACTGTATAATGTCTAGTTAAAGGCAGCAGTGTGTGAAATGGTATTTTAAAATAAATGAAAGTGACTAGGAAACAGAGGGCTTGGGAGATATTACTGTGTCAACGCTGACAGACAAGCCCTGGGATGGGCTGTGAAGTTATCAGGCCAAGGGAGACGGCGCTGGATTAAATAAAACTCCAGTTTCACTGCTGCTGTGTCACCATCACACACTCTGCCACACTAACGTTGCTTCAATACAGGACCATTTTTCTGCAGCCCATCAAGATAATATTCCCGGAGACATAATGAGATAGCTAATGTTTCAGCCGCTCTTTCAATGCATCTCCTGAAATTTCCATATGAAATGAGGCTTTAGCTCAGATAATACAGCTAATAAAGGAAGTGAAATCTACGGGTTGGTGTACAATGGCAGAGTGATTCCCAACCAGGGAACAGATACCTTTAAGGAGGTACTTGAAAAGACTGATTTTGCACTGTAAAACCTGTAAAAACAAACAAATATATATTATACACACACACACACACACATATTAACATTGAATAAATATGGGTTCGATAAGATTGTTTTATGTTTTGGAAAGACGACTCTTATGCTCACCAAGGCTGCATTTATTTGATCAAAAACACAGTAAAACTAAAATATCTTATTAATTAATTTTCACAAAAACATCTTCCTGACCACTACTTTTATACAAGTGTATATTATATTATTATTAAGTGATCACGAAAGAAAATATCATTTTTGTTTGAAAATTACTTATAATAGTTCACACCAACAGCACAATTGTGAGTGTAAAATTGTATTTATTCAACAGTTCAATAAACAAGAAGTAATTAACATTAAAATTAACACACAATATTGCCATACTTTGTCTATAGAACGGTTACATCTGCAAACAAAACAGTTTAGTTTGTGTATGAATCACCATTAAGGAATCAGTTGATTCCTGTGACTCTTTCATGATTCATGATTGAATGACTCGCTCATTAAGATGAATCAGTGTATTTTAACAAATCATTTAAACTGATGATTCAATGACTCACTCATAAAGGCAGAATCATAAAGCTTAAAAATGCTGTCTTTCGGAGGATGCATTCCAAGTAAGAAAGGCATCGAGGCACGCCCGAATCCAATGTTAGCTTCACTTCCTGTCTTCTAGAAGATTCGTCCGGACCGCGAGACCACACACATGTCCATTGTAGTAACATTTTCACAGTGAGACGAGATAAAACGTGGCTTGAAGAAAAACACATGGAGGACGATCAACGTCGTCGGCTGCAGGTTCTTCTGGCGTGAGTGTTCTTTTACAGGAAGAAAAACAAAGGAGAAAAAAAGATCTTCTTTCTCAATTCACCACTTGCATGGCATGTTTGTGGCTGCCAAGTTTCAGCTAAAGCACACAACATCCGGTTGGTGAAGCTTGCTCGCTCTCATTGGCTATCGCAGGTTTCACGTCAGAGGCAGCCTGATCAAGACTGGGATTGTGCGGGCTCCGAGAGCAGTGAAATAATCGTATAACACCACACAATTGAGGACTTTTCGGACAAAAAGTCGGTTACGCCTGTTGGGGGTGGCAAATCGGGCCCAAAATCTGGCTTAAAATCTTCAAGAGAGCCTAAAGCAAAGACTGACAATCTGTCTAGAACGTGCCAGGAAAAGTCCCAGTGCTGTTGGACTGTGTATAAGTACTCTTGAAAAGCTGTTCCACCAATGAGAGCTGTAACTGTTGTAGAATGAGTTCAAAGAAGCACATTTCTAGTTTGTGTTGACGAATGGGGCTGTGAGGGTACGTAAGACAAATAAGGTTGGGAAACACGGCAATAAAGGCCTAACTAGCCTTTAAAACAGAAAATCATCATAAATTTAAAGTCAGCATGAAATGGAAGTTGCCACAGGATTTGCTTCCCTATTGTGACGGAAAACATGTAGGATGGGACTTGATTTTGTCCATGGGGAATTAATTGGATGGTTGTGGTTTGCTATTGGCTGATCTCATGTGAGTGACAGGTTATCCCGCCCTCACACCAGTAAATACATCAGTGAAAAGAGGAGATGACACTGTTATTTTGGAGGGGACGCTGTTATTTTGATTCAAGATTATGAGAGCACATGAAATTAAAACAATAATGATGTACACGGATACATTTCAACCTATTATACCTTAACTTAAGCGATTCTACAGACAAATTCCCAGTAAAACAACATTCTCCCTTACAGTAGCAAATCATGTATGAAGAAGTAGCTGCTTCACCTTCTTTCCTATTCCCCCAATCATATCTTTATATTTACAGCCCTGCCTGTGTCCTCAGGGTCTGCTAGGGGCAGAAAAAACTCTATGCGTGTGGTTTTACCGCAGTCCCTGTCCGGCTATCAGAGAGAAATCTCAGAGCCAATCTCCTGTGTTAAAGAAGACCAATTTCCCCACAGGGAGCTTTTCATGCTGGACAAAGCATATTGCCTTGCCTGGGTCCACACATACTCTGGTTCAAGTAAGAACCGCATGCACTCTGTTGAATCGCAGTGTCTGTCAAAATGGCAGTCCTGTCACATTCTTCCCTTTTACAAGCAAAAAGAAACAAGTGAGTGTAGGAAATGAAAATGATATCCACACTTCATCTGACTATAATGTTTATGGCCTGATCGGAAATTTCACGACTGATTGTACTGTACCTCAAATAACAAGCGCTATATCCTGCGACAGACTACTATAAACATCTGGTAGCGATGGCGACAGTTCAGAGAATGCAGATGACGAGACGGATTTTTTAAGACCTGTTTTGACATGTTTCTTGCTCACTTCTCGGGAGAGTGTGGCTTATTCAATTCACTGTCAAGGCTCTATAAATATTTATCTTGCATGATGCAAAACATGACATAAGGGAGAAAAAGAGTGTCACCTGGGCGTTTGAGTGACAGTGCTACCAGATGTCGTCTCAGTGCAGATTGTCTATAACTGCGTCGGCTCGTATAAACAGGAACATGTACGCTGTACCCTCACACACTCTCCCTCACACACTCACAGTCTCCCTTCGACAAAAAGGATTAGACATTTGAAGGAAGAATATGGACAGATGATCAGGAAAAACTGTGCTGGAAAAGGCCAAGGGTCAGATCAATGTTGCTGAAACATAAACAGTACATGAACTGCAGGGAGCAGTACACTGACAGAGACTTTAAAATGTATTTTCCAAATCCAGGGCAATTTTTTATGTTGTCAGCAGGTTGTCCACCCACTGGGAATTTTACAGTCCCTAAATAAAGCTAAAAAATGTCTTTACACACTGATGTCTCAAAACATCTCTAATTTCACAGCTAGTCCTGTTTAACAAATGTGATATGATAATTCTTGAATAAACGTAGTGCGTTACAACGATTCGCATTTTTGTATTATAAATATTCCAGAGTATGATGATAATAAGCTATTGTTATTACAAATAAATGTCTTTGAATATTATGCCTATGGAACAGTCTATTGTAAATTGCATCACTGCAGTGCTTCACTTCACAGCATTAGTATTCCTGTTGTGCTCCTTACCAAACTCTCAGGTGAAGAGTTTTCTTTTCATTAATAAACATAAGAGTGGGGATCGGAGTAACCTTTTCAGGGAGGATTATGGAGAAAGGGGAAAATAAAAAGCAAAACATCTGCCCATGTGTCAAAAACTGTTTCATATTCCAAACATGTCTGGCAATAAGGCTTCTGTCTCATCATGGGAATAATAAGCAGTCAATTATGAATTTATCACTGTGGGGGTTTTTTCTCCATCCAAAGTAAACGTAAGTTTTCTGCAAATTAATTTCACTGCAATGAGGCTATAACGGCAGAATCAGACTTATCAGTTCTGTATATAAATTATTAGTGTAATAACGCTACAAATGTTAAACATTTTCATTGCTGCGTGAATGAAAACAAAATAGGTAATTATGTGACAAAAGCTGAAACTAAAAATCTTTTTAAAGAAACATGCATTTAAAACTTAAAATAAAGATAAGTTAAGAAGCATTTGTTTCCATAAATGTGGCATCTGCCATGCAGTTATCATTGTATTCTGCAACATTAGTCAGAGCAGAGCTAGACATGTTATCATAATCCTGCTATAAAGCTACAAATCAAACCAGTCCACCGCCAGTTCTTTCATTCAGAGCAGTGCTCAATCACACTGGGTAGATATGCATGGACAGTCTCCCTTGACGCCATTCAACAATAAGCCTCTATTGCAGACCTGATGGTGTATATGACTCAGCCAACGCTGTTTAAAGAAACCAAAAGCACAAAGATATGGAGAAAGGCACACAGCTGCTCAAGACACAACAATCTGATTGTCAAGATGTCTCTGAGATTCTCTTGGTAGTAAACACTGACATCTGCTGCCACGATCATGCATTGGCAGGTCAATAGGTTCGTCCATAAATGCGGATTTTGATCATTATTGATTTACAGTGCCATATACAGATTACTAGATCTCGTATTATACACTTAATTTATATATAAGGTTCTGTAAGTGGTGTTATTTTTGTAGAACACAGACTGTGTCACTGAATTAGCCCTATAAAGCCTAACTTACTGTGTCACATTTGATAAAAATTTTGTTGAAAAATCTGTTATGTTACTAATTTTTCAAGATGATCATTTACTGAAATGAAGTTTAACTTAAGTTTACTTGATTATAATGTTAAAATGTATCAGATTTAATAAAACTTTTGGGGAACGTTTATATATTTGTATGTTATTGCATTGCATTGCATTATATGTTTTCCCGACACAATACAACAGAGGTCAGATCATAAAACTAACCCTCCTGTTACCCTCAAATCTGATAACATTTTTTACCTACTGGGGTCAATTTGACCCCAGTAATTTAAACCTCCACAATATAATTTTTTTTTTTTACAAAGGTTTGTCTCAGGTAATTTATGTCTTTGTTGACTACTTAAGTAACCTTTTAAGTTGACATCCACCCGCCACCCCCCTCCCCACCCCACCTAACCCCTTATACATCCAGAATACCCATTCCACGACTATGGAAAAATTTAGAAATCAACATAAAATCTGACTGATTGACCTCAGTCTTTGGAAATTGGAAAAGTATGAATATATTTGGTGTTTTATTTGTTTTATAATATTTCTAAGTATAGATTTTTGTAATCTATAACATTTGGAAAGAAAAACTATTTATTTTATCAAGGATAGTAACACGAGTTATGTTTGGGGTCAATCTCGAAAAAAATTATGTTTTCCCCTCCCCATGGCACGGGAAACATCAAAGTTCTCGCAAAAATGATGTTTTCCACTCCCCATGGCACAGGAAAGAATTATTAGTTCTGATGAGAATTATATCACATGTCATGTGAACTACTAGTGGTTCTCGCAATACTACAGATATGGTTATGTTTGGTTAGAGCCCTAAAACAGAGGGAAGTTTTTTGAATATGATATTGAATATGTAAAATTACAATGAACATTATAAATTCAAATTATAACATGTTATAGTGACCTCAATAAAACAACCAAAACAAATGTGTGTGAAATTTTAATATTTCTTCTGTTTTATTATACAACTAAAAGAGCCTGGGGTCAAATTGACCCCAAGGAACACCGATGCTACAAAATGTGTACAGCACTTAGAAAAAATATTAGCAGGTTAATTTTATGTTTACAGAGTTGTCCCCATTAAATTAGGAAAAGTCATTTAATCTGAAGCAAAAAAAATAAATAAAATTATGTATTTACAGACGTTAAACATTGAATGGGGTCAAATTGACCCCAAGGATAATAGGAGGGTTAAGCAAAAAATTGTATTTTACTGACATGTTATTTGGGAAATTTAGGGTGGCAATGGCAACTGAAATTATATGCATTTAATGTTAGTGGTCTGCTATTGTTTAAAGATCTAATTGGTTTGCATTACAAGCTATCAGAAAGCCAGCTTACATTTTGGCCATGGCTAGCAACTGCAACAAAATGCATATTTTTTGCTCAGTTTGAGGTGAGGTGTTCTTCCTCGAGTGTGAGCTCCATATTCTCATTATATCATATGAGCCATAAAAGCATGACGTTTCAAGTATGATACAAAACAAAACACGTTGGCTATGCAAACTTTTCTCTAAAGGTTTGATAAACTAACCTTGTGATTTTCACCTGTCGCGCAGAATCAACACGAGCTCAGTTTTCAAGCGCGTTGTAGCTCTCTCCTCCAGCGACGAAAAGCTTTATCAGGATTTACTTTTGTCTACTTTTGACAAATGGAAATAAAAAAAATTCACTTCAAGACAAGACGAAAAATAAGTTAATCTTTCGCGCTCTCAGCTTCTGACTCCCCATATGGAGTGTAGGCAGAATGATTGACAGTTGTAAAACGCCTTAAAAGCCTTCTGATTGGACAAACCGATCTGACAAATTATTTTACATTATAGTTATTTTCTGCATACCATTCCATAAAAAATAAAATAATTTGGTAATTTTATTTTAATTGTATTATTCTTTTTAATTATGTTTATATTGACAATATAACAGGCTAATAAAAAATATAATCATAGTAAAACGTCTCTGGTTACGAATGTAACCTTAGTTCCCTGAGAACAGGGAACGAGACAATACGTCATCGACGTTATGGGGAACGCCTCAGGCGTGACAGGTGTCTGAAATCAAATACCAACTCACAGCAATCATGTTGACCGGCGACAGCCCGTGCATCATCAGCTCGAATGATGAGCGCGTCAATCTGGATGTATAAAAAGGGTGCCTTGAAACCGTGACAACATCCTATCGTCTGAAGGGACTGTTGCAGGCAGGCCCGAGGTATGGCAGGGAGACGTATTGTCTCGTTCCCTGTTCTCAGGGAACTAAGGTTACATTCGTAACCAGAGACGTTCCCTTTCGAAGGGAACTCAACAATACGTCATCGACGTTATGGGGAACGAAATACCCACGCCGCCATACTGAGGGGAGTGCATGCCCAATGGCAGTGACAACTGTCAGAACCAGAAATACAAAGGACACACTCACCCTAGGCTGGGCTGTCAGTGACAGCACTCCCTACCGGTCATAGCCCAAGCTAATGAACCGAGAAACTGCCAGAACATAGTTAATGGGAGGTATATCTGGGCCAGCTCAAAGGCTTAGGACCACAACTTCCAAATAGAAGGGGTCCCTTCTAGGGAGTGTGGCTAGGGGACTCAAGGGACTCCCAGCCAGTCACTATTCAGGAGAGCATGCCTCCTGACATGCCACCAGGCTGGCCTGGTGATCTAAGCACAGTCTGGCCATAGCCTGTCTGTCCGAGACAGAGCCTCTGGAAACTGCCTTGAAAAAGGCATTCAAAACTGAAAGCCTGCAAAGCTGGCAGAAATCATTTAGTTCTGGATCACAGAGACGGGATTACCCGGAGAGTGTAACTCAACCTCAAGAAAAGACGGAAGTCGTCCACTCAATCCATGGGTTTACCCAGTGCTCCTCCTGCTGAGGCCAAGGACCTGATTACCCTCTATGTGGGGAGCTCCAGTTCTTACCTGAGAGCTCACATCAGGAAGGCCGGTGAGGCCTGTAACCTGTCGAGCACAGAAGGTGAGAGCTCACATCAGGAAGGCCGGTGAGGCCTGTAACCTGGCGACCACAATGTGTGGGAGCTCTTACCAGGAAGGCCGGTGAGGCCTGTGACCTGGCGACCACAATGTGTGGGAGCTCTTACCAGGAAGGCCGGGTGAGGCCTGTAACCTGGCGACCACAGTATGTGGGAGCTCATAACCAGGAAGGCCTGGCGAGGCCTGTAACCTGACGACCACAGTATGTGGGAGCTCATAACCAGGAAGGCCGGTGAGGCCTGTAACCTGGCGACCACAGTGTGTGGGAGGTCATATCAGGAAGGCCGGTGAGGCCTATAACCTGATACCCAGAATATGGGAGCTCATAACCAGGAAGGCCTGATAAGGCCTGCAACCTGACAACCACACCACGTGGGGCTACATTAGAAAATACATGAAACAAAAGTGCATGTACTTAATTATTCTGAGTCCAGAAAAGGCCTGGATCAGAATTAAGAAGTTAGCCAGAAAGGCGTCTGTCGTACAAATTTTTGGCGACAGGACGCATCTAGAGTGGGACCCAAAGTGAAAGACTTGGGTCTGGCCACATAGAAAGGGACTGAAGCATACAGCGCATGACCCTTACCATAAAAATGGATTTTTAGAAAGTACACAAGATGCTCCATCATGTGACTTACCATAAGTATGGTTCTGACATGACCAGGAAGGCCAGATGAGGCCTATAACCTGATAGTCAAAATGTGTGGGAGCTCACATTCAGGAAGGCCTGATGAGGCCTGCAACCTGACATGTGAAAGCTCACAACCACACCCTAGCAACCACAGTGAGTGGGAGTTCACATTCAGGAAGGCCTAGTGAGGCCTGAAACCTGACATGTGACAACTCATAACCAGGAAGGCCGAGGAGGCCTGAAACCTGGTGACCACTGAATGTGGGAGCTCAAAACCAGGAAGGCCGGCGAGGCCTATAACCTGACAACCACAGTAGGAGGGAGCTCATATCAGGAAGGCCTGACAAGGCCTGTAACCTGACAACCACACCATGTGGGGCTAGTTCCAGAAAGGCCATAAATATGGATTTTAGAAAGTACATGAAACAAAGTGCATGTACTTAGTAAATCTGAATCCAGGAAGACCTGGATCAGAAAAAGGCGTCTGTCGTACAAACTTTGGCAACAGGACGCATCTAGAGTGGGACCCGAAGTAAAAGACTTGAGTCTGGGCCACATAAAAAGGGACTGAAGCGTACAGCGCATGACCCTTACCATAAAAATGGATTTTAGAAAGTACATGAAACAAAAGTGCATGTACTTAGTAAATCTGAATCCAGGAAGACCTGGATCAGAAAAAGGCGTCTGTCGTACAAACTTTGGCGGCAGGACGCATCTAGAGTGGGACCCGAAGTGAAAGACTTGAGTCTGGGCCACATAAAAAGGGACTGAAGCGTACAGCGCATGACCCTTACCATAAAAATGGATTTTAGAAAGTACATGAAACAAAAGTGCATGTACTTAGTAATTCCGAATCCAGGAAGACCTGGATCAGAAAAAGGCATCTGTCGTAACAAACTTTGGCGACAGAACGCATCTTAGAGTGGGACCCGAAGTGAAAGACTTGGGTCTGGCCACATAGAAAGGGACCGAAGCGTACAGCGCGTGACCCTTACCATAAAAAATGGATTTGAGAAAATACACAAGACGTACCGTCAAGTGACTTACCATAAGTATGGTTTCAACATAATCAGGAAGGCCAGATGAGGCCTGTAACCTGATAGTCAAAATGTGTGGGAGCTCACATTCAGGAAGGCCTAATGAGGCCTACAACCTGGCAGGTGACAGCTCACAACCACACCCAAGCGACCACAGTGAGTGGGAGTTCACATTCAGGAAGGCCTGGTGAAGCCTGAAACCTGACATGTGACAACTCATAACCAGGAAGGCCGAGGAGGCCTGAAGCCTGGTGACCACTGAATGTGGGAGCTCATAACCAGGAAGGCCGGTGAGGCCTGTAACCTGGCGACCACAGTATGTGGGAGCTCTTACCAGGAAGGCCTGGCAAGGCCTGTAATCTGGCGACCACCGTGTGTGGGAGCTCATATTCAGGAAGGCCTAGTAAGGCCTGTAACCTGAAACCCAGTATGTGGGAGCTCATAACCAGGAAGGCTGGTGAGGCCTGTAACCTGGCGACCACAGTATGTGGGAGCTCTTACCAGGAAGGCCGGTGAGGCCTGTAACCTGACTACCACAATATGTGGGAGCTCTTACCAGGAAGGCCTGGCAAGGCCTGTAACCTGGCGACCACCGTGTGTGGGAGCTCATATTCAGGAAGGCCTAGTAAGGCCTGTAACCTGCCTACCACAGTATGTGGGAGCTCTTATCAGGAAGGCCGGTGAGGCCTGTAACCTGACTACCACAATATGTGGGAGCTCTTACCAGGAAGGCCTAGTAAGGCCTGTAACCTGCCTACCACAGTATGTGGGAGCTCTTATCAGGAAGGCCGGTGAGGCCTGTAACCTGGCGACCACAGTATGTGGGAGCTCATAACCAGGAAGGCCGGTGAGGCCTGTAACCTGGTGACCACAATATGTGGGAGCTCTTACCAGGAAGGCCGGGTGAGGCCTGTAACCTGGCGACCACAGCATGTGGGAGCTCATAACCAGGAAGGCCGGTAAGGCCTGTAACCTGGCGACCACAGTATGTGGGAGCTCATAACCAGGAAGGCCTGGCGAGGCCTGTAACCTGGCGACCACAGCATGTGGGAGCTCATAACCAGGAAGGCCGGTGAGGCCTGTAACCTGGCGACCACAGCATGTGGGAGCTCATAACCAGGAAGGCCGGTGAGGCCTGTAACCTGGCGACCACCGTGTGTGGGAGCTCATATTCAGGAAGGCTGGATAAGGCCTGTGACCTGACATATGGAAGCTCATAGCCTGGAAGGCCTGGTGAGGCCTGTAACCAAGCAACCACCACATGTGGGAGCTCAACTCACTTTACAATACATTATCTTCGTTTGTTTTCCCAAACATGAACCCTAGGCAAGGCACTCCTAACCACCAAGCTGAAGCGGGCCATCAGAGAATTCTTGAACTCATCATGGGCCCCGCCCCAGGCCTGATGTAGGAGGAGCCTGGGAGCGATGGTGGTCAGGAGACAAGATCCAGGGAGGTGATGTCTAACGTTCAGTCCGAGAACGTTTACTCTGGATCACCTCCCTGAGATCCTGCCTCCCCCGGGAGTTACGCCTCCCGCGCACCATGCTCCCCCTGCTAGGAGGAGGGGGTGCACGGGAAGCGACACTGGCCTTCTGGGTTCGTCTGTGATCCTCAGACCACGACGGACCAGGCCCTCCCGCCTGCCTGGGCTGGGCCGAGGACCTCCGCGGTATGCAGCTCTTAAACGCCGCAGAGCGCGCCCTCGCCTCCCTGAACCTATCGACCACTGTCTCGACAGAAGGTCCGAAAAGCTCAGAAGGCGAAACCGGCGAATCGAGGAGAAAGGTCTTTCTTTCTCCCCGATGTCAGCCTGGTTGAGCCACAGATGCCTCTCCGTGGCCACCAAAGCAGCCATCGCACGACCGATGGAAACCGCAGACTGCTTGGTGGCCCGGAGAGTCAAATCCGTGGTGCGGCGCAGCTCCGCGACCGCGTCAGGGGACAGGCCGGCCCCCTGATCGAGGTCCCGCAGCAGGTCGGCTTGGTAGGCCTGAAGGACCGCGAGGGTGTGTAGAACCGCACCCGCCTGACCTGCTGCCGTGTACGCTCTGCCATTCAAGCGCGAAGTTGTCTTGAGCGGCTTGGATGGCAGGGTCGGAGCTTCTAGTGAAGATGACCGACCAGAGGCGAGATAGTTAGCCAACGTCTCGTCCACTGGCGGCATCGACACATACCCGTGCTCCGCGGCTCCCTCCACAGCAGCGAAACTAGCCCGCTGATGTAGAAAGAGACGCGCGGAGAACGGGTTCTTCCATGCCTTCTCGATCTCAGAGTGAAGATCGGGAAGAAATGGAAGGCTCAACCGAGCTAGTGGCTTACGGGTGGGGAGGAACCGGTCATCCAGGATACCACGAGCGGGTTCCTCCCGGACGCGCCTCCACTGCAGCTGCAATCTTTCCGTGGCGCGCCCCATAACATCCACCAGCTCAGCGTACACTGGGCAGGAGGGCTGAGATGGTTCGGTCTCGACCAAACTGACATCATCAACACCCACCTCCTGCCCGGCCCGAAGAGAACCAGTTACAGATCCATCAGAGAGAGAAAGAACATCCTCAACATCGACCTGTAACTCACCCTCGTCAGCTGGCAGATCATCCGAGAGGTTAACACCCCTCTCCAGATGATCTGCCAGCTCCATCTGAGAACCCCACGAGATCAACCGCCGCTGAGCCTCAGCCCGAGCGGGACCGGAACCGCGGGGTTCAGATGCCGCGCCCACTTCCCTCGAGAAGTGGGACAGACGAGAGCGGAGAGTTTTGATCGTAAAACTCTCACAGTTCGCGCAGAAAGCTCCCTCGAGAGCTTCCCGCGCATGCTCTTCCCCCAGGCAAAACACGCACAGATCGTGTGAATCTCCCGGTGTCAAATATCTAGGACACGGGTCAGCACACTTGCGGAAGGTATTACGCCGCTTCTCTGCACGCTTCATCTTGCACGTTGATTATTTTCAAACAGACAAACAGTCCCTGAAGACGAAAGGATGTTGTCACGGTTTCAAGGCACCCTTTTTATACATCCAGATTGACGCGCTCATCATTCGAGCTGATGATGCACGGGCTGTCGCCGGTCAACATGATTGCTGTGAGTTGGTATTTGATTTCAGACACCTGTCACGCCTGAGGCGTTCCCCATAACATCGATGACGTATTGTTGAGTTCCCTTCGAAAGGGAATTATAATTTAATGCAGGACGGACAATGCAACGTTTACCTTTAGCTTTGATTGAAGTTAAATTGATACTGTATTTTTCATTATGTTATTATGTATGTTTTGTTTATATTATGTTGAGTGTTAATTATAAATGTATATTTCACTGATAGAAAGACGGATGAAAATAAAATAGCTACTTCGGTGCCAAATCACAGTAGACATTTTTAACTAAAGCTGAAACAAATATCTTCTCAAAGAAGCATTTAGACCCATTTGTTGTTGATCATAATAGCTCATAGGCCTGTCTGGCACAAGTCTGCATTAAAGTCAGCGTGCACGACCCATCTGCGAGAAGCCTCACGTCACAGTGTGTGGCCTCACAAACAGACAAGACCAATTAGTGCCTCGACAACAGTGATTACTGCCAGAGCACGGCTGAGACACACACACTCTCTGTCCCTGTCATCCATCTCATGCTCAAAATCACATGTGGCATTTTCACTGATGATTTTTATTGGGTCGCTTACCCAGCTCCATCTGTAAAGTGTACTCCAATATGTCCACGTGGCTACTGGAGTGCTGCAAAGCAGGCTGGTTAGAATGTGGACTGAGCAATCCGAGCATATACTTGGTCAATTTCAAGCATTTTAAAATGTATAGGCTAATTTGATTATAAAAACACACCCCTCCAATGGGCTGTAGTAAACAGATGATATATTTGTAGCATTGCTTACAATACAGCCCATTGGAGGGGTGTGTTTTTATAATCAAATAAGCCTATACATTTTAAAATGCTTGAAATTGACAAATAAAATGCAAGGCTAAAATTTTGTGTAAAAAAAATATTTAAAACAGATTTAACTGTGAAATGTCATTACATTTTAAAATAACATGCTTTCTATTTTAATATATATTAATATGTAATTTATTCCTGTGATGGCAAAGCAGAATTTCCCAGTGTTACACGGTCCTTTAGAAACCATACTCATATTCTGATTTGGTGCTCAATTCTTATCATTTTATTCCAGTTATTATCCATTTATTATCCATAATTTTTCCCAAGTTTTGACTGGTTTATATTTATTATTGTTGTTGTTGTTTTTCTTGTTGTTGATTATGATAATAATATATAAAAAAAACATAATTGTATTATCATAATATTAAATAATATATTTTTAATTATTTGCTGAAAACATTACCTCAGACCTAAATTATGTTTATTAATTCAAAAAAAAAAAAAAACTAAACAACTTCATTAAATAAATTGTGAACATGAAACATGACATTTGTGAACTGTTAAAGACATGCCACTCAAAACGCTGGACGTTGACCACACACCCCAAAATGACTTTTCATAAACTGAATTACTTGCGGGATGAAAACCCATTCAGCCATTATAATAAGCTGTATTAAAAGACTAATAAAAATAAAAGCTTATTATTAGTTGCCACTGAGGCGCTAACAGATCCTCAAGAAATGCTTCAGTAAAAATGACAAAATAAAAGGGCACATTAGTTTTGGAAAACCCTATTAAAAAAAGTCACGCCATGCATAATAAAACATTGGCCTCCTTATTTAATTAGTTTCAGGAGCTTGAATACAGAAGAGTCTGCTGTATTCACACATCCTTGCAGGGACCATCATAATAACTACATCCAAATTGTTTCTGAAGCTATCAGACAAAAGCTATAATTCCATTTTTATGCAAACAAAAACACATTTCCGGCCCATAAACCTGAACGATAACAGCCTACAGTTTTAGAGCTAAAAATCGATGAGACAGGAATGTAATGGAACAGAGCCCAAGGCCTTAAATAAGACAACATTTGTCCCTTGTGGGAGTGCATGTCTGAGGGGGGAAAAGAGAATGAGTCGTTCACCATAATCACTATAATGGTGACAGCCCACCTTTTCACATGCAAGTACTCTACAAAGGTATACTGATATATTTTTTAAATAAATCAATACCGTACATTTATTCAGCAAGGATGCATTGAATTGATGAAAAGTGACATGTAAAGACATTAATACAAACGATTTATATTTCAGATAAATGCTGTTCTTTTGAATCCTGGAAAGAATACACAATGGTTTCCACAAAAATATTAAGCAGCACGACTGTTTTCAACATTGATAATAACAAGAAATGTTTCCTGAGTGCAAATCGGCATATTCGAACGATTTCTGGAGTATTGATGCTGAAAATTCAGCTCTGCCATGGCAAGAGTAAATAAAACTATTTCAAGAATGCACACTGTGTGTGTGTGTGTGTGTGTGTGTGTGTGTGTGTGTGTGTGTGTGTGTGTGTGTGTGTGTGCGTGCGTGCGTGCGTGCGTGCGTGCGTGCGTGCGTGCGTGCGTGCGTGCGTGCGTGCGTGCGAGCGTGTGTGTGTGTGTGTGTGTGTGTGTGTGTGAAACATGATGAAACATGTCTTGGTTGTTTAAACGATACCTACAACCTACAAATCTAAATTATACACTAACTCTTAACTTTTTTTCTTTTCTTTTTTTTCGGCTTTGAAACATTGGGTAAAGAACAAGGTACCCAGACACCATCTGCATATTGCATACACAAGTAAATACCATAAAATGTTCTTTCTTGATTCAAACAGCTCAATATGTCTCACACAAACACATCTGTGTCCATTAAATGTTTACACTCTCCAAACTCGTCCACCAAACATCTGCTGGGAGATATGTGCGGTTTATGGGCAAGTTACGATCTAGAAATATGCTGTAAATAGAGATAACAAGGCCTGGATGCCTGAATTCGTGAAATAAAACAACAAAGCAGCAGGAACATCTAGAATGTTCTTCTGAATAAAGTTAGCCTAATTTAACTGCATTAATAAAATGATAATGATGTGCCATTACCATTAACAATATGAATGTTAGTCCCTGGATATAAATAATCAAAAGAATGTGATGTAATAATGGCACACCTGCGCTCCAAGAGTTCAGTACAGATTTGACGACCAGACACTGCTGTTAGCAGGCCATAAAAAATCATCTTTAGGAATCGAGGAGAAGAGGCCCTTGCTGAACGGTGTGTTATTGTAAAAAGATAGTAGGATCATGGGTAATAACCTACTTTAAATTGATTTTCTATCTTTTGGCGCATGATGTTAAGTTTGTCTAACATTATCTATCCACTAAGACAGTTCCCAACCAGAGAGCCA
This sequence comes from Tiaroga cobitis, assembly GCA_030578255.1. Lineage (NCBI taxonomy): Eukaryota > Metazoa > Chordata > Actinopteri > Cypriniformes > Leuciscidae > Tiaroga > Tiaroga cobitis. Next base: position 26,192,560 of record CM060592.1, read on the forward strand.
GTATCCAGCGCCTCAGCACACTTCCAATGGGACCACAAGAGGGCTTTGGAACGGCATGAGGGTGAGTTATTAATGACAGAATTTTCATTTTTGGGTGAAATAACTCTTTAACTGACATCATATTTCTTATTTAATTTGTTCACTCAACAACTTTCTTTTCTTTTCTTTTTTTTTGTTGAGAATGAAGGCTCCCACGATCTTGAAAATCCAGGACTGGGATATATGAGGAAATTGTAACAATTTGATTTCTAGACCTGAAACAGTCATGGAAGTTAATAATATTTTTTCTTTTTGTAAAGGAATAGAAATTTCTACGTTTTTTTCTGTACACTCCTAAAAATAAAGGTTCCAAAAGGAGGTTTCCACAGCAACGCCACATAATATCCGTTTTAGATTCTCCAATAAAACCCAGTTATTAAAATAACTTTTTTTTTATAATCTGAAGCTTTTTCCACCATAAACAACCTTTGGTGCAATGAAAAGATACCATGGATGTTAAAGGTTCTTCATGGAACCATTGATTCCAATTAAAGGCCTTTACATGGCTGACAACAACAACAACCCTATCCTGTAATCACAAATGAATGAAATAATCATGTACTTGGTAATCAAAATGATGAACTCTGAAGAACATTCACTTCCTGAAACTTCTGGAATTTACCTAAATCATTATATTTATTATTTTATTCAATTAAATTTAATTATATATCAACTGTTTAAACAAGCAAGCAAGCAGCTTTGTATAGAAATATCTTAAAGCAAATATTGTCTTGATCAATGGAGGAGCCTTAGATTTACAAAGAATCCAAGATTTTCACTGCCACAAAGAGAAAGACCTGTTTATCCTTTTTTACGTTCACAGTCTGATAAGATACAGTACGGTACAATATCTTTTTCATAAACAATAAAAATCATCCACTCTGTCCTGCCAGTGGTAAGGTCTGTAACCACAAAACCATAATCTTCAGCTGTACTAAAATGTTTTCCCCACTAGAGAGAGCCACTTGCATACACTTTACAAGCATCTCTGATCGACATTTTTAAAGAGAATTTGAGACATTTGTAAAATACATAATGCTAATTCATCTGTGTTTTGGAAATATCAAAGAAGCAAACTACCTACATGCACACTGGTCCATGCAGGTTAGTTATTTTGAATTTGCAGTTAATGAAGTAAACTATGGATCAGTGCTTAACAATAGGCCATTTTAACAGTTTAACTAAACTGGCATCTGTTTTCTTCGACAAAAAATATTCCCAGTTCAACTTTTCCAGCTGCTTCCACAAGCATAGATGGTGAAGCTGAACTCTAAGGATGAAGAGTGTCCTGGCTTTCAACTTTTTTGGGTGGCTTCTTTTCTCTGAAAGAAACAACTGTGCACATTGCCCTCCATTTCCACTGCACAGGAAAACCACCAAGAGTGTCATGGTGTGTCTTTACACACTGCCTCTCAATGTTTCATTTCTGTGCCAGGTCATCACTGGTCTCTTGGGAGAACTGATACTGGGCATTAGCTGTCGTTACTTTGGCCACAGCAGATACTGAGGCAGCATATCACTATCTCACTTCAAAAGCAACATAAGGTTAACTAGTTTGGCATATTTATTAAAAAATAAAGTCACCTGTGGAAAACTGATTGCACTATTTCATTTAGCATGAGCAATATGAGCACATTTTGTACATGTATCCATGGTCTCACCAGGGGGAATGTCACCATGACACCTGTGGTATAGTGGCCGTGGAAAGTGGACCTACATTGCATATGATTGTTATATAATGTTTTGAAAATGACAATCCTTCTGTGCCCCGGACAAAGATACTGGCCTTATATTTCACTTTAGTGCCTCTTTAAGGGAATTTGGGTAGTGTAGTCCCAACAAACAAACAACTAAATATAGTTTCAGGTTACAGTTGTGATTATTTAAATTAATTTTTTACTATACCACCAGTGACTGGATAAAAAATATATAACACTAATGCCAAATTAATTTAGGCGTATTCATTCACTGTCCTTTGAATCAATACACTTAAAAAAAGTTTAAACTTTGTGCATCATATAGCCTAAAAGAGGAAACGGACTGAGTATTTGGGAAAGGATTGCAAATAAAGCCCTTTCAAAAGATCTTAAAAACAGAGTGTTACTGTAAGATAATTTGATTCAGTATGCCTATATCTAGACTGGATTATTTGTGCTATCATATTGTTAAAAACAAATTGAATTCAAATGCCCTTTTGCCTTTTCAGTTCACCTGGTCTATATGTTGTTTTGTGAAGATTACTCAGCTGTTTTACATTCCTTAAGGCTCACTGTCTTCCAGGCGTGCTGATCTCATCATTTTTGATGACTTTAAAGCAATTACATCACATAGTTATGAGTGAAAGAGCAATTCTAAATGAAAGATATAGGGTTATTGCTTCCTTGCACACTGATCCTGGGTAAGATGGTTAGGAGTTTCTTCTTGTATCAACGCTGCATTTAAGTCTAAACTTTTATTGTATAACTATATATGTACGACTGACTATACCTTTTTTGAGCCATATGAAGATCCAGATATCCATCTTGCTCTAGAAAAGCCAAGAATGAATGATAGAATGACGTTTTTGTTCAAGAAAATGAATTGACAAATGCATCAAAAAAATGACATGCATATTTTTGTGTCCACGTGCATTATTTCCTTTTAAAATAATTTGATAAATTCATATCACTTTATTCTATAAAACCTATTTAGTTTGAATTCATTTTAATACATTTAAATAATATTTTATGCTTTGTTATCTTAAACCCACAACATGTCAGGTGGTACAACTGTCCGAACAAATTACTAATAAAACTATTTAAAATGGTTTAAAATATACAAACAAAAAATACTACGGCATCATTTTAGGTTTGAAACCTTTTATTTAAACACATTTTATAAATTTCAGTAGTTTTTAAAGCTGTCGAGATCATTGGAAAAACCTTTGTCCAGCAATTTGTATATTTTTAGAAGTTATGGTGGCATCTGCAAACTTGCCTCTTTTATTATGAATTCACATGGTAATATTGGAAAACATGATAATGCGTCATCCAGAGGAGCCCAACTGATCTTTGTGGCAGAGTGAAAAGGTTTGTAGATCTCTCTCAAATACAGATAAAAACTGCTCATTTTAAGTATTGGGTAAGTTGGTACTCTTTCCATGTCCGGTGGTAGGGCCTATAAACTACAGTAGGCTATTTAATTATACAAATATTTGGTTGTACCTACCGCCTGACAAAAAAAACAGTTAAAAATTATTTAAACACTTTGAAAACTTCTTTAACTTAAAAAAAACACTTGAAAACATTGTTCATGACTCAAAAATATGCATTACATAAGTAGCCTACAAAAGATTTCTAAAAAAAAAAAAATAATAATAATTTTTTGAAGCTTTATTTGTCAATGCCCCATTAACAAAATTAACATACCTGCTCGCTTATTGTTGGGGGAAAATACAATGAACTGTTGCTCAGTTTGTTTATAATTCGAACCTGTTTTTTCCACTTATGACCATGATGAAGTCCCAGCAGTTTGTGAGGTATGTAGTATGAACAATATTTTACACCACATGGGGGCATTTAACATCTCGTGAAACACGAGGCTCGCTTTCTCCTCCATAAATGCTTCATTTATCGGGATTTGCTCAGTGAATTAAATTATGGAACACAGTGTTCTTCTTGAGCTCCTGTTTAAAAAGCTTGCAATGTCGTGCCTTATTCACTTGAATGAGAACAAGTGAACAGAGAAAGACCACCAACAACAACAACAACAACAACAACCACAAAAGACTAATCCTACGCAAATGTTCCCTCGTCGAAGTTGAGGGCGTGGCCTCACTTCAGTGCTGGAAGAACTCGCATCCAATGATGAAGCCGCGCGTGCCTTCAATCACCTGAGAACAAACAGATCACGCTTCTCGCTGACCAATAACATGCACTGGGATCCTGCGACCATACATATAAATCAGGATGACAGTCCAAACTCCTGGGCAGAGAATGAGAGAACACCAAACGCAAAATTATCAATCAAGCAACTGGACCTGCCAGTCTGAGATCATACATTTTAATTTCTGTTGGTGTCCAGGTACGTAACTTCCTATTATTCATCTGGTTGCCAATTGTGTGCAATGCACGAATGTGCTTTTGTGAATGTGTATATGGTTATGTAACTTCATTCTTTTGTTGATGGGGAGTTTGATTTTAAACAAAATTGACTTGTTTTGTGACATCACCGTTGCTTATCTATACTTCATGCTATGATGTAATATACTGCCGCGCTGTAACCATGGTTACCGGCTAGCCGGGGTCCCGGGAATGCGCTGGCAAGCGTCGACTTTGAGCAGCTTTTTGCGCTGACCTAATGATTTGTGCGATCAATATTGATAGCGGTTTATCATATTGATCGAACAACCCTTTCACAAGTGAACGCAAAGAGAATTCCCAATGCAGATTGCAAAGCACGTGGTCTAGTCTTTCCCAACGCCTTATTTGTGATTCAGATACCCCTCTATCGACACAAGCCAACAGCAATCAATCGCGATCAGTTATCTTCTTCTGCTTTGTCATTTTAAGGTTCCAAAATCAAAATCTTTCTAAACTACCTGGTTGGCAACAAATGGTCTATAATCCAATCAGTGCTGTGTTTTATTTTAGTCTTTTTCTGAGATTACCTGTTTTATTAAATTAGCATCTGTTTGTGCTTGGTATTGTACTTAAAGGGAAAATTCTCCCAGAAATGAAAATTGTCATTTACTCGGCAGTTGTTCCGACCCTGTATAAATTTCTTTTTTTTTCTGAACACAAAATAAGATATTTTTAAGAATGTCTGTAACAAAACCGTTAATGGGCCCCATTGAGTTCCATAGTATTTTTTTTTTTCATACTATGGAAGTCAATGGCTACAGTCACCCATTATCTTCAAAATATATATTTTTTTTTTGTTTAGTGGAAGAGAAACACATACTGGTTTGGAACAACTGCGTAAATGACAGAATTTTCATTTCTGGGTGAACTATTCCTTTAAGCTATTGATCCTGAATGTTGAATGTATGCTTTAATGCTTATCCAAGTTTAATGAAGTGCAATATGTTCAGTATTCTCGTGAGACTTCTTGATGTTAAACTATCTGTTTTCCTCCTTTTTAGGTGTTTTTTTGTTATAAAAATGGCCACGTCTGCCAGTGCTCAGTTGAGTAAAGTGGTAAAAGGGCAGTATATGGAACTGCCTCAGGGAGACCAAGTACAAGCCATGTATATCTGGATAGACGGAACTGGAGAAGGACTGCGATGCAAGACCAGGACGCTGGACTCTGAGCCTAAAAGCATTGAAGGTAAGCTGGACAACTCCACATCCGTTTACAATGCATTAATAGATTTATATTCAAGTCTTGGAATTCTAAGGGATTTGGAATTAATGGCTTCTAATCATGTTCTGTTATTCAGATCTTCCCGAGTGGAACTTTGATGGTTCCAGCACGTATCAATCTGAAGGCTCCAACAGCGACATGTATCTCATCCCCTCTGCCATGTTTAGGGATCCTTTCCGCAAAGATCCCAACAAATTGGTCTTGTGTGAGGTGCTAAAGTACAACCGGAAGTCTGCTGGTACGTTTATTTGAGGATAAGACGACATCAGTGTATGTTTGATCTGGGTTTGTTTAAAGACGTATTGCTATTCTGGTCTTAAACACAGAAACCAACCATCGTCATACATGTAAAAAGATCATGGAAATGGTAGACCATCAGACCCCTTGGTTTGGCATGGAACAGGAGTACACTATACTTGGTACAGATGGACATCCGTTTGGTTGGCCCTCCAATGGGTTCCCTGGTCCCCAAGGTAAAAACCGCTCCTTTACTGTCACATTTAACCATTATCAATGATTTTCTGAAGATGTCTGGTCTTTAATGTGCTCCACTGATATCTACAGGACCTTATTACTGTGGAGTTGGAGCAGATAAAGCCTATGGCAGAGACGTTGTGGAGGCACATTACAAAGCCTGCCTCTATGCTGGTGTGATGATCTGTGGAACCAATGCTGAAGTTATGCCAGCCCAGGTAACCTCTGTCCCAGTCTCTTCTGCCATCCAAAGATTACCTATTTGGAATATGACCTCAATTCTTCTGTTAATTCTGGATTCGTTATAACGTGACTCCTATTTTGCAGTGGGAATTCCAGATTGGCCCCTGTGAAGGCATCAACATGGGGGATCATTTGTGGGTAGCTCGTTTCATCTTGCACCGAGTTTGTGAAGACTTCGGTGTGGTAGCCTCATTTGATCCTAAGCCGATATCAGGCAACTGGAATGGCGCTGGTTGCCACACTAACTTTAGCACCAAGGAAATGCGGGAAGATGGTGGGCTGAAGTAAGTACCAATCATAGATGGCTGGCTTGCCTTTCAAAAATATTTGTAACCCATAGTATTAAGTGACTACATCTCGTCTCCTAATTAGATGCATTGAGGAGTGTATTGAGAAGCTCGGAAAGAGGCACAACTACCACATCCGTGCCTATGATCCAAAAGGAGGCCTGGACAATGCTCGTAGACTGACTGGCCGCCATGAAACCTCCAACATTCATGAGTTCTCCGCAGGCGTAGCCAACCGCGGTGCTAGCATCCGCATCCCGCGAACAGTCGGACAAGAGAAGAAGGGCTACTTTGAGGACCGCCGTCCATCTGCCAACTGCGACCCTTATGCCGTCACTGAGGCCCTGATTCGCACATGTTTGCTTGATGAAGAGGGTGAAGAACCTGTGGACTACTAGACCCCTCTTTTCCTGGACTGAACTTCCCTCCCCTTGTCATCCCTCTTTTCTTTTTTTTCTTTTTTTTTCTTTTTTTAAATGGCCATCAAGCCAAATTAGTACTGTATCTTGTTTTCTTTCAGGGTGGTTTTAACCTGGCATTTTAATATCGCTGAAGTTGACTGGTCAACTTAACATTTTTAAGATTAAATCTGAAGTTAACCTGATCTGACTGGGGACATGGTGTTGCAGGGCATGTCTTTTCCCCTGTTTTTTTTTTTTTTTTTTCTGTTTTTTTTTCTCATTTTAATTGTTTCTTGGGGAGTGGATGTTTAATAATAGCGTTGAAAGCTCTGATCCCATGGTCCTACCTTGTGGTAGTTAAGATGGACTGAGACGTTTGTCAGGTGCACAGAAGAACCTAGGGTTGCCAAGGCTAGACAACATCTAATTTCTTTTAAACCAATAGTTAGTTGTTACGTACGTTGACTTGGTTATTCAAGTTTGTAATGTTTCAATGCGTCTTACTGATAGTGTATTAAATGGCAAATTTTGTTATCCATTTTGACTGTACACACTGTTCATGTTGTGCGGTACACTTCAGTCGAGGTCCAATAACTGTCCTGTTTTTATACTTGTGGATCTGTTATTTGTCATGTTAAATCCCTGATTCATCAAGGATTTGATCCTGTTTTGTCTACTACTATGATGTAACTGCACCCATTTTGGTAAACCTGAAGTTGCTAAAAAAAAAAGAGACTTAAACTTTTATTTTTACCACAAACTTGTCTTGTGTGCTTCCTTTTTAACTGTGCAGTAGTCATGTCTTGCTGATTTGACTTGCATGTTATTTTAGTATCCAAGAAACAGTTTTAAATTTATGGGGCAAGGTTAGTATACTTGGACCACTTTTACACAGACTCATGATGGACTCCAACTTAAGATCTGCCTCTCATTCTCAAGAAAACAATCCATTTTAACTGCTCAGTAGGCTAATTGTTAAATGTCCATTAAGCACTAACTTTAAATTTGCACAAGAGAACATTTGTCAAGTATACTGCCAGAACTTTTTAATTATAAAAACAAAACTTTGTTTGCCTGTGCAACACATTATGGTCGTGTAATAGACCTTAAGTTAAAAAGATATAAATCTGTTTTATCACTAGTGTTCATAAACGCATACTGCAGTGGACTCTGTTGCAGTGGATTCGTGTTACTATGTTGGTCAACGGAGAGATTAAAATGTTTTCTTTCTGAAACCTCGTATTGTGCAAACAACTATTCAAACCTGGGTCGAAGTGTTATTGCAGAGTTTGCAGCTAAACTTTTGCAACATCATCGATAAACTAATCTCTCTGCGAGGAGCTCATAAACACAAAGCCGGCCAACGCTTACATGCTATGTGTTGGCTCTCAAACGGGAACAAAGGGGCGTCTCTATTTTATTATATGAAGTGCAGGAACATCCAATTTTTCCTGGGACAAAAATATTTACTTTATGTGCTTCTCTCTGCGCGGTGGGGGCAGGGTTAACAAGTTTGTTGTGGAACCTCTTACCTACATTCCCATGCCTGACAGACTGACAAGTCATAATGCCTTGTGATTGGCTCCCCAAAATGACTGCCAACCAATCACAAATTAGAATGGTGTTCTGTCCAGTGCTTGGGGAAAGTTGTTGCTGGGCAGTTATCTGAAGTTAAAATAAACTTTTTTTTAAAACGGGCAAAAAACCTGCTGTCCATTATTTATTTTTATTCCAAAAGCCTTTTCAAAAGAAAGTTTATCTGAATCAACAGGTAAACTTCTGTAATTTAATTTAACATTCAATGATTAAATTCTGAGATTGGAACAACTAGCTAAGAATAATATGCTTCTGTAATCATTATATATCCTGTTCAAACTTGCCTCATTGTTGCATTTCCCAGTATCATCAACTTTTCAAGACTGTTCTGACATGAATCTTAAGTGACTTACACTCTCTGATATAAAGTGAATGTCATGAATATAGGTTGTGTGGCGAATGGTCAACGATTACAATCAGTCTGACTGAAGAAAAAAAAACAGTGATTTTATTATTTTTCCAAGCAAAGCACAAAATCCGTACTTGTTTTGCATACGTTGACTCAAACGAGCCATAAAATATATGTTTTTGGTTAATGACAGAATTATATCCCTGTATATTTTTTCTTTGTAAAATGTATAAATAAACAAATGACAGTGATATTTATTTAAATAAAAATTATTCAATTCCATTTTTTTTACAGGCACAGGCATTTCCATTTGGTGCTCATTAATAAATCTGAGCATAATCAATGATTTTATGTGTCGATAACAATGAAGCTTAATTGAGATGATTTCTCATTAGGCCAAATAGTAGCACATTCATGAATCATGAATCATATGCAGAGAGAAACACTTCAGGCTGCTGACCCAGTTTCCTTCCTCCCTTGTAAAAACAGACAGTGGAGGCAGAAACATGTTTTAGGAAGATGAAGATGGGGATTTCTAATTGATCTCTCTATCTGCTGTTTTATAACACAATAACTCCTCAACCAGAACATATGAGATGCTGCATGCATGCAATGCATCAGTAAGTGCTATGAATAAACATTACTACCATAAGCAAGTGAGCAGTAAGTGTTGCTTAATCCAGTTCAGATTCTCCATATCTTTCCAAATCTCACTTGTGACCCTTAGATAACATGCTCTTGCCACTCAACAATGACTTGGGGGGGGGGGAATTGGGGTGGATGGATGATGCTCAGTTGCCATGGCGACCACCGGAATGCTCAGGCTGAACCGAGTCGGTTCTAGTGGGGAGAGGGAAAAAACATGGTTATGCAATCAGAAGGGAGAAACGATCACCAGGTGCAGGACACAAAGCAGTGAAACCAACCTCTGACTGAATAATGGCCTTTGTTACACCTAGGTATCAACAACTGGATTATCCAATGCGACAGTAAGGGCGTTTTTATACACAACATGTACTTTTTCTGCAATCATTTTGTTTACAGCAGCTGCCGTTATTCAACTGCATCATTGGTGATCGATTGACAAGCAGAGCAGCCACTTTTATGCACACTTTGGATTGAGGTTATATAACAGCAATCACGCCATTCTCATCCAAGACTGCCACGCATGTGTTTTTTCAGTATGTGTGTTTTAACTATGCATGCATGAGTTTCAGTGAATAGACGTATACATAAACTTATGTGAGACCACATATGGCAGAAAAAAAACAGAGAAATTGAATTAAAAAAAATGAAAGTGATCATTGCCCAGAGGCTGAATGAACAGAGGAGGTAATGAAGCAAACGGAGGACTGCAGACTGGGTTTGTAGACTGGTTCTGACTGGCTCTTTGACTATGGCTGCCTGTAATCCTGTGAAAAGGCAGCGTGAAATCAGGAGTGGGAGAGGACGGGGTTCTGCTGCAGTTCCTCTCCGACTGAAGGTTCCTGCTGTATGACTGAGCATAATCTTAATGCTGCCTTTAAATTCCATGTTGAAGAACTTGTGCAGAGTGAGAGTGGTTTGGTGCACATAGAACATTCATGCATATTACACATAATGCAGATGCATGCACATGATCACATGCTCTAATGCATGTGTATAACCTATATTATCATCACAATTTTATGTTTGTATATTCATTTAAATGCAAATATGTATCATAGCATAAACTCTGAAATATATAAGCTATACAATCCTTTTTAGATATATTAAATATCTGTAATTTCACAACCCGAACAAGAGAATAGACAAAACAGGGACTTTACAAGGAAATTGTTAATCCAACATTAAACCCAAAAATTGCCTCCAAAATTAGTTTGGGGGTAATGAGATTTATTTATTTTTTATTTTTTTTTTATTTTTTAAAGAAATTAATACTTTTATTGAGCAGAGACATTATTGATCAAAGACATGACAGTAAAGACATTTATAATGTAACCAAAATATTTTTTGTTTATTTATTTATTTAATTTTTTATTTCAAATATGTATTTTAAATAAATGCTGTTCTGAGTAATATATATTCATCAAAGAAACCTGAAAAAAAGAATTTAAAGAAAAAAAAAGTTTCCACAAAAATATTAGGCAGCACAATTTAATCAAATTGATAATACTAATAAATGTTTCTTGTGCAGCAAATCAGCATATTAGAATGATGATGTCTTCACGTCCTCGTAGAACTCATAATGTGGAACTCATAACTTGTACACTGGGAATTTTCTGAGAGCTCCTATTGTACCATGTGACCGCTGCAGATTAATTTAGGCATTGATAACATTGCAGAAACGCATAATTCCCAGTCATGAACATGAACAACTCCGAGTGGAATGACGAGAATTGTGAACGCAGCATGATTTCTGAAGGATCGTGTGACACTGAAGACTTGTGTAATGACTGCTGAAATTTCAACTTTACCATCACAGGAATAAATCACATTTTAAAATAGATTATTCAAGTAGAAAACATTTCTTTTAATTTTTTTTCTGTTTTTTTATTATTATTTATGTATTATTATTTAAAAAAAATGCAGCCTTTTATTTATTTTTTTATCATATAGACTTCAAACCTTTGAACAGCGTATGTCTATATGTGTGCGTATATGATATATCTGAAAACTGAAGAGGGCTGACAACTTGGTAAGCCACAACTGGGTACTAAAAACTGTGAAAAATCATGTAAATTTTTTGTGTTGAGGATTCTTTGAAACCCAGTTCTTCTGTGCTGTCTCAGACCTCTCAAACATGTCCATTATTTTCTAATGTGAAGTCCCTACAAGGCCAGGAGATTTCCATGATGTGTGAAAAGTCAGAACAACACCCCAGAGGCGGGAGCAACATGTGTGAAGCCTCGTGGGACATAAATGCCCTCAACCACCCAAGCATCTGCTAGTATCCTTAATTACAGCACTGGTTGCTGGCACCGCAGCTGCAATAAAGATGGGGGAAAGGCAGCAAAGCAGTGTTTTTTACTCTGGGTCTGAATACATGCGTAAAGAAATAAACACCAACACCATGAAATTTCATATCCTTCTCTTATTCAGCCTATATTATAGTTCAATTCTCAGGATGTTTTCAAAATAACAATATTAGTAGTATGCTTATGCAAATTTTCTATTTGCATGGAATTCCTGTATAACCTATTACATTAAACCAACATGAACAACAGGACAGAAATCTATACAACAGGGCATACCTTTCTGGGTATGGTATCCCACAATACAATGCAATTGTCTTGATCTTCTATTTCCAGTGTGACAAATGAACCCAAACTCAAAAATGTTAACGTCTCTTGCTTGACTCATTATCTAATGGACTTTGAAATTTTTACACAAATTCAATTTTGCAAAGTACTGCAAGTGTTTATATTTTCACTTATAAATATAAAATAAGATGAGGTCATGTGACAACAACACAGCATTTAGGTGAAGAGTTGCAAAATTTAATCTATGCTTCAAAACTAGTAGGCTATATAGTATACACTGTGCAGTATTCAGTAGGAAGTTAGTATTGTATTCTGAAGCCGCTCTCTCTCTCTTTCTTTCAGCACTCGTGCGTGATTGGGTCGCCTGGTTGTGATTGGTTTGTTCCAGATCCTCTTAGCCCTCAGACTTTACCTGTCATGTGCTGAGCTCGAGCCTCTCTTTATGACACAGTGACACAGTTTTCCCCCTCATACATACAGTAGCAATGCGAGCTGTTATTCTAACATTAGAGAACTCATACATTCTTTGTGAGGTTTTTTGTATTGATGAAAGGGGACAGCACAACTCAAGTCAATTGAAACAGCCAAGTCAGAATATAACATTGTTTTCTGGCAAATGTTGTGAACACCTCAGGCATGTTTTTTCAGCTTCACGTACACACTGATCCATTGTTTTGCACTTCTAGAGCATGTATGTTGCATGTACACTAAAGACCAAGAAAAAAAGAAAAATGGATTCAGCAAGAATGCATTAAATTAAAAAAGGTGATAGTAAGTTCATTTATAATGTTACAGTCTAATGGTCACAGTCTCCACCAAAATATCAAGCAGCACAATTGTTTTCTTTAAAAAACATTAAAAAAACATTAAAAAAACATTTTAAAAATCTTACCGACACCTCTTTTGAATGGTAGTGTATGTATGGGGTCAAGGGGGCAATGATGTGAGTCGGTTTTATCCCTAGAGTCATACAAAGGGATACATTCATGGATTCTGTTAAATACCATAGAATGCAGACAGCTGAGTGACCTATGACCTGTGGCGAATCTGTGGCGAATCAGGGCTAATGAGGTAAAGGCCGCACAGAACATATGTGTAGAGTAGACAATCAATTAACTTGATTTACAGCACTCCCAGTGCCTTCTGGTATGGTTTGATATAGTACTAAAACCAAGATAGCAATATACTTGTCTTTGACTATGAAACTATGAAAGTCTTCTTTTTGACAGTGAGGTCATTTTATGCTCCATTTCCCCAATGCCACCTTCGGCAAACAGGACATAATTATCATTTAATCCTTATGGAGTACAGTATGATGAGAGGCAAAAAGTAAATCAATGAAATTGAATGGGAGAATAAAAACTAGTCTGTGTCTTGCACTCAAGTGAGCAGGTCTTGTGCGGGTACTGGTTGAGACTGGTGTTAAGGAACATATGCACTAAATCAAGGGTCAGACGCTTCGGTTGCAAGAATGGAGAAAAAGCGCTGGCACTGAGGAACAAGGCATTTCCTGCTAATCACATGCTCAGTCTCTGAGCTTTCACGCCCCTCCCTTTTTTGTAAACCCCACTCTTAAAGTTAAAACAGCACAGTCAGGTCTCCAGAGCCCCTCCCAACAAGAGTTCATGTTAATAGAATTGTTTTTTTGTTTTTTTGTTTTTTACTTTATGTGTTGTACAAAATGTTCTGGCCTTGAAAGAAGTACAGCAGACTAACTGCAAGGCTTTTATAAAGACTATTCAAGAATGACTGCACAAGGAAAAAGATTACTCACATTCTAGTATAACCCATCTAACAATAATATGTTCTAAGAGCATTTTGCTAATGTTCATATTAAAGGGGACCTATTATGCCCCCTTTTACAAGATGTAATATAAGTCTCAAGTGTCCCTAGAATGCATCTGTGAACTTCCAGCTCAAAATACCCCACAAATCATTTATTATACAATGTTATAAATGCCCATTTTTGAGTGGAAGGACAAACATGATGTTTCCATGCATGTATCTTTAAATGCAAATTGGCTGCTTCTCCCCACGTTTTCCAGAAGAGGGCTGAGCCTTTACGGCTCTGGCAAAAACTAAAACATCTGTTTGGTTTTTGATTATCATCTCTATTACAGTCACACTCACGTGACATTGCAGTTCTTCATCATCCTAAAAGTTTATTATCTGCATGTGTTTTTAAAGCCATATCAGTCTAAACTTCTGATACATGGTTTTCAGACCGCACACACATCCGAAGCACGCGCACAGAAAGCTGGATATCAGACGGCCCGTCCCGAAGTTCTCTGTCACTCTTATTGCGCTTACACTGTCAAATACACTAAGGTTGTCAAAAACACACAAAGTTCCCAAAACACATTCAGTTATGTCTGTGAACGTAAACAGCTGGGAAATAAATTGCATTAGATCTGTGTATTAAAGTGAAATCAGCATAACGCACAGTACCTACTGCTATATATATGCTGCTAATATAAATCAAACAGCAAAAGAAAAACAGAAAATCACTCACTGCTCTTGATTGAATGTTTTTAACTTAAGAATACATTTCTTACTTGAATGCTGCTGTTTAATGCTCTGGCGAGGAGATAAACATGGCGGACTGTGTACAGCTCACTGAGGGCGGGGTCTATGCTAATAAGGTAGAGTCCGTCAGCAGTCGTGGGCGGGACCGAAGCATAGTGACTTAACAAAAGCTACAATCTGCAAACGACTTGTTCTGAGACTCTGTTTATGATTTATGGGGATTTTTAAAAAAAGATGAGCCGGTGGATTTTTACCATTATATTGTGGTTGTGTTCACACACTGCCGACACACATTTATATTCAAACACCATGTAAAAGTGAATTTTGCATAATAGGTCCCCTTTTAAGTTATAAAAACGTTATTTCTGAATGTCCTCTGATCGTTCAAATGTCCGAAACATTTTAAAAACATTATTTGGTTATGCAAACGTTAAGGGAACATCCCATTTTATTATTTTGCAAACATATTGGAACGTTCCTTTTGAATGTTTCTCTGAACATTATGAAACATTTATTATGAAAGTTGTAACATTTCAAACATTTTGTAAACAAACTTCAAGCTAAACATTCCAGGTAAAAGCATTTGAACGATGTATAAATAATGTTTTTGTGCTAACTTTTTCTCTCTGCGCCCCACTCACCCTCTTATCCTCTAAATCTGGTAGCCTCCAGAACCAATCAAAATAGAGAGCGCTAACTTTACATGCAAACTATTTTGCACACCACTAGGTATTAAGTTAGAACATAAGTTACAAAAAACAAGACAATCAAAAGCAGAAGAACCGCATGTTCTTGCAAGTGTGCAAGTACATCCTGGCCAAGCTCTTACGCTCTTCCAGTATACCAGTTTCAAAATAATGTCATCACACAGGCTGGCTCATAATGCTGAAATAAAAGGATGGGTAGAAGCATGACTTTGGCTCTTAAAGCATGCAAAAATGTAAAAATTAACAATTAAAATTTAACCCATTCATTAATTAATTTAATTCATTCAGAGTTATTATGTTTGAGTAAAAATTATTGTTATGGTTAAAACAAGAAACGTGTCAATAGGGTGAGACAAAATCAAAGATATATTCTCTGAAAATAACTGTCATTTTTTTTAAGTACATGTAGATATTTTTACTGCAAACAAAAGTACTAAGAAAATCAACCTCATGCTCAAAAAGTTTGTAAATATGGTAGAATTTTGTCTTTAGCCTGTTGAGAATCATACACAGACCCATAAAACATTTTGATGCGAGTATGTTAAACTCAGTTCTGGGTATTATTTTAAATTTGTAGTCCATTACTGATTCACAAATCACATGACAACAACTGTAGTAAATTTTTCTGTATTATCAAAACTAAGTATTCAGTGGCTGTTAAATTTCGAATAGTTATGTCTCTTATTTGCTTCCATAGAGGAATCAATCAATTATTAATGATTTACTGCCATTGTGTTAATAATATGTGATCATGTATTCAATAAAAAAAGTAGCTAACTGTCTATTTATGAGTATTTTAAAACATAATGCAATCTAATTACAAATACTTATTTTTTTAATCTGGTTACATATAGGCCTAATCCAGATTACATGTAATCAGTTACTTCCAGCACTAAACTCATTGTAAAATGATTCACTAAAGGCCTACTCAGTTGTTGAAAATACCTTTGAACCCCAAATATATCATATAACTGTCAAACGATTTTGTGATTCCATTTTCATTCTAGATCTCAGACAGTATAAAACTTAAACTCTCAAACCCTACAAACCTCAACCTGCTTTGAGTGCAGTTCCAGTAAGCTGTACAGTTTGTTTGTGGTGAGAAGAATTAGTCTGTCACCAGGTTACAATAATCTTCACACAGAGGAAAATACCACATCTTTACCCTTGAGAAAGCATATCCTGTGTTGCCATGATACGTGAATATATCTTGCTATACAAATAGACTGAATGTAACGGGGCAATTGCTGTATGTATGATGTTCCTGATAAAGGCAAATGGCTATAAAAGACAGAACCACCATCACAAGTCTCTATGATGTTCTTATAGTCTGTAGATAGCTCAATTTCTTCCTTCAATGCAAGTCTACAGGTTTATTTTCACTTATTTCGTATATGACTTAAAGCATGCAATGGCAAAAACATGAAATACAATCTAATCATTTACTGCATCATTTTGGCTGCAGTGCTTAAATCTCTGTTTTTCAATTATTTATTTCTAATGAGACAAATAAAAAAGCTGCCATTTTGATTGACACACTAAGAAAAATCCCTCCATCCATGGGCTCTTTCTCCTCGTTTATTTGCATAGTGCACTCGGCCGTTTAACCAGACACTGCATCAAACAGCACGTGAATCAGCACGATGGTCCCAATTTGGCGACATCAGACCAGCAAGTGAAGGCAATGTTTATTGTTTACCTCAAATATGTCAAAACTAAACTTGAATTGGCAGGCTGCATTCAATGAAAACAGATCTAGAACACTGATCATCAAAACGTTGTGCCCGTTTTAAAGCGCACCCTCTGGTGGCGGGACAGTGACATGACACACCTGTGGAAATGACGTCAAATTCACTAATGTACAGTAGCACTGATTTGGTAATAATCATGTAAGAACTGTCAAACAGCTAAAAATACTGTATTACATCCATTGTAGTCAGCAGTAATGGGGGGAGACGTGATAAGGATAGTGATCACATGACGTCTGGTAATGAGAGAGCATGTCACACTCATGACAGCCCGCATGACCTGAGATTCTTTATTACTTTTACAAGATAAGATGACTCGTTCATGTTGGCTATGTGCTGAAATGTCTACCTGGACTCATTAAAAGAAGCTGCCAAACGAAGTTGGGACATGTGACACTGATGACTGGAGTAATGATGCTGAAAATTCAGCTTTGCCTTGGATTTTATACAGATATTTTTAAGTGTAAAAATATTTCACAATATTACTTTTTTTACTGTATTTTTTAACAAATTCATGCAGCCTTGGTGAGAGACTTCTTCCAAAAATATTTAAAAAATATTATCAACCCCAAAATGTTGAACAGTAGGCTAGCTAGTGTAAAAAAACATCTAAAAATAAAAAAAATAGTATACTAATATAATGTTTAAAAGTAATATATTACATCATATAGGTCAAGTGTATTTAAGCCCATGCTCATTTCATAGTAGGCCTACATGGGGATTTCTGTGCTTTATGATGCTTAAAATACCCCCTACAAGTCGAGTCATATAAAGAAACAGTTTGAGACCCAAAGTAATAGTGTAGCCAACCTGCCCTCTGCCTCCCCTTTTGTGATTAAAGGTTGACTAGAGATCTGAAGGAGGGTGCCAGCTGAACTCGGACAGTGCCTCGCATCTGCTGTTCTGTGCTAATCCTTGTAAATCCTTTATTTTCCTCAGAACAGTGTGTATAGATTTACAGCTGATTTACACATTTAAATGACAAACAACTGAACTAGGCTAAGAGGACAGCGTAAAGACAAACTGTTGCGCTCAGAAGATTGTCATGTGTGGAATCAACAGTATAATCCTCAGCAAATAATCAAAAAACAGTGATGCTTGAAAGACAGTGAGTGACGCAAGTGTCCACAAGTGTTGCGTCTTTTGGGCAGGGGACGGCTGGTGAACATTTGCGTCAGTCTGAAAGCACTGTACAGAATCTGTACACTCTGGGTACACTGCTATGGTATAAGTATGGAAGCCAGCCTTATTATTTTGTCCCAGGCCCTGTGAATTCAAACGATGGCCCTGCCTTGTCTAAATTCTGTTTATTTTCCAGTTTGAGCCATGCAGTCACACACATGGAAAATGTTTGCATGAAATTCTTGAGGAATCTGTTTTCATTTACCCATCTATTATGGTAATATGAGAAACAGAGAGGGCTGAATGATTGTGCTATTCATGCATGCATGCACTGAAAAAGAAGTACATTGGAACGTAGTATAGACATTTCATTTTCATGTCCTGTCTCTATAGTGAAAGCTTTGTATAGCCTTGTGAGAAAGAAGTGCTCTTAATTTTGAACATGCACTTCAATGTACTTCAAATCTTAAAATTATTTTTTAAACTGTAGTGGTAAAAAAAATTACTTAAAAGGAGAACATGTTCATTGCTGTGTTTCTACACTTAATTTTAAAAGTGTTAAAAAATGTAAATTTGGAAGATTTACATTTATATTTTGAAATCATAGTTAATAATTTTGTTATTTTGACATGTTGATTAACATAAAACACGTAAACTTGATTATAATTTTAACTGTAGTATGTTGTTCATTATTATAATTTATATATTTTAAATATACTGTACTAAATTGTAACTTCATCATTTTGAATGTGCATTTATATATATAAATGATGTACAAGTGTGATATAAATGCTTGTCAGTACATTCAGCAATAAGACAATTGAAGCAAATATGAAATTACATATAAAGTTCAGCTAATGTATTTAAATATAAAATAAAAAAAATTCAAAATTGTTTTTAATGCAACAACATACAATTAGGTGTCCGAAAACATTTGCTCTTAAGTGAGTTAAGTATATTATTTATTAAATGAAGTATATTATGTGTGTAATAAGTACTATATGTATTATTTGTGCTAAATTGTAGCCTCTTTTTTTTTTTTTTTTTCTTACAATACAGAGATCAGATGCAGATACTGATGTACTGATTTTAAAGATTCGAAATTCAAAAACTTTTCCAAGATATTATGAACAAACTAGTAACATTTTAGCTTTGCATGACATCACACTAGTGAGCACAATGCACAAATGATATTTTAATCAGCGTACATGTCCGAACAGGACAATCTTTTAAATGAAGAAGCACAAATGACGTCAGTGCCCATAGACCTAATGTTATGAAGCAAAGCTCCAGAGATTTATAGAAAAAAAAGCTCAATTGATGAACTTTACTGGCTTAGGGTCAAGTCTTAGTTAGGTGACAAACAAGTTTTTCTACCACATGTAAATTACATGTTATTTAATGCTATGTGAAAACTTCAGCATTTGCAGTTTCAACAAAATAAAAATAAGCCATGTCAGGCATATGAGGGGCTTTTATGACTTATTTAGAAAAACATAAACTCCTATAATACTGCTCACTATAATATTAAATCAACAGGTCATACAATCATTAACTAGTTTGGTGTGACTCATCTCTTTTCCCAGCACTGTCATGCAGCTCATCCAAACTGTTGTATATTTTATTGTCTCTGGAAAATAATGTCAGGCCAATTTTGATGCATACTCAACGTGATGCCACTGAAAGTGATCCGTTATCAGTCTGAGCTTCAAAACAGTCAGAGTGCTTCATAAATAAATAAAATCTCATAACTGTCATATGCCTTCTCTTTCAGCTCAAAGTTCTGCTGCGTTTTGCTGTTCTGCTGTGACTCAGTTGGAAAAACATCAGCCAGCAGTCAACTGGTGGTATAAAATATATTGTTAAAATGTTTCATAGACGGAGGGTGCATGTACAAAAAGCAATGTAAGTATACATACTGACCCACAAAAAGTACAAATCAGGAACTCTGTATCTGTTTCCATCAGCACAGGAAAAGAGAGAAATGCTGAAATTAGCCTAAATTCCAAATCTTTTGTCCTGACCGAGGAAGGATATTAAGTTCTGCTGATCAGCTAAACATTTCAAGCTTTCAGAATGGAAAAAAAGAGCTAGACGCTAAAAAAGAGCTAGTCTGAGTCTTTTGTCAAAACATTTATACGTAAACTGTTTTATTCCATGAAACAAGTGATTTTTCAGTTCAATATGGTGTGACATTTTAAATTCTGTTGGTATATAAGTTTTTATTCAAGATACAAGAGAGTTTATTTTCATATGTACAGGAAACACTATGTTACAATACAAAATTATACTTCTCACTGTGCAATTTCAAACTAATACAACTGATCATATTTCATGTTACAAGAACAGCCTTTTTCCACCTTAGAAACATTGCAAAGCTACGTAACATGCTATCAGTCTCTGATGCAGAAAAGTTAGTTCATGCATTCATGACCTCGAGACTAGATCATTGTAATGTTTTATTAGCTGGTTGTCCGGCATCCTCAATAAACAAGCTACACTGTTAGTGCAAAATGCAGCTGCTAGAGTTCTTACTAGGTCAAGAAAATATGATCATATAACACCAATTTTATCATCTCTACACTGGTTACCTATCAAGTTCCATATCAATTACAAAGTATTACTACTGACCTATAAAGCCCTAAATGGTTTAGCTCCTGTGTATTTAATGGAGCTTCTATCGCCCTACAATCCATCGCGTTCTTTAAGATCACTAAATTCGAGGCTTCTGGTCATTCCTAGGATATCTAAGTCCACTAAAGGAGGGAGGGCGTTCTCACATTTAGCTCCAAAACTCTGGAATAGCCTTCCTGATATTGTTCGAGGCTCTGACTCGCTGTCCCAATTTAAAACTAGATTAAAGACGCATCTCTTTAGCCAAGCATTCACATAATGCTTACCTTTTATACCACTGCTGAATCAGATCAAATGCATTTAATATTATAAAACTTGAAGAGTCTGTAGGTTATTTGTATAGGTTGTATAGTATTTACAGTCATTACGTTCCTATGTATATTACGTTAATGACGGGTGGTTGGGCAGATATTGTGTTTTGCGGTAGGTGGTATGCCATACGGAACCGTTGCCACTGAAACTGCATATTAACGCACCAGTGGGGCTCGGCAGCCTTAGTCAAACGGGTTGGCGCGTATGGTTGGGCTGCGGAGAGATTGTGAGATTGTGGTTAGGTCTCAGCAGCAGGAGGGATGTAGAGGTCAGTAAGCTGGGCTGAGTTGAGTGGGGGATGGAAGGGGGGTGACTCTGGGACGCAAGAGTCACTGTCTTCATGTTTTTATCATCTTCGCTCGTGTTATGGAAATCATTATGAACAGCAGCTATGCTAATTATTTTCCCTTTTTGCTTTTCTGCTGTTATCTCGGGACGCGAGTCCCGAGGAAAATGGTGTTCGTCAGCTCCAGTTTATATCCAGCCTCTCACGGAGACTTCAGATGCCCCAATCACAAAGCCTGTGAAGAGACGACTCAACGCCGGCGATAAGGACCCTCTATGGTGGACGGCACTGATCCTTTAACAACGTGATTACTTGGACTTCCAAAAAGATGGAAATGGATAAATACTCTAAATGTTCCGATCCAATCTGACTTGTAATGCTGCCCGAATCATGCACTGTTCCTTCGTTGGCCAGAGGAGAACTGGCCCTCCGACTGAGTCTGGTTTCTCCCAAGGTTTTTTTCTCCATTCTGTCACCTGATAGAGTTTTGGTTCCTTGCCACTGTTGCCTTGGCTTTGGCTTGCTTAGTTGGGGACATTTAATATTCAATAATATTATTGATCTGCCTTAAGGTGGACATTGATGCAATTTTCTTTTAGAAACAAACTTTGTTGTATTATTTTCATGTTATCACTGTGAAGCTGCTTTGATACAATCTGTATTGTAAAAAGCGCTAAATAAATAAAGGTGACTTGACACGCCTTCACAAATGTAACAGGGTTGACAGTTTTACAGTTGAGTTTGATATTACCTGGTGGTCAAGGATGTTAAACTGCTTCTCAGGAAGAGATTTTAAGGCTGATACACAGCTACAAATGCCAACTCGTTCATCATTTGTTTACTACAAAATGATAGAAAAAAGGGTTGACAAAAGAGGTTAAGATATTGTTACAAATGTACTGGAAGTGATTAAAAAGAGTTTGTAATTTGTAAAACCTTGAAGAGATCTTACAAGGACGACCATTATGATTTTATATGATTATGTGGATTTGTTGAAATTGAAAAATGGAAAATGCCAAAATATGATGGTAACAGTGTCACGGTTGGTGTATGCAGAGGAAGAAGGAGGCCGAGTCAAAAATATCCAATTCTAACATTTGCTAATTAACTCCAAAATCAAACTGGTACAGGCGGGCAGAGAACACAAACACCAGGTAACATTTACAAGAACCGACGAAGACAGACTGAACACAAGCAAACTAAATACAAGTCCAAATGAACACTAACGAGGTGAAGACAGGTGACACAGATGATGATGACGAGGGACAGGTGGATAATGAGGGAGTGAGTTCAGGTGTGGAGACAAAAAGGATTCTGGGTAGTGTAGTGCAGACTAAGACAGACAGGTGCAGACGAAGACTGTGACAAACAGGGTCGATGCAAATGTAACATGTAGGTTTTATACGTAATACACTACATCAACTAAAATAAAGACACAATGCTAATTTTGTTTTAATAGAGCAAGAAGAATTTGGAAACATAGTGGTGGTGGTAAAGTCCCTCTTGGACCATCATTGAGATGTTGAGTGTGAAGAGGTTCACTGAGTCCAGTGAAATAAAAAGCAATGAGTGAACTGTCTGGAAAGTGTGTATGGTAAGTGTGTCGTGAGGAAGGGTGGAGCCGAGAGCAGTGGGAGCGAATGTTAATGAACGTCACATGTTGTCCATGAGGGGCTGGCGCTTTAACTTTGTTTTGTTGTTTATGTTTATGTTTATTTTATTTATTCATTTATTGTTTTATTATTAAAGTAACAAACCTCATTATAGTAAACATGATCCAAAAACTCACGGGTGTGTTCCTCGAGGGAATGCTCGTCCTGGCGAAGAAGGATTAAGTGTACTCCTGCTATATAGAACGGGCTATATATAGACAGGGGCTAACGAGCTTAAGAAGATAACAAGATCAGACACACCTGGGGGAGACAATCAAGAGGAAAACAAATAAAAAATCTACAAAAAGACTACAAAGATGGCAGACAGAACAGTAAACAGGAAGTAGCACAAATGTTCAGGGACAAATAGAAAACATACTTGTAACTTTTTTTTCTTACACCTCATCTAAAATAAAGACAAAATGCTGGATGCCTGAGGTAAAGAAGGCAACTCACTCGACAAGAAACGTCATCTTCTGAGTTCAATAAAAGTGAAAAGACAAAAAGTTCATGATATGAAGACTGTATTTCTTTGTTTTGTTCAAGGCAATGAGCGATAAATGCCTTGTTAACATGGATTACACCCTGTCTTGATTATAATGCACACCATGTTTATGACCCTGTTTTATCTGAAAGCATGTCATAAAGACAGCTGCATGACCTGAAAGTGGTTGGCTGCCTTGAGTGAGATTAGCTGAGGCCCTATGTGCTTTGAGCCTGAGGTTAGCATTAATTAGCTATATAAACAGATGCTAGCATGATTGGCGCGACTTTTGGGTGGGTCATTTGGACTGTCAGAGGGTGTAGTACTGCTCTAGCCTGGGTTTCCCCATACTGCCTTTGCACAGCGCAATTTTTTTCACGCTGCTAGGGAGTCTGGATACCATGGACCAAATTTTCGCCTCAGCGAGGGGACCAATCACAGAACGGGGAGGGAGCAGCAACACGATGACGACGTCTATTCGACACACCGAAGCAGTTTGCATCAAACATGGCAGCAGACGCGAAGTTACCTTTCGATGCAGCCTATTGTTCTAAGTAGTTTAGAATGCAAATAAATCTCTGACCCATCGTCTTCTTCCTCTTCTAATTTCTTTCGCTCTACATGCGTCATTTGGTATAATTGAAACGATTGGCTATGAGCTACGTACAGGCGCATTTGATCGACATTCGTAGCACCCAATAAACGCTCTGGGTATTCGTAAACCATGCCTCAAATACGAAAAAATGAAAATGTGGTTCCCAGACCAGTCAGGCTAGTACTGCTCCAGAACATAGTGAAAAGTTAAAGCATGAGAGTCAGACACACACACACACAGAGAGAGAGAGAGAGAGAGAGAGAGAGAGAGAGAGAGAGAGAGAGAGAGAGAGAGAGAGAGAGAGAGAGAGAGAGAGAGAGAGAGAGAGAGAGAGAGAGAGAGAGAGAGAGAGAGAGAGAGAGAGAGAGAGAGAGAGAGAGAGAGAGAGAGAGAGAGAGAGAGAGAGATAGTACCCTCCATCAGCTAAAGATATTAGCATTAATGGTCACTGTAAAGATAGAATCAGCTTGAGGAGGATTTTATGTATGACAAATAACTAGTGTGTGATACATATAATAACTAAATTTCCTCTCGTGTTGCTGGTCTCTCATACATGTTAGGTGTGCCTTAATGCAATACTAACTATTTTGGATAGCATTGGTGGCTTTCAATTTATACTGCACTGCCCTTGTGAAAAAATGCTTTATTGTACTTCAAATCTTAAAAGTATATTTTTGCTAGCAGATAATATAATATTAATGAAATAAAAGTCCACTTAAGTAAACTTAAAGAGACTATACTTTAATGACTATGCTAACCGTTACCGTGTTAAAAACTGCCCTTTGTTATACTATCATCAAATTAAAAGTTTTGAGTAGTTTTAAAGTTTTAAATCATTAATAATCTTTTAGCATGCTATAAAGAAGTACACTTTTAACATAAAGCACACAAAGTAACAGATCATAATTTGATCTGTGTTATTCAATATTATTTTTAATGTTAATGTTAATGTTAATGTTGTCCTAAATTGCAACTTCATATTAAATGTATAATTACAAATATATTTAAATAAATGACATTCAAGTTTCAATAGAAAGTTTATGGCAGCCTTTAAAAACAAATAGATGTGGTTTTTATAATCAATAAAATCATTATTGTGAACAAGCTATGCATGATTGAGTGCTTTATACATGATTGAGCTCTTCTCTGAAGAGAGGTGAGAGCTTGGCATGAATATGAGATGAGATGTGGGATAATTATTTTGTGAAAGGAAGGTCTTTCCCTCACCGCAGAAGAGCCCACGATACAAGCGCCTTTGTTTCCTCTTGACCTTATCCTGTGATAATTCTCTTGTGCTCAACGGATTGCCTTTCACATTATTCCCACTGAGACGTATTTGTAAAGTGCACAATGGCACCATGACAACTGTTCCTAACAGACTTTTACCTGTTGTGGTAGTATGACCAGGCTAGACCTTCATTCCTGTTATCTGCACTTGGTTCTCACAAAATGTGCAAGTCTTTTTTAAGCACACAGGTCCCCCTGGATGAGCGGGAACATTTACCTCAGCCGCAGGTAGGCATCTATTCTGTGGGAACATTTAGTGCAGTACTATGTGGTCAATGGTTGAACCAAGTATAAATCAGGAATTGTTCTCCGGATGGGTCCTAATTCAAATGCTGGCAGGCTGCTGTCTTTTTCATGTTATTCGAGCTCAGTCCGTTGCTGATGAGGCTATCACTATTCCCAATGGAGCATGAGGACCCATCAAACGCCCTTCTTCCTCTCTTAGAGGTTTTGTTGATCAGGCTGACCGGTCTTAATTATAATTCTGGTTCAAAGTGAACAATGGCCATTTCATTGCTCAAAGTTTGTCATAAAGCCATTTGGATTAAGTCCATGAATAAGCTCTGACCTGGTAGGTTGTGTTGAGAGAACACAAACACTGCTCAGCTAGAACTGGGTCTTTGTGTTCAACTGCTTTATTTTCGTTCAGCCTCAATCTGAATAGAACCCATGCGAATCAACATACTTTAAGTTAAGAACCATTGAGCTCCTTAATGAGTCTTTGTCATAGCTAATGCACCATAATACCTTTTTACTCTCACGTCACGTTTTAGACTAGCTTTTACAGTTGTAGTTAGGTACTAAAACGGGCTAATATTTGATAAGCTGATATTGAAACACGATGGCTGTGTCCAAAGTCGCCCCTTATACTCTAGACACTATTTGAGGGGGCAGCCATTTGTAGTGATGTCTGGAACCATGGACGTTATCTAGTGCATTAATTCAATCCCACAATGCACTGCAATAACGCGTGTACAACCAATGTACGCTCAACAGCTAGAGAATATCCATAATGCACTGTGAGAGTCATGCGTCAAATTAATTCCTGTGTCTATCCATAAGATAGCGAGATTAAAGAGAACCCAAAATTAATTCCTTTTTAATTTATTAAATTGTTTAATTAACGTTTATACATGCTAGTTCCTATTGCAGAGTTCAAGATAAATATTTTCATTACTGCCAGTTGGCTAATTTTTAAATGATTATTAAACAGAAAGTTAAAATATGCAAAAGCGACAGGACTCCCGGTGCTCTAATTTACTCACTCGTTTTCAATCATGGATGGATGGATTCTGGCATGGATTCTGATGTAGCAAATCTGTTAGCTAAGCACAAACTAAACAGAACTGAACTCTTAAGATTAGTAATGATGTTTACACCAAATTCCAATTTTACCTATGTAGCCTAACTTAAAAATAGTCAGATAATGGTTGCCTCTTTTTAGTTGCCAGGGGTGAAAATGAGTCCTCCTTAACATGGTGTTTTGGATTCACTACAGCTGGAGAATAATTAAAAACAAAATAGGTTGTAGGCTCTACTGGGTGATTATTTTTTTCTTCTTTTTTTTTTTACTGAGTAACTATCATCATTTTCCCAGATAGTGTATAGATTTTTAGGCATTCTATTATCTCAAACAGCCTGAAAAATAGTGCATTTAGCTTACGTAAATGGGAAAAAATCTCCCCGGGGGAGTATGCCCCCGGGACCCCCCTAGGTTTGGGCTAAGCCCCGAATGTTTACATCGTCTGGCTCCGCCCCTGTGCAGTGCAAAAAATAATTATGTGTGAACCTGCCCTAATCGTGCATGTCATTTAGTCATTTGAACAGTAAGCATGCAAAATGTGACACTCATCTGAACTTAACTTGTTAGCCATTGTGTTCTAAACCTGGATGCCTTCCAGTAAAAATATGACACTGTGAGAAGTGCCGGGTTCAAAAGAAAAGAATAGAGCAGAATTATCTTTACTCAGAATTTGATGGCCTTGTTAAAGGCAATATGCTCTCATGAATATGAGAGATCCATAGCCCTAAGCCGTGGTCTTCTAATATCCGTTCTGGAGTCCAGCCTCTCTAACCTAAGCTCTCGTAAAGAATATGGACTGGATTCACACTAGAGCATTGGACTGTATGGATAGTGCATGTGCGCCAGGAAGTTTGGGTGTCACGAAATGCCTCCAGTCATTATGGGTGAAATTTCCAAACTGAGCTTGACACCATGAAATGGCATTCAGACTCCTATTGTGAGCTTCTATGATAATTAGTCCTTCCCAGATTTGTCTCTGTTACATAAGATGGTGCTTGTTTATTCATATAGGGCTCAGTTTGTGCAAGGTCCCTAGAGTTTGAAAGGCTACATTATGGGAAACATGCTAAAGCCTCTTTGAAACTTGAAACAGGTGTTGTCCTGCCGATTCTAATGTGGTAGCGTGCCAAGCAGGCTAGGGTAAAATCAAATCATGCTGTACGTGAGTTAAAAAATAAAGATACATGCCTTGTTATATAAGTGTGTATTTCATGGCATGTTTGTGGAATGTTTGTGTTGGGCAGTTGTGTGAACGGTAAGCCTCTTATAATGAGCCAACAGGACAACGCAATTTTCGTATGGTGCCGCCAAGCTGTAACAAGGTATAAAGTTGGCACTAGCCAAAAATTGCCATGGAGCAGAAGAAACCAGGCAATCTTTGTGTTGCAACGCTGCAAAGTTCAGCTTAAGAATGGATATATTCACCATCTGTAAGCCCCTTTTCTTCGAAAAATACCCTAGAGGAGTTTGAAAATTAAGATTACTTTAGATTTCATAATAACTGGAGAACAGCAATGAATGACACAAATAGAATAGTCTATCCCTGACCCTTTATATTGCTTTATAGAAGGAGATACATCAAATACATTTACAGTTAAAATGCTGGTTGCATCTTCTGACATAATACTGTAAAGCTTTGAAATACAGAGCAATTGTTTTTCATGGCTGGTGTTAATCTGTTGGATGTGCTGAAGACAACAAGATAAGCTTCAACAACAGTTGCATGAGTCTGTGTGTTTCTTATTGAGCATTTCTTTGCAACCAACCAACCATCATGTCATGTTTATTAGAATGTTATAAAAAAAACGTCTCTGGTTACGTATGTAACCCTAGTTCCCTGAAGGGAACGAGACGCTGCGTGACAACGCATTGGGAACGCCCCTGCGTGAGTGCGTCATGAAGCACGTATGAAATCAGTCCAATGGCGAGACGGAACGTCATAGGCGGGTGACGTCATCGACCAGGAAACTATAAAGCACTCCAAAAACATAAGCGCAGTAGCTTCTGATAGGCCTGAAGGAAGCGCTAACGGGAGTGCCGGGAGTATGGCGGAACGACGCAGCGTCTCGTTCCCTATCAGGGAACTAGGGTTACATACGTAACCGAGACGTTCCCTTTCAAGGGAACTTCGAGCTGCGTCGAACGATGCGGGAACGCGAATACCCACGCCGCCATAGGACCAAATGACCGCCATGTGAGAACTAGCGCACAGAGGACGAGAGCACTTGTGCCCCAGGGGTAGAACTTAAGTCTAGGTCATAGAACTTAACAAAAGTATGCGGTGAAGACCATCCAGCCGCATCACAAACATCACTCAGGGAAACCCCCGACAATAGAGCTTTGGAAGCAGCCATACTCCTAGTAGAGTGGGCTTGAACAGCCAAAGGTGAAGGCTGACCAGCCGACTCATAAGCAAGTGAGATAGCCTCGACCACCCACTTGCTCATTCTCTGTTTAGACGCAGGACACCCTTTCCTGGGTGGCCTGAAACATACAAATAGTTGTTCTGATTTCCTCCACAGGGCAGCTCTGTGGACATAAGCGTCTAACGCCCTAACAGGGCAGAGTAAATTAAGTTTCTCCTGGTCCGATGACATAAATGGAGGAGGACAGAAAGCCTGCAGAACCGTAGGTCTAACAACATTAGTAGGGACCTTGGGAACGTAACCTGGTCTAGGATGCAGAAAAGCCTTAACCATGCCAGGCGAAAATTCCAGGCACGAGGGTGACACCGACAGAGCCTGCAAATCTCCGATTCTTTTTAATGAGGAGATAGCAAGTAAAAAGATAGTTTTAAAAGTGAGAAACTTCTCAGGAACTTCTTCGATAGGTTCAAAAGGAGCTAGGGAAAGACCTTCCAATACAATGGCCAGATCCCAGGTCGGCACCCTCGTACGAACTGCTGGCCTCAGCCTCAAAGTGCCACGGAGGAAACGAGTTACAAGCGGGTGTCTCCCAAGAGAAACTCCACTGAAAGGGACGTGGTAAGCAGCTAGTGCCGCCACATACACCTTTAGTGTGGAGGGGGATAACCCTGTGGAGAAGCGCTCCTGCAGGAACTCCAGCACTGCACCCACTGGGCAGTTAACTGGGTCCTGCAGGCGTTCTCCACACCAAGAAGTGAAAAGTTTCCACTTCAAGGCATAAAGCTTCCTCGTGGATGGAGCTCTGGAGTGAAGAATGGTCTCAACAACCTCGGTTGAGAGACCAGACTCTATGAGCTGGGCCCCCTCAGAGGCCAAGTCCACAGTTTCCACAATTCTGGGCGGGGGTGACATATCGTGCCGCCCGCCTGAGAGAGTAGATCCCTCCTGACCGGGAGCTCCAAGGGAGAGCCGTCCAGGAGAGAAATCAGGTCCGCAAACCATACTCGGGCCGGCCAAAACGGGGCTACTAATAATAGGCTGACCCCGTCCCGGCGAACCCTCTCCAGAACTCCTGGTAGCAGAGCAATCGGAGGAAAGGCGTACAGGCGTGACCTCGGCCACGGCTGCACCATAGCGTCCAACCCCAGGGGGGCTGGATGACTGATGGAGAACCACAGATGACAATGCGTGGTCTCCCTGGAAGCGAATAGGTCCATCTCGGCGCGACCGAAACTCAACCAAAGGAGCTCCACCACCTCGGGGTGGAGTCTCCATTCCCCTGGCCTCGGCCCCTGCCTCGACAGGGAGTCCGCTACTACATTTAAATACCCGGGAAGATACATTGCTCTCAGTGATAGTAGCTTCCCCTGGGACCACAGGAGGATCTGACGGGCCAACTTGTAAAGCCGGCGAGACCGCAGGCCCCCCTGATGATTTATATAAGAGACCACCGACGTGTTGTCTGATTGAACTAACACATGATGGCCCCTCAGGTCTGTTAGGAAGTGTTTCAGAGCCTGAAACACAGCCAACATCTCTAGACAACTTTATATGCCACGATAGATGATTGTCCTGCCACAGACCTTGGGCTGGGCGGCCACTCATGACCGCCCCCCACCCTGTGAGGGAAGCATCCGTCGTTAGCGTTATGCGACGACAAAGAGCCCCCAGCACAGGACCTTTGGATAGGAACCAAGTTTCTCTCCACATGACCAGAGCACGAAGGCAGCGCCGCGTGACTTTGAACGTGCGGAGCGGATTTCCCTTCGGGGAGAATCCCTTGGTCCTGAGCCACCACTGTAACGGTCTCATGTACAACAGGCCGCAAGGTATAACGTTGGACGCTGCTGCCATCAGACCCAACAGTCTCTGAAACTGCTTCACAGTGAGTAGCTGGCCTAGCTTTACTTGTTTCACAGCTGAGAGAATCGAAGCGATGCGGGTCGGAGAGAGCCGCGCCCGCATCGAGACCGAATCCCAAACGACACCCAGAAAAGTGGTCTTCTGAGAAGGAGATAGTACACTTTTCTTTGCGTTCAGCCTCAACCCCAACTTTCTGATGTGAGCGAGGACGACATCTCGATGCCGAACCGCCATCTGCTCCGTCTGAGCTAAAATCAACCAATCGTCGATGTAATTGAGAATACGAATGCCCTGAAGCCTCAGAGGCACTAGTGCTGCATCCATGCATTTCGTGAAAGTGCGGGGTGATAAAGCTAGGCCAAACGGAAGAACCCTGTACTGGTACGCCTCGCCCCCGAAGGCGAACCTCAGGAACTTCCTGTGTTGTGGAAGGATGGAAATGTGGAAGTATGCGTCCTTTAGATCTATCGTGACAAACCAGTCCTCGGATCTGATTTGAGACACGATCTGCTTGATAGTGAGCATCTTGAATTTTAGCTTCCCTACCGAGCGATTCAATAGGCGCAGGTCTAAGATTGGACGCAACCCCCCATCCTTCTTTGGAACGATGAAGTTTCGGCTGTAATAACCTGACTCCAAACTGGGAGGAGGAACCCGTTCTATAGCCTCCTTTTGGAGGAGCGTTTTCACCTCTTGTTCCATTACCAGAGCCTGCTCGGGGCCCACCACTGTGTGCAGAACCCCTCTGAATTTTGGTGGACGATACCTGAACTGGATAGCATATCCTTTTTCTACTGTCTGCAGGACCCAATGAGATATTCTTGGAAGGCTTTTCCACTCTGCCAGAAAATCTACTAAGGGTACCAGTCTCTCGAGACTGGCCTCTGGTGTAACTTGAGCAGCAAACACAGCGCCCTGTAACGGCGCACCGGCAGGGAACAACTGGTTTGACTGCTGTGAGACCCTCCTCAGAGGGAGTGAGCGTCCCTCGGGAAAACGCTCGCTGGGACCGCCTACGCCCCGGCATGAAGGCGGGGTTGGCAGAACGGCCCCCTGAGGGCACCGAGGAAGAATGGGCACCGTAAAGAGAGGTGAACTCCTTTCCGCCTCGGTGGGGACCACCCTCAGCATCCTGAACGCCTCGGCGTCAGGACTTCTTCTTAGCCGAAGCCTTCTTAGACAATATCACTGTCCTCAGATCAGGTCTATTGCTAGAAGACTTCGGCTGAGAGTGCCGCGCCTGAGCCCACTGTCCAGCAGGGGGAACACGAGACGCGACACTCTGCTTCTGCTGCGCCCTATGGGATGAGCTTGTAGACGGCCGGGGCTGCTCCCGCCCAGCAGCCCCAGGGACGTGAATTTTTAACGGGAGAAATTTTTTGAAAGCTGCAGCTTGTTTTTTCTCTTCCTGGAATTTATCTATAACAGAATTAACAGCTTCGCCAAATAACCCCGATGGAGAGAGAGGAGCATCTAAAAGAAAAGCTTTTTCTTTCTCTTTCATATTTGTCTGATTTAACCAGAGATGTCTTTCTGCGGCCACCAGAGCTGCCATAGATCGACCCACTAGCTTGGCCGATTCTCTGGTGGCGCGCAGGGATAAATCAGCAGCCTGACGCAGTTCTCGAACTACGTCAGTACTGACTGCCTCACTCTCACTCACGTCCCTCAGCAGGTCAGCCTGGTATGCCTGCAAGATTGACATTGTATGCAGACATGACGCAGCCTGACCTGCAGCCGAATACGCTTTACCCACCAAAGCAGATGTATTTCTGAGGGGCTTGGTGGGTAATACCGGTGTCTTAAAAGATGACGCCGCCTCGGGGGAGAGATGGCTCGCGAGCGTCTCTTCCACGCGAGGCAAAGCGCCATAACCATATGATCTAGCCCCCATTATATTTGAATATGTAGATGTCTGGGGACTAAATATTCTATATGAAACCGGTTTCTTCCACGATCTCGACACCTCAGTGTGGAGATCGTGAAAGAACGGCAGACACCGGCGTGGAGGCTGAACACGTGAGGGCAAAAATCTTTCATCAAGTTTCGATTTCGACACAGACTCCTGTCTAATCACTGGCCATTCAATACTGAGTTTTTCAACAGCTCGTGTTAAAACCTCCATAAGCTCATCACTTTCGGGAGAGTGAGGTGGCGAATCCTCAATCTCTCCCTCCATACTGACAACATCCAGCTCCTCAGAACTGGATAGCTGTAGTACGGGTGCCTCATCCCGAGCGGAAGAAACCGCAGCGCGTGCTTCCGAACCCGGGACTGAGGCACTGGATCTCACAGGTGAAGGGAGAGATAAGGCAGCGCCCGTCTCAACCCCCGCTGAGAGATCCATCTGCGCTCCCCTCGATAAGCGCCGCCGCTCTGCCTCGGCAGAAGCGGGACCCGAACCGCGGGGAGCGCGCACCGAACCACTCTCGTCAAAGAGCGCCCGGCGGGAGCGGAGCATCTTTAACGGCAGACACTCGCAATGCTCACAGTCAGCTCCCTCGAGAGCTGACTGGGCATGCTGCACTCCTAGACAAACAACGCAAAGAACGTGTGTATCCCCGCCCGTTAAATAACGCGAGCAGGGAGGAACACACTTCTTAAACTGTTGTTTATCCGCCATTCTCTCAATATAAATTGTTTGTGTGGTGCACAGTATGTAAGACAAACAATATCAGACAGGGACAGATTCACATGTAGCGCGACTGAAGGCACAGAAGCTACTGCGCTTATGTTTTTGGGGTGCTTTATAGTTTCCTGGTCGATGACGTCACCCGCCTATGACGTTTCATCTCTCCATTGGGCTGATTCCATACGTGCTTCATGACGCACAACGCAGAGGCGTTCCTGCAGCGTTCGACGCAGCTCGAAGTTCCCTTGAAAGGGAACAACAAGATAAGCTTCAACAACAGTTGCATGAGTCTGTGTGTTTCTTATTGAGCATTTCTTTGCAACCAACCATCATGTCATGTTTATTAGAATGTTATAAAAAAAACGTCTCTGGTTGCGTATGTAACCCTAGTTCCCTGAAGGGAACGAGACGCTGCGTGACAACGCATTGGGAGCGCCCCTGCGTGAGTGCGTCATGAAGCACGTATGAAATCAGTCCAATGGCGAGACGGAACGTCATAGGCGGGTGACGTCATCGACCAGGAAACTATAAAAGCACCCCAAAACACAAGCGCGTCAGCTTCTGATAAAACTGAAGCAAGTGCTCAAGGGCATGCTGGGAGTATGGCATAGACACGCAGCGTCTCGTTCCCTTCAGGGAACTAGGGTTACATACGTAACCAGAGACGTTCCCTATCAGGGAACTCGAGCTGCGTGACAACGCATTGGGAACGCTAATACCAACGTCACCATACGAGCAAGTGTCCGTCGTGTGAAGTCAGAGCGCACATTCGGACGAAAGCACCTGCGCCCCTGGAGTGGAGCTGAAGTCAAGATGATAAAACTTCACGAATGTGTGCGGTGAGGACCAGCCTGCCGCATCACAAACATCCCTGGATAGATACTCCTGACAGGATCGCCTTAGAGGCAGCCATACTCCTGGTTGAATGAGCCCGGACAGCCAAAGGAGAAGGCTGACCGGCAGACTCGTAGGCAAGTGAGATGGCCTCGACCACCCACTTGCTCAACCTCTGCTTAGATACTGGATAACCCTTCTTAGGGGGTCCAAAGCAAACGAATAGCTGTTCACTCTTCCTCCACAGGGCAGCTCTGTGGACGTAAGCATCTAGGGCCCTAACAGGGCAGAGCAGATTTAGTTTCTCTTGGTCCGACGTCAGAAATGGAGGAGGACAGAAAGCCTGCAGTACAATAGGCCTGGCCACATTGGTTGGCACCTTGGGAATGTATCCCGGCCTAGGGAGGAGGAAAGCCTTCACCATGCCCGGCGCAAACTCCAAGCACGAGGGAGAGACCGACAGAGCTTGGATATCTCCTATTCTTTTTAATGAAGATATAGCCAGAAGAAAGATAGTTTTATAACGTTGGACGCTGCTGCCATCAGACCCAGAATCCTCTGATATTCTTTTACAGCGAGTGACTAGCTTTGCCTGTTTGACGGCTAAGAGAATCGAAGCTATACGAGCAGGAGACAGACGTGCCCGCATCGTAGTCGAATCCCAAACCACGCCGAGAAAAGTGGTCCTCTGTACTGGAGAAAGCACACTCTTCTTGGTGTTGAGCCTCAACCCCAACTTCTTGATATGGGCGAGAGAATGACATCTCGATGCCGAATCGCCTGATGCTCCGATTGAACCAGAATCAACCAATCGTCGATATAGTTTAAAATGCGGATGCCCTGGAGTCGCAGCGGAGCCAGAGCTGCATCCATACATTTCGTGAACGTTCGGGGAGACAGTGCTAGGCCGAACGGAAGAACTCGATACTGGTACGCTTCGCCCCCGAAAGCGAACCTCAGGAACTTCCTGTGTTGTGGAAGGATGGAAATGTGGAAGTATGCGTCCTTTAGATCTATCGTGACAAACCAGTCCTCGGACCTGATCTGTGACACGATCTGCTTGAGAGTAAGCATTTTGAATTTGAGCTTCCCTACTGAGCGATTTAATAGGCGCAGATCTAAAATTGGACGCAACCCCCCATCCTTCTTTGGAACGATGAAATATCGGCTGTAATAACCCAGCTCTCTGCTGGGAGGAAGAACTCATTCTATAGCCTCCTTCAGCAGGAGAGTTTTCACCTCCTGTTCCATAACCAGAGCCTGCTCGGAGCCCACCACTGTGGGCAGAACCCCTCTGAAGCAAGGCGGGCGTGATCTGAACTGAATCGCGTACCCCTTCTCGATAGTCTGCAGGACCCAATGAGATACATTTGGAAGGCTTTTCCACTCTGCCAAAAATTCTACTAAGGGTACCAGTCTCTCGAGACTGGCCTCTGGAGTATTTTGAGTGGCAGACACAGTGCCCTGTAACGGCGCACCGGCAGGGAACAACTGGTCTGACTGCTCTAAACCGCTCCTCAGAGCGGGCGAGCGTCCCTCGGGAAAGCGCTCGCTGGGACCGTCTACGCCCTGGCACGCAGGCGGGGTTAGCAGAACGGGCCCCTGAGGGCACCGAGACAGAACGGGCGCCATGTACAGCGGCGAACACCTTTCCGTCTCGGTGGGGACCACCCTCAGCACCCTGACACACTTGGCATCAGGGCTTCTTCGACGAAGTCTTCCTGGCGACAATAACCGTCCTCAGATCGGCTTTGCCCCTGGAAGACTTCGTCTGAGAGCGCCGCGCCACGGCCCAGTTTTGCTGGGGAGGAGCGCGAGACGCGACACTCTTCTTCTGTTGCGCCCTGTGTGAGGAGCTACCCGACGGCCGGGGCTGCTCCCGCCCAGCAGCCCCGGGGACATGCACACGGAGGGGGAGGAACTTCTGGAGCGCCGCTGCCTGCTTCTTTTCTTCCTGAAACCTCTCGATGACCGAATTCACTGAGTCACCGAAGAGGCCAGCAGTCGACAGCGGCGCGTCCAGAAGAAAAGATTTTTCTCTCTCTTTCATATTTGACAGATTCAACCATAAGTGCCTCTCCGTGGCCACCAGGGCTGCCATAGAACGGCCGACTGATCTGGCCGTCTCCTTGGTGGCACGGAGAGAGAGATCGGCTGCCTGACGCAATTCTCTAATAACATCCGCACTTATTTCCTCCCCCTCACTAATGTCTTTTAATAAATCTGCTTGGTAGGCTTGCAAGATTGACATTGTATGAAGACATGATGCTGCTTGTCCCGC
The DNA here is from genome assembly GCA_030578255.1 of Tiaroga cobitis. NCBI lineage: Eukaryota > Metazoa > Chordata > Actinopteri > Cypriniformes > Leuciscidae > Tiaroga > Tiaroga cobitis. The sequence continues at coordinate 26,229,166 of CM060592.1, forward strand.
CGCCGAGTAGGCTTTAACCACCAAAGCCGAGGTGTTTCGTAATGGCTTGGTGGGCAACCCCGGTGTCTTAAAGGACGATGCCGTATCAGGAGAAAGATGGCTCGCCAAAACTTCCTCCGCCTTAGGCATCGCCCCATACCCATAAAACTTAGACCCCGAAATATTTGAATAAATAGAGGTCTGCTGAGTAAAAATTCTAGCAGAAACCGGTCTATTCCACGATCTCGACACCTCGGTGTGGAGATCGGGAAAGAACGGTAAACACCGGCGTGGAGGTGCAGCGCGAGATGGCAAAAATCTCTCATCCAACTTGCTTTTTAATCTAGACTCCTGTCTATCAGCTGGCCACTCAATGCTTAATTTTTCAACTGCACGAGTCAACACCTCCATAAGCTCCTCACTAGCAGGAGACTGAAGTGACGAGTCCCCAGTCTCTGCTGTATCAACACTTTCAACATCCAATTCCTCAGAACTGGATAGTTGAAGTGTTGGTGCCTCAGCCCGAGGGGAAGAAACCGCAGCGCGTGCTTCCACACCCGGATCTGAGGCACTGGATCTACCAGGTAAGGGCTGAGAAAAGGCAGAGCCCGTCTCAATCCCCGCTGATAGATCCATTTGCGATCCCCACGATTGAAGCCTCCGCTGTGCCTCGGCAGCAGCGGGACCCGAACCGCGGGGAGTGCGCACCGAACCACTCTCCTCGAAGAGGGCTCGGCGGGAGCGGAGCGTTTTCATAGACATACGCTCGCAATGCTCGCAATCAGCTCCCTCAAGAGCTGACTGGGCATGCTGCACTCCCATACAAACAACACACAGATCGTGAGTATCTCCACCCGTGATATAACGTGGGCAGGGATGAACACACTTTCTGAACTGCTGTTCGCTCGCCATATTATATATATATCGTCTCTTTATAGTTTTTTATATATGTGAAAAACTCCTGCCTAGCAATTTCTAAGGACAGACAAAAACACTTTGAGACACAGACTGATATATTCACACATAGAGCGCTTGCTGAAGACTCAGAAGCTGACGCGCTTGTGTTTTGGGGTGCTTTTATAGTTTCCTGGTCGATGACGTCCACCGCCTATGACGTTCCATCTCGCCATTGGACTGATTTCATACGTGCTTCATGACGCACTCACGCAGGGGCGTTCCCAATGCGTTGTCACGCAGCTCGAGTTCCCTGATAGGGAACTAGTTGCATTAATGAATTACTTTCAGATTACATATGCACATCATTAGAAATCTTGTTCTGTCATGACACTCGTTGTGTTTGACATGGTAATGTCCATCAATGACCACCAGCAGGGTGGATTATTGTAATGGCCTCCTCACTGGCCTTCCTAAAAAGACCATAAGACAGTTGCAGCTCATACAGAACGCAGCTGCCAGGATTCTGAGCAGGTCCAGAAAATATGAACAGATCACACCAGTCCTCAGGTCTTTACACTGGCTCCCAGTTACATTTAGGATTGATTTTAAAGTATTATTACTGGTATTAAATCACTCATTGGCCTAGGACCTCAATACATTGCAGATATGCTCTCTGAATAATAAACCTAACAGATCACTCAGATCATTAGGATCACATCAGTTAGAAATACCAAGGGTTCACTCTAAGCATGGAGAGTCTGCTTTTAGCTATTATGCCAGCCACAGCTGGAACCAGCTTCCAGAGGAGATCAGATGTGCTCCTACAGCAGTCACATTCAAATCCAGACTCAAAACACATCTGTTTAGCTGTGCATTTACTGAATGAGAACTGTGCCACTGTTCGTCCGACTGATTACACTATATTTTATTTCTGCATTCTCCGTTTGATTCTAAACTATTGTATTCTTCCTTTTGATTCTAAACTGAACTCAAATGGCACTGATTGATATGATGAACCGGTGTTTTGCACTAAATCCTGTCAAAATAAGAGACACCGGTGTTTTGCCAGATGAGAAGTTTATTCTATGTAAAATCTTTTAACTATTTTAATTAATTTTACTCTAATTAATTTTATAACTGTATCATTTATCTCCTTTCATTCCTGCTTTAATTCCCCCTGCTTTAATTTGGTCTATTTTCGATGCAAAGTTATGAATTGCTATAGTGTGATTATTATAATTCCTTTTAAAGCTTTTGAATAACTGTTTGAATTTCCAATACATACACGACACGCTGCTGTGAGCAAGCAAGACATGCTGCGGTTGTACAATATAGTGTACATGAATACCCGTGGCAGAACTATACAGGTGGAGCTGTGGAAGGGGTTTCTGAAGTGCGCTGCAATTGCTACAGGAAATGCTGACCAAGTATTTGAAAGTTGAGCAGCGATCCCATTGGCCACTGATACAGCAGGAACCAATCAGCTGTGCCCTACAGAGATGTGATTGCAAGCGGATTGAGTTAAGGACCTATCAGCCAGCGCCATCTGTATTTATATAATGCCACATTTATATGTATTTCATTTATGCATTAGGCCCTGTATTTCCATATATCCACAAATGTTTGCTTTTTTATTTAAATATGGTGATTAGTTTTTAGTATTTAGATCAAGAATTGCACTGCAAAAAAAAAATCATGATTCTAATTTTGACACGTTTTTCAATAAAAAAAAAAACCATCAAAACATTCCTAAAACAAGATACAACTATGTAACATAGCCCTAAAAATAAAAATTCCTTTGTGAGACTAAAAATATATTTGTTAAACATAAGTCTTTCATCTGGGTGCTTATTAAGTGAGTGATTGTGCGCTTTAGAGAGTTTCTTTGTGAATGATGGATTCTGACATCACCCTCACACTGTTTGAATCACATGGCAGGGAAGATGTTTGGCACAGGGACACTGACACATCACCAGACACAACTACATCCTCATCTGCAGAGGCTTTGCTTCCTTCACAATCAAACAAACCACTTGCTCTGATGCTCTGTAATGAAAATGTTCTGTCGTCTTTACCAATGAGTAAAAAATGGTTGATTCTTACACTGTGGCCTCTGTATTGACTATACAAAATATCTCACCCAAATTATGACTTGATGGCATAACAATCTGTCTTTTATTTTGTAGGATCAATGATCAGATACTATATAAAGGGCAATAACATGGCAGTACACCATCATACATTTCATGGTTACAAATTATGTTTCTCATACACCAATCTGCTGACTGATATATAGCTAGATCAGTGGTTCTTATACTTTTTGACTAGAAGGCCCCCTGTGTTCCAGGCCCGGTGCCACGAGGCACGAGGGGGCACAATATCTGATTTGTGCCCCCTCAGATCTGATATGAGCCCTTCTAATGTAGTCATAGAGCACAGTATTTTACAAATCCCAAAACCGAATTTAGAAAATAACAAATCCAACTCCAATTTGTACCTTTAATGAGCCCTGCAACACATTTTAGCGTGAGCAGATTTACGTTTCACAACTTTTCTCTCGTTTCTCAGTCCAACAGGAAGTCCAACTAAGCAGATCGGTGAACGGATTAGGAAGTCCTAGTAAGGGCTGAAAGAGACAGGACCGAGTGGGCCGTAACAGCCGAGGCCATCACTGAGGAAACATTATATGAAAGGCTATTGTGCAAGCTAAACACTGCTGCTTTATGGAACTGAACCTGCAAACTCTCAGTGGACTCTGTTGTTTTGTTGTAGAGACTGTTCTGTGAGTGCTAGAAATCTCACAGGAAAGACTGAACCAGACCCCTGTATTATGTAGGCAGGGCTGACTCGGTCAACAAAGCCAAAGTATTGTGTTTTGCTGCAGTGAAAACCTGGAGTTTTAGTTATCCATAGAAAGTAAATGAAAAGGGAGAACACTCCTGTCTGACCTGACCACAATTCAAGTGTATGGCTGGGTACATTATGATCTGGACAAAAGTCTATTCATTAAATGTCAAACCGAAAGAGAGCTAGTGAACAACTGTTATGCAGAAGACTTGCTGAGTTACAATAAATGTATCTTGCAGTACACTTCTCTCAACCAAATTCACTAAGGGAAAGATAGGTTTCCATGACAGTATGTCTGTGTAGGTGAGCTTTACAGGATGTTCTGTCCATGTAATGTTTACAGGGCTGTGTCTGTGTACACCTGACGCCTGCTAGACATTTTCAGTGCCTTGGGTATTGACTGCTAAAAACACAATAGCCACACAACACACAGCCGAACATTAAGTGTTAGTCCATTTGGTTACGTCTAGATTTACATATTCTATAACCAAAAACACCCATACATTTCCAGGATAAACAACAACCACATTTCAAACCACTCTCATGACTTTTAAACTTTAGATGGCGCTGGCTGATAGGTCCTTAACTCAATTGCAATCGCATCATTCTCTGTAGGGCACAGCTGATTGGTTCCTGCTGTATCAGTGGCCAATGCGATTGCAAATACTTCAAATACTTCAATACTTCAAATACTTGCTCAGCATTTGCCTTAGCAGTGCAGCGTGCTTCAGAAACCCTCCACCTTCCCCAGCTCCACCTGTATAGATCAGCTACGGGTAATTCATGTACGCTATATTGTACAGCAGCAGCATGTCTAACTTGCTCACAGCAGCGTGTTTTGTATGTATTGGCCGTATCAACTCCCGTACTTGCTCTGCAGCAGCAGCAACAATAATAACAGCAGCATAGCAGATCTATTCAGCCAAAACTAAACAGATCAACAGTGTCATAAATTACCACGCCAAACACAGCGAGAGTTGTCATGACAGAACTATTGTCTGTCACGTCTTAAGGCCAGTTCACACCAAAAACGATAACTATAAACATAACTATAAAGATAACTATATTAGTGTCCACATCAGCGGACGATATCGTTTTGTTTTTTCTAAGCGTGTGATTGTCTGTCTCTTTCAATGCTGGAGCTTATTATTGCAGGATGGATTCTGATTGGCTGCCAATGTTTTTATCATTCATCAGCTGAAAGGTGATTCCAACTATAATGTTGCTCTGTGCCATTATCGTTATAGCTGTGGTATGAACCCTGCTATTCTTTAATATTGGAGAGGGAGCCTCTCTGGTGTCAATTTTTTTTGTGCTTTGAGCTTTAAATCAAAGTTTTAATGTCAGAGCTGGTTTCAGAGCCGGGCTTTCTCACTTTCACCCACATACCCAAAAGTCAACCTCTGCCACGGGTTACAGCTTTACAGTCCTCTTATTTTTGAAGGGGTCACTGAGTTGATCTTTATTTTGTAAATATTATGTGTTTACACTTTAAAAAAAGATCTGTAGTACAATGTCCAGGTCTACGTTAAACTGGGACATACTCTGTTGCTTAGCAACTGCAAGGTTATCCTTGTGGCAGTTTTTCTGGCTGTCTCTTGCTGTTATGAGCTACACACTGAGAGTTTCAGAAACACATTCTGTTCTGATTTCATTTCTGTAGACAGACTCCATTCACAGAACATGCCACCAAAAACAACAACAATGAAAATAATAGTATAATAGTATCCAGGTATGGTCAGCATAGTGTGTGAGGAATGCCAGTTGCCTTAATCCTCAATCATTGTCGAATTACTGCGTATTCGTGCGGAACATACAAAGAATTTTCATGATATTCCAATTAAAATATTGCAGAATTTTGCAAAAAATGAAGGCATTTTTATCACCCAGAGACATGGAGTCTGTGATGCATGCTTTTATTTCATCGAGATTAGACTACTGCAATGTACTATACCTGGGTGTCTCACGGTCCCTTCTGTCACATCTTCAACTGGTCCAAAATGCTGCTGCTAGATTGCTAACAGGAACAAGGAAAAGAGAACATATTTCGCCAGTATTGTTCTCTCTCCATTGGCTTCCAGTTAAACATCGTATCGAGTTCAAAACACTGTTGTTTGTTTATAAGGGATTGCATGGACTGGGTCCTTCATACATCTCTGATCTCCTTTTAGCCCACCATAATGTTTTTAGAAATCTCAGGTCTACCAGTAGTCTACAGCTGACTGTTCCGAGGACACGTCTAAAATTAAAAGGAGATCGTGCCTTTTCAGTGGGCGCTCCACAGCTTTGGAACAATCTGCCATCTTATATAAAGACTGCACCTACATACATTGATTTTAAATCGTTGCTTAAAACCCACTTATTTACGGCTGCTTATGATCACAAGCGGTTGTAGTGGTATTGTATTGTTTTGTGCATTGTTTATCTGTTGTTTTTTGTTTTTATGGATACCTGTTTACACTTGTACAACACTTTGGCCAACAGCTGTTGTTTTTAAATGTGCTCTATAAATAAATATGACTGACTGACTGACTGACTAAAGTAGAACATAATCATCATGTAACATGCGCAACACATCACAAGTCAAATAACGTTTGTGTATTACGCAGACATAAGACAACAGTTCATTGCATCGAAATTACAGTAAAAACAGTAATGTTATGACATTTTAAAATAATTATTTTCTATTCTAATATTTTTCAAATTTAATTTATTCCTGAGCTGAATTTTCAGCATCATTACCCCAGTCTTCAGTGTCACATGATCCTTTAGAAATCATTCTAATGTGAAGATTTGCTGCTCAAGAAACATTTCTTATTATTATCAATGCTGTGCCGCTATCAATTATTAATTGTCACAAACAGCTGTGCTTAAATATTTTTGGCAAACGGTGTCACGGTATATGGATCCAGTGTCTCTCTCTAGTCTCGTGCTTTGTTGTTTACATGTGTGCGAGTGTGTGAGTGGGTGTGTCCGGATCATCAGTTGATCAGTATTCAGCTGCGATCACTCACCAGTACCAGCTGCCACTCATCTCATCTCCTATAAATACTTACCAATTTCTCATTCCCATTGTCAGATCGTTGTATGAAGTCTTCGTGTTCCCTGTGCCTGTGCCTGTGCCTGTGCCTGTGCCTGTGCCTGTGCCTGTGCCTGTGCCTGTGCCTGTGCCTGTGCCTGTGCCTGTGCCTGTGCCTGTGCCTGTGCCTGTGCCTGTGCCTGTGCTTGTGCCTGTGCCTGTGCCTGTTCCTGTTCCTGTGCTTCGTGTTCCAGTTTCGTCGTGTTGGATTTCGTGTCGTGTCTGGACTACGTCATCACTCTTCAGAGCACCCAGCACTTCATCCTTCACTCTATGTCTGACCATCGAAGTCCCTGCGCCACGCCTGCATACCTGGACTATACATCATCATCATCATCTTTACACTATAAATAAAGAGCCTTTTTACTTGCATCTTGTGTCCTCGTTTCTACGTAACAGAACGATCTGACCAAGAATGGACACAGCAAGTACATCAGCGCCGACCATGGAGGACTGTTTGAATAACAGTATGGCTCGTCTGGACATTCAAGAGAAGAATTTAAATGATACTGGTCGCGCTGTTCAGGCGTTAGTGGCGCAGGTGTCCGAGCTCACCCGGCAGATCCAACAGCTACGAGCTCCCACTGCGCCGCCCACACCGGCTGTTCCCCCCACACCATCGGAGAGCCCAACCCAGTCGGAGCCACGCCTACCTACCGCAGAGCATTATTCAGGTGATCCAAAATTTTGCCGAGCCTTTTTAACCCGGTGCTCCATGCATTTTTCGCTCCAGCCTCAGACTTTCCGGACTGAGCGTTCCAAGGTCGCCTTTGTGCTCACCCTCCTGACTGGGAAAGCGGCGTTATGGGGAACGGCGGTGTGGGAAAACGACGATCCATGCTGCACCTCGTTCCAGGAGCTCTCCGCTGAGATGAAAAGAGTTTTCGACCGGACGGCCGGCGGAAGAGAAGCTGCAAGAATGCTGGCTGAGCTACGTCAAGGAGAAAGGTCTGTGTCGGACTATTCAGTCGAGTTCCGGACCCTTGCAGCGGAGAGCAAATGGAACGAGGAGGCGCAGTGGGACATGTTCCTGCATGGGCTGGCTGACCGCGTCCGAAGAGAAATCTACGCTTTGGACCTGCCCCAGTCTCTGAATGAACTCATCGCTTTAGCTCTCAGAGTTGATGCCCGACTGTCCCGAGTTGGTGGCCACGCTATGAGTAGACGCCCTCTGGCAGGAGCCGAGGGGCCACGAGTTGGAGGCGGGGACGCGGTCAGTCCCGTCGACGATCACGAGCCCATGCAGGTGGGTCGAGCTCGGCTTTCCCGGGAGGAGAGGGAAAGGCGGAGGTCCCAGGGCCTTTGCCTGTACTGTGGTGGAACCGGACACTTTGCTAACAACTGTCCGGTAAAAGGGCAAGCCCGATAGTAAGTATGAGGCTACTATCGGGTGGGATCTCCGCCGAGAAGACCTCATCAACATCTACCCTCCTTCCGGTAAGACTGAGATGGTCAACACTCACTCACGACTGTCGAGCACTCTTGGATTCCGGAGCAGAAGGTAACTTCATGGATCACTCATTTGCACGTCAATTCAAGATTCCCCTCAAGACCCTCACACATCAGATTGTTGTACACGCACTTAATGGACAGACACTTCCCAACATCACGTTTGCCACAGAAGACATCACCCTCACCACATCAGGCAACCACACCGAGACCATCTCGTTCTATATCCTGAACACCCCCCTTGCACCCATTGTCCTCAGTCACCCTTGGCTCATCCGGCACAACCCTAAAGTGGACTGGCAGCTCAAGTCTGTGTCTTCATGGAGTAATCAGTGTCATAAGTCTTGTCTAGTGTCTGCCTGTCCGTCTGTTTCTGTCCCTGTGTTGCAGGAGGAGGCAGTGGATCTATCTAACGTGCCCGCGGAGTATCTGGACCTGAAGGAGGTGTTCAGTAAGTCTCGGGCTGCTTCTCTCCCTCCGCATCGTCCCTATGACTGTGCCATAGACTTATTACCAGGTACGGCTCCGCCCAAGGGCAAGTTATATTCGCTCTCTACACCTGAGAGGGAGGCTATGGAGAAATATATTTCTGATTCTCTAGCAACAGGGTTCATCCGCCCTTCCTCTTCTCCAGCAGGGGCGGGGTTCTTTTTTGTGGGGAAGGACGGGTCTCTGCGACCTTGTATTGACTACCGGGGGTTGAACAACATCACGGTAAAGAATACTTATCCTTTGCCGTTGATGTCTTCAGCCTTTGAGAGGTTGCAGGGAGCGACCATCTTCACAAAATTGGATTTACGTAATGCCTATCATTTGGTCCGCATCAGGGAGGGGGATGAGTGGAAGACCGCGTTTAACACCCCCAGGGGACACTTTGAATATTTGGTTATGCCTTTCGGGCTTTCCAACAGTCCAGCGGTCTTCCAGGCACTCGTCAATGACGTGCTGCGTGATATGATAGATCAGTTCATTTATGTCTACCTGGACGACATATTGATTTTTTCTTCTTCTCTCCAGGAACACGTGCAGCACGTCCGACGAGTGCTTCAGAGGTTGTTAGAGAATGGGCTTTTTGTCAAGGCGGAGAAATGCGATTTTCATGCACAGTCTGTCCCATTCCTAGGATACATCGTGTCGGTTGAGGGAATGCGCATGGATCCTGAGAAGATCAAGGCTATGGTAGAGTGGCCAAGTCCAGAGTCTCATAAGGCCCTACTGATATTTCTGGGGTTCGCCAATTTCTACAGACGTTTTATTCGCAACTTCAGCCAACTAGCCGCACCTCTGACCGCTTTGACCTCCCCCAGAACGACGTTCAGGTGGTCAGACGCAGCCGATGCTGCGTTTGCCAAATTGAAGGGTTGCTTCGTTTCAGCCCCCATTCTGATAACCCCTGATCCATCACGTCAGTTCGTGGTGGAGGTCGACGCGTCAGAGGTGGGGGTAGGAGAAGTGTTATCCCAGCGTTCTCTTTCAGACGACAAGACGCATCCTTGCACGTTTTTTTCTCACCGTCTGTCCCCTGCCGAACGCAATTATGACATTGGAAACAGAGTTGTTGGCAGTCAAGTTAGCATTGGAGGAGTGGCGTCACTGGTTAGAAGGGTCGGGGGTACCTTTTATCGTTTGGACCGACCACAAGAACTTAGAATACATTCGGACTGCTAAAAGGTTGAACTCCAGGCAGGCTCGGTGGGCACTTTTTTTCGGTCGTTTTGATTTTACTCTCTCGTACCGCCCGGGTTCTAAGAACATCAAACCCGATTCTTTATCGCGCATTTTTGATCGTTCCGAACGCCCGTCTACTCCCGAGTGCATTTTACCAGAGACCCTATTCATCTCCACACTCGTATGGGAGGACGAATCGAAGGTCAGGAAGGCCTTAGAAGGGGTAACGCCCCCGGTCGGTTGCCCACCGAATCATTTATTTGTGCCTGAGGGTTTGAGGTCCAGCGTCATTCAGTGGGGGCATTCTTCCAATGTGGCTTGTCATCCAGGAGTTAATCGCACTAGGTTTTTAGTCAAACAACGGTTCTGGTGGCCTCTCATGGCTCGTGACATTCACAGTTTTGTTTTGGCTTGCTCAGTTTGTGCCACTGGTAAGACTTCCAATCGACCCCCAGATGGGTTACTCCAACCGCTGCCAGTCCCTTCGAGACCCTGGTCCCATATCGCTCTAGATTTTGTTACCGCCCTCCCACCCTCCCAGGGTCATACGGTAGTTTTGACTGTAGTGGACCGGTTCTCGAAGGCGGCTCATTTCATTCCCTTGCCCAAATTACCCTCAGCCAAGGAGACAGCGGTGATTGTCGTTGACCACGTCTTTCGGTTACATGGCCTCCCGACAGACGTGGTTTCTGACAGGGGACCCCAGTTTGTGTCCAAATTTTGGCGAGAATTTTGTAAGCTTCTGGGGGCGACTGTCAGTTTGTCCTCAGGGTTCCACCCCCAGAGCAATGGCCAAACTGAGAGAGCCAACCAAGATTTGGAGAGAACGTTACGATGTTTGGTTTCCAAGAACCCTTCCTCATGGAGTCAACAACTTTCTATGGTGGAGTACGCCCACAACACGTTGCCAGTGTCATCCACGGGCCTATCTCCGTTTGAGTGTAGCGTAGGTTACCAGCCACCAATTTTTCCTAGTCTGGAATCCGAGGTCGCGGTCCCCTCTGCTCACTCCTTCGTCCAGAGGTGTCACCGCACTTGGACTAGAGCCCGTGAGACTCTTCTCCAAGTGGGGTTGCGCACCAAGGCCAAAGCTGATCGCCACCGGTCTAGGCCTCCCGTATACGTCGTTGGTCAAAAAGTGTGGCTTTCTACCAAGAACATTCCTCTCCGCTCCGTGTCTAATAAACTTGCTCCCAAATTCATTGGCCCGTTCACTGTCACCAAGATCATTAGCCCGGTGGCAGTCCGCCTCAACCTTCCTAAATTATCCAAAATTAAACCCGTATTTCATTCTCGCATTAATCCGCCTATCCCGGTTCCTCCCCCGCCGCGACTCGTAGATGGGGAACCAACTTATTCGGTCAATCGTATGCTGGACTCAAGGCGGAGGGGGCGTGGATTCCAGTACTTGGTGGACTGGGAAGGTTACGGTCCTGAGGAGAGAAGTTGGGTACCTGCTAGAGACATTCTGGATCACTCCCTTATCGATGATTACAATCGACAGGTAAGGAGTCCTGGGAACGCCAGGAGGCGTTCCTAGGGGGAGGGGTACTGTCACGGTATATGGATCCAGTGTCTCTCTAGTCTCGTGCTTTGTTGTTTACATGTGTGCGAGTGGGTGTGTCCGGATCATCAGTTGATCAGTATCCAGCTGCGATCACTCACCAGTACCAGCTGCCACTCATCTCCTATAAATACTTACCAATTTCTCATTCCCATTGTCAGATCGTTGTATGAAGTCTTCGTGTTCCCTGTGCCTGTTCCTGTGCTTCGTGTCCCGTCTCGAGTTCCTGTGTTCCAGTTTTCGTCGTGTTGGATTTCGTGTCGTGTCTGGACTACGTCATCACTCTTCAGAGCACCCAGCACTTCATCCTTCACTCTGTGTCTGACCATCGAAGTCCCTGCGCCACGCCTGCATACCTGGACTATACATCATCATCTTTACACTATAAATAAAGAGCCTTTTTACTTGCATCTCGTTTCTACGTAACAAACGGTGACACATTTTTTTTATTCTTTAATAAGAATAAAGCATATATAGAACAGCATTTATTTATAAAAAAAACTATTTTGTAATATTATAAACGTCTTTACTGTCACTTGCTGAAAAGTATAAATTTTTTTCTCATATATCGTACAAATTATCATAATATTATATCACTATTTCATTCTGTTTGGTAAAACAGTTTAGTTGACTTGAAGTTTTTTCATGCCAAGCATTTCTTTTACATGCCAGCATCCCTCCTGTGTCCGAGTCACAAGAGTGCAACTCTCAACAACTACACACATAAATCACAGCACTTAAAAGCAGGGCCTTCTCTCTTTCTGTGAAGGCCGGAAAAGGCCGGACCGTCCCCAACTTGTGGTCTTGTTAAAAGATGCTTAGCTAAGAATTATGTGCCAAGTGAAAAGGGGGTGTTTGCACTGCCTGTTTCCCCAAAGTACATTCTCTTGAACAATCTGCTGTCAGGGGGGATCCAGATCGGAACCAAAGATTCGTGGACCAGAGTGGCTATTGCGGCGTGGGGTGATGAAGGGGGGACGTAATGAGAAAGCTGTCCCTGGAGGTCCTTGTCCACAAAGGCATCATTATTCCCCCTCTTGGCAAGGGAAGCTGATGGCAGGACTGGTCGGACACTGGACTCTGTATTCTTCGGCCTCATTAGACGAGCTCCTCCTTGTCACAGCATCGAGCTTGTTTGTTTTTTTGGGGAGCACTGTGGGAAAGTCATTAAAGTGTAAAGCATCCCGTTTTATTTCATTCTGAGGGATCCTTTTAGAAAAGAGAGAGCGAGATGATGAGATCCTGCTGGTAATGAGCAGAGAACTGACCGCACCAGCAAACCGACACAGTTCTCCATCAATGTGGCATCCATTCAATCCATCTCCTGGGAAGAATAGACACACTACACTGTTTGATCTGTGCTCCTCGTCTGCTCTTCACTTATATTTTATTACAGCGCTGCTTCCTTCCAACAGAGCCCATCAAATCATAATTTATTTAAGTGGCTCCCCCACACACCTGTTGCATAACCCATCTTGATGAGCTAATGGAGGCTTGCCACCATCTATTTAGCCAGTTTACTGCTCAGCAATTGAGAACGAAGTGCTTCAAAACAGGTGTATCAGGGACCTTGACCTGCGCTCGTGCAAAGAAAGATGCCCCATCCGCTGTGGAGTGTGTAATGAAAAGTGGAGAGTACTGCAAAAAATAATCTAAAATGACCAAATGAACATTAGCCATCGCAACATTTACTTCCATCAAGAGGTGCATCAATTTTTGGTCAAGATCTATTGACAATGCAAGAGTCAATCACTTTGTAAAGTCTAATCCAGCACATCCCAAATAGCCTACTTTCAATGAATTTAAGGTCTGGACTCAGAGGTGCTAATTCATGTGTGAAAATGATTCTTCATGCTCTCTCCTAACCAATCTTTCACAATTTGAGCCTGATGAATCTTGACATTGGCATCCTGGAAAATGGACATGATGTGTCTTCCTACATGGTTGTTTAAGAAATGAAAAGCTATCAATTGGGATTAGAAGAACTGCTGCCAAACATATAACATGCTGGAAACATAATAATCACTGCAATAATGATCCAATCATAGAGTCTTAAGCATTTGCCTATTTAAATACAAACAGCAACTTTTTTGGGCCATAAGATACAGAATATACATAGGCTACCTTTAATAATGTCTTAATATTATTTTATCGTAATACACAGAGCCGGATTAACGCAAAGGCAAACTAGGCACGTGCCTAGGGCCCGATTGGCGGGATGGGGCCCAGACAGAGGGACAAAACTAAACATTTTTACAAATGTCCTATCTCGTTCAGGCGGCGATAACACTCGCGTTTCGGAGTCGGGATAGACGGAGTATCTACAGTTTACCATTTGCACGTATTAAGTCTTACCAGTTTAAACATTCACGCGATCTTGAACTATTCGGTAGGCAACTTGCGCGCTGTCTGAGAGATGTTTTTTTCTGCACACATACAAGCCGCCTCACAAGCTCGCGGGTAACAACAGTTATTTTTCGTGGATTATATCGCTTTAACAGTCAAAAACATGCGAACATTATGTCAATTTCGGTCTTGGTGAGTATCCTCTAAACACAGTCGGTTATGTCTTCAATAAGCATACATCGCACGTGACCGTATAATGTTAGTGGCTACAGGATCTGTGCACGAGCTCTTACAGTGACAGCAGCCGTTGTCTGTCATTAATTTGGTTGTCAAAACAACAACACATAGCTTTCATTTTAAGGAATCAGGATTAATATCCTATGTATTCAATTTAGTTCTCAGGACTAAAACACTACCAGTGTTATTTTGCATTTGATTAGGCCTACTTTATTCGGTCTCTGTAGTAGGCTACTATTTCTGAATACTGATGTCAGACCTAAGCAAAAAAAATTCTCTTTATAGGTAGACCTATTTTTATTCTATTGTACTTTTGTGCTACTTTTTTCAATTTAATTCAAAGATTGAAATCAAGCTTCCTTGTGTTGCGTAAATTCTTGAGAACAAAATTACCCCATTGTAAAAATGCAATGAGTGCATACATTTTAGGAGATAAATGTAATAAAAAAAAAATATCTAAACTCCCCCCTCAAATTAAAGAATCAACTATTCCCCCCCCCCCCCCATTTTCCGAAACGAAATGCAGGCCCTGCTGACAAACAGTTTATGACATCCTTCCAGAACTTCTGTATATCAGAACATTCCCATAGACAGTGAATTAGAGTTCCTTTATAATTTTGGCATTTTGTACATATCAGGAATATTGCTAGACATATGATTGCGTTTTTCAGGTGTTATATAAACCCTTGTCAACTATTTATACTGTAATAATTTAAGCTGCGTGTTTATGATTTGTTTTTGCGCCTTTAAACATGCTTCAGTCCATTCAAATTCCTCTATTTCTTCTTGAATATCTTTCCTCCATGCATTTAATTTGTCTACAGCAGACTCTTTAGAGTTAGACATTATTAAATTATAATATTTTGACAATTGGCCCTTTTCACCTCTTTTTCCAATTATTTCCTCTATTAATGACAGTTTGGGAATGCACATAATATCTGTAGACCTGGAAGAAATAAAAATTTTAAGCTGTGAATATTTTTTAAAAAATGTTTTGAGGGAATCTGGTGTTTATCACACAATTCTTGAAATGTAAGAAGTATTCCATCCATATACAAGTCTTTAATAGTCTGAATACCTTTAGTTTTCCATAGTTAGTCCTCCATCCTTATATTTATTATTATTTATTGTTAGACAGTTTCTAAATGGTCTTGATGAATGTGAAGGGGTCATGTTTGCCTTCTTGTTCTTAATTACAACATTTATAAATGTTGTAAGCTATTGCATTTTGCAGAAAATCTTAATTGAATGTGTTGATTAAATGTAAACAGAGCAAATAAGATAAACTTATTTGCTCTGTTTACATGACACCTATTGGTTATTTACTGGTAGGCCTACTACTGCCTTAACAATGACACTCCCAATGGACAAGATGAGGATAATTTAATAGCATTTAATAGAGCCGTGTAATGACGTATAAATAATGAACATCAAAAAATAGTCCGATAGACTGTTTAATATACAACACATGACTTATTTTGGCATACAAACAACCAATTTGCAACCAAACACTAGGCTATGTAAAATGTGAATAAACTTGTATTAGTAACTTTGGTAAGTTTCAGATTTCAATTCATAAATAACATAGGTGGAGGGGGGCCCGAAAAATGCAGCCTGCCTAGTGTAGTCCATTTATTTAATCCGGCTCTGGTAATACACACATCTAAATGTGTTGGGATTTTGATTGCTGATTCAGATGACTGCATATTTCAGTCTAATAATAATGAAAACGTATTTATGAGAAGAAAAGAGGCATCGTTTCAAAATACAGCTGTGAACCAGTTTGAAGCAGTTTGATTCATCGCATCAGATCTGTGCTGTGGTGGAGCCCTCTACTGGTGAGCAGTGGTAGTGCAACTTGTTTACCAATCCCATCCATCATGATCCGATGCGGGAGGAGAATCTCCTGCAGAATGGAGCGCCAGTTCTTCGCGTTTGGTGAGCTAAATATTAAGCAAAATGCTCAATAGTTCAATCAATGCTGTCATCCTGTTTCTATTAAAGTCCTGTAAGTTAATATTAGATAACTGAACCAAGTATAGGCCTACAAAAGTAAGTAGCCTACACAAGCATGTTCAGCAAATGTGGACTTTATAAGATTCAAATAATTTAACTTGGCAATATGCCAAGTGTACTTTGTTCTTACCAAATCTATTTAGGGCTGCACGTTCTATTGATCTATTTGAGTATAGTCAAGGGGTCACAGATCAATCTCATGCATGCATGAAAGAGCCATTACCTCATCATTTAGACAAAATAAAACGTCATAGATCAGTTTCTCTTTGAAAAGGAAAGCCCATATAAGATATTAATGGCCAGAGCAACACAGAATCTCTGCCAACCATTTCGTATCGTGGTAAAACACTTCTGTGCAGTCATTCACATCAATGGTATTTCTCAGGATGTGTTTTGATGATTTGCATTGGGGGGTCTGAAAAGAAGCTTACGCAACAGCAATGGATCATTTGTATAACTTGTGCTTACTATAGGCTGGAGGGAGGTCAGAGTTGTGGGTTACTCTTTGTCTAGGGTCATTGGTATTCCCAATGGCTTGGATGAGCAAAAAAAAAACGTATTAAACAGTAACAGTTTATATGAAACTCTCACACATTTAGTTTTTTTGTGCCTGGGTGCCCTCATTAATTCCCATCATAGTGTTTCCCTGCAACAGAAGCCTGTGCATTGTCATTCCTGGAAAATTCTGTGCAAATTAACCACACCTTACATTATAGCATTGATGTTGCAATCTAAACAAACATCACCAATAAAAAAATATTACGTTGTGAATATTATCTATATCAATTTTAAAGAAATTATTATGACTCCTTCTGCATAGCAGGGTTATTATCATTAGTTAAGACAATTTAAAACATTTTGTTAATCGAAACAAATCTGAAATAAAATAAAACAAAAATATCAGATGAAAAACTTAAAGTAAACAAAAATGAGAAATTGTTCCTCGGCTGCTAACTGAAATGAAGCGCTAGAAACTAACTGAAAACACTAAACTAGTAATTTTAAACCTAAAACTAATCAAATGTGAAAGCACATAACAGAATTACTAAAAAATGAAACTATAATTAAAATAAAACATAAAACCCTAGTTTAAAATATTACTAAAAACTATAATAATATTTAAATAATATTCAAAATAACACTGCTGCATAGGGACAGTCAAATAAAAATCTAAAGTCGAAAGAAAAAAATTATAACAATTACATGTTAAAAAAACTAGAAGTAAAATGCACTTAATAAATGTTAAAATATTGGAAGATCTATATTTTCAGTCCAAATTGCATAGCTTTGGTGTTGCAAAAAATGTGTCAGTTTTGTGTTTTGACCCAAATTTGCTCATAAAGCAGGAGATAAGATTACATATCGATATGTATGCACATTATGAATATTATCATAACCAATTTTACATCAGCGAGATGCCAGATGAACAAAGCAAGACGTACTTGTCTTCAAATAATGGTAAACTGATTCACAGCAGTGAGGTCATTCTCATGTGAGAGCTCCAGTCTCCACTGGTCTTTCCCAGTATACTCTGTATTAAAGAGCTGGGTTAGTTTCGCCACGGTTACATAACCGCTGTCTGCTTGCATTGAATTCTTGCAGCTCGTCTTTCCTTAATCTCTTCTGCTTGATTATTCTCTCTCTTTCTAAGCCCCTCCCTGACGCACTCAAGCTGGGGACACAGACGAGGTTTCTTACACACACACACACACACACACACACACACACACACTCTCTCTCTCTCCCGAGAAACTGCCATGGTCCAGTTCTGAGCGGATCGGGAAAGCTGAGGAACCCCACATGTCCCTCAGGGGAGCGCAAGGGATTTTAGACAAGAGAATCACGCCATACTGTCACACAAACACAGAGTCACACGCATCTGCAGACAGTGCAACTCTCCTACTCTATTTCATTTGGTAGGTTTAGTTAAATCTGGGTTAAAAGCAGAGGTTAGTGAATAAAATATCTCATAGATATCGAGAGTGTTCATTAGTGACAACTTATGCATATTCCTTACTAAGCATAACAACTCTTTAGTCATTACTATTGCTGTTTGGGGCCTATTCATATTACAAACAAGCCTCTAACAAATAGTGTACATGACACTTACATTTGTATGTGGTTGCATGAAAGGGCCGTCCAAGACTGGGTGACAGTTATCATATTAGGCCATTGTGTATGAAAACGTGCTTCTGCAAAAATGCATATGCAGTGGTAATTTGTAACAGACTGTCCAAACATATTTTGACTCATTCATTCATTCCACTGCATTAGCATTCTGAACCTGCAATTCCCAGGCTGCCGCATCCCCAATACCACACTAAAATTCGCCAGTCCTTCTGAGATAATATTCACTTGGAAATACATACGTAAGGCTGGAGCAGAAAAATACGATTTTGAATCAAGTTGTGCTGTTTGTGCTTTTTGTTATGTTTAGGTCACATTAATCTGACTTGAAAACGTTATCGTATCTTCATAAGCCTCTTATGTATATAGTGTGTGAATTTCCACAGACCCTCAATCTTAAAATAAGAGAATCATCATGGAAATAAAATATATGATTGAATAAATATGATTGAATTTTTTGAAAAAGTATTAATCATTGAAATAACGATAAAATAATCGAATTACTAATAGCCTATTTGTTGTATTAATATATGTTAATATGTGAATATATTTACATTTTATACAAACAACAGATTAAAAAAATAAAGAAATTGTTATAAATGAAAAAAAAAAGACTAAAAAGTCCACAAGGCTGAAGAAACCAACATATGAACACCATATCAACCATTTCTCGAAACAGTGTTATCTTCATATTTTTTTAATACTATTATATTTATAGATATTTTGAATCAGCATTAATTGTATATCTTTTGTATCTGTATGTAATTGTATATCTTTAATTGTATGTATCTTTTGTTTTATTTCTATTTAGCTTTCATTTATTTTTATTTCAGTTTTAGTTTTAGTCATTTTAGGCAATATTTGTAAAGTGTTTTAAAGTTAAGGTTATTTTTATTTTATTTTATTTTATTTGAATGAACAAAAACTTTTTTAATAGATTTAGTTAACAAAAACATAAAAATAGCACAAAATAGTGCATAAAATATGGTTTTGCTCTTTCAGTACATCGCTGGTTCAAATGAATGAATGAAAAAAATCATAGTCATCATTCAACACTGTTATGAAAGTTGTGATTATTGCTGTTTTTGCTCACTTTTTTGCATTTCAGTTGCTTAGCCATTGTAGATCAGGAGGGCGACCTTCACTGTGACCTCTGCATTCCACATTACAACAACATTACATTGCTCCATTTCACCAGCACGGTTTGCCATCCTCACAGACAGTAAATCATTATCTACAGTCATGCTGGGTCATGTATGATGGTCAGGATTAGCATGTGACTAATCATATTTACGCTTGTTGTAATAAAACAACACCTCCAACATGTTGCAAACATCTGGAACGACACATGAACACATTCTCAGAAGAGCTCATGCTGAGTAGTGTCAGATACCGTTGTTATTGGCTAAAGGAACATGGTCAAACCTCAAAACAGGCTGTGTTTTAGAGGTGCAGTCAGTCCAACTGACCCCGAGTGACTCTGTTTAGTAACTAAGAATGGTTTCCGAGGACAGCTGAACTAAGAGACAGTGCTGCTGATAAACACGTTAATTAAATCCAGTCAGAAGCTAAAGCATGGCTAGATAAACTCTTACACAGAAGTACTTGTACTTGCACTTCAAGAGAACTTTGCTCTTTGATCAGATCATCTTGACATAGAAACAGCTGTATGATGCGAGCAGTTTATTGCATCACAAATGTAATACAGTGGTTCAGGTAAAAAGAGATAGCAAATTGAATGTGTAATCACTAAATGAACATAATGACATCTCTAGTATAGAGTCCGGCTCTGATATATCAAAAGAGATAAAGGAATGTCTTGTCTTGTTTTCTCTGGGACATGTTATTGAAAAATGGATGGTACAAATACAAATTGTATTATACAGGTAAAGTATACAGATCAAGACTGGTTTGTCGTTACTAGCAGTAGATCAGCAGATTTATTTTACATACTTTATTTATTTACCAATGTTTGAGATGGCATGTGATTCAGATTATTATATTAATGATTCATAATATTAATGCATATGCGGAAATGTAATACACATGGTATTTGCACTTCTCCCAATGGAGAGAAAAGCTTAATATGGTAATAAAGCAAATGGTTAGTCAAATTTACTGTCATTCAGACAATTTGTTACTAGAACAATACATATGTGTCAGAGATTAGGAACTAGTTTTATTTGGTCTATTCTAACAGACTCAACTCAAAGGAACTGGTCAATATATTGTGTAGTTTCAGATGAAGCTATAAGATTCTAATGTTATAATACATTTGTGACTAGTACCCTCTGGTGGAAAAAGGCTTCACTACTGAAACAAACTGAGAATATTTTTGAA
Organism: Tiaroga cobitis; assembly: GCA_030578255.1. Taxonomy (NCBI): domain Eukaryota; kingdom Metazoa; phylum Chordata; class Actinopteri; order Cypriniformes; family Leuciscidae; genus Tiaroga; species Tiaroga cobitis. The sequence continues at coordinate 26,249,715 of CM060592.1, forward strand.
CCAAAAAAGCTGAGCTAAGAGATGCCTAAGGAGTGTGGAAGTGCGAACTAAATATATATATTTTTTATATTAAATTTTTTTTTTTATTATAATTAAGTAGGTAAGTATTTTTTAATAACCAGATTGTCATGAACCATATTTATGATTTTTAATATTAGTTGATGCTTCTGACCTGTAGTTTCATGAAAGACCGACTGAGGGGGCTGTCTACCAGTGAAATCCGTTGGAGAACACAGTCACGTTTTATAAAGTGACAATTAAGCACACACACATAACAAATTTTCTTTTTCTTTCTCAGCATTTCAGGGTGGATTGATCGATTTTCCACAATACGGACAGCATCACGAGCAACCATAAGAGTGTAGCCTAATGTTATCAGCATCAAGGTAGGTGTATTAACTTTACATGTCTTAAAGGTATTGTAGGTAGGAATTTTATAAAAAAACTTTTTTCCAAATTTGTTTAAACTTTCTGTATATACCATTGCATAATTAAAATGTAAGTACTCTGAAAAAGAAAGTATAAAAATCGAGTGTCTGTAGACCTCTCACGACTGTTTTAACGACAGCTAATTTTTCCATTGCCATCATTTACACTGTAACGTTAATGAAGATGAATTTCGTGTAAGATTCATAATGTTCGCCATGTAAGAGTTTCCATGATAAAATCATTGTTGACTCTGATGAGGACAGTGGGGTTAATAGCATTTATTATGAGTCTTCCCCTACCATATCCTAGGGAAAAAATATATCGCTCCCCAGATGTAGATCTACATTTTGCTTCGTTTCGCTCGGACATTTAACTGCGCGTACATACACGCATACACGCAGATAGCTCAAAATGCGTATAGGCTAATCTACATGTTGCGGTCAACCTAATTTAATGCTTTATAGGCCTAGGTCGGTGCAAACATAAAATATTTTATCTATTAGGCTACAACTTCAATGAAATGCTGCACTATGCACAGCTAAACTATCAGAAAGTGAGTGAACAACAAGAGGTTCAATACAAATGTTTTATTGTCACTTATCACACAGTTTGTGTGGAGGCGGGACACGTCTCCTCGTTGCCCGATCTGCCGCCAGGTTGAACCACCTGATTGTGTGCTTGGTGACCTCTGCATCCGTGGCTGACCGTGTCACTGTGTTTTTCCTCACAGCACCTGTAATAAAACAGACAGATATGTTTATGGTATTTATAGGTGGAATATTAAACGAAATATAGTAACACGTAGCTTTGGTGCACGAGCTGATAGGAGAAAAACGCCCCGTGGATTGAGCACGCAGCGGGACAGACGCCTACAGCAGTTGAAGATGAAGATGACTGATAAAACAAATTTTTTTACTTTGAATTAGAAATGTCAAATAAAGATATATTGCGGTCTCTGGCATTAAGACATGGGTACGTTATAAGTGAAAGACACCTGAAGCGCGTTTCGTCTCAAATTTGCTGGTTTGAATGAGCCGAAAGCCAGCGCGCAAAGGGAGCGCGTGCAGCGTGTTAAAAGCTGTATCGCCTCAGTTTCTACACATCTAAAGTTAGCTCCTTTTATCAGGAACAAATGGCCATTACTTGTAAATAGACATAAGTCATGACATTTTGTTCGTGGTAAATGACGTGATTTCACTCGCGTGCGTGCGTGCGAGTGAGGGTGTGTGTGTGTGATGAGGTCAATATGAGTAGGTTAGTCTCTTCTGCTGTTTGTGATTCTCCTTCAGTCTCTCGCTGTCTTCACCTGTGGAAGAGGAATATACTGAGATAAGTTATATTGAAAAAGGGTTAGTAATGAATAAAAATAAGGAAAGAAAATGATATACTGTAGGCTACATATATATATATAATGTTATACACACACACACACCAACACACACACACACACACACAGACAGAAAGTGTTGTAAATGCCTTGTATACACATACAGATAATTAGTTAATCAATTGTAAATGACTTATAACTGAATCTACAAAACATTCATACAATAATTAACATATCACTTATTAATCATTTATGAAAACAGTCATGTTTCGTAAATGATTAGTTCATCAATAACTAACCACTTATAAATTACTTACAACTGAACGTTATTATAAAGTCCAAAAGAGGACATCAAACGTCCAAAAAGTCTATGGTATAGGATCCAGTCTAAAAAAAAGGCTAAACTGTCATATTGGTAAGATGGTTGCTGTGATTTTTAAGGCTGCCCTAACATTTACAAACTATTGACTTTTAACATATTTAATATTACTTTGAATTATATACACTTACTGAAAAGCAAGGTCTTTGTTGTCATCCTATTGAAGGACTTTTTGTTATTAGCCCCCTTCCAGTTAATTTTATGAGACACCTCATCTGTGAAGATCCTGCCCAGGATGTTCCAGGTCACCCTCTTCACATCCTGGCCTCCAATGGTGGCCAAAGAAGAAATCTAAAAGGCAAAGACATCTTTTTTAAATAGACAGCAAGGTAAACATTTCTAAGCTCAAGTTGAATTTTAAGGTGCATTTAAAATATTTGTGTTCCTTTTGAAAGCGTCCAGAAATGTAGAAAAAGATAGAAAACTGCTATGTTTCTACTTTTTTCTCTAAAGAAAAAAAAATGATTCTAAATGATGTTTTATTAAAGTTTGGGAGGAGCACGTTCAGATAATTAACACGTGTGGAGAGGTGTATAGATTCAGCAGTCTCACCTCAATCCATTGCCAGTTTAGCAGCATCCCTCTGCCACCCCTTCTCCACACTTATAGTCCTAACTACTTACATACGGAGGGAGTACTCTGTGTTTGGGCCCTCCCTCCGGACAGCACGCCATATACACATTAAACTTTACCTTTTAATTGTATGTAAGTGTGAACTCGTGAAACATGTACTTGGATCACACCCTCATGGACCTGTGTCACCTTTAAACACATTAGCCGCGTTTCCACTGTCCGGCCAGGGTCGAGAAAGGCGTGTCACTTCCGGGGCTTGATCGGGGCTTACTCGGGGCCAACGGCCAGGATTTCTGGCCCGCCGAATACCTTGGTCCAAAGCGGGCTAGAGGAGTGGTTACGAACAGAGTTTACCTGAGTCTGGAGACGGCAGCGCCGGATGATTCTGTCAGCATTAAAGACTTTTAATTTAATAATTTAACTCACGTTCATGTTTGAATGGCTTCTGTTTGTGATCCGATGTGGATTCTGATTTTTGAGGCTATTAGCCCGGCACGACCCGTTTAAAGCCCTGGCCCGACAGTGGAAACGCGGCTAATGTCAAACCAGTGAGATTGTCCCTCACAGACAGAATCTTACCACTGCTTCAATAGAATATTTGCAATAATCATGGACAATCAATAAACCTAATGGCACCATTCATATTAAATAAGAAAACTATATACTAATTATATACTAAAATATATTATGTTTCAGTGTTTATCCTCATTACTCATAATACTGACATTTTGTCCAAGTTTGAAGAAAATATGTGATGGCTGTGGGAGTTTTTTTCTAAATCTTTGGCACAGAATGACCCTCTAGTATTTGTCAGTTATTGCTCACCAGAACAGGGAATGGTATCAGCCATTCTTCCCCCTCGGCATGTTGGTCTATATGTCAGACTTGGACAGGCTTCCTCTTTTGGCCGCATGTTGAGGGTTGGTGCGGGGGGTGGAGGGAGTTGTGGAGGGACTGCCGTTCCTGATCCATAGTGAGGTGAGCGGTGTGTGAGAGGGGGACATTTTTTATTAAATGGTAGTAATCTGTTAACCATGACTGATAATACACATGGGGCCTTTCTATTCACTAATATTTCAGAAATTAGTCCCTACCTTGAGTAACTCTGCGCATGTTAAATGCGGGTGCAAGGAGTTGAGGTGGTAAAGGGTTTTGCTGTCCTGCCCCATAATCAGGTGCTAAGGGAGATAAATTGGTATGGCTGTGATCTGTTAACTATGGAAGGCTGCAAGCTAAAGGGCCAAACAATGGCAAACAAAAAATCTCTGGTCATGCTGAACATGAATTTATGTTTCAACATTTTGGTATTCTAACTATTTCAACTCCATGAATGGATTGACATTGAAAATCTGAGATGGTAATGCAGATTTAATCTATTAATTTGAAACAGAGTGACCATTGCTGTGTTAATATTGATGGGGCCACTGTATTCAATATTATTTCGGAGAACAGTGTTTACCTAGACAGTTTTCTCCAGGTTGAGTATTTACTCTGCTGCCTGGCACTCGGAGAGATGGTGGAGCTGAAGGAATGGATACAAGGAGAGGGGAATATCTTTAGCACTAAGAATATTAACCATATCTCTAATATTAATATTATGATATGTTATTTCGATGTTAAGAGATTATTTCTTACTCTGCCAGTGCAATTGGCTTGAGGCTTCAGCTGATACACCAGGCATCCTCAGAGATGCAAAGTCACCATTTTCTTCCTCACTCTCATCAGTCCCCAAAACGGTGGCTGTTAAAAAAATTGGCAAATATACATAGTACAGGCATCTCTGGTCTATTTTTGAATGCTACGGGAAAGAACCTTCCTATTACTGTAGAAAAATAACAAAAACAAAACAGAACAGAACACACGTACACTGGCTTCCTGAATCTTTTTTCCGGCAGCTCCCCCTCTGGCTCTGCGTCAGACTGTAGCTCAGAGGTGTTGCAGCCTGTCTGATACTGGTTCATTAGCCTAATGGCGTCTTTGTAGTTGTCTAAAATGGAATATGTTCAAATGAACATGAGTTTCAAATTAGCTGTAGAGCTGCACAGAGTATTATTATTATTATTATTATTGATCATCTTTATTTAACCAGGTTGTTCTCATTTGTGCCAGCAGCCATACCACCCTGTAGCCCAAGACTGGTTGCCCACTGAAGCTAAGCAGGGCTGAGCCTGGTTAGTACCTGGATGGGAGACCTCCTGAGAAAACCAGGTTGCTGCTGGAAGAGGTGTTAGTGAGGCCAGCAGGGGGTGCTCTCCCTGTGGTCTGTGTGGGTCCTGACGCCCCAGTATAGTGATGGGGACACTATACTGTCAAAGAGCACCGTCCTTCGGATGAGACGTTAAACTGAGGTCCTGACTCTCTGTGGTCACAAAAAATCCCAGGATGTCTTTCGAAAGAGTAGGGGTGTAACCCCAGCATCCTGGCCAAATTTGCCTGAGTGGCCTCTGTCCATCATTGCCTCCTAATCATCCCCATATATATTAATTGGCTTCATCAGTCTCCTCTCCACCAATAAGCTGGTGTGTGGTGGGCGTTCTGGTGCAATATGGCTGCCGTCGCATCATCAGGTGGATGCTGCACATTGGTGGTGGTTGAGGAGATTCCCCCCTTCTATGTAAAGCACTTTGAGTGCCGAGAAAAGTGCTATATAAATGTAATGAATTATTATTATTATTATTGAGAACACAAAATACAAGAGAGACCTGACCAAGAATAGCATCAGTAGATATAAATTGAATATTTTAAACAATCCAAGGCAAAGACAATTTCATGTGGATTTTCAGAACATAGAAATAATACGTTATTTCAAGTAGAAGGACAAGCAACCATGAAATTATTTTTAAACAAGAATTTTATGATTTGGCATACCATAAGTTCTGACAACCTTCACATCGTATCTTGGCCAGTTTGGCTCATGCTTCTCCTCGTTAGCAGCTGCCCTTTTCACACGTTCAGTGCTCTTAAAACTGGGCCAGTACACCATCCCATCATCATACCAGTCAATTGGCACAACAGCAATGTCCTTGCTCTCTTGGAACTCAATTAGATGAAAAGGCATCCTTAATGTAGAAAGAAAGAAAAGGGGTATTTAACTTGAATGGTGCCCCAAGGTGGAAAGAAATATAAGGAAGGAAAATGTACAGGTCATAATAGTTAGGTAGAACTTTAGCACAACCGTGAAGTAGGGTACTATTGCAAGTTTTTCGCAGAATATGTTGGGGTGTTGTTTCATAATCTTAAAAAAATCATTGCATATTAATGCTAATAATTTAGTGGACTATGTACAGTCCATGGTATTGAGAAAGGTGGGACATGTTTTAAATTGCATGATAAATTCAGCATAAAATATAATTTCCCCTGGCATTTTGTTTTGAGGGATAATATGTCATGTCATATTTTGAAAACGTGAAATTATGGGTGTAGTGTATGGGAAAATACCAACTTGTGAAATACTTACAGCGAATTTTCATCCAGAGTAATGGAAGTCATAGTCAGAACAGAAGTCATTAGTCAACTATATTATTAAAGTTTTTAACTTGAACTGATTGTTTAAACTGATTGATTGATTGAACTGATTTGTGTTTTTTTTTTTTCATTTAGTGGAGGAGGGGTATGGTCACGAAACCATCCCTGTATGGCAAGGCTACACATTTCTGTCGCAGCGTTGACACCTCAACCGACTTCAGCTCGTCAGATGCATTATTTACAACAAATATGTTCATTCTGTCGGAGTTGAAGGGGTATGTATAGAATGGAGACTGCTGGGAAAATTCGGTGTAAATAGCGTACACACAATTATCATTTTAGATAATGTTTTTTATAAGGCAGACTTTATCCCCCACCAGAAACATGTTGTCCCCTGTTGTTAACTTGATGGTCCACCTTTCACCTCGCATTTCCTCATATTGTGCATTAACTCCCATGCCAACAACAATTGGGCCCACAAAATGCTCCCTTTTCAGTGTAATGTCTGATTCAGCAGCATCCAATTTGGTTGCTGTAACCTCCGAAAGACGCCGAATGAGTTGAGCTAAAGGGAACTCAGGTTTTCTAATGAGTTTTTTTATTTTCCCGAGGTGGTTCTCATATGGGAATGCTGAAAAAGAGTCCAGACAGCCATGCCTCTTCACCTCGTCTGCCAGGTGGACCAAACAGTGGACATTGTACACAATCTGGTCTGTCCCATACAGCTCACCAAAATGGTTTACAAAAGATTTTTGCATTTGTCCAGCATAGTCAGCAAGGTTGAGATGTTCAGGGCTTACCAAAATGGATATAGCAGTTGACAGAAGCATGAAATTGTAGTACATGTTCCGGTCCAGGAATCCCGCCAGAACCACAGGGCCAGTGTACAGTAAGAACTGCTGGAATTCAGTCGCCTTCCAAGGGTCCAACTCCCTAAGCGACCGTGGTCTCCTGGAAAACTCAATTGGCACGTAGGGCCTCATTGACTGGAGTTTACCTGACATCTTGTCTACTATTAATGCCGGCAGTCTTACTGTTAACGGACCCCGGAGCCAGGTCTGGAGCAGTTTCCTTACGATGCCCAAACACACTAGTTTGGACACACTGCATATAATCCAAGGGAAACTGCGTTACCATGCCAACGTTCACGTTTTTAAAAGGATGTGGCCCCTCGTGGTGGTGTAGTTCATCAACCATCAGGTTGAATGAGATGTCAGTTCTCTGGGGGTGCTCTGATCCAGGGAACGTCATACGCCGGTTCTGGTATTGCCCAGGGTGTAGGCACTTATCACACCCATGGTAAGCATTATGGGCCTTTGTTTTTTTCACAAAGGCCCGTGCAGGGGCATCACAGATTACCGTGTGAAGCTTAATTTTAAGGTTCTTATCTCCAAAACAAAACCCAGCCTCTAGCTCCTGTAGTTCATTGACAAAATCAGATAGGAACTCTGTGGCCGAACTAGGTTTTTTTGGTCCACAGTAGGCCCCAATGATAACAGGTTCCTTCATGGGGATGGTAACCAGTAAGCCAAGGATGGGCCACAGCTGTACAGTGGAACTTTTAAATAAAGGTAGACCATCTATATTAATCTGCAGCCCCAATGTCATGCCCTCTGCCAGTGTTTTTGCATATTTGCTTATAGTAGCCTTCAAGGAGGAAAGGATGCCAAAGTGATGGTAGTTCCCCCCAGCCTTCTCCTGAATAGCATACTGCGTTTTTGTCTTGAGAAGGGTCCTACCATCCTTTGGCAGATTGGGATGGGTTATATGGAGTATACTCAACAGTGCAGTCAGGGCAACGAGGGAAATGCCAAAACTCACTGCCCAGTTGGCAATGTTATCGGAAAGTGATGTTAGGTCATCATCATTTTCAGAATTCGAACCTGATGTCCCATCCCCATCACAATACACATCATCAAAATCTGCCTCCAATTCCATGTCCTCTTCCGTTAACACTTGCACCTCTGGCATTGCATGTGCAGCTGAAGAGGGTGGGGCAGTGTTCTCAGAAAGAACTCTGTCATCTGCCCCTCTCCTGTCATGTCCATATCAGTCATGTCAGTCATGTCTGTCCTAATTTGATTAAGCCTTTTTTGAACGTCTACACGTGTCCTTCGCCTTACGGTTGATAAGGAGACAGGCACAGTCTTTCTATTCATTTTTGTTCTAAAATAGAAATTTCAAGAAAGACAGGTTGCAGGTTTTTTTTTTTCAAATCAGGTGTGTAAAATTGATCATTGTTTCTAATGTTTTATTTAAATAAATACATTGTTGAATTGCTGTGTTTTCTGTTTCATTGTTTCTGTTTCATTGCTACAAACTAGACAAGAACAGAGAAATAGAGCAACATTAAAATTTGGGATGCACTTCTTGATTCAGCCCCATGAATAGGTCTAGATTTACATTGAAAATTAATGTTTAAAAAAATCTCAATCCAGGTGGGACGTTTTATTCGTGCCTTCGTGGACTATCTGCTTGGCTTTGACATGTCCTTTGTTTGTTTGAAAATAATTATATTAGGTTGGTATTCATTAAACAATAAAAAAATTATCTAAAAAGTAGGTATTCATTTCATTGGAAGACCTAATATTTGTTTGATGTATAACAGGCCTTGTGATTTGAAACATTGGATTTGATTTGTAACAATATTATGTCATGAGAGGGGGTTCTGCGAAAAATCAGCAGCTGAGCCGACCATACCTGGCAATAAAACCGGACATACTGTTAATAACCAGAAGTCTGAGGTGGATACCACGTTTAGCCAGGCAAATAAGTTATTATATCAATTTATATAATTTTCTTTTACTTATTTAAATAAACTAGGACTACTTCTATTAGTAATTATTTTATTAAAAAAGGTTTATCAAATATAAATCAAGTAACGATGATCATAGACATGATACAAAAAAAACAAACATTAAGCTACATTTGAAATTATAAATTTGTACCTGTATAAATACAATTTATGAATGAGTGTAAATGTTTGTTAAATAAATATATATATATAATCTTTACAAGTTATCCGAGATTTATACATTTTGTGTCAGGGTAGGAATCACAGGATCCAATAGCAAGTAAAAAGTATTTATTGCTCAATACTGAGTAAAGAGTGAAAACAGGAAATCTGGTGAAGATCTGTGTCCGACAGCAGTCTTGGCAATGCGGATGACAGGAGTGGGTGAAGCGTGGTCCTGTAGCCCAGTAAGTCTGACACGAACCAGATAATCCGCTCCAGCAGAGAGAAACAACTCGGTCCAGATAATCCACTGAAACCGAGTGAAACGACACGAACCAGATAATCCAATGAGGCAGAGTGAGAGCCAGAGTGCGAATTATCCCACCATAATTGGGGGGTACTGCTCCACCCCCCCCCCCCCCCCCCATGCCCCCGGAGAAAATTTTGTACATTTTAAAGATAAATTCATAAATCTGGTGCACTTTAAGTCACTCGAATCTGTTGTTAAAAATAAATAATAATCCACCCGCCAACCACCCATATTCTTTGATTTAGATATCTGCATCTGATCACCACATTACAATTATTCAATTAAGCATGATAATATGGTAACATATCACACTGAAGTAGGCTGATTTAAAATTAACATTTATTTAAATTAAAAGTTCTTCTTTTGGCAAAATTACATTTCCTTTATAGCCTAAACAGAGGCTTTACTCCCTTTAAACTTAAATTGTCAATGTTTCATTTTTGAAAACACTCTTATCTGAATATTTTTTTTACCTTTATAAAAGGGCAGTTTTCCTTGATTTTATTTAATGTATGCTCTAAATTTCATTTCAAATTCTTACATTTTATTAATAGGCTACATTCAATTAAAATAATAAGACAGCCTAGCGGCCAATCAAATTAAATAATTTACATTGAAAAATTATAACTGTATTAAATGAGATTATGAGATTGTTTTAAATATTTTTTGAATAATATAAGGAATGTTGAAAAGAATGATACTTTGAAACTAAACCGCCAGTAGGAGGCGGCAGGCGGCCGTCTTAGTGAGCGAGTCATTGAGTCATTCATTTAAACGATTCGTTCAAACGGCTGATTTATTCAGAATGAGGCGGTTCAGACTGATCTCATAAAATTGCGTGTGTATGACACGCCAATTCGTATTTCCATTTTTGGCGTGCTATCAACACGCACAATCGCTTTTCAGCGTGTTTATGAACGCAGTTGACTTAACGTTATTACTGTATATATAAATATATGACCTACCCCCACCCCGTCCCTAAACCTACCCGTCACTGGGGTTAATAGCATTTATGAGTCTTCCCCTGCCATCCTAGGGAAAAAAAATATCGCTCCCCAGATGTAGATCTACATTTTGCTTCGTTTCGCTCGGAAATTTAATGGCGTGTACATATACGCGGAATCACTTGAACATTAATGGCGTAGACATACACGCATACACGCGGATATCTCAAAATGCGTATAGATAACACGCCACTTGACTTGAAAGTGGCGTGTCTGTTTACGCAAAAGTCATGATGTCATGTTGGGCGGTTTAATAATGGGTAATTGAATCTTTGACTCGAGCGATTAGTTCAAAACGCTGAATTATTAAGTAATGAATCATGGGTGAGTGTTGCTCTGAGATGCGCTGTGGTTCTGTAGTTTGGAACTATTTTCGCTGCTGAAACAGAACAAAAACAGTCATTGCGTCTAAAAATGTAAGTAACTTAATTTGAACTATTTTACTTGTTTATCGAACTGTTATGAAATCAATATCTCGGTTTCAATCGTGATGGCATTCAGGAAAACAGCACTCTGGTCGTGTGTAGCTTATATATTGTTTCTTAACTATAAATTAATGTTATAAATAACTGCGCGAGCCGCAACAGCGCAACTTTGTCCGTACATTAGCAGGAGCACAACAACAACAACTCACTCGGCTAGCTGCCCTTCTCTATCTCCACGGTGGTTAAAAATGGTACGGTCCACAATAGGGGTGTTCGCTGAGATCGCTACATTAAAATGTTCCTACAGTGAAAATAGGAGTTGACTTGTATTGTAACTGTAATTATATTTTTCACAATATCAGAAAAATTATCTGACCCCCCCAAAACTGATATTTCTGTCCCTTTGGGGGGTACTGGGTCTTCATTGGGGGGTATAGTACCCCCCAGTACCCCCTGTAATTCGCACTATGGTGAGAGCGCTGGCAGAGAGCTGCAGGAATCCGTGAACGGGAACTGGGAACGAGACTGAAACAAACATGAGACCCGAACTGGACCAAGGAAAACAACGATCTGACACTGAACATGACAAACACAGCACTACATATAGGACTCACAAACGAGGTACACCTGCGACTGATCTGATTGCTCGTCAGCACAGCTGACGCTCAATGGTAATCAGATCAGAGCAGTACACACAGAATGAGAAAGTGAACCCGTGAACCGTGACATTTTGAAGCCTAAATAAAGCCGTCAGATATTTTTAAGACACAATAAAGTTTAAAAAACCACAAGCAGGTCATAACTTGTGTGTTTTATGTCATAGATCAAAACGTGAAAACAATTAGAGGCTTTGTTAACCACAGACCTTATTTCAGGCGATTTAGCAAAATCCCATAGACTTTAGGGCGAGGGAAACGGAAGTGCTAAAATGCTAACTCACTTCCGTGTTTTGGCCTACAACGTGACGTCATAACTTCGGCACACAATAGAGGGAATGCATTAACGTCACTTTCCCGCCGGAACACGCCCCCCTCAGCCGGACTGAGTGGCAAAAGAGCTGCTGCGTGGCTGGAGTTAATAGGAGAAACTGCGAAAACAGGAGTAAAACAAACTATTATCAGTTTAAACTAAAAGTTGGACTCGATATAGTGTTCCTTACAACTTATCAAAGATCCAGTGATCCATGGATATTGACATGCAGCCAGGAATCGTGTTTCCTGACATTTATATGTGCCTGATTTCGACGCCGGGGAAATAAATTAAGAAAATTTGCCTGTAAACGTTTTATATAAATACAATATAGATAGGTCTAAATCCGAGTGATCACTTACATTAATGTTATACTGTATATCATCATATCGTCCAGCCCTAAAACTTGTATAGTTTTTTGTCAGTGTTTATTTAAAAACATCCAATTATGCAGAATATAGTCTGTTCTGTAGCTTTTTGCAGTCTGTAAAAATATACAGTACCTCAGATTTCTGGTCAAATCTAGTTGTACAGTCAATCGCAAAGCTCTTTCCCGTTTTAGATGTGTTTTGTGTGTTTTAAACGGCATTCACGCTGAAAACAAATGCTGCCGCTCAGTCTTTTTGCCACTTGTGGGCGTGACCGCATTTACTCCGGCCGACGGTGACGTCATGCGCATACCCTCTATAGAGTGCCGAAGTGATGACGTCACTCTGTAGGCCAAAACGCGGAAGTGAGTTAGCATTTTAGCCCTCCTGGTTCCCTCGCTCTAAAGTCTATGGGATTTTTGAATGGGTTTTTGCTAAATCGCCTGAAATAAGGTCTGTGGTGAACAAAACCTCTAAATATTTTAACGTTTTGATCTATGACATAGAACACACAGTTATAACCTGCTTGTGGTTTTTTAAACTTTATTGTGTCTGCTTGTGTTTTTTAAAAACTTTATATAAGCTTCAAAATGTATAAATTTTGGATTAACTTGTAGAGATGATCTTGATAGACAAAACGTGTAAGGGTCACAACTCTTTGTTAAACACAGATCTTATTTTTTGCGATTTTCCAAAAGTCTATGGGGAAAATGCATAGCTTTTCGGTCGAGGGAACCCATGCGCCGCTAGCTTCCGGGTTGTCCTACAAAGTGACGTCATCACTTCGGCACTCTATTTAGGCGGTCTCTGACGTGCCAGGGTGGAAAGTGCCCTGATTGGTTCAAGCGTCTGAGCCACCTCGCCATAGGTTCGTGCAGCATTTGCTGCAGCACAGCCAATGACCACTCTAGACACTCATCTGTGTCTGCTGTGCAACTTTACTGCGTCACAAAAAAATTGGCTTCAATGTTCTTGAGAAAAGGAGTTTTCCCGTAATACGAGACCTCTCGGAACACAAATTTAATTGAGAAAGGTCATAACACTTGTATATTGTTACTGTTGGTTTAACTGATTTTATTGTCCTTATTTGTAAGTCGCTTTGAATAAAAGCGTCTGCTATATGAATAAATGTAATTCATATAAAAGTCATTAGGTGTCGCACCGCTGCTCCTTCACTTCAGCTGTTTATGAAAGGTCATAAAGTCGTAATTACACGACTCTGCAGAGCTGTCTGCTCTAACGTTAACGTAACTGAACTCAAGCGAAATGTCATCCGCTCCCTCGAGCAAATAGAACAGTGACAAGACGTCGTCACTCGCGAAGTCATGGCAACCAAATAACAACAGTATATTGTATATAATATTATTATATATATAATATTTGCCTATAGGGAAAGTGACGAACAGCGACGAAAGCCGTGAGATGAAATCCGCACTCACGGGTCCCGTGAAATATGACAGCTAACGTACAGCTTATTGGAAAATACATAGCATTGTGGACACTGAATTTGATTAATTTAACTTTATGTTACTGTTTATCAGACCCCAGACGACACAAGAAATGTTTATGTTCACAAGGTATGGTTTCAATGTAACTTCAATACGGTATAACTAACATTAGCAGAAGCCCGCACTTTTGAGTTTGACGTTCAAATAGGCGGCATTAGTTGTCTGAACCGAATCCAACAGTGATTAAAATGCCGAAACTTAATTTTAATTATATGAGGATGGCAGACACACACACATGAGACCAAAATTGGCAAAATGCAAACTTAATGATGCACAGCTAGCTAGAAGCAAGCGCTAAACCATTAAGTGAACATTCTAAAGTTGTCCTAATATCAAACAACGTCATTACAATCATTAGTATAGAGTGATTTAAAAAACAATGTTTACTGTGAATGTCGCAATATATCAATAAATCAATACTTACTCAAAAAGGGGTTCAACACAACCGTGTCACAGCAAAAATATTCTTGACTGATATCGGCTCTTGGTGACGTGCTGTAGTCCAACCGTTGCAGTAAAGGCGCGTCCGCGTCCGAGCATTCTGACTTGGGTCCGTTCAGGAGCCGCTGTTTGACAGTAGAATTTACGGAGCCTCCCGTAGGCGGAGCTGATCCTCTGGGCGGTGCCAAAACGAATTTGAGAGTCACGCGGGTTTGGCGACTTGAACGCAATAGGAGTCTCCTGCTGTGTGGGTATAGATAACACCAGTGGCGGCTCCTGCAAAATCTCTCAGGGGGGGCAAATGTTTGGATGATTGATAAGGATAAGGTCCACCCATGCAATGGATAAATTAACAGCTTAAGCATGTAAAGGCAACTTCACTACTTTAAGATTGTGTCGCAGACCTGACAAAATAAATACATTTATTTTAGTTATAAAATAATTTATTTATTATAATATAAATATAGAGATACAAGGTTTCCATCCCGACAGCAACAATGTATCAGGCAGAATCCATATTGTATTATCTCCCTATTTTTTCAAAAATTAATGCTATTGGTCACCCTTTACATCTGTCAATGTGTTTTACAAATATTTTACCAATGGAAAGCATTAAAAGAGCTTGGAAATTATTTTGGGGAAAAAAAAGGTTTTCTTTCGTTTCCTGAAAAGTAACAGTTTTGGACATACAAGATTGTGTTGGTGTTCGAATGGAAATGTACACATTTCAAAGTAAAATGCTAGGAGTAAAAAAGACTGCTACCATCCTTTCCTCAACTGATTGTAAAAACAAAGTGAGATTTTTTAACACTCGAGTATTAAAATGTTCAGCAATACCTCTTTAGACAGCCTCCGCTTGTCTTCTTCTCCCAAGGCCCGCCTAGATTTTGTTGTTCCTGTTGCTACTTGCTCCTGCTCAATGTATGCTGATTACTACGACGGGCTGACTGGTATTTATTTTAATGACACGATAAATGACTGCGTTATGACTGCGTTTGCCATGACGTTGTTCAAGTTCAGCTGGCCTCAACGCGCGAGTCGCGAGATCCCTATCCCAACAGTTTCTCAAGCTCTCGCTCTCATTCTTTTTTATTTTTATTTTTTTAAATCACATTTGATAAAGATATTATTGTAGTGTTTCATTTTTTCTTGTTATTCAAATTCAAATTGTTTTTAAATATTATTTGTCACTTAATCTTAAAGATATTTAATAGTGTATGTTTGCTCCCACCAATCGCTGCACAAGTTAAGGATACGTATGATGACGTAAGCACGTTAGTGCGAGCCCTCCCGGAACCCATAGAGAATGCATTGCAGTGCCTCCAGTTCGAAAAAAAACATCTTTGAATGGAAGTCTATGGGAACACTCGGGGCGATTCTCAGCCAGAGTGAAATCGCCCAAAAGAGGCGGTACTCCACAGAACGTGACATGACGCTGATTGGACTATAGTGACGGCTAGCGTAACTCTGTTGTTGAATGAGATTGTGAATGTGAATGAAAAAAATCACTTTCACACTTTGGTGGTGCGTCGCCCAATCGCCCTAATGAAGAAACCGCCCCTGGATAACACGCCACTTGACTTGAAAGTGGCGTGTATGTTTAAGCAAAAGTCATGATGTAATGTTACCGCATCGTCAGCTCGAGGACAGATCCGGGGTCGAGGGCGAAGCAGAGGAGGTCGTGCAAATAGGGTCCGAGGAAGTAGAGGCCAAGGACAGGGTGGTCGAAGTGCAGGGCAAGGAGCATTTCTTGGACAAGAGGACCTGCGTCGAGTTTTGCATCTTCAAGCTCAAACAAGGGCACGTAAACAGGTATGATCTGGATACGCGCAAGTGGGCAGGTCCTGTATGGCAAAAGGGTGGTTACCATGGTTGCAAGAGAGTGACAGTCGCCTAAGCCAATCCTTTGTTTCGTCCCGAATGGAAATAATGAGCTGTGTTTAGTGCAGATTAAACGGTCTAGAGTCACTCGATTTTTATACTCTTTTTATCAGAGTACTTACATTTTAATTATGCATTGTTATATATATAGAAAGTTTAAACAAATTTGGAAAAACGTTTTTTATAAAATTCCTACCTACAAGACCTTTAAGCGTAGTATTCAAAAAATTTACACAAATTGAAAACAGGTTGGCGTGGTTTGAACAAACATAGCAGCGGATGAAACAAAAATTGTATACACTTGTTACAACATTTGCACCTGACCTTTGCAGAAGCATCCAATTGCAAGTGTGGCCTGACAGACAGAAGCACGTGTCCAATGCCCGGAAAGGGACCCGCCCCTTACCAAGTGTATAAAACACTAGCACACGCTATCTTACCTCAGTTGTTATTCGCTTCTCGCGACCCAGCTCTACAGTTTTTCGCTGACTTCACCTCAGTCAACAGGAGGAAATATCTATTTTGATCAGCCTCCGCCAGGCGTGATTGTCAGACGGTTGCATTTAGTTGCGATTTATTTAAGGTTGCAAGCCACCCACGCTCGCTACCTGGATTTGCTCAGGCTGCCCGCCTGTTTTCTTAGCTTTCACCTCTCCTTTAATGGATCACAAGCTCTCCGGTCCTGCTAACCCGTCGGACGCGGAGTTGCGTGCATGCCCTGCCGCCTGCGGTTCACTCATTGCCGCGAGGGATTCCCATCCCTTTTGCGTGGTGTGCATGGGATTAAAGCACGTGCAAGAAGCGCTTTCACTTCCTGAGAACTGCAGCCATTGCCTCGCCCTGCCGAGGAAGCTTCTTCGATTATGAGCCGCCCGGCTCAGGTGAGGATGAAGACCCCGCTATACTTGATGGCTCGGACGATGAGGAAACCATCCCGTCCGCCCAAGCTACCCAGGTTAGCGGCTCGGCTACACTGCCTCACACGGTCTTTCTCGAGGTGTGTGAGCGAGCGGCCGCTTGTCTCGGCATGGAATGGCCGGCCTTCCAGAACGCCGCCAACCAAGAGAGGGATGTGTATGACGGCAAACTCCTAGGTCCCCCTCCCGGTCCTAGGCAGCAGCTCATGCCTGTCCTCCCCGCGTGCGCTAAGCACATGCGACACAATTGGAAAGACCGTCTAGACCTTAAGCACGGCTTGGCGGGTCTGGAGGTTAAGGATATGGCAGCGTGTGGCATGGGTTACCTTCCCACCATCGAGCCCTCGATTGGCGGACATCTTAACCCCTCGCAGGGAGGGTTACTGGCCCCTCCTAAGCCAGTTCTCCCAAAATAAGATGGACCGCTTCTCAGCATCTGTCTTCCAGGCCTCATACAAGGCCTCGGCTCTCACGGTACGGGCTCTAAATGTTTCCTCCCTCCTCTCTGCCTACCAGGCTGAGCTGTTGGAGGATATGAGTTCACATTAAGGGTGTGTCATCGCCGACTCTTTGGAAGGAGATCGTTACCGTGAACGACCTGGTCCTTCGCAACGCCCACCAGGCCGTCCAAGCCGGCGGACGTTCTATGGCCCTTTCTGTTGTGGGGGAACGGGCCCTCTGGCTCAATCTCTCTGGTCTGCCCGACAGCGAGAAAAGACGCATAGCAGGAGCCCCAGTGGAACCAGGCCAGGCTCTTTTTGGCCCTGCTGTTGCCCTTATGCAACAACGGTGCAATGATAAGAAAAAGGAGGATGAGGCATTTAAACTGTGCCTGCCTAGAAAGGCCACTCCACATCAGCCCCCCTCACGGCCCCCTCAGGCCCCGGCCACAGGACGGCCGTACCATAACATAGCCAGACCCAAGGCTCGCAGCAGGCCACCCAGCCAGCAGCCTAGCCAGCAGCCCAACCATCCTCCTAAGCCCTGGGGTAAGACGGTAAAAGCCCACTCACTCTACCCCGTCGGACGGGAAGAGGAAGAGGCCTACCTGATGTTCAGCTCCAGGGGCTTCTTGGTCCAGGTTTTTGGGTGACCAGCACATTGGACACAAGTTTGAGTTTTTTCCCCCCTTTACCCAAGAAGAGGAAGTTCTTCTCAACTCGAGGGCCCCTTTTCCCTCGTCCGGGTGCCCAACCTCAGTTCAATATGGACATGTCACAAGTTCATGTGTGGTCCATAAAAAATTTCCCCTCCCAGCTTACAGTTTCAGAACTGGGGGGAAATTCACTGTCAAAGAGTGCCCCACCACTGTTGAAAAGTGCTCGACCACAGTCTCTTCACAGTTTGTACAAACCACCTCACACACATTCAATAAAGGTTCAAATCCCTGTGTGGATTAAAAAATAAAAACAACAAAAAAACCAAAACAACAAATATCAAACACTGAGAGTGAAAGCTCTGCCAAGTGCTGTTGTTTTTCAGAAATCCTACATGTTGCCCCTAAGTTGTCCACTAGATGGCGCCATTGTATCACAAATGAACAATCCGGTTGTATTGCCAGCCCTAGACAACTCTCCGGTGAGTGTGGGAATGAGGGCGTTCATGAAGTGGGTTTTATCTCTTCATCTCAGCCCTTTAAGCGATCTCCGCCGCTCTGTCACAGTGACGCGCACGTGCACAGTAGCGCTCCGCCACTGGAGGAACACAGAGTTTTACGTGCTTGGGACCCCTCTCGGGGCGATTATGCTGCGGAAAGTAGTAACGACAGACACGTCCTTAGCAAGATGGGGAGCCACGCAAGAGGGCAGAACAGTGAATGGTGTGTGGCCAAGCACACTTCACTCAGCCCATATAAATTATTTAGAGCTCCTCGCTGTGTGGAAGGCTCTGAATCACTTTTTCCCCCGCTTGCAGGGGCATCATGTGCTGGTGCGCTGCGACAACACGACAGCTGTAGCATATATCAACCGCCAGGGGGGGATGCGCTCCTCCAAGCTGCATGTTTTCGCTCACAGGCTGTTAGTATGGACCAGGCGGCACTTCCTGTCGTTACGGGCGACTCATGTCCCGGGCATACTGAACAGTAGCGCAGACCTCTTGTCAAGGGGAAACCCTCTCTACGGGGACTGGCGCCTCCATCCTCAGATAGTGGGTCTACTGTGGAGGAGGTTCGGCCAGGAAACCGTAGATCTCTTCGCCTCACGCGAAAACGCCCATTGTCCTATGCTCTTCTCGTTACGGGAAGAGGACGCCCCCCTCGGCTTGGACGCACTGGCCCATCCGTGCTTCTATACGCATTTCCTCCCCTTTGCCTCATAACGTCGTCTCTGGCCAGGGTGAGGGAACAGAGCTTGACCATGATTTTGATAGCTCCCAGGTGGCCAAAGGCATCGTGGCTCTCAGAGATTATCCATCTGCTGTATGCCCAGCTGTGGCCCCTCCCACTTTGCAGAGACCTTTTGTCCCAAGCGGGAAATTTACCCCCCGCACCCAGACTGGCCCGTGAGAGAGCCAACTTAAACACATTGGGGCTCCCCCCACGTGTGTGGCCACCATTCAGTGTGCCAGAGCCTCTTCGACATGGTCCCTTTACGACTGTAAGTGGCGTGTATTCGAAGAGTGGTGTGAAGGGTGACGGTTAACATCATATCAGTGCTCAATCACTGACATCTTATGCTTTTATGCTTTTTCCATTAGGACCTTATGGATAAAAGAAGATCCTTTTCCACTATTAACCATCCTGTTACCCTCAAATCTACCAACATTTTTTACCCACTGGGGTCGATTTGACCCCAGCAATTTAAACCCCCTTTTTCAAAGGTTTAAGTCAGGTACTTTATGTTTCTTTGTTGACTACATAAATAGACCTTTCAATAAAACACCACCAACCCCCCGCCACTTATACATCCAGAATACCTATTACACGACTATGGACAAATTAGCAAATCACTATAAAATCTCACTGATTGACATAAATTGTAAAAATTATAGATATTTTTGGTGTTTTAATAGCTTTATATTATTATAGTATACGATTTATGTTATCAAGGATAGGTTTGGGGTCAATTTGACACTCTCATTGATAGTCTCAGGATGCCTCACTGTTGGCACGACATAGGACTCATGGTAGCTTTCACCTTCTCTTCTCTGGGCAATCTATTTTCCAGATGTTCCAAACAGTCAGAAGGATGCTTCATCACATACTATAACTTTGCACCAGCCTTCTGCTGTCCAATCCTTGTACTTACTGCAGAGTTTCAGTCCATCTTTGATGTTTTTATTGGAGAGAAGTGGCTTCTTTGCTGCCCTTATTGACACCAGGTCGTTGTCCAAAAGTCTTGGCCTCGCTGTGTGTGCAGATGCATCACACCACCTGCTGCCAATATTGAGCAGTTCTGCACTGGTGGTGACATGATTCTGTAGCTGATTCCTCAGGAGGAGAAGGTCCTGGCACTTGCTGGACACTCTAGGACGTCCTTTAGGTAACTAGCCTTCTTCACTGCAGCCGAACCTCTATTCTTGAAGCTCTTGATGATCTGGTAAATGGTTCTTTCAGGTGCAAAATTCTTTGCAGCTATTTCCTTACATGTGAGGCCATTTTGATGCAAAGATGATGGTTGCACATATTTCTTTAGAAATTGCTAACACAAGAACACATGTGAATCAACATCATAACTGAAGCAGCAAATTTTTCAAATTTGGCCACAGCTGTACCGTCATTCAAGTGGGAAGCGGGACCATAATAACGTTCCATTTGGAAGGTAAATTGGAAGGTAATTTATCTGCTAGACAACATGATGGTCAACACTAGGAGTCTCATGCTCATCTGAGGAGGATGCCTCATAATCAGGGTCCTCCTTGACATTATCGTCTATCTCAGACACATTCTCTGTCACTGTTACTGTCAAAGAACTATGACCAAATCTAATTGACAGAAAACATTTGCTTATAGGTCATTTTCAATTGAGAGGGAGCTCACAGAGCACAAAGAGAAATGGTTTATAAGGCTTCTGTGGAAGCTTTCATATATTTGCTCCTCCCCTATATTATGTTTTCCCCTCTCCCCACGGCACAAAATATCTAAGTTCTTGCAAGAATTATGTTTTCCCTTCCATGAAAATATATAATTGGCACTGGAAATATCAAATTTATTGTGAGAATTATGATTCCCCCTCAACTATATCGTGTGAACTATCAGTGGTTCTCGCAATACTTCAAGTAGGCCTAGATGGTAATGTTAGGCTAGAGCCCTAAAGCAGAGGGAAGTTTTTTGAAGATCATAAAATCTCAAGTTAAAATGACCTCAATATTCATCCAAAACAAATGTGTGATTTGTGTCAAATCACCAATGTGTGAACAACAAAAAAATGTATATTCTTATATGTTGTATACAGCAAAATGAGCCTGGGGTCAAATTGACCCCAAAGACCACCAATGGTACAAAATGTGTACAAGACATTGAAAACATATCATCATGTTAATTTTATGTTTACACAGTTGTCCCCATTAAATTAGGAAAAGTCATTAAATATGAAGCAAAAAAAGGTGTTAATCATGTATTTAGAGACGTTAAACACTGAATGGGGTCAAATCGACCCAAAAAATAATAGGAGGGTTAAGGTCTATTTAGCGGCTATCGCTGCATGTCATGTGGGGTTCGACAGCGCTACGGTGGGGCAACACCCCCTTATTCGTAGGTAGACATGTGCTGGTATTCGGTAATGCGATAAATCGCGGTAATGAAAATGCATGATATTGTTATCGCGGGCACTTCAAAATACCGTGAAAAATAATAGATTCGAATTTAGACTTTTCGAACGCGCATTAGCTTATTTTCCATCAACCGCTTAAACACTGCGTAAATGCTGCGCAAAACACGTGCGCACTCTGATGTAAACAATCCCCACATGTATAAGCACTGTGTGCATGCAGCACTGTGTGCACTCTAGTCTAAAGCAAACAATCCTCACATGGAGTAGAAGCATGGCGGAAGGAGGAACGCTGGCAACGATTTATCCCCGCAGGGCTGCCAACTCTCACGCATTCAGCTTGAGACTCAAGCGCCTTTCATGCAGGACGCGGAATACGCGCGCAGCGCGCGGGCACGTTTTGTTGCTGCATCGACCAAAGCACGCCAGGGTCAAAGTTCAAAATAGTTCAACTTTTTATTTGCAAAATAGCAAATCGCGTTGTATCTGAAGGGCAACATTGAACTCAGCGGCCAGCGCCGCGCATTCCGCGTCCTGTCCAGGGGCGTCACTAGGCCCTTTTTAGGGGGGCTTCAGCCCCCCTAAATTTATGCCTAGCCCCCCTAAAAATGTGTGATTAATATGCTAGGCCTACACAAATTCGTGTTCGCTTCAGTCTTGTTTTAATCAGATTCAGCGCGTTCTTCATCTTAAATCCACAGTGGCGCCAGCAGAGCGCGTCAAAAAGAGAGGAAAGTGTGTGTTTGTGTTCATCTGAGCCCATCGGTCTGTCACTGCTCGTCAATGTCAGAATATTTGAGATGACCAATCAAATCAAAGTAGGCGGGCTTTACATTCACAGACGGTGAGCGCGAATTTTAGCAGCACAACTCGACGCTTCAGTGCACGGGCAAGTGCGAGTGCGAGATAAGATGTAAGTAGCTAAACTTATAACGTTATTTGACAGTTTTTTGAGGTCATTAAAGTTAAACTAATGACAAAAAATAATCAGGAAAACTAATATAGTTTTGTCTAATTTCGCCCTTTTGAACTGAAATTAGGCATGTAACGTCAGCCTAATGTAATCATTCGTTTACTGTCATTGTGAGTGGACAAAAAACATTAACAAAGCCGTTTTCATCCTGTTAGGTACAGGATTAATAATGAATGTGTAGCTACATATTGAAAATATACCTAATACAAATTGTAGCCTTTAGTAAATAAATAAAAAAGCTCAGCTTTAGGAGGGGAAGAGAAGGAGACTGAAAAAAAAAAGAAAGGAAGATGGAGATGAGGAGAGAGCAGGTATTGACAAATAGTCTACTGACATAGTTTTAAAGCTATTTCTTATCCTTTTTTTGGTCTTCAAACGTCTTGAAATGCACATTTCAGAGATTAAAAAATTTAACCCCCAAACCTCCACCTCAAATGCAGGACCTCTTTGATTATAAAGCCCTGTCTACAGCCCTGTATTAGGCATCAGAATCAGAAAGAGCTTAATCCCAAGTGTGCTTGCACACACAAGGAATTGGTTTTGGTGCTGATGCTTCCAGTGCACATATACAAATATGTGATAAGGCATAAGATCAATAATGAATGTGTAGCCTTTAATGTGAATTAATTTTATAAACTTAGTTACCTTTCCTAGTAGTTTTCAGTAAATGAACACGTCTGAGAAAATGATTCATAGGCAAAATCAACCAGTTGACCCCCAAAGAGAAAAAGAGTGTGATGCTGATGAGGAGAGAAAAATAATCAGCTGCCAACTGAAATGGTTTTATCCCAAAAAAATTTGCCTTCAATAAATCTTAAAATGCACATAATAGTTCAGAGAATTAAACATTTTCTCGGGGAAACCCCGAACCCCCCTAACTAACACAACTCGAATTCAGGACTACGGTACAGTGATTATAAAACCCTGCAATTGCATGGGAATGAAAGTGAGCATTAGACCCTAGATTAAACTTTTAGCTTTTTTTAAAAAAAAATTTATTATACCCTCATTGGGGGCTTAGCCCCCCTAAAAGGAAAATCCTAGAATCGCCCCTGGTCCTGTCTGAAAGGCGCTTTACGCAATTGACACTTTTCACACGCTCTCACGCAGAGAAAAATCACGGAGCAAACACTGACACCGACAGACTAGACAGAGCAGGTTACTTTTGATATGAAAAATAAAATAAAAAATTCAGCTCTTAGGTTCTGTCCATTGTGACAGATCGCTGCGCCTCAGTTCAAGTAAACCGATCATCTGTTACTTTTTATTTAAAGATACAGTACAACTTACCAAAAGGTATATGCCCATACATAATATCGATCAATCAGTGTTTTTCAAACACAGAAAGAGGTCAATAAAATTGCAGGAGAACAGTTATGTCACAGAACGTTACATTTACCTCAGGAAAGCCATTTAATGACCAGCACATTAGTTGACTAGAAAAAATAGCGAGGAGTATTTTGCTAAATATGTGCACTATATTACATATTTATTTATTATATGTTTACCTGTCATTACATAATTGTTTATTATAATGAAAACCGCATTATATTTAATTTCTCTCTGTATGTTTACAGCATTACGTGAGATATATTTTTTTCTTGAGAAAAATTAACATGCAGACTGTAGCCTACCTAATATTTATCCAAATGAGTCAATATTGAATTAAGATTGAAATCAAATCCAAGAATTTAATTGAAAAATACAAACAGTAGCCTACCAGTCATTGTACCATGTAAACATTGTAACATGTTGTCACTAAACTTAATAAAATTCTGTTTAGTTACCATATGTTTTGAAAATCACAATTATACATTGTGATGCAAGTTGTTATTTTTTTAGATACCCACAATCCATCTGTTTCTCTTGAGCAATTAAAATATCGTGATAATACCGTATACCGTGATAAAAGCTCAATCAATTAACCGCAGCATGAAAATTTGATACCAGCACATGCCTATTCGTAGGTTTATGAAGGGTGCACGCTGCTCTCTTCCAGTCCCCAGGAGAGCAGTTCCTGAATGGGAACTCTCCATGGTGCTGGATGCAATGTCTCAACAGCCGTTTGAGCCCCTGGGAAGTATTTCCCTTAAGAATTTGTCTTTCAAGACAGCTCTGCTCCTGGCCTTGGCATCTGCCAAGCGGGTCAGTGATCTGCATGCACTCTCTGTTCATCCCTTGTGCACTAAATTATCTGTCAGTCAAGATAAGGTTTTTCTCAGGCCCAACCCGGCCTTTATGCCAAAATGCTTCCCGGCATTCACATGTGAGGTGATTGAGCTTTCCGCGTTTCACCCAGCTCCTTTCTCCTCCACAGAAGATCAGAGGTTGAACGCTTTGTGTCCTGTACATGCCCTGCGGGCATACTTAGACAGGACCAGCTTTTCATCTCGTGGGGCCCCCCGCACTCAGGGAACCCTATTTCCAAGCAACGCCTTTCTCATTGGCTTGTGGAAGCTATATCTTTGGCATATGAATCCAAGGGAGTGCAGCCTCCAGAGCGCATCAGAACTCACTCCACTAGAGGTATGGCTGCCTCTTGGGCTCTATTTAAGGGAGTCTCTTTCCAGGACATATGTGTCGCTGCAAGCTGGGCCTCTCCCCATACATTTGTCAGATACTACCAGCTCGATGTCACCAGAACCCCGGTATCTCATTCTGTCCTGGGTGTTGGCTCTTTGTAGCTTTGTGCTCTTAGGCCCTCCACCCCTCTTTAAGTTTGAGCTGCCTAGTCCAGCACTTTTAAAGTCACTAAGCATGTTTCTAACCTGCACCTGGCACCATATATTCACCATTATGAGTGTGGTCAGGTTTATTCACGAATGCATGTTACCATATGCTATTCTTTGTTGCTAATGTGTCTACCTCACTTGTTGTGTGGATGTGATGTGCCATGCGCCGCCTTTCTAGGTGACCGTTCTCTGGCTTTCAGGGCCTCATTGTAGTGTATTGGACAATTAGGGAGCTGTCTAAATCTCCCATACACCGAACACGAGATGATGAAAGAGAACAATAGGTTGCTGATCATAACCCCGGTTCTCTGAAACATAGAGTGGAGAGATCCACCAAGCTTGCCCCGCTTGCTGCACGAGAAGCGAATATGCTCACTGAGGTAAGATAGCGCGTGCTAGTGTTTTATACACTTGGTAAGGGGCGAGTCCCTTACCGGGCATTGGACACCCGCTTCTGTCTGTCAGGCCAGACTTGGTGCAATTGGATGGTTCTGCAGAGGTCAGGTGCGGATGCCCTTCCCATAGGAGGATCTCTCCACTCGATGTTTCAGAGAACCGGGGTTACGATCAGAAACCTATTGTTTTTAGTTACCAAGATAATAGCCACTACAACTTCGCAGTGTCACTACTGGAGGGCCACTGTCCTGCCGAGTTTAGCTCCAACTTGCTGCTGTGATTATTCTTTATTAGTTTTTTTCCCACAACCGCTACATCGCCTTGTCTCATTGTTAAACTAGTGCATATTTACATATATGAATAATCATTTGAAGCCTATTGTATGTATTAGCCTATTGTCACGGTTTGGGTTTTGTGCCTTGTTCCTTGTTCTTGTCTGTCATGTGATTCCCTGTTTGCCATGTGTCTTGTCAATTGTTCGCAGGTGTTTCTTATTAGCCACGCCCCCTTGTTATCGTGTTTGCCTGTGTATTTAAGCCCTGTGTCTAGTTTAGTCTTTGTGAGTTCTTGATGTTGTAATGTTTGCTGTTAGCTGTCTCTTTGTTCCTGTCTGAGGTTCCTGTTCTGAGTTTTCCCTGGATTACCTTTTGTTGTTGTTGTTGTTGTTGTTGTTGTTGTTGTTGTTGTTGTTGTTATTATTATTATTATTATTAAAAGTGCTTGCTATTGGATTCACTCTTCGTCCTTGCCTCAACGTTACAGAAGAACTCACCAAATCATGAATCCAGCGGTACGGATCTTGCCTGATCTTCACAGCATGAACCAGGTGTTCGCTGGACAGATCGCGGCCTTGGCCCTGGATAGCCTCGATCTGTTCCAGTACACCTGGGGGTTTGTTTCCTCTCGCTTCCTCCTGCTCTCTGGGTGATGAGGCGATTAAGATGTGTTACCAGCTGGGGGCTAAGGAGGTCGACCCGAGGGAGCTCCCCGATCTCTCCGGTCTAGACTGGAGAGAGGCACTCTCCAGATGTCTGGAGATCTTCCTCCCGTGGCACGCCAGGCCATCACCAGCATTCACCGCGGCTCCTGTCCAGCACAGAGCCTTCACCGCTGCTCCCGTCCAGCACAGAGCCTTCACCGCTGGTCCCGTCCAGCACAGAGTCTTCAGCGCTGCTCCCGTCCAGCACAGAGCCTTCACCGCTGCTCCCGTCCAGCACAGAGCCTTCACCGCTGCTCCCGTCCAGCACAGAGCCTTCACCGCTGCTCCCGTGCAGCACAGAGCCTTCACCGCTGCTCCCGTTTAGCACAGAGCCTTCACCGCTGCTCCCGTCCAGCACAGAGCCTTCACCGCTGCTCCCGTCCAGCACAGAGCCTTCACCGCTGCTCCCGTCCAGCACAGAGCCTTCACCGCTGCTCCCGTCCAGCACAGAGCCTTCACCGCTGCTCCCGTCCAGCACAGAGCCTTCACCGCTGGTCCCGTCCAGCACAGAGCCTTCACCGCTGGTCCCGTCCAGCCACGCCGAGCCTGCGCTTCACGTCCCGCCTGCCGAGCCAGAGCTTCACGTCCCGCCTGCCGAGCCAGAGCTTCACGTCCCGCCTGCCGAGCCAGAGCTTCACGTCCCGCCTGCCGAGCCAGAGCTTCACGTCCCGCCTGCCGAGCCAGAGCTTCAGGTCACGCCTGCCGAGCCAGAGCTTCACGTCACGCCTGCCGAGCCAGAGCTTCACGTCACGCCTGCCGAGCCAGAGCTTCACGTCACGCCTGCCGAGCCAGAGCTTCACGTCACGCCTGCCGAGCCAGAGCTTCACGTCACGCCTGCCGAGCCAGAGCTTCATGTCACGCCTGAGAGTCTGTTCACGTCCCGTCTGCCCAGCCAGAGTTTGTTCTTGTCCCGTCTGCCCAGCCAGAGACTGTTCACGTCCCGTCTGCCCAGCCAGAGACAGTTTACGTCACTTCTGCCGATCCAGAGACAGTTCACGTCACTTTTGCTGATTCAGAGACAGTTCACGTCACTTCTGCCGATCCAGAGACAGTTCACGTCACTTCTGCCGATCCAGAGACTGTTAACGTCACTTCCACCGATCCAGAGACTGGGGGGGCATTGTCACGATTTGGATTTTGTGTCTTGTTCCTTGTTCTTGTGTAAGACTGGAAAACTGGAAACTGGTTGAAGAGATAGACTACTGGTCTATGAGACGAAGGACCTTGGCAAATTAACATTTGAACTCTCACTCACACACTTCTTCCCCGCATCCCCCACTCTTGCAGAGATCACCCAAACTCACATAAGAATCTATATGGTTTTAATTTGAACAACTATCATATAGTTTTATACATGTGTTTAGTATTATTTTAAATGTCTACAAGTGCGACTGGTACAAGTGCCCTATTTCCAAATAAGTAAAACAAAAGGTAATAAGGGTTTTAAGAGTTTTTAGATAACATACACACAAAGGAGGGTGGATGGGTAAACCCTCCTGCTCTCAGAAGGTGTGAACTTGATGCTAATTTCCACTGTTAGCAAATGGTATGTAAGCCATGTAAATCAACTTCTGTCCCCAGTAAGTCTGAGGGGGTGAAGACAGTAAATTTCCACTGTGAACTCATGTTTACATATGAAATTAGGTCTGGCTATATAATGAAATGCAGCGGAAGGATCAGGGCCTTTTCTGTATCTCAGATCACCCCGTGAGCATTCATGTATTTCATAATGTCGGGTAAAATATTTTCCTCTTTGTTCTAGAACATTTGATGGTTTGCATTGATTATCTTTCAATTGATTATGAAATTGTAATAATACACTTACCTGACATAATAAATTGTTATATTTGATTATTCTAACAGACTTTGACTTTATTTTCATTAGAGTTAAAATGAATAGTCAAACATTCACGTATATTTAATGATGTACACCTTTTCATTTATGGAGTGAGATGAAATAACGAGTTAATACATAAGATAAAATGTATTGCATTTAACCCAAAATACTTTGCCTTGAGAAAAGACAGAACACGCGAGAGACCTTCACCGCTAATTTGAATGCCGCCATTGGATCGAGTTAGACGGACTTACACTTGTATGTCATGTGATTCCCTGTTTGCCATGTGTCTTGTCAATTGTTCCCAGATGTTTCTTATTAGCCACGCCCCCTTGTTATTGTTTGCCTGTGTCTAGTTCAGTCTTTGTGAGTTCTTGATATTGTAATGTTTGCTATTAGCTGTCTCTTTGTTCCTGTCTGAGGTTCCTGTTCTGAGTTTTCCCTGGATTACCTTTTTGTATTATTATTATTAAAAGTGCTTTGTCCTTGCCTCAACGTTACACTTATGCACAGCAAAAATAGCCTGTATTTGACCGAAATTCCAGAATCGTCAGCAAGCTGACCATAGATAGTGTGGTGAATGTTTGCCAATGAATGGGATATTAAGTATCATGTTGGCTTTAATAAGATTTTCCCAATAGGAAAGAATAAACCTGGTGTCCTCCATGGTTTATGTTCTTTCCAACAACACAGCACTTAAATGCAACAAACTTGTAATGAAAATTCCGTTAGCACGTGAAGGCAGCATAAGTTAATAATTCCCAAACTTCCTTACAAACAAGTGCATAATCAGTTTTTCAACTCTTACCGGTACAGTGTTTCTGGTCTTAAATTGTTTTGTTTTTTTTACATTTCGTACAATTTAGATTTTTTTTAAATTTCCCTTCAGGGGAAGACACCGCCCTGATAAACTGGTATATTCAGCTGGAGGCTAGTGGTACTCTTATTAGTTGGCATGAAACGGAAGTTGCAATAGTGTTTTCTTCCATATTGTGATGTATATTCAAGTGAAACAGCTTCTCAAACAAGAAAAAAAATTATGATTTTTTTATCAGAAATTGATTGGATCTTTGGATAGTTTTGCTATTGCTGTACTGCAAAAAGTGAACATGTGCAGTTGTTGGTTTAAGGAGGTAATTTCCACCTGATTCTACCGAAATTAAAATGTTGTGGTTGTAACCTAATTCAATCAGGTTTATGTAACATAAAACAAGGGTATGCTGTTTTAACTTAATTGAGTTACATTGACCCCAATATACAATTTCCAATAAAGCTCAGGATGGACACATGCACACTACGACTGCGCCACACCTATAGAGGGCAGTATAGTCATGAGTCATGACTTGTGTCCACTACAGTATATGCTCCAAAGGACAGAAGAAAGAAAAGGTTTGTATTTGTCCACTCCTTGCTGATTGGCAAATTTTGCTTCAATGAGAAATTGTGATTTGGAGTTATTATACACATTATGTTGTAACAAAGTTAAAATCACAATTGACAGTGCTAGCACTCTCTTCAGCACAATGGTAGTCACAAAATTCAATAACAGAAACTCCTCTAAATGTCCAACAAAACTGAACATTAAATATTAACATAAACTACCAACATCTTTCCATTTACTGAAAAACACATAAAATAACACTTACTTATTCCATAAATTTACTCTCCTAATGCAGTCCCTTGCAAAGCATGCTGGGAACTACGGATCCACTGCCCAGGGCTGCATTTCATAAAAAGAATCCTGAGCTAAGTTGATCGTAGAGACCATTGGGGGCAGACGCACTACAATCTTAGGCTTACGATTATATTGTGCATAATGATGAACGACACTGTTGACCCAACTAAATTGATTAATTTTGAATAAACTAAATTAAAGGTAGGGTATGGGATTTGCAAAACGGCCGGCAGATTTTGAAAATACACAACTCAAAAGGTCCTACCTTCTTTCCTCCAACGCTGGCCCTGACTCTACCCACTTCACCCATTCGAGGGGGGGGGGGGTTATGGTCCTGCCCACAAGTCCTGCCTGTTCCACAGATTATTAAATTGCTTAATTGTCATTTCAGTGCTTCTAACTCAGTGGCTGTAAGTGGGTTAGGAATAGGATTTCGAAGTGATTTTGAAAAAATGGTCAAAAAAGAAAATCACATACCCCGCCTTTAAGTTATGGGTAAAAAAAAAAATTAAGTAAGGGTAATGAATACATTTTTAAGTGTATTTACATCAAGGTGGAAAACACGTTATTTTAGATGTTACCACATTAAGTACATTTACTGACAACACTTTTTTTTTTTCAGTGTGTGGTTTTTTTCATGTCCCCTTGCACCAGTGAACACATCATGCTGAATTCATATCCACATCCCAGTTCAAAACACAGTTTCAGCTATGAGTTTGCTTCTTCACATACTATTTTCATAGCAGGTAAGCATATGGAAAAGTAATTGAGCTTCTTGTTTAAGAGAGCTATCCAAGCATGTCAGTCCAGTGAAGTAAATGGGATCAGCTTCGCAACCATTGTAGCCACGTTACATCAAATGCAGTTTTGCTTGAAATGACAAAATGTCAAACAGCATTTAAGAATATTGCTTTTAATGTATATTCCGGCATGCCAATAGTGTTTTTTTCATTATCTAATGTAAAAAAAAAAAAATCACAGATATAGTCAAAAGATCAAAGAGAAGGGTTCAGAAAAGACAGGAGTCAAAACAGGTGTGGACACAATTCTAATTGAATTATGCATGTGGGAGTTAAACAGTGTATAATTATGATGTGTACAACTTACAAAACACACAATTCAATTTTTCAGTGCCAACAATACTTAAAACAACTCACCATTCTTCATTTTACTCGACGTGGCTTTTGCCAAATTAATAACAGTAACGCAAATCGGCATTATCAAAACCTTTCAACCCGCATCTCATTGCACTTCCCTCCATTTAAATAACTGTTTGAAAACACACATGGTAGAAAGTAATGAACAACACATCTCTATAAACACAGTAATATCACATAACCAAATGTTCTCATTTGACATTTGAGTAGCCCTCACTGGTTTGATCCTGAGATCACTGTCATTATTAAGGCAGCATTCAATTCATTCAGACCAACTTCTCTTGTTTCCCTAAAACTACATGTAAAGCTCACAATCCTGTGACAAACAAGCGGATCAATTAGTTTAATGTTTCTCTTGAATTCATTGAGGATTTTTGATGCACTTTTTGTAAGCATGCAGTATTTCTTCTGCACTCATCACCCATATGACTTATAATAAATATACAGCACTATATTACACAGCTGAAAGTACATAAACGGATGCAAATGAAAAGAAACACCAGTACAGAATTATTACATTAAAAATCAGCCCTTTTATCTGGTTGGAACTGATGAATATGACCACGAGAGAAAATCTAAAACCGTAGCTACTTCTAAAAACATCATTAGATCGTATTCATTTAAAAAATATATATATAACTGTATATAATGTCCTTTGCTTTTTCGGAGACCGAAAGCTGCTTTTAGCTGATCTCTCTGGTAGAATCAACATGAGGGAAATTATTTCGCTGTTTGGTTTGAACCATCAGTGTGGGTCAGTGATGGAGGGCATGTTTGAGAACAATTCTGGCTCTTGCTTTCAAATGGCAAAGGAAAACAATGGGGCACAGAGACAGTGAGACATTTTGTGGAAGAATACTGTGAGCAGATGTAGGCAGTATATTCAGATGTCACTGTGCTGTTGACGTTAGACAAGTATTGACAACAGAAGAGGGATACTAGGAGGAGAAAACAGCCTTTGGCAATCATAAGGGAAAGAAATATTGTTTTACTTGGCAGCATTATAAACCACAGTGTAAAATAAAGACTGAAGGCTTGTGGCTAGTTTCTTTTTTACAGAAAAATGGGCTTTTGGTTCATTAAATAATGTCACATCTTCAAGAACAAACAAATTGCAACAACAGAACGGGTATAGCTGAATAACGCGGATAGGCTTAAAATTATAATTTCAATAAAAGTGTTTATTCCGTCTGTCATTGAAGTCGAGCTACCTGTCCAATTTGAACTCGAACTATGGCACTGCTTAGCAACCTCGTTTTCTAAGTCACAAGAAAAAAAAACATCAGTGCTTTTGCACAGTGTCGCGGCTTATTTAAGCATCCGATTAAGACAAAATCCAAAGTGTTCGGCCACAGAGTGTCATCGAAAAAAAAGACTGTTTACCCTTGAATGTATTTTAATGTTTAAAATGACAAAGACAAAATATTTAAGAGAAAATATACAACATCTCTGTTTTTTTGGTCTGTGCACTGACATATGACAATGCGCAGTCTAATGTCTTTCTCCGTTCTGTTTCTTAGGCTCGTCTCCAAAGCCATCTTTACACAACAGCTGATTCTGTCTCTTTTGAGCGCAGTAACTGTGAATGCTCTGAGTAACAGTGGCACAGTATGAATATGTGAAGCACGCCACAGTGATTCACCTTTCAAGGCTCTCTCTCTTTGGATACGAGAGCATAAGAGAACACAAAAAGCTCTTCATATGCTTCTCACATACCTCTGTCATTTTTATTAGGAACACATGGCTTGGGCCTCGTGGACTCCAAAAAGCAACCTGCTGGATTTATGCGAACGTTTCAATTGTTATTGCATCTTGTGGCGCAAGCCAGCTGTGCTAATCAAATTAATTCTTCACACACAGTGCTTGTCTTCCCTTCTGAAAAACTATTTACATAACGTAATACCAGCCCTTCTCCAGAGAGCGACTGAAATTGGCAGCTTTAGGTGGCGGCGCAGTCTGAGGGCAAAGTGAGCCGGACCGCCCCTCCACCCCCTGTAGATGCAGAAAAGGCTGCTGAGCTAGGTCCGTTGGCCTCCATAGTGAAGAGCTTGCAGGCTCGTGGAGGGACGTACTCCGGGGCGGGGACGGTGGCGTTGGCGGCAGTGGCGGGAGCCTCTCTTTCAGGGCTGGAGGCGTGAGAGGAGCAGGGGGAGTTGGTGGGGCTGAGCTGCACAGCTGTGGTGTCCTGCATTGTGTGCTCGCTGGTCTCGATCTCAAATGCTGCCCCTCCACCTAACCCCCCTCCGCCCCTCCCCATAAAGCCCAGACCGCCACCTGCTTTGGACCGACGAGAGCTCTGAGGCGGAGGCAAGCGGCTGCAGATGCAACAAGCCCCGAAGAAGGAGAACGCCACCAGCAAGAGTATCGGTCCGATGATGATTGGGGGATTGCTAGAGGGTACAAGCGTGCTGAAGGCGAAGGCGCCCACTAAGGTGATGTTGATGCCCGCCAACATAATACACAATCCACATGCGCAGCAAAGGGCAGGAGAAGGCAGACCCTGAGGGCGGGATTTACGTTTCTTGCGGGTCTGCGTTTCCTTTTTGGGCACTGATGTGCCAGAACTCTGTTCGCTGCAAACCATATTGGCGAGGGTCACGGTTACAGCGTTGCTGCCACAACCCCACTCACAACCGCCAAGTCCTTATCAGCAAATTGTAGGAAAAGAGCATTGCTTCTCAATGGGTGCTTGCTTCATACGGCTGGGACGCTACCTGTAGTGAAGAAACATAGTGAGTGGCATAATTTATTATAAACTGCAAGTGTTGTCAGAATGTTAATGTAACAAGCATTATGAGATGCCATTTATTGAGCTATTAGTTCTGTTTGTTATTGTTAAATGTAATTAAATTACTGGGAATAACACAGGTGGAAGGCCACACGATGACTTAAACTTCATCAAAGTTGACTTCTCCAGCAACTGTGGTCAATAATAATAAAGACAGAGCACATAAAGACAAACAACTACATATGACACTAAAACGTGTAACTTATCCCTAAAATCAGAGGGAAATGATAGGTGAAGCAATGTAGAAACACCTAACCCTGGTTGTAAGACTCAATTTGACATAAACTGTACATATGACCCTCAAATCTGATTGGTTGAATGGAATATTGTTCCAGGATCAACAAAGATGTTAAACCTGGAACATGTACTTGGCAAAATCAGTTTCTGTGGTAAGTTTAATGTAAATCATAAAGTAATTCAGAATTTTGAAATTAAATGGATAGTTCACCCAAAAATGAAAATTAGCCCATGATTTACTCACCCTGAAGTCATCCTAGGTGTATATGACATTCTTCTTTCAGACGAATACAATCTGAGTTGTAGGCCTATAAAAAAATGTCATGGCTCTTCCAAGCTTGATAATAGGAGTGAATGGCTGTATGACTTTGGAAGTCCATCAAAGCACATCTATTCATGATTAAAGAGTTCCACGGCTCTTTAGGGGTTAATAAAGGCCTTCTGAAGCGAAGCGATGCGTTAGTGTAAGAAAAATATCCATATTCAAAAATGTATCAACTAAAATAACTATAGCTTCGGGCAGACGGCCTACGCATCGATTTACGCCAAAAGAGTAACCCTTGAACTTGATGCACAACGTAATGACGAAAGCTCATTATAACTCCGCTCATATAACTCCGATAGTATTCGTCTGAAGGAAGAATGTCATACACCTAGGATGGCTTCAGGGTGAGTAAATGGGCTAATTTTCATATTTGGGTGAACTATCCCTTTAAAGTTATGTCATTAATTACTCACCCTCAACCTGTAAGACTTTCATTCATCTTTGGAACACAAATGAAGATATTTGTAATTAAATCTAAGCCAGTCAGTTCCTCCATTGAAAGACCACACAACTACCACTGATCCATTTAAATTGAGCGGTTTAGTCCAAATTTTCTAAAGAGACACGATCGCTTTATATGATGAACGAACTGAATTTAGGCTTTCATTCACATATAGCCTAAACATAAGCGAGCATAAACAGAAGATCAACTGAACTTGCTTGATGCGCGAGAACAAACCTCATTGGTTCTTGCGGATGCTCAAACGTGCTCCGTAACACAAGAATTAACCTCATTGGTTCTAGCAGGAGCTCAAACTTGCTGTGTAACACGAGAATTAACCTCATTGGTTCTTGCGGAATGAATCTCATTGGTGAACTTCATTCATGAGAATGAACCTCATTGGTTCCTGCAGAAGCTCAAACTTGCTGAGTAACAAGAGAATGAACCTCATTGGTTCTAGCTGAAGCTAACAGAGAATGAACCTCATTGGTTCTAGCTGAAGCTCAAATGTGCTCCGTAACACGAGAATGAACCTCATTGGTTCTCACACATCAAGCGAACATGCTTGAGCTTCTGTTTACCACAACTGATGTGTGAGTTGATGGATGTTTATGTAAATAAAAACTTAAATTAAATCTGTTTATTATATAAAGTGATCGTGTCTTTTAAAAAAAATTGGACTAAACCGCTCGATTCATACGGATTAGTTTTACAATCTCTTGAAGAACTTTTTGAAGCAACAAAGTGTCAGTTGCGTAGCTGTCAATGGAGTGACAGAAAGCTCTGATTTTATTAAAAATATCTTCATTTGTGTTCCAAAAATGAACAAAAGTCTTAGAGGTTTGGATGACAGGAGGGTGAGTAAATGATGGCAGAATTTTTGGGTGAACTAACTTTTTGTAAAAGTTGTCTTACAATATCTTAAACTAACTTACAGATAATTAACAGGTTTTACTGTAATATTTTCCATTTACTATTTGACAATGGCTCATTACTCAAGTCATGACACTGGAAAAAAATATGTTTTCACAGTCCCATTTTCCCTTATATGCAGCTGTGCTGGAGCTTTTCACAACACCAAGGTCACATTTTACTTTCTGAAGACTTAGGAAGCTAATCATTTCACACAATACCCGTTTAAATCACATTGTTTCATTAACTGTGTGTGATGAATCTTTTAAATGCGTAGGTACTAATTGGAGCAACGAGCATCCTCAATGCTGGTTTTACCCCTACCGGGTATGATAAGCGCATGAGACGATAGATTGGTGAAAGACATCGTTTAAACAAACACACGCGAGCTTTTCATGGTGTATGAAGACAGACAGGCAGTGATTTAGAAATATTATCAGCGTCTCTTCTTGAACGTGAAAATGTCTTACCGCTTAGTCGACGTCCAGAAGAATTATACAGGCTTGATGATGAATTTCTCTGGGTATACGTGCGAAGCCTGTCGTTTAATTCCCGAAGTCGAAAACGCCGTCTTAAAAAAAACGGCGTCTTTCACGCGGGTTCCGCTACCCGACTCATAAGATCGATACCCCTGTCACTCAATGCACGTCAGCCGCGCTCCACGCGCTGGATTCGAGTCGACACGATTTCTCTCACTAAACGAATATTCTTTACAAAATGAAAAAATAATCATTCAGAGTTGTAATATTTTCCATTCGTGTTGGCAGTAACAGGTTGCACAGGAGCCCGCGTTGATCAGTGCATCAGTGGTATGACTGTGAATGAGCGGGTGGGCATGTGTTCAATGAGTGTGTAGGGAGGAGGAACCCTCTCATCATGATCATCAGCTATATGTTCTCAGCTCCCACATCGCTTATGATAGTAGGCCAAACGAATCAGACAAACAGATATTCCTGCCCAAAATACCACAGGCCTATTACTTAAAGTATTGGAATAAAAATAAACAAACAAAAAAATCACATTGTTTGAAGGAGACACCCCACATGCATTTATTATGATTTTACTGTAGTAGCAATACATAAATGATTAAAAAGCCAGCAATTGTGTTTTGCTGTAAATTATTATGCTGTA
The DNA here is from genome assembly GCA_030578255.1 of Tiaroga cobitis. NCBI lineage: Eukaryota > Metazoa > Chordata > Actinopteri > Cypriniformes > Leuciscidae > Tiaroga > Tiaroga cobitis. The sequence continues at coordinate 26,286,960 of CM060592.1, forward strand.
AATTTGCAAAGAAACATTTAAGATATGTTTTGTATCTCTTCTTACAAAAATGTAATGCTAACCATAATTTCTGACAAAATACAATGTGTGTCATTTTATTTTATAGTGGTATGTTACCACTATTTTATTTTAAAAAAACAGGCAGGATCTATAGTATTTATAAACAATGGTTAGATGTCCTCTGAAAAAAAAACAATAGAAACCCTTATACACTGTAAAAAAAAAAAATATAGGCCTATGATAAATAAGTTATGACAACATCGTTTTTTGCATTGCTTTAACTTATCAAAATAATTTAAGCAATTTTAAACTTTTTCTATAAGTTATACAAGATTCAACTAATTTCTAAAGTCAGTTTAATGTGATTTAAGTTGTAATGACTTAAACATCGAAGTTGATTGTAATTAAAAATTTAAGGCAGCAAAGGTTTTATATTTTATTTTAGTTTTTAACAGTGTAAAATTTGTAATGGTTTTAATGGTTATAACGGGAAATGTATTGGTTTTAATGAAAACTGTAATGTTCCCTGTGGTTCTTTACTGGTAATTTGTTTGTCATGTTCATCAATACAAGACAGGAAACAATCGCAGGTGTCTTTATTCGGACAAACGAGAACAGATGGTTGACACGGACGTGGAACAGATGACGCAGGGACTACGATGTTCAGCGTGAGGAACAAAAATAACGACTTTATTCGACTATTCCTTTTCTTCCTTGTAGGCCTGAAACGAGACTTCGAGAGATTTCCACGACGCATGCGCGAGAATTGCGATCTCCTTCAACTACTTCAGTTAAGTTCTCGCGCGTGCACGTCGTGGAAATCTCTTGAAGTCTCGTTTCAGGCCTACAAGGAAGAAAAGGAATAGTCGAATAAAGTTGTTATTTTTGTTTGTTTTTTCGCACAAAAAGTATTCTCGTCGATTGATAAACTTATAGTTGAGCCACTGTTGTGACATGGAATATTTAAACATTTTCTTTAATGACTCTCTGGGCCGTCAAGTGTCATTCCCTTAGGGAGCCTATGTAGCAGTCATGCACCTCTCAGATTTAATCATAAATATCTTCATTTGTGTTCCGAAGACGAACGAAGGCCTTACGGGGTTGGTACAGCATGGGGGTGAGTAATTAATGACTTAATTTTCATTTTTGGGTGAACTAACCCTTTAAGTGAAGACACAAACAATTGGCCTGTCCCAATACCCACACTGCGCCCTAAGTTCTTCCTCGAAGTGGACACTTGTTGAAAGTGCACTTAGCGGAGTAAGTGCGCAAGGGCCCGAAGCTGTGAAGAGCAGAATTGGGACAGTTTTGCACACGTCACTATCTACGTCACTTCTGTTGTGATCAGGGGAGCAAACACCGTTCAGTTGGCTAATGCGCCTGCTGCTTATAATAGCTGTAACATGACACAATCCTTTGAATGAAAAAAATCTTTTTTTACTCTTAGCTACCAACCTTTCTGTTAATGTTATTAATATTAAAACAGTTGGAACTCCTGGAACTCCGAAAACGTCAGATCAAATTTTTAAATAGGCGCTATCTTTATAAATAAACCACAGATTTGAGCTTTAAACAACTATATTCTCGACTGAAAAACTCTTAAAACTACATTTCGTGACACAATAACACTACTATTTTTAAATTTCGCGGCCTTGAAAAAGACTTCAACACACCGGCTTCCTTTATCTTCGGAGTTTCCGCTCCCGAACAGCACCATAGCAACCGTTCTCCCCCATTGGTTAGCTGTTCGAAACGTCACAACACTACAAGGATTCTGGGTAATATCCCACAGCAAAGTGAGGTCTGATGCGCACTTGCGAAAGGGGTGCATTAAGTGCCCTTATGATCATCCCTGGAGAACACTATTAGAGGATCGGGACGCAAGGGCGCAAGTGCGGATATTGGGACAGGGCCAATGATCCAACACCAAGACGACGAATCCACAGCAACACGAAGACACGAATGGCAGGAAGACTGGACTGGAATACCACACACAAAACATCAACCAACGATCTGACAAAGGGGATGAGAAAACAGTGAGAATGGTCCTGTCCCAATATCCGCACTTGCGGCCTTGTGCCCCTCAATGCGCGTTCTCGCTAAGGGGTGCAAGACCGTAGGGTGTCCCGATCCTCTAATAGTCCTGTTTTAATATTAATAACATTAACAGAAAGGTTGGTAGCTAAGAGTAAAAAAAGATATACATTTTTTCATTCAAAGGATTGGGTCATGTTACAGCTATTATAAGCAGCAGGCGCATTAGCCAACTGAACGGTGTTTGCTCCCCTGATCACAACAGAAGTGACGTAGATAGTGACGTGTGCAAAACTGTCCCAATTCTGCTCTTCACAGCTTCAGGCCCTTGCGCACTTACTCCGCTAAGTGCACTTTCAACAAGTGTCCACTTCGAGGAAGACCTTAGGGCGCAGTGTGGGTATTGGGACAGGGCCTATATATAGTGTGATGAGATCGGCTGCAGCTGGTGGTGATATGATGATCAGCTGGAGCGGATCAAGGAATGACACTCAGTCACGCCCATACACACGTGCTTTCATACAACAACTTAAACACGAGACGAGAAGGAAGCGATGAACTTGTATACCGTGACATTGTTGCCTTCTGGCGTTATAACCATTCCTATTCCTAATGGAATATTGCCAGGTCTGTCTGTGTAACAAAACCAGCTCAAAGACCAATCAAAAATAGACCAAAACAAGCCCAGTGACCCAATAATATCACAACTCAACATAATGCCAATCCCATACCTAAAATACAAATTTTAAAGTCACTGTTGTGCATTATAAACAATTTCATCTTGACAATCGCTTGTGGCCTGTTTTCATAAGGGAGCTCAAAGGCCCCTTTCTCACAAAATTCATAATCTAGTTGTATTTATTTTCTCTAAACAGCGGGGTCAGCACCTGTAGCAGTTTATAAGTAGCCCAATTCTGCGGGGAAAACCGCAAACTTAGCAACACTGAAACTGAAACCATTAGGTGATGATTTTAATGGTTAACACTTGATGGTTTGTTATGTTTGTAATGGTTTTTAAAGTGGAAACCATTAAAACTTCTGTGATGGTTTCTATTGTTTTTTTCAGCAGGATATATCTCCCCTTACTAAAATATACCATCATTTACAAGTGTAATCTTTTCCAGCAAAATACAATAGTAAGGCCTAATTTATTGATACTTCTGTAAAATAATAATAAATTCATGTGGGATGGTTACCATGATATAAATATGATGTGAAGGTCATCCTTACTTTGTAAAAGGAGCCTTATAGGACCAATCATATACACTCACTGTGAACATGAGACTAATAATCGATGCCTAAATTGTCATCATACTTTGTCTGCAGCTATGGTTACATGGTAGTTCCCTATCGAGAGGTCTCTCCTATTGCGTAAGTAGCTTACGCTATGGGGAAAACTCCTTTTCTCGAGAAATATTGAAGTCTTTATGTAAAACGCATTGCAGCTGCACAGCATACAGCAGTGAGCGAGGCAGCTCGGTCATTGGCTGTGCTGCGGAAACTGCACGAACCTATGACGGGGCGACTCTGAACACGCTTCCAATGAGCGTGCTTCGCGCCCCCGCGCGTCAGAGCCCGCCAAGATGGGCGTGGCTAAGGGCTATATATTGGGCGCCCCGTCGTCTGAGTTCTTTAGATTTAATCTCCTTCAGCAAAGACCATTCTCTTCGCTGGATCCTCCGGATTTTTGGAGTCTTTTCGCCGCCGCCGTCGACAAGCCTACAGCAGGACTGCTACGAGGACGCCGGCGCCTTCAGCCGCCTTCGAACGCCTTCTGCTAAGCCATCCGGCGCGCATCACCTCATATCCTTTGACAAAGCTATTATTCCAAGTGTTCGCCCCCGCGACACTTTTTCTAAAAGAGCAAATTAAAAGGCGTTGTTCCAAATGCCTTCCTGCGCCTCATGTCGAGGCCTTCTTCCTGGCGGGGATCGTCACATTATCTGCTCCCGCTGCCTGGGCCCGGACCACGCAGAGGCTGCCCTTACTCTTCGCCGCTTTCGCCGCGAGAGAGCCTGCCACCACCGTGCTACCGGCCCCTCTAGTTGAGCCACGCAAGAAGAAGCGCCGCTCACAGAGGCCGCCAGAGCACGCGGACTGTAGTGACGTCACGCCGGGCCAATCCCCGCGTGCTTCACCGCCACCCGAGGATTCCCCGCCGCCAGTTCAGTTCATGCAGGCGGGCGGACCAGCACCCCTCCAGCAGAGCGATGGGTCTCGTCTCGTTTGGCGCGTCAGGGGATGACGAAAAGGATGACAGCCTCTCCCTTGATGCTGCATCCGACGACTGGCCGGGCTCGTCCTTCGACCCCGCGCCATCGACGCTAGCAGACACGAGTGTGGGCTCCAACATGGACTCGGAGATCGTCCGTATCCTGTCCAAGGCCGTGGAAGACCTCGGGCTCGATTGGTCTTCCCCGGAAGAGCCCGCCCGCAGCCGACTGGACGAGTGGTTCCTGCAGGGGCGCCGGCAGGCCCCTCGACAAAGGCCCTCCCCTTTCTTCCCGGAGGTTCACGACGAAGTCGTGGAAAGCCCCTCACTCCGCTCGCCTGAAGCCTTCTTTCTCTTCATCGCTCTCCTCTGTGGACGGCGCGAAAGAAAGAGGCTACGAGGGAACCCCGCCCCTCGAGGAGGCTGTGGCCAACCACCTGTGTCCACCTCCAACGCTGGATGGAAAGCCAAAGCTTCTCACCCCTCGAAGCCCTGCTGGTCTACCTCAGCTCTCGCCGGTCGCGCATACGCCGCCGCCGGCCAAGCTGCGTCAGCGCTTCACTCCATGGCTGTCCTCCAAGTCTATCAGGCCAAACTTCTCCGCACCATGGACGAGTCTGGACCTGATCCTGAGGCGTTCAAGGACCTGCGCAGCGCCACCGACATAGCCCTGCGAGCCACGAAAGCCACCGCCCAATCCATCGGCCGTGCTATGGCTAACTTGACTGTCCTTGAGCGCCATCTGTGGCTGACGCTAACAGAAATGAAGGATGCAGATAAGGCGGCGTTCCTTGACGCGCCTATCTCCCAAAGCGGCCTGTTCGGACCGGCGGTAAGAGAGTTCGCTGAGCGCTTCACCGAAGCCCGGAACGATTCGCAGGCTATGCGTCACTTCCTGCCCAAGCGCTCCAGCTCGTCGCAGAGCCGCCATAAGCCGCCTCAGCAGCAACGAGTCAGGACGGCACCTCCCGTCTCTCAGCCCAGACCTGAATCTGACTTCCGACGCCGCTCGCGCTCCGCCAACAGGAAGCAACCGCCCGAGCGACGGGGACCTCGGCCCAAGATTGTGCTGAACCCGGAGCCTCGTAAGTCTTCCTAGCTATAGGGAGAAAAAGAGAGAGCGCGTGTCTCGCAAAAGCCGGACCACTCTCTCCAAAACGCTTAAAGCATTACCCAGTCCCCTTACAGGCGGCTGGAAATGTCTGTACAGCAGTCAATGGGCCAGCCGCACAGCTCGCTCACCTGCAAACAAACGCCGTTTTAACGGCGACACACAGAAATCACATAAAGAGTAATTTTCTGCCTGTGTCATTAAGGGGTCACGTGTCCACACTAAAGTGCGCATTCCCACATTTCAAAACTGTCAAAGCAGTGCCAAATGCTTCCCCGGCTCAGGCTGGACGCCCCATAAATGTAGATCGTGTGCCCACTGTCATGTATGCACCACTACACATAAGCACTGTTCCCACAGTTATAAACACTTCCCCAGTAAAAGCGGGAAATCCTATCAAAGTAGCGAGTGTGCCCGCTGTAATGCACGCACCCCTACTCACAAACACTGTTTACATGGCCAAAAACCTACCGCCACGAGCGGGAGGTTTTATGAAAGTGGCGCAGTGGCGCAGTGGCGCAGTGGCGCAGTGGCGCAGCCTACCACAGTTTATGCACCCCCACCCATAAGCACTGCCCATACAGTCTCAAACTTTTCTCCAGCCCGTGCTGTGAGCATTACAGATGCGGCGCGCGTGCCTGTAATCTCACACGCACCCCTGCACTCGGCACTCAACAAAGCTGCTCAGCGCGCGCCCGCGCCTCTGAGAGCTGTGAGCTCAGTGTTAGCACAGAGCGATTCGCCGGCGGGAGCCATACTTCACTGCGACACGCCCTCAGCCAGCATTCAGCCCATATCTGTGCGAGCGAAAGCTTGGGAAATATCCCCGACATGCCGAAATGGGTTTTGAACATAATAAAACACGGTTACTCGCTTCAATTCGCTCGCAGACCACCCCGCTTCTCAGCGGTGGTCGAGACGAAAGTGAGAAAAGATGTTTCACATGTTCTACGCACCGAGGTGCTCAAACTAATAGAGAAGGGCGCTATAGAAACTGTTCCTCCCTCTATGAGCGAGGCGGGATTTTACAGCCGCTATTTTCTCGTCCCGAAGAAGGATGGTGGTCTCCGCCCCATCCTAGATCTCAGACATCTGAACAAAGCTTTAATGATTCGCTCGTTCAGAATGTTAACAACCAAAAATATCCTCGCGCAAGTTCGCCCGGGGGATTGGTTTCTATCAGTGGATCTGAAAGACGCTTACTTTCACATTCCGATAGCGCCTCATCACAGGCCATTTCTGAGATTCGCTTTCGAGGGACAGTCATACCAGTACACAGTACTACCATTCGGCTTATCACTAGCACCCCGTACATTCACGAAATGTATGGATGCAGCACTTTCCTCACTGAGACAACGGGGAGTGCGAATACTGAATTATCTCGATGATTGGCTAGTTCTAGCACAATCAGAGAGTCAGTTAATGACGCACAGGTCTTGGATTACCAGCCATCTAGAATGCCTGGGTCTAAGAATCAATTTTGCAAAGAGCACGCTATCTCCCAGCCAGAATATTTGTTTTCTGGGAATAGTGCTAGATTCGGCGCCTTGCAACATCGTTCAGAGCGGGCGCGCGCAACCCCGTCAAGCGATTTCAAAGGATGCTCGGTCTCATGGCCTCGGCATCAGCTGTACTCCAGCTAGGATTGTTGCACATGCGTCCTCTCCAACGCTGGCTCAAAAGCCGTGTCCCCACTCACGCGTGGCGCACGGGCCATTTTTTAATCAGAGCGAATCACGGCTGCATAAAAGCCCTGACGCCCTGGAAAGCCGTCGACTGGTATCAGTCCGGTGTGAGTTTGGGCGTGAACACAAGGAGAAAAATGATCACGACAGATGCCTCCAAAATAGGTTGGGGGGCCCTTTACGAGGGCAGGCCTGTCTCCGGCTTGTGGTCAAACACGGAGAAGAGCCTACATATAAACTGTCTGGAATTGAAAGCGGTCGCTTTGGCTCTCAGAGCCCTGCTTCCGTACCTGAAAGACGAGCACGTCCTGGTCCGAACGGACAACATGACGGTAGTCTCATACATAAATCGCCAGGGTGGACTCAGGTCGAGCTCCCTGCACTCAATGGCCAGGGAACTCATCCTATGGTTCCAGTGCAACCTGCGCTCGCTGAGTGCAGCGCATGTGCCGGGTGCCCTGAACCAGGGAGCGGACATGCTGTCCAGAGAGTTCTCCCAGGAGAATGGTCCCTCCACCCCCTGACGATCCAGTGGCTATGGCAAACCTTTGGCAGAGCAGAGGTCGACCTCTTTGCCTCCAAGGAAAATGCGCACTGCCCTCTCTTCTTTTCAAAGAGCACAGACGCGCTCGCCCAAGTCTGGCCAAGCCGCCCACTGTATGCCTTCCCCCCGATCGCGATGCTACCTCAGGTCATCAGTCGGGTCAAGGAAGAGAAATGTGCAGTGCCCCTAATAGCCCCACTCTGGAAGAACCAGACGTGGTTTCCGGAACTGATGCAGATGATGCAATCTGCCCCATGGCCGATTCTGCTGAGGCTAGACCTCCTCAGGCAGGCCAACGGGATGATCCTCCATCCCCGCTCCGATCTGTGGGCCCTCCATGCATGGCCCCTCAACGGGTTCCCGGGAACCTCCCCAGTGGAGTGTTGAGAACCATCACTGAGGCACGAGCGCCCTCTACGAGGCGCTTATATGCCCAGAAATGGACGGTGTTCAGTGACTGGTGTAAAACCAGGAACCTGAATCCTGAGACATGCGAGGTGCCGAGCGTGCTCGCTTTCTTACAAGAGCTGTTGGAGGCAGGCCGCACCCCCTCCACGCTCAAAGTATATGTGGCTGCCATAGCGGCGTCACACGATCCTGTGGAAGGACGCACACTAGGGAAAAACTACCTAGTTGTTCGTTTCCTGAGAGGCGCCAGGAGGATGAATCCCCCACGCCCCCCCTCAGTGCCGATCTGGGACCTGGCCACGGTCCTGGACGCACTCAAAAGTGCCCCGTTCGAACCTCTACGAACTGTGCACCTTAAACAGCTCTCGCTCAAAACCGCTCTCTTGCTGGCTCTCGCCTCAGTCAAAAGAGTGGGCGACCTGCACGCGCTGTCATCAAGCGCTACCTGCCTGGAATTTGGACCTAACGACAGCAGAGTTGTCCTTAGACCAAAACACGGGTATATTCCTAAGGTGCTCTCGACACCCTTCAGAGCACAGGTGATATCTCTGGCCGCGCTATCGTCTCCAGCAGACGAAAGTGATGCTAATTTACTCTGCCCAGTCAGGGCGCTCAGAGTATATTTGGAACGTTCTGCCCTGTTCAGGCAGACAGAGCAATTATTTGTATGCTTTGGCGGCCGCACCAAAGGTCTTGCTGTTTCAAAGCAGAGAATATCGCCCTGGATAGTTGATGCTATAGCGCTGGCTTATGAAGCCAAGGGCCTTCAGTGCCCCTTGGGCATCAGAGCTCACTCTACGAGAGGCATGGCCTCCTCGTGGGCGTGGTCGAGTGGGATACCCATTCAGGATATTTGTGCGGCAGCAGGCTGGGCCTCACCGTCAACATTTATCAGGTTTTATAACCTACAGGTCCCCTCATTGCATTCCAACATACTGTCGGTCTAACTATGTATAGACTGGAGTGTGTATATGCTGAGCATCATCTCCTCCCTTATAGGGTCCGTCTCTGACTGACTTAGAGGGTTTTTTATGCATATCAGTACATAAAGGTGCTTGTGTGTTTTTCCACTGGACGGCCATTGGGCCGTTCTACATTGTCCCTTATAAAGCCCGCCTTTGGCCAGCTCGTTGGATAGTTACTTTGCTTAAAGGCTCAGGCATCTGCCTCTGGCTATAATAGAGCGAAGTCAGCACGCACGGCGTTTTACATGGTGTTCCCATAGCGTAAGCTACTTACGCAATAGGAGAGACCTCTCGAAAGGGAACGACTCGGTTACTAACGGAACCTCGGTTCCCTGAGAGGAGGGAACGAGTATTGCGTAAGCTGCCGTGCTTGTGCTTGGTCAGTTCGCTTCAGTCGATTTAACCTAAAGAACTCAGACGACGGAGCGCCCAATATATAGCCCTTAGCCACGCCCATCTTGGCGGGCTCTGACGCGCGCGGGTGCGAAGCACGCTCATTGGAAGCGTGTTCAGAGTCGCCCCGTCATAGGTTCGTGCAGTTGCCGCAGCAAAGCCAATGACCGAGCTGCCTCGCTCACTGCTGTGTGCTGTGCAGCTGCAATACGTTTTACATAAAGACTTCAATATTTCTCGAGAAAAGGAGTTTTCCCCATAGCGTAAGCTACTTACGCAATACTCGTTCCCTCCTCTCAGGGAACCGAGGTTACGTTAGTAACCGAGTCGATTTGTGTAGGTCATCTATACAAAATACCTCATAATTAAACCCCATTATCCTTTAGTGTACTTTGGATAGTTGTGTTGGCCATGAGGTCACTATATACATCACAATATCACCATGAGCACTGTAATGGTCACACAGTTCACTTCTCATTTTATTAGTAAAATTTTTGGTGTATGACTTTCTGTAGTTATCATTTGCTGCCTTTTGAATAAGCTGTACTGTTTCTTCAGATCATCATGAAGTTATTTTTTCCTAGTCATTTGAAACTAACTTCTCTCTATAGTGCTGTTGTGTGAGACACACGGTACAATGGTGTATAATTCAGTCATTAGCGTACGTCAGAGCTCTTAGCAACAGCAGGCAGTGTCCCTCTTCCTTGTCGCCATGCGAGGACAGATACTGCATATTCAGCCTTAGAGTGTCACTGATGGTCTGCGTGGGATGCACAATGATTCTGTGCCGCGCACGTTACATGTTCACACAGTACGTGAGCGTCTGAGTCACTTCTAGTGCTGTAAAAGAACTACCGTTAAGCCTAAAGTATGTCGGGGAGAAGGCAGATCAGGAAAACGAGTGTTTATAATTGTGTGTTGACATGACACTATAACAGTTGGAATTGAGACATTTTAATAGACTTTTATGTAATAATTGAGTTTTCTACATTTTATTCATTGGGTCTCCAGCAGAAAAGCATTTCAGTTTGTGCAATCCCAGATAGCACACATACATCTCCAAGATGTCTTTTAAAGAGCGCTTCATCTGGAAAGTGAGCACTTAACTGCATCCATACTGACTCTTAAAAAACTCTTCTTTTATGCTTTCGCTACTTTTTAATTCCTTTCTAGCTTGTACTGTTCTGGATGAAAGGATGCTTCAAACTTTGTATTGCTATCACTTTTCTTGTCGTTGCCTCCTTAAGATGAATCACTTTTTGTATTCCTCATTTGATTCGATTTGGATAAAAGCATCTGCAAAATTAATAAATGTAAATGTCAAATATCTGATAAGCATCTTTTAAAAAGTTTTATATGCATTCAAAATCATTAACATCTTAAAGACACTTTTTGAATGTCTTTTTAACGTGACAGGAAACATTTTACAGGTGTTTTTTAGTTGAGCAAACGCTAAAAAAAAATGGATCTCCCAGATGAAAACAAGCACATCAAAACAGTTGTCTCTGAGATGTATGTGTAGAATGAGGAATTCAAAACTAATAGAAAACTACAAATATTCAATCTTCAGTCATCCACTCATCATGTGGGTCCAACCCTGTATGAGAGTCATTTTTCTGTGGAACACAAAAGAAGATATTTTGAGAAGTGTTTCAGTGCTCTTTGTTCCATACTATGCAAGTCAGTGGGTTCAATCTTGTTTTTTGGTTTCCAGTGTTCTTTAAAATATTTGTGTTCTGTTGAGGAAAGAAAGTAATACATGTTTGGAACGTAATGGGGGTCAATAAATGATGACAGATGATGTTCTTGTAACTAGTCCTACTCTACCCGCTCTAAGCGGGATTCGAACCGACATCTCTGGCATGGGAGGCAGGCGTGCTAACAAGGACGCAAAAGACCTCAGCCTTAAGTGTCAGTCGCTAGTGCGGCTCTTGAGACCAGGGGAGTGAGGTTCTCTCACACAGCTCTTGCTTTCTTCTGTTACACTTACCCCTTTAAACCTCACTCCCATCCGGGTCACGGCACCAAATTTAACTGGTCCTACTCGACCCACTCCGAGTTGGATTCAAACCGGCATCTTGGGGATGGGAGATGGGCACGCTAACAAGGATGGCAAAACCCGGCAAGATGACAAAGATGCCTCTTCAGGCAAGGGAAGTGAGGTTTACACACACAGTGTAGCTTGCCTCCATTTCATGCTAAAAACCCATTGACTTTCATTGTATGCACAAACCCAGATGAAACATTCTTCAAAATATATATTTTTAATGTTCCACTGAAAAAAACAAAGTCATACAGGTTTGGAACGACATGAGGGTGAGAAAATGATGACAGTTATTTCTTAGGTGATCTATCACTTTAAGCATTCAGGTGATCTGTCATTTTCAGCTTGCTCAATGATTTTTCCAAAGATTATTTTAGTATTAGAGCAGACACCTTGTTTGAATGAGTGAAATCAGATAGGAGACAGTAATGAGATGTATGCAGAGATCAGCCTTGCTTATTGTGAAATGAAAACTGTTTGCTCTTTAAGGAGTCTCCGTCGGATCCAGCCATTATACAGGGTCTTGATCAGATGGCACCTTAAACTTGCGCTTGCCCAAGATATCTGGAACATCTGTAGAAGGCCTAGGAGAAAAAAATACAACGCTTAAAATGTCTAAATGTACACTGTAAAAAAAAAAGTTTTTTTTTATGTGCGTGTTAATACAGCCTAAGCTTGTATGCGTGCGTATTTTTCTAAGTTGAAGAGGCAGCGCAAGTATGGGTCCTCATGCAACATAAATGCCATTATGAGTCAAGGCAGTGGTGTAAGTCACCATGACAACCACATCCACAGCAACTTTGTTTTGTTGTTGGTTTGAGACCAATAAGCTCATAATGGGCAGTGGTCAACACCTTCCTTTTTACTTTTTTTAAGAGGGTGTATTTGATCAGAAAAGACTTTCTGGTTGTACAATGCACATTAAAATCCAACTCATGCAGGTGAAAGGTTTGCAGAAAATAGGCCAATCTCGATACATTTCTTATATGACCGTTAAATCAGGTCACAAAGAGGGTCGATCAAAATAATGTCCTGGAAGTGATTGGCTCCTGGCATAGAATATAATGTGTGAGCTCAATAGGGAGCAAAAAGCCTCTCTCAAAGCAAGTACAATTCCCAATCACTCCTTTCCTCCAGTGAGCCACAAAGATGTGTGCTGTTTGGCACCACTGCCTGCTAGAAGAATCAAATTACTCTCTGGCCCTAGAGAAAGACTGCCATATTGAGAGAGGGAATTCACTGTGTCGCAAATGTAATGAGGGGAGTATGCACACACGTGTGTGTGAGTTTAATTTGTATCTGGTATACCTCACTAATGTAAAGTTATGAATATGTGAGTGACAAAATGATTTACGCAGGTCAAAAGCTGTATAGAGGAAAATGCTTTTTTAGGGGCCGTTTGCACGACACTGTTTTTTTACTAAAAACGGAAAACTTTTTAAACTAAAGTTTTTGAAAACGATAACAATATCGTCCCCATGTCAACAACAAAAAAGTGAATTTGTGAAAGCGATGTTGTCATGCACATGCGTATTGTGTTCAGTCTATAGGCGCAGAGTGTTTCTTTACAAAGTGATATCGCCAACTACTGGCCTGACATGCATAATACAGCGTTTTTAGCCGTTTTCACGGATCTATCTGAACAGTATCGTTTTGACAACATTGCCGTCTATACGAGAAAAAAGTGTAACATTTTTAGTACATCGTACCCTTAAGCTCTTGTGCTGATCTTAAACATCAGTGTTGTTTTAGAAGAGGCTGTAAACGCTTGTCTCACCCATCATCCTGTGAGCTCTCGGCTGCCGTAGAAGCTGCTGTCTCCACAAATGTCCCCATCCGGCTCTTCGATCGTTCTACATTAAGCTGGTTTTGAGTCCCTAAATATGAGACAGAAAAAGCAGGCATGTGGTTTTTCCATTTTACACAGATTTCAGTATTTTCAGACCTGAAGTTTGACCTACGTCACTTGCGTATACCCACGCCAATCATCTTCCCAAATTTATGAGAAACATAAATCATGTGTTGTCAACAAAAGAGAAGCATCAAGGTCCTCCAGCGGTTTTCCCTATAGTTTAACATTTAAAGCAAAATACAGCCATAAATATTAGTGTTTTAATTTTACTGTTGCATTATTGCAATAGTGTATTATTATTGCTATTTGTATTTGCAATTTTTTTTTTATTTAATAATAAAACAAAATAGTTTAGTAATAATGATATTTATTATTATTAGTGTTGTTATTTTTATTATTATAATTTTCAGGGTCAAGTTGAGTTTCATTGTGTTTTTGTTCATGTGCCTGTGTTTAGTTTCCTCCAGCTGTGCCTCAGCCCTCCACCCCTGATCCTCCACCTTGGTCCTCACTCCCTCCGGCATCATCTCGTCTCCGCCTTGATCCCTCAAGCCGACAGCGTTACCTCTGACTGCCTGGCCTATGATCTGGGTCGTCGTCCTGACAATTTGGCTGGGGTCTTCAGGTTTTCTAGCTCCACCTCTGTCAGACAGCCCACAGACTCCGCCCAGGAAACCAGTCAGGACTCCAACTTGGCTCCTCCCTCCATCTTCACCATGGTGTTCCCCTCAGCAAGCTTCTCCAGCCCCTCATCCACCTCCAAGACCCCTCACTCCCTCCACTTTTGGACTGTCATTTACCGCGCAGGGATGCGTTTGGTGGGAGGGGTGAGTAATGTCAGGGTCACGCTGAGTTTCATTGTTTTCGTTCATGTGCCTGTGTTTCCTTTCAGTTTTCCGTCTCCTTAGTTACTGATTCCTCCCTGTATGTTACTATTGTTACTGATTAGTCTCACCTGTGTCTAGTTGAGTTCTCTGATACATGTACTTATACTTCCTATGTTGTTCAGTTCACTGTTGGTTATCGTCAGTTTAATGATTTGTGTGAATTTGTACGAATTTGTAGAAAAGAAAAGATTTCCAATGTTTTCACTGACCAACTTAATTGAATTTTGTAAATATTAACACATTTTAATTTTGATGGTCAGTGAAAACATTGGAAATCTTTTCTTTGCAATTTTGTCTGTTAAATTAAGGTTAAAGAGAATGAACAGATCACAGATTCTTGATTTTATTGCATTTTACAAATCATCCAAACTTTTCTGGAAATGGGGTTGTACAAATTCGTAAAATGCAATAAAATCAAGAATCTGTGATCTGTTCATTCTCTTTAACCTTAATTTAACTGACAAAATTGCAAAGAAAAGATTTTCAATGTTTTCACTGACCCACTTAATTGCATTTTGTAAATATTAACACATTTTAATTTTGATGGCTGCAACACACTCCAAAAATTGGAGACAGAGCCATGTTTACCACTGTGTCACATCACCTTTCCTAAGCCCCTTTCACACAGAGATTCTGGAAAACACAGGGATAATGTTTGATTTTGGTTCATTCACACTGCCAGTGATATTCCGGAATCTGTCAGTGTGTTAACACACATCCCGTAAAGACACGTGACGTCAGGATGTGATAACTCCTGTCAGATGTCAGTTCTACCGGAAAGACTCGGGAGGCAAAATAACGTAACAAGCATGCATTTATTAACTGCCCAACAAGCAAGTATTGTAATATAAAGTTATTTGGCGTAGTCCATACTCCCCAGTAGCGCCACTGGGTTTGCCGAGTGGCTCGTTCCCCATATGCTGTAGGTTGTAGAAAGGCCCGTGCGATGACCCCTTATGGCATTGGTCCTGGCTTTTGTTCACACAGGGCGCGCGTTTCGGGACTGATCCCGGCAATATTACTAGGGCCCCATCCCGGCATCAATCCGGGGATGTGTTTGCGTTCACACAGAAGGCACTCTAGCAATTTTACGGCAATTTCCCGGGATCAACACGCTGTGTGAAAGGACACTTTTTAATCAATAGGAATAGGGGATACTAATTGTTGCAGTTTTGCAAGTGGAATTTTTGCCGAACCTTGGCTGATACAAGACAGTCTGTGGTCATCGCTGTCTGATTCTGAGTCTGATGGAAAACTTTTCTTTGTCCTTTTGTCAGTTAAATAAAGGTTCAAGGGAATCAACAAATAACAGATTCTTGATTTTATGGCATTTTACAAAACTGTCCCAACCTCTTTGACGATTTTCCTGAGGACTAAAGGTTTCGTGGATTAAATAATTTATATTGACATTCTGAGTCATTTGTGTTTGGATTGCACAGCAATGTGACTATTATCATTATAATTAATAGTGGTAGTAGTATTAGCATTAGTAATAATGTACAATCATATTGAATGGGGAAAAACTGTTTAATTGTTTTGTTGTTTGTCTGGCTGATCACATGCCTGAGAAAGACAGAGACCACAGTATGAGACTGCTGTTCATTTGCTGAACACATCCCTGTTGCCTGTTTACATAATTCAGTGCATGACTGCCATGTGCTCTGAGGGCATAATACAGGCCGTGAAAATTTACTGCATAATCATTCTTTTTATAGCCCTTTGCTACCAAGCCACATGCACACAGTTTTAAAGAATACCTCGAATTCATATAAAACCTTACGGTACGATAACATAAATGTATCTTCTTTGCAAAAAAAAAACCAAGAAAATCAACTGCAGGAAATGAGGCATCATATCAAATTAGAATTTTTTTCCCAGATTATCAATCTATTCATCTGAGCACAAACCTCATAACGACTGTGCATTATGTATGGAGTAGAAACAGATGTGCGGACTGACGCAGGAAATGTCCGGTGAGGAGGTAACAAGGACACACAATTGATGCATGAGGGACACTGTGCTGCTTGGATTACGTGTCAATGTAATTTCCACAGCAGGGCAAAGAGTGAGCTTTCTGATTAAATGAACATGGTTTCCTGGTTGCCCATCTCATGTCATTTCATAACTTAAAGTGCCTAAAACACTGTTACAAAAGTTTCAAAGTACTGTTGCTCGTTCACTAATTCCTTCAACAAGAGATCACAAGCGCTGTCGGATTATGGACCCTTTTCACAGACTGATGATTGATGATGCGTTTCCACAGTTATCAATGTTGAAAATCTAATGAAGTTTTTCATATTTTATTTTTTTTTAAATGTAATACATGCTGCTGTGAGGGTGTTTCTAAAACAACGGCTGAGGTAGTGGATATTTTCTTTTGCTATTGGAGCAAATGGAAATACAAAAATTATCTCTCTCGTTCACCGCTATAGAAGTTTACCCATGATGACTTCCACTTCTGAGAATCCCAAAACTGTGAAAAGGATCCATTGGAAATGGCCCACAACCAATATTAATGTGAGTATAAAATACACCTGTAATTTAACTATTAAAACTATATCTACATCTATGGGTACTCTTTTTATTCGTCCGTGATTTACTGGATAAGGATTTTACAATTTTTTGATCCACAGTTTTTACCCGATAAAATATTTTAGAGCTTAATATTAGTAAATGTATATTCATAAAAATATATCAAAATGCCCATAAGGTTTTTTGGAAATGTATTCATTTATATGACTTTTCCAGCTTTATAAATCATTAGGCTTTCTCATATCCAGGTTTTCCAAGACCGTGCATGGGAGCCCAGGAAAGAGATGTTTGAGGGAGTATATCTTGATATTTAGTTGTTTTAGATCATTTTAATGTTGTTCTTATTTTAAAGCCTTTTGTCACGAATCGCTGGTTTACAGAAACAAAACAACGTATTTATTAGAATTATAAACACTCAGGAGATATTTTAAAGCTAAACAGGAGAAAATGTAAACCACATTATATGAAATGAAAACTGACAAAGGAATGAACAAAACTGGGAGTACTTATACACAAGCTTAACAAGGAAACACAGTTGAACGAAATCAGTAATCAAGGTGACAAACAAGGAGAACTTATAACTAAGGAAACTAATACTGCATAACGAACATGAACAAAAACATCATGAAACATAACATAACTCTGACACATTTTAAGTAATCTTAAAGGAGTGCTGAAGCCCCCCTGTTTGAGAACCACTGGACTAAACAATCCGGGACTTATGCAGCCCCGCACAGGTAATTCCCTATTAATTATATAATAAAAACCATTACTGTAGTGCATGTATATATTTTGATGGACTGTATAATGTAAAAAATAAAAATATATAATTTGTAATCATGACTGTTTAAGTTGTCAAAGATTAAACTTGTAATCAGAGACTTCAAGAAGTTCAAATAGGTGATTCAAGTGCAATTTTCAGTGAAGTTGAAGCAGCAATTTGATTGTGTTGATTTGATTATTTCAGTAACTTCATTAACTTGACCTGTATTGTCTCATGTCAGCACAGTTCACAAGCACATAATAGGGCAGATAATAGTGCCGGACTATGTATAGAAAGCAATACCCCTTCGCGCAGCTGTATGGGAATGGGAGGCCAGCAAAGCGGGCCCGCACAGGTATACCGGCGCGTCATAGGGAAGACCGGCTCAGCCGGTCTACGTATAGCGGGGCTCGCCTCGCTGATATGAGAGTGGCATGTACATGAACAACTGGCCAGAACATACACATCCCTTTAGACTGACAAAAGTTAAGCCTGCAAGGCGGGAACTTCCAGGTAATAGAACCTCACAGATGAAGAGGGGGAGGCCCAGCCTACCGCCATACAAATATCGTGAATAGAAATCCCGCTGGTTCGTCGTGGGGCCATGCCTCTAATGGAATGGCCCCTGATGCCCATAGGGCACTGCAGGTGTTTGGACGCGTAAGCTGCTGCTATAGCGTCCACTATCCATCTGGACAGGCTATGTTTCGAGGCAGCAAGACCCTTGGTGCGCCCTCCAAACGAAACAAAGAGCTGCTCAGAACGCCTGAAGGCGGCGGAGCGCGTGATGTAAATTCTCAGCGCCCTGACGGGGCACAGAAGGTTACCATCATCCTCGCTGTCGAATGCTGACAGAGCCGATAGGGAGATGACCTGTGCTCTAAAAGGGGTGTCTCGGTTTGAGAATGACTTTAGAGTCATTTGGTCCGAACTCGAGACACACAGGGCTGGTAGACAGCGCGTGTAGATCCCCCACACGTTTTACTGATGACAGAGCTATCAGAAAAACAGTCTTGAGCGAGAGGTATTTTAAACCCACGGATTCTAATGGTTCAAAGGGGAAAGCTTTCAGGGCCTCTAAGACCAAAGAAAGATCCCAGATCGGAACCGAGGGGGACCGCGGGGGATTCATCCTCCTAGCTCCTTTGAGGAAGCGGATGATGAGCTCGTTCCTTCCTATCGAGCAGCTGCGCGTCGACTCTGCGAATGCCGCGATAGCCGGAACGTACACTTTGAGCGTGGAAGGGGACCTGCCCTTGTGCAACAGCTCATGGAGGAAGGAAAGTACCCATGAAACCCCACATGTGCGTGGGTCCAGGCTTTTAGTAGCGCACCATTCGGAGAACACTGACCATTTAGACGCATAGAGCCTTCTCGTAGAAGGAGCTCTGCAATGCGAGATCCTGTTCATGACCCCTTCTGGCAACGCAATGGGTATCCGTTGATTATCCACGCATGCAGAGACCAGCGCTCTGGATGGGGATGCCACACTGATCCACCGGCTTGAGAGAGAAGATCGGCCATGGGGCTATGTGCGACAGCCTCACCAGCTCTGGGAACCAGGTTTGGTTTTCCCATCGCGGGGCTATGAGAAGCACTGAGTGGCACATTTCCCTGATCCTCTTGATTACTTGTGGTAAACAGCGAGATCGGGGGGAAAGCGTACAGCAGGCAGCTGGGCCAGGTTTGGGGCAGCGCGTCCTCGCTCTGTGAAAAGAATCTTGGGCAATGAGTGTTGTCTTTTGACGCAAAAAGGTCGACTTCCGCTCTGCCGAAAAGGCACCATAGTGACTGGACCGTTTGAGGGTGCAGGGACCATTCTCCTGGGGGAATGTTCTCCCTGGACAGTCTGTTCAGGCCGACGTTTTCATGGCCCGGTACATGAGCGGCTCTCAGCGAGCGCAGCGAGCGTGGGGCCCACACGAGAAGGTGTTCCGTCAGTCTGCAGAGATTCCTGGATCTGACACCGCCTTGGTGATTTATGTAGGACACCACAGACATGTTGTCCGAGCAGACTAGAACATGGTGGCCCCTTAAGTGTGGGAGGAAGCGCTTCAGCGCGTTCCCGACCACTATCATCTCCAGACAGTTTATATGAAGGCATTTCTCCTGGTCTGACTACAGGCCATAGACCGGTCTGCCCTTGAAAAGAGCGCCCCAACCTGAGTTGGAGGCATCCGTCGAGATAACCTGTCGGTGTGAGACAGCTCCCATTGTCACTCCCCACTGGTACCAACCGGCCGCTAGCCAGGGCCTCAGTGCTGAAACGCAGCTCTGAGTAACTCTGATTCGAATGCCGTCGGACGCCCAGGCTCGGTGAGGCACTCGAGCGTTCAACCAGCGTTGCAGCGGGCGCATGCGCAGTAGACCCAGCTGAAGTACTGCTGCAGCTGAAGCCATATAACCCAGCATCCTCTGAAATGTCTTTAGAGGTGCAACGCTGTCTTTCTGGAAAGACGCGGCCAGGGGCCGAACACGGCGCGCGCGCTGTGTCGACAGCCGGCCATCATTGCCACAGAGTCCAGTTCTATGCCCAGAAAAGAGGCTGACTGGCTGGGCAGTAATGAGCTCTTGGTCCAGTTGGCCGTGAGTCCCAGGCTTTCCAGGTGACTGAGAAGCACCGTTCTGTGAGAAACAAGTTCCTCCTCTGATTGTGCTAGAATCAGCCAATCGTCCAAATAGTTCAAAATTCGCATGCCCTGACCCCTCAGGGGAGCGAGAGCCATATCCATGCACTTCGTGAAAGTACGAGGTGCTAAAGACAGGCCGAACGGCAGGACGGTGTACTGATATACCTGACAGTCAAAGGCGAATCTCAAGAATGGCCTGTGACGGGGTATTATCTGAATCTGAAAGAATGCGTCTTTCAGGTCGAGGAAAATAAACCAGTCCCCGGGGTAAATTTGCATGAGGATCTGTCTGGTCGTGAGCATTTTGAACGGTCTTCTCATAAGAGCTTTGTTCAAATGTCTCAGATCTAAAATTAGCCTGAGGGATCCGTCCTTCTTGGGTACGAGGAAGTAACGGCTGTAAAAGCCTGACTTGCTCAAAGAAGGAGGTACTGGTTCTATGGACCCTTTGCACAAAAGTTTTGCTATTTCTTCCTTCTGGCCAATCCATATATGGGTAAAAGGGCGGCCTTTGTTTGAGACTGAGCCGGCTGGTGGACGGGCCTCTTCAGCCAAGCAGCCTCAGCTATCTGTACCGTTACAAAATCGACTGGCAGACTAGGCTACTTTTTACAGTCAGTATCATTCTTATGTTGAAACTCCTTTTCCTCGATTTACTGAAGCCTATATGTAAAACGCATTTGCAGCTGCATAGCTCGCTCACAGGTTGTGCTGCGGCAACTGCACATTCAATGGCGCGGGCGCCTCTGACGTGCGACCAACTAGCTCGCAGATCAGTCTATTCTTATGTTACATTTATTCATTTGGCAGACGCATTTACAGTGTTTCAAACGTCAGTTATAACCATAGGTAAAGTACCTTGGACGCTAACTTATCTGAGGCGATTTAATGCTAACTGTTGAAGTGCCACTGCCCACAAACATTGATGCTAAATAGTGCTAACTACGTGAAATAGTAGTGGAATGTCACTTACCGGAAAAAATTAAGCAAAGTACTCCTAGTCCTACAATGTCGGTTAGTGCAGTTTTTAGCAGAGCAACCCATTTTATGTACGATATTTCAATTTAAGTGTTCAGAAAGGATACAGAGGTGGTATGATGTGTTGTGTCAGATCATGGCCAAGACGTCAAATTTCAGGAATTCCACTCGGCGCAGCCCGTTATCAGCTGTCAATCGAGCTGTCAATCAAAGTTAGTTACGCCCTTATTTGTCATACATTTTATATCTAAATACGATCTAAACTAAAGAGTTAGAAAAAAATTCACCCCCCTCACGGTTGTCAAGCACTCGGAACCTATCGAAAAATACAATAAAATTCCATGGGACCAACCTGTAAAAAAATGAATTTATGCTGTGAAAACGGGCATTTTAACATGGGGTCTATGGATATTTGCTCCCTTTTGGAACCTCCCTCTAGCGGATTTTTGATGGAGGAAATAGCCGTTGAGTCTGCTCGGAGCGGGCTCTTCAGGCGTTGACCACTCGAGGCCAAGTTGGTCGATGGCCTTAGTGAGGAGGCGCAGGACCTCCGCATCAACGCCGGCCCGAGTACGGCCGGCCTCCTGGACTGATGAGTGGTGTGAACCGGACCATTTTTCGCTGTCAGAAGCTAAGAGAGAGCAGCTGTCAGCGGCGGCGTCCACATTCACGTCATCCGCCTCATCCTTTGAAGCGGCGCGTGCGGGAACCGGCGGCTGCGCGTCCGAGAGGAGGGACGGGGAAGGAGAGAAAGAAGCGCGAGGGAAAGAATCCGGCGAGCTTCTGGGCGCCACATCGGTCTCCGGTGGCCTCTGGGAGCGGAGCTTCTTCCTGCGCGGTCCGGCAGAGACAGGCGGAGCGGCGCCGTCATCATTGAAGATCTCAAGTCGAGCCCGCAGGGTCGACATTGAAAGACTTCTCCTCAGTAAGTGCGAAGAAAGTGCGAAGGAAAAGGGATACTTTGTCGCCGGAAAGCGTAGCAGGCACGGATTGCTGAAGGCGGCGAAGACGTTCGGCTTCTTCAGACGCTTCCTAAGCTTGCTGGTCGCTTGCTTCGACGACGGCGGCTTCTCAGGATCCAGCGATGCGAAGAGCTTCGCTGAAGAGATGAAAATCAGAGTTCAGCCTGATGAGCCCCTCTTTTATATACACTAGCCACTCCCATTCTGGGGGGCTGTGATGCGTAGAGAGCGCAAAGCGCCCTCATTGGGCGTGACATCACGCGGGGCTCACCGATAGGCTGCTGCAGTTGCTGCAGGACAGCCAATGAGCACGCTTATCCGGCCTGCTATGGTCTGCTGTCCGCTGCACTGCGTTGACAATAAATACAAAATTAAGGATAATTTTTTGGCTTCAGATCTCGAGAAAAGATGACTTTACCCGTAGAGTAAGCAACTTACGCAATACAAGAGAACCGCACGTAAGAGAACTTAGGCTTGTAAGTGAATACATACATAGAATAATTATCAATATTACACATGCTGTCAAAGCTTGTGTTTCATTTCATGTGAACTGCTCACATTCGTAACACCTTATCTTCGACAGTCCACTTTAGACATTCTAACTAGAAGTAACTTTGCAGTCAGTATAGAGTATTAGTAATGTCTGCTTAATATCTGATAACACTTTATTCTGATGGTCCCCAAACAGACATTCTACTGACTATAAGTAATTTTGTAACCCCCGGTTCACAGACAAGGCTTAAATGGATACTTAAATGCCCTAATTGAACTAAGGCCTAATCCTGGCTTAATCTAAGCCCTGTCTGTGAAACCGGGCTTAAGTATGTCAACTTTTTCTACTAACCCCAACCCTAACCTTACAGTCTACTAAAACTCTAATGAGAGTTAGTTCACATGTTGTTGCATAATAATGAGTGTTAAGCCACGTTTCCACTGCAGGAACTTTCCCCCAAGAACTAGGGACTTTGAGGTGGTACTCGGTGTGTTTCGACCGCAGGGACCAGGGTCTAAATGGAGTTCCGGGTAAAAAAATCCCTCAGAAAGTCTCTGCTCATGAGATAGTACTTTTTCAAAGTTCAGGAACTTTCGGAGACGGGACTTGGGCGCTGAACATGCTGATTGGTTGAGTTCATGCAACCTTTTATTTCAACCACCATTTTTTTTCTGGGACAAATTGTTGCGGGTAATTTCGGTGGATACCCAGCTTTAGTTGACAGTTGCTTATAGTTAGTAGAATGTCTAAAGTCTACTATCAAAATAAAGTGTAACCGAGACATTTGATTCAGCAAAAAATAGGTTTAGTTGTATGCTTTTAATTAGTGGCAAAGGTGTCTGTACATATGCGTGTCATACTGCTACTTTAAATTTACACATTTGGCAACACTTTTATCCAAACGCACTTACATTGCATCCAAACTATACATGCTTTTTAGTTCATGCATTGCCTGGAAATCGAACCCATGATCATGGCATTGCTAGAACCATGCTCCACTGTTTCAGCTACAGGAACACTGCATTTAATATATTCTGTTTTATGGCAGTGGTTGTGTTTCCATTAGGGTACTGACATTGCTGTTTTCTGCTAAGTTCAACAAGAGTTGCAGCTATTATCAATTAAAACGGTTAGGATGTAAAAATTCATCTTTATTGGAATTAGAGTTTTAGCTATTACCCATTAAATCCATAATACCATTTCACATGAAATAACCTACTGGCAAGGCTCTATATTAGCTTGGAACAGAGCTCAGAACTTTGTCACGGCCTCCTGCCTCAGATCCGCCAGGCCAGAGAGAGTGTAAATGAGAAGCAGCGGACAGCTCTACATTGACCCTGAGAAAATATAGTTACTCTAAAATGGTGTCATAGGAAATCAGTCTTCAATTGTCAGACTGGAAGCAGAGAGATATGTCTGAACGGGTTTGTGTGTGCGTATCCACGTGACATGGAACAGTCACTTACCCTCTCGTGTGAGTGAAACCACAGGCTGTTCAGGGACTGGATTTGAATTTGTAGCCATTGGGTGCACTCTGAAGTTGCCTGAGAAAATAAGATTATCCTGATTATCCTAAATGTGTTGCAACATGCATGGTCTCTCATCACAAAAGCAAACAAATCTCATGTTACACAACATAATCTTAATCAAGATCGCCTCTTTAGTGAAATCCTTTAAAGCTTTTAAATAAAATTGATAGGCACCATTCAGAATTGAATTTGGAAGATTTTTTACGTATGGTAGCAAAAAGAATGCATTTGAATTTAAAGTCGGCGTGAAATGGATGTTGCAATTTTTTTTTCTTCCCTATTATGATACATATACAGTCCCCTCCAAAAGTATTGGAACGGTAAGGCAAACTCCTTTATTTTTGTTGTTCACTGAAGACATTTGGGTTTAAGATCAAAAGATGAGTATGAGACAAGAGTTCAGAAGTTCAGCTTTTATTTCCTGGTATTCACATCTAGATGTGTTAAACAACTTATGACATACCACCCTTTGTTTGAACCCACCCATTTTTCAAGTGAGCAAAAGTATTGGAACATGTGACTGACAGGTGTTTCTTGTTGCCCAGGTTTTGCCTTTTGGGTTGATTGTCCAAACATTAAATAGCTCTGCATAACTAGTCTAAGTTTTCATACTTGGTTCAAACCTATGAAGACTGCATTTCCTGTTAAAGAGGATAAACCAACATGAAGACCAGAGAGCTCTCTATGGGAGAAAAGCAAGCCATTGTCAAGCTGAGAAAAGATCAAGCTGAGAAAAGAAGGAAAGTCGACCAGAGCCATTGGACAAACATTGGGCATAGCAAGCACAACAATTTGGAATGTCCTGAAAAAGAAAGAAACTACTGGTGTACTGAGTAACAGACGTCGAACAGGTCGGCCAAGGAAAACAACAGTAGTTGATGACAGAAATATCGTGAGAGCTGTGAAGAAAACCCCCAAAACATCAGTAAGTGCCATCACACGACCTCAGGGGTGAAGGTAGACTCAGAGAGCAGAAATATAGAGGCCACACCACAAGATGCAAACCACTCATCAGCAGTAAGAATTGGAAGGCCATTGAAATTGGCAAAGAAGTACAGAGATGAGCCGCAAAAGTTCTGGAACACAATCTTATGGAGTGATGAGACCAAGATTAATCTCTACCAAAGTGAAGGAAAGGCCAAAGTGTGGAGAAAGAAAGGAACTGCTTATGATCCAAAGCATACAAGCTCATCTGTGAAGCATGGTGGAGGTAATGTCATGGCTTGGGCATGCATGGCTACTTCTGGAACAGGCTCATTAATATTTATTGATGTAACTGATGATGGTAGCAGCAGAATGAATTCAGAAGTGTACAGAAACATTTTGTCTGCCAATTTACGGAGAAATGCATTGAAACTAATCGGGAGGAAGTTTATCATGCAGCAAGACAATGACCCAAAGCACACTGCCAACAAAACAAAGGACTTCATCAAGGGGGGAAAGTAAAAGGTTTTAGACTGGCCAAGTCAATCACCTGACCTTAACCCAATAGAGCATGCATTTCACCTCCTTAAGAGGAGACTGAAGGGAGAAACAAACAAGAACTGAAAGAAGCTGCGGTAAAAGCCTGGAATAGCATCACAAATGAAGAATGCAACAGTTTGGTGATGTTGGTGGGTCGCAGGCGTGAGGCAGTTATTGCAACCAAGGGTTATACCACCAAATATTAAATGTTATTTACTTTAATATTATTTGTTCCAATACTTTTGCTCACTTGAAAAATGGGTGGGTTCAAACAAAGGGTGTGTCATGAGTTGTTTAACACATCTAGATGTGAATACCAGGAAATAAAAGCTGAAATTCTGAAATCTTGTCTCATACTCATCTTTTGATCTTAAACCCAAATGTCTTCAGTGAACAACAAAAACAAAGGAATTTGCCCTACCGTTCCAATACTTTTGGAGGGGACTGTATGAGTGAAAAAAATGTAGGGCGGGACTTGATTTTGTCCATTAGGAAATGATTGGATGGTTGTGTTTTGCTATTGCTGTTAAGTGACAGCTTGTCCCGCCCTCATCAGTAAACACATCATCAGAAAAGAGCAGTGATGTCATTGAAAGAGGGAGGGGAAGTTATTTTGATTAAATATCATGGGGGCACATGATAGAAATAATGATGTGCACAGATAAATCACTTATAATTAATACTGGGATATTCCATAAAAACAAAAAAAAGTCCATTTTTATTTCATGGTGACTTTAAGGAAGTATTCAAATGAACCGAAACAAGAATATAACGGGTCAGTATTTTTTAAATAGTAATACCTGTATTATTATTAGAATAGAAAATAGAAATAGAAATATTTATTTAAAATGTAAACAATATTTCACAATAGTACTGTTTTTACTGTATTATTTGTTATATATTCACTATAACCAATTGGCAAATTGACCTTATTTGTAAAAATGAATTACCAGCTGAATTTTTCTAAATAGCATTCTTAAATTCTGAATTTTGCATAGCCGTTTAAAGTGTTATGGGTGCTATAAAATATAATATAATGTCTCACCTATATTGGGCAGTATGTGATGAAAGTTGAACCATGCTCTTATGAAAGGGTAGACGGAAATGAGGAGACCTGCAGAACACACACAGAGAACAACAGATATGGACTGAAACGCTCACTCATCGTCCTTCATGTCCTGCTGACAAGACCTGCATGTTCCCACCTTGTTTTTTTGTCTTAATTGTCTTAACCAACCAGACAGCATAGACATGCAAACCAGCACAGTACCGTGGAACATTCCATCTGGTCTTTTCAGAGTATAGCTCTAATATTACAGGATTTCTCTCTGTTCACTGGCTGGCTGAGCTAAAGCTGCACACTAAAGACATCCCCCCATGCATATTGCATTACACTGCAAATTGATGAACCGAAATTTACACATTATTAAAGGCAAGCAGACAGAAACGAAGCAATTGCGACCAGTGAATTGCCACAAAAAGGGTGCTAATGTTTCATGCTAAGTTTATTGTAAGTCTCAAAAGTCATTCACTCTAATTTGACATGCCTTCCCTAAAACGTCTTGTATCCTTGTGGCTATAATGAAAGTGTGCAGTTGAGTTCTTTCTCTCCTGTCAGTCTCCTTGTGTTTTCGAGAGGTCTGAGGCTGATGGCGAGACAAACTGCAGGGACTGTGCTGGATTTTGATTATGCAACTACTATTCAAGCTGTGAATCAATTCCTGTTTGAAAAGGACGAGGCAACTCTACTGGCTTTGTGTTTTGGCCAATTTCTTTTATGAGAGGCCACTGGCAGGTATGATTGCGGCATGCTGAGGGGCTTCTTTTACCGCGTGTCTTGCTTGCGTTTCCTCTCTCTCCTACAATTTTTTCTTTTGGTTCTTCTTTGTCATTTTTGTTCTCTAACCTCCTCCAGTCTTTCTCTCCTAACTCACCCCAGACTTATGAATCCATCACGGTGGTTGATGCAGAGTGTGGCGCTCCAATTGATCTGTCCCGTTTGACAGGAGAGATGTTCACGCACCAATAAAGACCTGAGAGCCCATGTGTGCATCCATGCCAGCAATGAGACGGCTTCAAGAATAGGAGCTTTAGTCTGGGTAGATTTGACACGAATGAAGGAGACTGCGATTGTACTGTAAGGTTGTTGTTGCTGACACGTTTCAATATTCAAACCATCAGCAAGATTGCAAGTGTGATGTTACAAGTTCAATAAACAATGATTTAGTTACAATTAATAACTGAATAATGAATATATGTTGGTAATACTTTTCGATAAGGTACTAGCTAACATTAACTACCATTGAGCAATACATTTGTTAAAGTAATTAATCTTTGTTAATGTTAGTTAATACAAATGCAACTGTTCATTGTTAGTTCATGTTTGCTCAGGTCCATTAAATAATATAAACAGATACAACTTTTGATTTTATTTATGTATTAGTAAATGTTGAAATTAAAATTAACTAATATTAATAAATGCATTTTAGGTCATGTTAACTAATGTAGTTAACTCATTTTAACAAATGGAATTTATTGTAAAGTGTTACCTATGTTATCGTCAACTACAACTGAAAATATTTTTAAAAAATTGTTGAAAAATATTTTCGTTTATTGAAATAAAGCTGATGTACAAATATACAAATATTAGAATTCCCTGGCAACTAACTGGAATTAAATAAGTACAAAAACTACTCAAACAAAAATGAAATAAAAACAAATAAAAGCTAAATAGAAATATTGAAAAATCAACTAAACGAATAAACTAAAATGAAAACTAATATGAAATAAAACAAATGAAAATAATAAAAATACTACAATATATATAGTAAATAAATACTCTCTGATAAAATACTGGGTTGTTTCTGTCAGGAGTATGTGTTTGTTTCTGTTTCCTGTGACCTAGTTTTCTAGTGTGTGTCATGCTCATTCAACCCCGCTCCCTGTGACTCCATCTCCCACCTCCTCTTCCCAGATCAGCCAGTTCCTCAGCCCCACCTCCCCTGGTTCCCTTCAGGCCCTCTGCATCTCCTACACTTTTTTGTGAGAAACTGTCTCGGAGCTTCAGTCCTCCAGCTCCACCCAGTAGGGAGGTTTCCCTGGCTCTGCTTCCAGCCTATGAGCCCGTTACTCCACCTCAGCCTGTCGACCTGTCAGCTCCGCCTTGGCTCCTCCTCCTCTCGGCTCCACCATAAAGCTTCGTCCTGATGGCTCCACCGTACTCCCTCGTCCCACCGGCTGCGCCTTGGTCAGACATCGTCCTGCCTGCAACTTCGGCACCATCTGGCTCCGTCTTCCCCCCGGCTCTGCAACAGTCCTCAGACTCCCTGGTTCCATCTTGGTTGTCCCCAGGGTGTCGTCTCCCAAGTCTCCACCATGGCTCCTCGCTCCCTCAACTCCACCCTGAGGCTTCGTCCTGGCTGGACTCTGGACCACCATCTGGCTCCTCCTGTTCCTGCCTCATCCCACTCTCCACTCCCCCATGGACTGTTTTGTTTGCCCCAGACTTTTTTTGTCCTTCTCCTCTTCCACATCCTCGTCCAGAGCCCCGGCCCTCCCTGCTCAGTTGGACCATGTACAGCGCGAGGACGCTCCTTTCCAGAGGGGGTTGTTATGTCAGGAGTATGCTATGTGTTTGTTTTTGTTTCCTGTGACTAAGGGGCTGTTTACACGACACCGTTTCCAACTAAAAACATAAAACTTTTTATGCATTTTGGCCGTTCGTTTACATGACAACGGGGTGCCTTTTGGGTGTCTGAAAACGCAAAGTTTTTAAAACGGGTTTCGAAGTGCAAGTCTTTGAAAACGGTCTCCGTGTAAACAACAAAAACGTGAATCTCTGATCTTTCAGTTCACCTGATGTTAATCAATTAGCTCATTAGTTAGGGCTCGAGCACCGATGGTGTGAGGACCCTCTTGGAATTGCTCTGTTTATTTCCTCATTAGTTCTGGTATTTATCCTCCCTATTTTGGTTCAATACTTTGTCTTGTCTCGTCTACAAATTAATGTGGTTGGGTTCTCCCGATTTGGATTTTTTATTAAAGACTGCTTCCCTGTACTATTTCTGTCGTGCGCTTTATTCGGCACAGCCACCCATGACAAACCCAACCATTGGTTTACATTTTGGTTTACATTTTTAAATACAAATTTTAAACCCAATGGTTGGGTTCGTCCATATTTGACCAAAACATGGGTTGAAACAACCCAGCATTTTTTAGAGAGATATAAATAATACTAATATTATAAAACAATGCCACATTCGCATTCAAATAAATATGGCATCTACTCTGACTAAGGTGCATAGCTGCCAATCAGCCTGATCAACTGACTTGACGGTTAAATGTACCTGCAAGGCTTTTCTCCAGCAGTAAACAATGGATCAAAGGCTGCTGCTGTGTTGTGCAGCTCTATTGTGACAGGGTCCTGTGTAGATTACACCATCGTAAGCAGGTGGCTTGGATTACAGACCTGGATCAAATGATGGATGAGCCTTTTTTTTTGTTAACGAACCTCAACAGTGAGTGACTCAACAGTGAGTGACTCAACAGTGAGTGACTGTAGGAGGATACTACAGTATACCCCTGTACTGCATTGAAAACATGCAGCCATTTCCAACATCCTTCTTGATATAGGTTTATTTATTGTTGACTTATGGCAAAGGATAATGGTGTGAGATGGAAGTGTGCTGATATGAAGCAGAAATTAGATGTAGTGTTAAAATGCATGATATGCAAAAGAGCCATGCACTGTGGAATAGTCAGTGAAGCAGCAGAGAACTAGCTGCAAACCCCCTTAAGATTAATGCAGCAAATTCAAAGGATAGTTCACCCAAAAAAGAAAATTATGTCACTCACACTCTCATTTCATTCTAAACTTGTGAAATGTCAAAACCGCTCTTTTTCCACACAGTGAAAGTGAATGGGGACCAGGGATTGTCAAGCATTAAAAAAGGATGAAAAATAGCTTTTTAGAGCTTGACAAAAATTACTCCAATGTTATATTTTGAATCTTCAAAAGTCATATGATAGCTAACATTTAAGCCATTATTAACAAATAAATCTATCTTGACAGCTATGTTCACCATTTACTCCCAATGTGTGGGAAAGAGTAGCTTGGACATTCTGACAAATATCTTCTTTTTGTGTTCAAAAGAAGAAATAAAGTCACATTTGGAATGACATAAGGGTGAATAAAAGTTTCATTTCATGTTGAACTATCCCTTCAATGAACATATTCATATTTGAGTGAATTTACCATGCATTAAAGACAATTAAAGATGAATGTACAGTATTAAGTGATGGAATCAATCATTGTAAAATCCATATCAGATCATCGCTAATCTAAATGTTAGGGTGATGTATCTCCCTAACATGTATCTGTCAGACAGAGAGAATTACTACTTACCAAGCCCCCCTGCCCCGAGGAAAATTCCCCCTACCGCATCTGCATCACAGTCCTTTGACACGCCAATGATGATACAACCTGCTACAATACTGAGCAGGGCCGAGCCCACCCGCAGCCCATGGTACTCGCCAATACTGACCGCGTTCATTCGGCAGGTGGAACCCCCCACCTGCCCCGTCTGGCTGTCCCACGCACGCTTACAGAGGCAGATCACTGTATGGAAGTTTCACTGTTTGTGAAATGGGTTAACAGAGACTCAACTTTCTCCTCAAGGCTCTTCATACATCTTTAAACACTGGGCTCTGGTTACCTTGCCGGATTCATGCTTGGTCCCTTCAAACTAATTTGGGTCTGATTGAAGGCGACTAATCATTTGAGTAGGAAAGCCAACCCAGGCCTAACAGACTCATGATACTTGGGTGTTTACGCGGAATGTCCAAAAGGGCCATGCATTTGTAAGCGAATGAACTCAGTTAAATGTGTTGAACAATATAGTGTGCTTGATCCTTAAAAATCCAATGTTGGATCTATGCATAATCGGGTGTGAGGTGTATTAGTAACAACATGACCCAGAACGTCTCATCTCCGCTGCTAATTCTTACCTAATAAACATGCACAAAGAAAACTGTAAGCAAACACTTTTTTTGTCACCCATTTAGAAACACATCTTTTAGAAATACACTTTTAACTAATCCAAAGTGTCCAAGGTGTGTAATTTTAAAATACTCATCTGCATAAAGGACTAAATTACCTGATGTTCCCAATCTCTTGAAATATTTTCAAGTGCTGCATACGTAGGAGTCAGAGTGCCAACGCTGGGGACAAAAGATATAATACAACTAAAAACACATTGCATAACATGGGTTGAGGTGGGGGGGGGGGGGGGGGGTGTTGCCATTGTGGTGACGAGTGGATCATGAGCTTGGTTTGACAACAGATGTTGTAAATGTTCTTGTCGTGCTCATTCAGCAATTGTTATGCTATGCTAATGCTATCAAAGCATTGTGTTACCAATTAGCAAGTTAACATTTCTTGAATTAGCTACTTAAAGTTAGCCAAGTTTTCTCTACTAAAAATATTTAAATTGAGATTACATGATAATTTTATGTTAAATTAATGAATTGGCTTACTCAAATATGCCAAGTTAGGAGCAATTATAATGTATAAGTACAATATAAAAATATGCTAGTTCGGCTTACTTAAACTTTGAATTTCTCAACTTAAAAATTTTGATGTAACTGATTACCTTAAATCAGGGGTGCCCAATCCTGCTCCTGTCGATCGACTGTACTGCACAGTTCATCTCCAACCCTAATCAAACACACCTGAATATAATTTTCAAGTGATCCTAAAGACCTTAATTGGTTGCTTCAGGTGTGTTTGATTAGGGTTTGAGATGAACTGTGCAGGACAGTCGATCGCCAGGAGAAGGATTGGGCACCCCTGCCTTAAATAATCAAAAGTTTTGCCAACTTATTCGGGTTTACAGTGTGTCACTATTCTGCTCAATTTAGTTCAATAACAATCAATCTGGCAAAGTCCATCAATTATGACACAAGTTCAGTTTTGCTATAAGCAGCTCTACAGAAGGCAATAGTGTCATTATTAGCTCAAGTCAGTTCAATGTTCATTCAATTCAGTTAAATAACTATATCACTGTTACAAAGTTTGTGCATTGTCCAGCTCAATTCAGTATACATTTTTTCTCATTTGATGACTGCAGTGAAATCGATAATATTACTGAATATTAATTGTTACTTGCCATTTCTTTGTAATTAATGGTGAAATTTACTAGCAATTGTTTCTACACCAATAATTTTCAGTGTATAAAATGTTAACACTGACAAGTGATGCTGTTCCTCTTTGTAAACAACTGTGTCATTTGGCTAATTCAAATTCAGCAGGGACATTAGCGGTGTTTGCTTTAGTACAGTTTTTTTTTATCTCTTCCATATTAGGAATGGAAAGGTCATCTTCATTCGGTCTCTTTAACGTAGATGCGCTTAAGAATGATGATCAAATCCACTAATGTGTTTGTGAAGCCGTGCTGTGGCACATTTTTACAGAGGTTCCTGTACTGTAGCAGGCAGATGAGCTCGCCCATTTTGACTGATTTGACTTGGAGCTGGAAGGGAATGTGTAATGAGTCTTCCGCCGTCAGGACCCAAGACCATCCACAAAGGCCCCGAGTTGCCATAGGGATGGCATATCCATGGCAACAGAAGGAGCCGGGGGTGAGCGGGATTAACACAGAGTTGGGTAACAAATGACGTTAACGGGTGAAGAAGAAGAAGTGACACATTTCCTGTTTGAGTGCTGGGCCCTTCAATACGGCATAGTGTCTTTAAGCATAAAATTCAATCTAAAAAATATATGCTCACTGGACAAAATAACACAGAGAGGAACTTATGTAACAAAACTTCAATTAAGTTAGGTAACTGAAATGAATTACATCAATAGTGCTCTTTTTTTGTCAGTTCTACAGGTGGCAATTCATCCCGAGACATTAACATCTCAAGTAGCATTAGAGAAGGTGGAAATACAATAGGCTAATTCATTTACACCATTGAGAGCAAAATTAAACCAGAGCCATAGCTCAACAAATCAGATAACAACATCTTTAAAATAAAATAAAATAAAATAAAACATTACAGCAGCATTGTAAACACCATGGCACACGTCAATGCATAAAATTGACAGAATAAAGAAAAGTGACTATCTGTTCTGTGCTGCTTTGGGCATTTCAGTTGGTGTGTTGTGTGTGTGTGTGTGTGTGTGTGTGTGTGTGTGTGTGTGTGTGTGTGTGTGTGTGTGTGTGTGTGTGTGTGTGCGTGTGTGGTCATGGTAAAGCCTATGTTACAGGGACAAAATGAATGCAATATCTGAAATCCTCATGGGGGGACATTTGTTGGAATACAACTTATAAATCATATAGTCTTTTTTTTTTTGAAAATGGAAAATGTTTTGTGTCTGTAAGGCTAATAAAACCTTTAAATCCTGACTTTTTTAACATTTCTAAACTAAACTTTACTTTTCTAGCAAAAAATAAAATAAATACACAGTTAAATGAATTTTAGTTCATTTTAATTGCTCTTATGGCTCGTTTCCACTGAGCGGTACGGTACGGTACAGTACGCTTCGGGTCGGTAAACCATGATCCGGCTAGCGTTTCCACCATAGACACAGCGACCCTGTTGATTTCAACGGAGAGAGTGAGAAGCACCTGGCTGCAGCCTGCAGATTTGGGCGGGGGTGCACCTGGGGCCCACAATGCTTCTCATTGGTTAGTGGCAAAGTGATGACGTCGATCGAGGTGGGGCCGCGCCCGTGAACTCATGACGTCGATTTCTAGCATGTTTTCATTCCCGCTGTTCATCGCTGCTAGCAAGGTGAGTACAGGCAAGCTACTCTTCTTCTTCTTCCTCTAATTTTATTTACAATTTTTAATTCTGAAGTGGCGTTTAGTGTGATGATAAAATGAAGTGGTGTAAAAATAAGATCGTGTAACTTTACTCACCATATCACGCAAGTAACTATAGGGCAGGGTTTCCCAAAAGCATCGTAGGCCTGTGTGTGTGTGTGTGTGTTTGTGTGTGTATAGTGTAGTTTTGGTGGGATTAGGATATAGTGTTAAAACAAGGCCCTTAAAAAGAAATACAGTGGCAAAACTGAACCAGGAGAAGAAAAATGGGATTTAAGAGTTAATAGGAACAATATACAAAGTTATATTGTAGGACTTTTTTTCTATAAATAAATTGGTTAAATGTAAACTATTTTGATATTATTGTTATTAATAAGTATACATTTAGTTAATTGAACATAAAAACATTGGCATTGTCATCCCCATTTATATTCCCTGGGTACCACTTTTGCCATTTTACTTTATATATATTTTTTTGTTTTGCTGTGTTAATTTTTCTCTAACTCTTACTCTCACTTATTTTTTGTTGTTGTGTACTTTATAACTCAAAGGCTCTTTTAAGAGCCATTCCCACCTGCAAAAATGCACACACCTGTGTTAAGCCAGGGGGAGTGTGAGCAGTTTAAAAGACTGCAGTAGTAAGTGCCCATTCTGCCAGTACACCAGCACGCCACAGCTGATGTATTACCACATCAAAAATCATTTTCTATCCTATCCTAATCTATCTATCCTTCTATCTCTGTCTGCCTATCTGTCATGTCCATCCGTCTGTCTGTGCCTGATAAACTGTATTGCCTTCAAAACTTTTAGGATAGGCTTTCTCAAGCCAAATTAAAGTTTGTCTTGACAAAGACATTAAGTTTATATTGTTCATAAACAAAGTAAGTCTCTTGGGTACTTTATAGACAAAGCCAATAACACTCAAGTACATCTTGTCTAACATTTTCCTATAATATGTTTAAAATGTATAAAAAATAAATTCCTTGTATGACTCTGTACTGTTAATGCCTTTCTTCAAAATGATTCAATATCGTTTGTTCTGTATTTTATCTAAATTAGGTGTTGTGAATTGGAGTGCATTTTCCAGACAATATAAGCAAGAGTTCCGGGTGCCGTACTCGTTGACTCTGTGCTTGCACTGCACTGAAATACACAAGGACTGCCCACCTGTGTGTGATGGCAGAAGCAGAGTCCTGCGTGCATTTTCTTCCGAGAAGGGGGTTGAGGGCTATTGCTCGGTTGTGTGTGTGTGTGTGTGTGTGAGTGTACGTGAGTGTGCACGTGTGTGTGTGTGCGTGTGCACGTATATGTGTGTAGGTGATTATCTGTATGTGTGCATATCTCTTTACACAATTATAATAAAAGTTATCACTGGTATGAGTTTGTTTTTTTTCTGTTGGCATGCACAATATGGGATACAGAGATTGACAATGTATGTAGTTTAACTTCAAGCTACTTTATTGGCATAAATGCTTTATAATAACCTATATAATGCACACAAATAAACAAGAACTATTACAGAGGAATGATTAAAATAAGAAATACATAAGGTGCCATTAATGTTTACAGTAATTTTGTAATTCACATGGTGAAGTGCAACAGAATGTGAAAAACTTTTAAAATACTACACAGATATTACACAATACTCTGCAGGCCCGGCTCCAGATATGAGATGAAAGGTGGGCCAAGTGATATTCCAGGTGGGGCGGTCAGGAGGGGGAGGGGTAATACTTTAGTCTCACATCTGTTGATGTCTGTTGATATAATTTTAATATCATGCATTTAAGGCAATTGTTAGGGTGTTTGTTTGTTATTGTTGTGTTTTCTTCATTTTTAAAATGTTTTGTACATTCCTATTTAGTGACTTTATATATATAACTTTATTTATATAACTTTATACATGTTTAACATGTTTATTTTTACATTCTCTCTTGTTGCATTTGTAATCTTTTTTTGACCTCTTAACAGATCTTGTATCAATTAAGTAACTATAGATTTGATAAAAATGAGCAGATCTTTTAAAATAACTATTTACATCAACTAAAACAAACTTGTTACTAACTAAAAATGTTAACATGTTCTTCTTTTTTAAGATTTTTTGTATATATTTTGGAACTATATATTTAGTAACTTTATATATATATATAGATAAACATGTTTAACATGTTTATTTTTACAGTCTCTCTTTTTGCATTTGTAATATTTTTTTGACCCCTTAATAGATCTTGTATCAATTATGTAACTATAGATTTGATAAAAAAAAGGGCATGTATTTTAAAATAACTACATCAACTAAAACAAACTTGTTAAAATGTTAACATGTTCTTCATTTTTAATTTTTGGAACTATTTAGTAACTTTAAATTATATAAACATGTTTAACATGTTAAACACTATGATATAGTGAATGGCTACATTTTTTTATGTGGAAATTATCTGAATTGAGAGAGTTCGGGAACCGGATGAACTAAAGCTCTGTGAAGCACAAGAAAATAAAATAAATTAAAATGTTCAAACTAAATTCTAAACTTTAAATAAAACAAAAGAAAAGCAGATAAGTGATAAGTCCGTGGAAAAACACTGCTCATTCACGTCTGTCAGCGGCCGTCCGCTCCTCTCAGCCACTCACTGAACAGGGCAGACGCAGCGAGAGTGACGACAGGGAGAAAGCAAGAGCTCGCGCTCGCAGGACAGTACTGGCAACATTTGGAGGTTACTGAGGTTTGTCCAAAAAGTCGCTAAATTTGTCGCTAGTCGCTTTTTTGAAAAATGATGCTAAAGGGGTCTGAAAAGTCGCTAAAAATAGCGACAAAGGTGCTAAGTTGGCAACACTGAGTCTGTCTCGGAAGGGAAAAAGGACGGGGTTGGGTAGAAAATAGAAAATAACGTATCTCGAGCTGAATTGAATATAGCACCAATTTTCTGTCATGTGGTGTGGGGCCAGGGTGGGCCAAGCTTCTGATGCCCCCCTTGGCCCCCCCGTGGAGCCGGGCCTACTCTGTATCCTTATAAGTTTACCTTACATCAGGCAGAGTTAAAACTATGGATATGCGCTCTACTCCTTTTTGCTGTTTTCATTATTACTTTAGAGTTTTTTTAATACTTTATCATTTTATTAAAGTATTATTTCAAATTTGCGCGTTCGTTTTGAAGACGCGTCATTACTGTACCACTTAAAGGGTAACTAAACCCCTGGTCAGAGCCTGACTCCACCCACTGGCAATATTTGAAAAATGCTGGAAAAGTGGGCAGAGCCCAGCGGAGATAGAGGGGACGAACTGAGACCGCAGTGAGGGATTGATTGACAGCTGCTGTCAAACTCGCTAAAATGGAGACCGACTGGAGTGACGCAAGTAGCTTTGCAACAGAGCGGTCATTTGAAGTGTTTTCTTCCCCACCTTCATCTGATTTTTCTGCTTTTTAAGAGGGCCAAATCTGAGGTGTGTGGTCATATTTTGGCTTTTACAAAAGTCCTGAGGGAAACTTAATCGATGATGGTCACACTGTCTGCAGAACATGCACAAAAAAGTCGCTACAATACACTTCAAAATGTTGTTTTGAGTTGAAATATTTTATCTAACTCACTTTAAATAAACGTGAAGCTTCCACGAAGAAAAGTTCGCATTAATGTTTTAAATCTTACCTGTTTATAAATCCATTTTGTACAGCGTACAAAACAATCGTCCAGACAAGATGATCACAACAATATTATCAAACTATGTAAACAATAAATTAACTCTGATTTTATTTTCAATACAATCAAAAACGGAGACGCAAGACGGCAAATTGTATTTGAATGAAACGAGAGATGCATGGATCCGTTGTGATGCATGGATTTGCACTGTTTATAATGCGTTGCTATTGACGACGGTCAGAAGGAAATGCCACAGAATAGAATCTTGCCTAAAAAAGTGCATAGAGCTGCTTCTTTTATTTGTTGTTTGTTGATTTTCAAATATAAAACTATCCTGGTCGTTTTCAATAACTTACTCGTAATTCCAACTCCTGACTCGCTACAGTAGTTTTGATGCTTTTATACCAGGGGCTGCCAAGGGCGTGGAGAGCTCGCACCAAGGGCGTGACAGAGTTACGTCAGAGAGTATCCTACGTCAGAGAGTACCCCCTGCAGGAGCTTTTCGTTTCACCTGAAGAGGGCAGCACTCAGACGTTTTTACACCATATATTTGAAAATTAAAACACTTTATACCCAACTTTAAAAAAATGTACTCGAATCAAAGAACAGCATTTATGAAGCTCTATTCTTCGGATCATTAACTAAAAAAAGTTGTTTCAGTGTTTAGTTACCCTTTAACGCAAATATGATGCATGCGCTTTCACCGCGATATTTTTTCATTTTATTTATTTATTATCAAATTAAGTATTTTATTTATTTATTGAAGTGTAACACTTACAAAATTTCTGGCTTAGTCAGATTTCACAAGAATATAAGTACTGACAGGAAACGGAGCACGTAAAATTACAAACAACTTTAGGAAAAGAAGAGTAAATTAAAGTAAAATAATAAAAATTTAAATAAACAAATAAAAAAAACAGAAGATAAAGAAACAGTTATGAAACAATAGTTAAGGGGCTTCAATTAATATTAAGGCATCGATAAAATTAAGAAGTTTTTTTTGCTGTTTTCTTCTTCATGAACCACAGGGATTT
The DNA here is from genome assembly GCA_030578255.1 of Tiaroga cobitis. NCBI lineage: Eukaryota > Metazoa > Chordata > Actinopteri > Cypriniformes > Leuciscidae > Tiaroga > Tiaroga cobitis. The sequence goes on from CM060592.1 coordinate 26,325,938, forward strand.
GTAGTAGGCTACAATGCAAATTCTCTCTTGAAGACAGTAGGCTAAATAGAGGCTGTGTTTTTAAACATTTACATTTGTGGATGAAAAATTTACCCAAGACAATTAAAGTGTTTAAAAGCATTTCATATTTTTGTCTTTCATTATAATCCCAAATGTGATGTTATCTCTAGTGAAACTGGAGAGAGACTGGAGATAAGGCTCCAGCCAATCATACATGTCACACCAGAATGTGTTGCTGTAAGAGCAGAAGAAACACAAATGATCCGTGGTCTCTATGTTCTCATCACAGAATATACAGTTAGTTAGCTCTAAGTTAAATCTAAGTGAGAGGTTTCAGCGCGATATAGCGCATGAGTTTTTCTACCCTATTTCCTGTTTACCGTGGCGTCGACATCATTGCTGTGCCACTAACCAATGAGAAGCGTTATGGGCGGGACTGCACGTGCAGCCCCGCCCCAGATGCAGCCCCGCCCCGATCTGCAGGCTGCAGGCTGCAGCCAGGTGTACTTGGAGAGAGTTGAAGTCCAACATGGGCACTCACTTCCTGATAGCCAAGCGTTCTGCGCAGGCTCACTGAGCTTGATGACGTAGATGCCACGTGAGCAACCTGAGTGACAGTTGTAAATCTTCTAGTAGCTGTGCCAAGACAAATCTGAATCACCCATAGACAGTCACCCAACGTTAATCGTGCACAGAGAATAAACAAAATACCACCTATAACACAATACTTGTCTTGAATGATGATCAGAAGTTTCCAAGGTCGAAGTATCACGGCTCTCCAGAAATAAGGGCTTTGACTAGCATGCGCAAGCAAGCTAATCTCGAACGGTCAATGACGCATCAGAGTAAAGAGTAAACTCACATTGATGTGTGTGTGTGTGCGTGTGTGTTTTGGATATCAAATCGTTTAGTATTGTAAAAACATAATATAATGTTTATTAATATATTACAGTACTATTAATAATTATAATAATTAATTTAATATAACATATTACGCTATATAATTACAATATGACATGATAAAAGAAGTGGCTAAAATTTACTTTAAAGTAGCCTACTTTAGGATTGTAATCGTTTGAGTAGCCTATCTGCAGTTCTAGTAATTTTAGTTAGTTAGTTTAGTTTATTTTGAACATGTTTATGTATACATCCATTAGATTTAAATATTTGGCTAGTACACACACACACACACATAATACAATAAAAAATAACAGATAAATAAATGCATGTAGGCTACAGCACAATCTTCCAAAATTATTAAAAATGATTCAAATATAGGCACATATGCAAATAATGTTTTCCCGTCTTTTTCGTTTCCTTCTACATCAAACAGAATAATCACCCATCCAAAAAATACTTCTTACTATGAGCCCAGGAACCATACTATAAAATACTGTCCCCTCGAGTCATTTTCGAATCCATTCAATATTACATGATGACCATATAATATTCCAATATATAAAGAATTGTGAGCTAGGTGTTAAATCATGTAGTTCCCTTTCAAGGCGGTCACTTCGACATTTACGTCGATGACGTAGTATGGGAACTCCTCCCCTTCTTCACTTCTGCTGAAATCTTATGGGCTAACGCCAGCTGGAGACAGCTGGCCAATTGACGCAAAATATGCAAATACTGACAAGCGCTGGCAGTATAAATTGCGTATGCTTCGTCAATTGCATCAGAATCACGACTGAACGCTCAAATCGACGTGTGCTATTCGAATTGGAAATAATAATCTTACTCGCCATCGTTGAAGGTGCATCTAAAGATACCCCACTGTCTTTGGCATCCGATGGCATCCATCTGCAACTTGTGCTCGGGGCCGATTGTGGCGCCCGACACCCACCTGTTCTGTGTCGCCTGCATGGGCCTGGCCCACGCCGAGACGGCCCTGTCAGACGACCTCATGTGCGCCCACTGTGCGGATATGGCAGTGCGCGCCCTCAAGGCCAGGAGAGAAACGGATCGAGCAGCTGCAGGGATTGGGCCCACTGCCGCCAGCGAGCCGCTGGTGGGCCCTCCCACCCCCAAGGAAAGGAAGCTCGACGCCGTCAGCTTCTCGGACGTCGCGGATTTCATCTCCTGCTAAGAGCAAGTTGGACACGTGGTTCCTTCAGTCGAGCCGCCGTCAGGCCGCGTCGAAGAGGGGAACCCCGTTTTTCCCGGACGTCCACGAACACGTGGTTAGGTCGTGGGCTGCGCCCCAGTCGGCGCACACCCACTCTGCCACGCAGTCCTTGTTCGCGCACGTCGACGAGGCTGTAGCCCACGGTTATGTGCGCATGCCCCGCGTCGAGGAGACCGTCGCCACTCACCTGTGCCCATCGACGTCTGCACTGGGTGCGGACCGCAGCCTGCCCTTCCAAGCCCTACAGGTTCACGGCCCACCAGGCGGATAAGGCGTACGGAGCGGCAGGAGAGGCAGTATCAGCTCTCCACGCCATGGCTATCTTACAGGTATTCCAGGCGAAGCTGCTTAAGTCCCTGGATGGCGTTGCCTCTGTTGATGCTGACGTCATCCGGGATCTCCGCTCGGCTACGGACCTGGCGCTGATGGCCACCAAACGCTCACCGCAAGCCATCGGCCGCTCCATGGGTTTTCTGGTCGTCCTCCACAGACACCTGTGGCTGACACTGCCAGATGTGAAGGATTCCGACCGGAAAACTTTGCTTAATGCTCCCATCACTCCAGCCGGTCTCTTCGGGAACGCGGTGGAGGCTGTCACGGAGCGTTTCTCGGAGACCCAGAAACGCGCCAAAGCTATGAGCCACGTGATCCCGCGTCGAGCGCCCCCAGCTCAGCAGCGTTCGCGCTCGTCATCAGCTGCTCGCCAGCCCCAGAGCTTTGCGAGACAAGCAGCGGCGCCTCGCACCGAGCCGGATGCTTGCGCTTCCCGGGGCAGACAGTGGCCGGGACCCGGGAAAAAGAGCCAGGGCCAGAGAAGGAGCCCGCGCCGAGGAAAGGCCAGCGCGCCCCCCTCCGCGTCAAAGCCGTCTTCCTGACGGAGCGGTCAAGAGGAAGAGAGAGCGCGAAGGAGGACCGGCCTCCAAGCGCCGTGTTCTTATGCATTGTGTCCCTCATGTTCAGTTGAGCGACGATCGCATATGTGTGAATGTTGTATGTTGTGAAACATGTATCCCTTCACAAAAAGAGCTTTTTCTTCCTCTTGCACCTCACATTGTGTCACCCGCCCTCTCACGAGACAGTGCAGGGTCACACTCGACGACTATAATGGCATCTCATGGGCACGAGATCGCCAGCACCACACTCAGCCCACCGCGAGCCGCACTCCCGCCAGAGTTATCAGCCTCGCGGGAGTGCGGCTCCAGTCTGAACACACTGGTGACCGCAGTTCGAACACGCACTCTGAGTCATTTTCTGGGTGCGTGGGAATCAATTCCGGGCATCTCACCATGGGTGTTGGGCTTAATTCGACACGGGTATTCGCTTCAGTTCAGACGCAGACCACCCCGCTTCAAAGGCGTGATCCCGTCATTAACTTTGCCCCAAAACGTTCCCGTTCTGAGACAGGAAGTTCTCAGTCTGCTCGAGAAAGGAGCGATAGAACCGGTTCCCCCGAACGAGAGGGAGAGCGGTTTCTACAGCCGCTACTTCGTGGTACCCAAGAGAGGGGGGGGTCTCCGTCCGATCCTGGACCTGAGACCCATAAACCGAGCACTTCACAAGCGCGCGTTCAGAATGACAACTCTGAAGCAAATTCTGGCACAAGTTCGTCCCGGGGATTGGTTCGCTTCAGTGGATTTAAAGGACGCGTACTTTCATATCCAGATAGCAGCGCGCCACAGGCGCTTTCTGAGGTTTGCGTTCGAGGGCACAGCTTATCAGTACTCAGTACTACCGTTCGGATTGGCTCTTGCCCCCCGCACCTTTTCGAAGTGCGTGGACACGGCGCTTTCTCCCCTCAGGTCGAGCGGAATGCGCATCCTAAATTATCTGGATGATTGGCTGATTCTAGCCCACTCGCGAGAGGTGCAAATCGGTCATGTGGAAATGCTACTTCGTCACCTGGACTCGCTGGGAATGCGTGTGAACGAACAGAAAAGCGTGTTCACACCGAGTCAGACCACAACATTTCTGGGGGTGTGCTTGAACTCAATAACGATGCGAGCCCATCTCTCTCGAGAGCGCATACAGTCTCTGGCTTTGTCTCTGGACCGCTTCAGACCAGGCAGGTCTGTGCCACTAAAGGAATTTCAGAGGCTGTTAGGTCTGCTGGCAAGAGCCTCCCCAGTGTGTTACCTGGGGCTGCTGCATATGCGCCCGCTTCAAATCTGGTTGAAGCTCCGAGTTCCTCAGGGGGAGTGGTCGTCCGGCCTCAGGCACATCACGGTCACTCACAGCTGCATTCGCACTTTGGTGCCGTGGAAAAACCCGGCGTTATTCAGTTCAGGGGTCCCCATAGGTACCGTGGCGCATCGCACCGCGGACTTGACGGATGCATCAACCTCAGGCTGGGGAGCGGTGTGCATGGGCGCGACTGCCTCAGGCTTGTGGACGGAGTCGCAGCGGAAGTGGCATATAAACCGCTTGGAATTGAAGGCGGTATCCTTAGCCCTCAAAGCCTTCCGGTCACAGTTAGAGCGTCAGCATGTACTGATTCGGACCGACAACATGTCGGTGGTCTCATACATAAATCGCCAGGGAGGCGTGCGCTCCAGACCCCTATTCGAGCAGGCGGCGAGCCTCCTGCTGTGGGCAGACCGGCACTTTCTATCCGTGAGAGCAGCGCATATTCCCGGTGTTTTGAATCGCGGAGCGGATATGCTCTCGAGGAATGGAATTCCTCAGGGAGAGTGGAGGCTTCACCCGGGATCGGTGCAGATGATCTGGGATCGATTCGGGAGGGCGGAAGTCGATCTGTTCGCCTCGAGCGAGAACACGCACTGCCAGGCGTTCTTCTCGCTGTCTCCTTCCCCCTTGGGACGGACAACCGACGCCTTGACTTCGCGCTGGCCGAGAGCCAGGCTTTACGCCTTTCCTCCGGTGAAGATTCTGCCTACAGTGTTGTGCAAAATCAGGGAGGAGAAAGCGTCTGTGATTCTCGTTGCCCTGAACTGGCCAAATCAGCCCTGGTTCGCGGACATGATGGAATTACTAGTGGACTCCCCGTGGGAAATTCCGCTCAGGAGAGACTTGTTGGTGAACGGCACGGTATGGCACCCCAACCCCGGGCTGTGGAACCTTCATGTGTGGCCGCTGCGGGGACTCTGAATGAGTGGGACGCTCTGCACTCTCGAGCGATGAGCACTATCTCTGAGGCGCGCGCCCCATCCACTAGGCGTTTATACAAATTGAAATGGGAAGTTTTCCCTAAATGGTGCCAGGATATCAGTACCAGTATAAGTAACTGCACCGTGTCGGATATTCTACGCTTCCTTCAGCACAGGAGGGATAATGGGAGTTTACCGTCCACTCTGAAGGTGTATGTGGCTGCTATTGCTGCGTTTCACCCCCCGATCGAAGGACAGTCGATCGGTAAACATGCGTTGGTGATCAGTTTTCTCAGGGGAGCTAGGAGATTGTGTCCGTCACGGCCACCTTCTGTGCCGCCGTGGGATTTAGCCCTGGTGTTGAGGGCTCTGTCTCTTCCACCGTTTGAACCACTGCCTTCAATTGCGGTCAAGGAGCTTTCCCTGAAAACTGCTTTGCTTCTCGCTCTCGCTTCAGCGAAACGTGTGGGGGACCTGCAAGCTTTCTCGGTTCACGAGGACTGCATTCGTTTTGGACTGGGAGATTGTAATGTCACTCTTTGGCCAAGACAAGGTTACGTTCCGAAGTCACTCAATACTCCGTTCAAAGCGCAGGTTGTTTTATTGCCTGCGTTGTCTTCTGAATCGTCGCCTGATACTGATGCTCAGAACGCTGTTTGCCCAGTCAGGGCTTTACGGATGTATATGACTCGCTCAGCCGCTTTTCGCCAGTCGGATCAGCTATTTGTGTGCTTTGGCGGTTGTAACAAGGGACGTGGAGTTTCAAAACAGAGACTCGCTCACTGGATTGTGGACGCTATCACTTTGGCTTATGGTTGCCAGGGGGTGGGCTGTCCCCTCAACATTAAGGCTCATTCGACGAGGGCGATCGCCTCTTCGTGGGCCTGGTCCAGAGGTATGTCTATAAGGGACTTGTGTTTTGCTGCTGGCTGGTCTTCTCAGAATACTTTCGCCAGATTTTATAAGTTGGATGTACCTTCTGTTGCATCTCAAGTGCTTTCGGTGAGTTGAGCTTTCAGGTTGTGCATGAATTCTGGATTTATGTATTGTGCTTATGCAACTGTCGCCGCTTTGCTGCTGACTTGTATTATACTTGCTATTATATTGTGTTGTTTCTGCCCTGAATGATTCAGTGCAAGACTTCCCTCTATCTCATTTGCTTGGGATATGCAAATTTTGACAAGGTTTAGAAAGCGCGCTATTGGCTCGCTTCGCCCTATCAGGAACTTGTATTTCCAGTAGCACAGCTATTGGATGTGGGTTCTGTCATTCTCGAGTGGGTGGGTCTCTGCTCCACGGCGGGATTTGACACAGTTCCCAAACTACGTCATCGACGTAAATGTCGAAGTGACCGCCTTGAAAGGGAACGTCTCCGGTTACTTTCGTAACCTCGGTTCCCTGAAAGGCAGGGAACGAGACATTTACGTCGAACGCCGTGTCGCTTGTTCATTCGAGCGTTCAGTCGTGATTCTGATGCAATTGACGAAGCATACGCAATTTATACTGCCAGCGCTTGTCAGTATTTGCATATTTTGCGTCAATTGGCCAGCTGTCTCCAGCTGGTGTTAGCCCATAAGATTTCAGCAGAAGTGAAGAAGGGGAGGAGTTCCCATACTACGTCATCGACGTAAATGTCTCGTTCCCTGCCTTTCAGGGAACCGAGGTTACGAAAGTAACCGGAGACGTTTTTGGCTAATAAATCATGGTCACAAACACTTAAACAAAACCGTTTTTCTTTATTTCACGTTATGTAGGCATTTTGTACATATGGCTTCCGAACGGGATCACATTCATCTTCAAGCGTAGATCTGTAAATAAATAAAGGAACAACGTTAACCGCGATAGACATTGAGATGTTTTTTTTTCTTCTTTCATTGCCTGTATAATTTCCTGATAATTAATTTCCCCATCCCCCGTAGGTGTAGTAGTAGATAAATAATTTAAAGTTCGTGGATAAATGTTAGGCTACTTCATATGTATTCACTTGCCACATATCGAATTATTTCCAATTCCTCAAAAACGTTGTTTAAATATTTTGTCGCGTTGCTTTTATGGACTCTGTCTATCTATGCCATGGGCTGACTTTAGACAGTAAAAGACTGCCTGCGAGACTGTGCGAGCTTCTCCTCCTTTCTATACGGTAACTTCTCTACTCTGCGACGGACAGTCGAGTGGTTATGACGCAATTTTTAGCCTATTTTTACAAGAATGGCTTCTACGGGGCCATAACATAAGACACAAAGTAATGGAGCCTTTTGTACATTGTCGTGTTTCTTTAGAAATAAATAATGGCCAAATTGAGTCTTTGGACGCCTCAGATGTAAAGTTATTCGCTGTCAAAGTGACGCCAAAATGAATGGGAGTCAATGGGATGCTAACAGCAGGTGATAGCCAGCTACAATGGCGGCCCCCGAAGGCAGCTTCAACTTCCAGCTGATGGATTACCCCCTTGGTTTCCACCGCCAACAGTAGGCTACCCTTAAGCCTGGTTCACACGGCAGGATAATTAGGCAGATTTTAGCCCCGATTTACCCCTTCTGACAATCTTAAGTATGCTCCGATTATCGTAAAATAATCTGATCAGATATTCCTGCCGTGTGTGGTGTGTTAAGAGTGCTCTCGTCTGCTCGGAAGGACGTCGGGACCGCTCCGATCTCAAATCGGGGATATCCAACATGTTGGATTTTTTTGGCCCGATTTCTCCTCGTGTGTGGTGTCCCCCGGGGACAAACGAGCACGCAGCCTGTGGACAGTGGCGTGTAGCCAATCAGAAAGCGAGGTGACGAGGCGCAGAGGAAGCACCGGGAAACAAAATCAAAACAGCCGTCCATGCTCACGTTGTCTCCACTTCTTTGACCATCGCCTTTTCTTTTGATAACGTTTTTTTTCTCGGTTAAAAACAAACTACAAACTATCGCCACTGCATCCTCTTCGTCCACCATGATTGTTTACTCTGAAGTCACGTTTGATCTCGAGGGATTTTGCGAGATTTTCCATCTGACCTGGGAATGCTCTGGAGTCAAATCGGTTCGTGTGTGATGTGTTGATTTTGCCCTGTGGCTGCGCACCACACACAGTACGACCAAAACTGTTAGACCCGTGATTTTTTATCGCCGTGTGTGGAGTCTCTCAGGTTTGGAAAATCGGCCGACAATTTTAAAATCGTCCCGTGTGAACCAGGCTTTACTTGATAGGCGTGGTGTTTGCCGGAAAGAAGCGATCGACGTCATTTTCGCGCAAAGAAGAAAGCGACATAGTAAACAACTACGAATGACATACTGCAGATCTTGTTCTTGCTTCTCGGCATGTTTGTCACAAGAAACAAGCGCCGGCATTAGGCATTTCTCAATACCAAGTAGCCTACGCAAAGTCCGACTCAGGAGAATGACTCCCGAGGACGCGAGTCCAGAAATTCTGCTAATTGAACAGCGCGTTCTTGAAAGCGGCACTCAGCTCGCTCTGCTACTCCGGTTATCTCTGTATGTACATTTTAGGCAAAAATAAAACGAAATATGTTATATAACACCACTCTGCTTCTTTTCGATTTCATTAAATACATTTTAAACATTATAAGCACACAAATGTGGTTCAGGCAACGCATATCCTATTGATTTTATTCACTGCATGTATGTAGCCTATATTTATAACAAAACTAAATATAAAACACAACCCGTTTATTCGTTTATTTAAAAATATTAAACATATTCCAGGCAATATGTGCATTGGTACAAATGTTGCAAAAAACAACATTAGGCCTACAGATGGTCTTGTAATAAAGCAAACAATTCAGTAAATAAACTTCACTTAGCCTTCTGCCAAAACTATTGGCCAGGGAACGAATTATAGATTCACGAGACCAAAGATCGCCTGTTAGGTCTATACAAGACGAATTATATCTCATGTTTAACCACTACAGAGGCGTCAGAGTCAGCTGCAAACATCAGAACGACTAGACGAGGAGAGGCTGTTCCAGGCGGGGTACTTGAGCGCCGAGCGTCCCGGTGATTGCTTGGAATGGATCTCAGTCAAATTATCATAAATCTATAAATAAACCACAGATTTGAGCTTTAAAAACTACATTCTCGTCTGAAAAACTCTTAAAACTACATTTTGTGACACGATAACAGTAGCCTAGTATTATATTTCAACTGTATATTAAAACATGGCGCTTCTAATGCCCTCATAGCACGCGCAAGTGACGATACTCTGTCAACCAATCAACGTTCTGCAGTGAGTCTAGCTCCACCTTTTAGTACCGTACCACTCTGCTAGGTACCCCAACGGAAGGGTACCCAAAAAGTGGTACGGTACGGTTCGGCTTTTTGGTACCATTCACAACTTTTGACAATGGAAATGCATCCTACTCGCTACCGGTATTATATTTGGTGTGTATATTGTGTATAATATAGTATATACATTGCACACTTGGTAATTAAATATCCATATTAATACTGATATGAAAGGTGGAAAGTTATCTTTTCATTGTGAAAAGTAAAATGAAGCTGCTATAAATTACAAAGAACTGATTTGGTTTGTTAATGTGATAATAATTTTTTGTTGCTAAATTGCAGTCTTTGTTTGGAGTATTGCTGCAGATAAAGATAATTGTTAAATAATTCAGTAATTCAATTCATCACACATTACCATTTCATTATTTCACACAACGTGTCAATAATCGGTAAAGCAAAGCTGAATACAACAGTAGGCCAACATTTACTGGTTCAAAGTGTAAATTTGTGAACAAATAAAATAACACACGCCATTTTGGGCAGACAAAAGTGTATATTTGTATAAGGAATTTTAACATAAAACTGTAGACATACTGCACTACAACACTATTAGTGTGATGAACAATTCCAACAAAATGCAGTATGTGTGGTATATACACTCTCAGAAAAAAAGGTACAAAAACTGTCACTAGGACGGAACCCATTAAAAAGGTTCTAATATTTACATTTATGTACTAATACGTACACTTTTGGTACAAAGGTATAACTCTTGAAAGGGTACTGCCCCAGTGACAGCGTTTGTAACTTTGTCTGATAGTGTACCTTTTATCAGTTGTGTTTTGTTTTTCAAGATTTTCTTCTAGCTTCCTGACCCTGCATGTAAACTGGCTTGTTTTCATTCTGTTCAGACGTGGAGTTGTGCCCTCCTGCTCTACCACCGACGTCTTCATCCTCGACTCCAGCAATCCCCTCACCCTCAGTCAGACCTGCATGAAGGAGTTCGCTATCACAGATCTGGGAGTTTTGACGCAAATAGTCAAATACTCCTCCACAGAAACATGTTCCTCAGTCTGACTCATGCCAAGGAAGTAATCTGCCTCAAAGAGATTTCTTATAATGACAAATTCTCCAAATTGCAAACAATTTTGTAATTACTAAAAGCATACATTTTTTTAATTACCATTCCCAATTTAATATGATATTATTCATGAAATATTTCACACCAGGCAGAATCATTAACAAACCACCTCTGTATAAACAATATTACTGTCATGGAGGAAACGAGCATTGAAGGCTCTCAATGAGAGCATGTAGGTGATGATGCTCTGCGTTGAATGAACATAGCAGAAACATTGCCCATGCTCTGCTAAGTGAGGAGGATGCGGTGGGATAAATGAACAGTGTGGGCCGCCATGACTAAAGAGCTTACGGCCCCCGACAATAATTAGCCCGTTGGACCTGAGGCACGTAACTGCGACACCTATTTAAGTCTGTGCTATTGATGAGCCACTCTGACCTGCCGAGGAAGAGGATGGCCTTTGTTCCCTCTTGGGTGAGAAGTCCACTGAGGCAAAGCTACCAGCTGTGAACTCAATTACCAGAGAGGTGAGCTACCGGCTCTGTATCCATATCACAGGTCTGCAAGGCTGTTTCTCTGGGAGGTGGAAACTGCAAGAGACAATGAGATTGTGTGAAGTCTACCGACAAACATCTTGAGAGATATATAGAACAGATCTGAATATTCAGAGTCATTAACAAAATAAGACCCCAAGTCTGAAACATTTACAATTTTGGTACTTGCATTTATTGTTATGGTTAAAAAAAAACCCAAGTTATACTGTAAATTAACAAACCACAATAAGTAGAGGTATGGCTAACTATATGATAAAACTAGTAATTAACTGAAAGTGCTGATTTATTCAAAGGACGGATAGGTTATCACCAGTTTTGGGGGTTACACATTACAAGTAATGTGTGTTACGTAATCTACGTGTTACGTTTACTACAAAATATCTAAGTTACTTTGTATTGACTGATAGGTCTCCTGTCCGCATGTTGAGAAAAACCAGGAGTAAGTGCAGAGGAGTTGTGTGCACTGTGTGAACATGATGTGGTTATCGAAGTTATGGACTAAATGTGAGCATTTACTCATTTTACTTGCACAAAAACAGATTCAGTATAGTATAGTAAAATGCAAACTCAGAATATTACACACACCTGCAATAATTAATTATGTTAAATTACACAAATTTACTTTTTAATTTAATTCCACTTTACTAACCAATGTCTTTGCTACTGACCTTCGATGATCCAATCATAATACTAAGCTAAAAAGTCTTTAGATAAACATTACATTTGTTACTTTTCTTTCTTTTCCTGTGTCCTATTCTTCTGCAATTCAGAACAGCAGCACAGCTGAAAGGTTTGTTTGGGCTGCGCCCTCTACTGTACAGATGTGTATTTTGCATTTTGCATTTTGTATTTTGCATTCCTTTTACATTTGCACTTTTGGTGTGAAAGGGCCTTTAAATTTGCACAAAAAAAAAAAACTTTTTTGTTATTAAAAAACAAACAAGCAAGCCCAGCCCAGGTTATTGAAAATAGCGAAAAAGAAACGTAATGCATCACGTCCCATACAAAGTAACTAATATAATGCAATTTGTTACTTTTTTTAGGAAGTAAAACAATATTGTAAGGCATTACTTTTAAAAGTAACTTTCCCCAAAACTGGTTATCACATGTTTTAGCATTTTAACACTAACTATAACTGCACTACCATTCAAAAGTTTGGGATCAGTCACACTTCTATTCAACAAGGACACATAAAATTTATCATAAGTGACAGTATAGACATTTAAAAGGGTTTCTATTTCTATTTGGGCACTCTATTCATCAAAGAATCCCGAAAAAAAAGGTATCACGGTTTCCATAAAAATATTAAGCAGCACAAATGTTTTCAATATTGATGATGATAATAAGAAATGTTTCTTGATTATCAAATCAAAATATTGGAATGACTTCTGAAGGATCAGACACAACACTGGAGTAATGATGCTGAAAATTCATACATAACTGTGTTTATATAAATATATTATTCTATCTAGACTTTTAATTGTATCGATTCTGACTACTTATAATTGAATAATACTTTTTCAGGTACTATGTTTTAGACTGTTTGTGGAAAGTGTACTTTTTTTCTGTAGTACAGCGACGCCTACTGGGTGTCATTTACAACACAATACGGGAGTAGCAGCAACACACAGAGACCAGTTAGCTCATCAAAGTCATGTACATTGATTTTAATAACGCTTATCCGTATAAATCATGTTGAATGGCTCTCATCAGAAACAACTCTTTAAAGGTGTCCTGAAACAAACTTATTGACATAATAAATTAAAAGAAATTTCTTAGAAAAGAATGGATACAAAAACAATCCAGATTCCAGACCTTCCGGACACCCAGACCGCTTCCTGCGTCATGAAGCTTGATTGATCAGGTGGGAATTTGGTGTATCTTTTGTACATGTAACGTTAAACTTTTTCGTAATTTATTCTGTAAGTTGACATTTGTGGCTTTTACAATACTGTATCAACAAGGTAGTTGGCCTACATTACAAATGGGTTAAATATTCTGCCATGTAACTCGGTGAACTGTGGTGACCTAACGGTTAGTGCGTGACCGTGTAACCCACGATGCACTTTCCACAAAATGTTTTTCAGTCTATGAATTAATTTAAAATACAAGAAAATTCGTGTTATTTTCTGTATTTTCATCTCTCTGAATTTAGAATAGTGTTCTTACTTTTCACTTCTTACTAAAATCACAGATAACAGGCTAATTAACATTGTGACACTTGGAACACTAGTAATGTAGTTTATTGAGTGAATTTTTGAGTGTTGTGGCATTGCTGATGGATTTGGATTGAGTTTTAGGTGGTAGAGGTGTAAAGTTGTGCTTTGTTACGGACTTGAAGAGTTGCATCTTTAAAGTTCATTGAGTGTTTAGTTGCTTTTCAGACTTCAGTGTTTCTCAGATTCAGCAAATGTTAGTATGTCTTTTGCAGTGGTGAAAAGAGTATGAAGAAATTTGCTGTTGAAACTCACACATGTAGGCTATGATTAATGTCCTCCCTTTTGTAAAATCCAGCTTAAGCTGGCCTTTGTGTTCTAGCTGGTTTCTAGCTGGTCTAAGTAGCAACCCATGTCCTACTATCAAGCTTGACCACTTGCTGGTTTGTTGCAGCTCCAAGATGGTCCGTCAACTAGTATTTTAGTCAATATGCTCCAACAAGTATTTACTCAATATTTGTAAACACATACACTATTTGAAAAGGTCCACACTTTCCATCTTTCAACCTTCTCTTATATTAAGTTATTTGAATGGGCAACAACTGGACTGCAAAATAAATGTTTTGGTTCTGGGACCAGTACTGCCTTTCAGATTTATAGGAAAAGGTTAAGCAAGTTTAACTTTACTGCTTTAAAGTCACTGTGAAATCAAAATGTACTATTCTTATTTTTTTATGGAGTTACAGTATTTTTTTCTTATAAATGATTTATCTGTGCACATACTTTTTTGGAATACATGTTTATTAATCAAATAACTCTTCTCTGATGATGTGTTTACTGGCATGAGGGTGGGACAACCTGTCACTCATATGAGATCAACCAATAGCAAACCATAACCATCCAATCAATTCCTGATGGACAAAACCAGGTTTTGCCCTACATTTTCTTTTCTTTTTTTCAAGAAGCCGTTTCACTCAGATTATGGAAGCTTGTTTCTGCCACTGAATAAAAAATAAAAAAGGTAATTGCGACTTTTATTTGTCTTTTTTTCCCTCACAATTGCGAGTGTACATCTCTCAATTCTGACTTTTGTTTTCAGAGTTTCAGAGTTCATAGCCTATAAGCTCAATTGCAAGTTATAAATCCAGTATTGGGAGATAGAAACTGCCATCTCTGAGGTTTTTTTTTTCTCACTATTCTGAGTTTATTCTGAGTTTATATCTCACGATTCTGACGTCTTTGCTCAGAATTGTGAGATATAAGCTTAAAAATGGTCAGAATTGCGAGTTTATGTCTCACAATTCTGACTTTATAACTCACAATTGCGAGTTAATATAACGTAATTCTGACTCTTTTTTTTTTTCTCTCAGAGTTGCGAGTTTATTTCTCCCATTACTGAATTTATAACTTGCAATTGTGCTTATATCATGCAATTCTGAAAAAAAAAGTCAGAACTGAGAGATGTAAACTTGCAATTGCCTTTTTTATGATTTATTCTGTGGCGGAAACAAGCTTCCATACTCTGATATATGTCACAATAGGGAAAAAAAGATTATCACAACTTCCGTTTCATGCTGACTTTAGCGATGCTTTAAGTGGTGTGGTGGATATTCTTAGAAGACATTCCATGAAGATAGAAGACATAGTGTGTCCTATTGCATTCCATCCACCCTGAATAGCATCCGAGATCGAGTAGGTGACATTATCGCTTTGGGTCGCTGATGACGTTGCTGCATAAATGTTGAGTGAGGTGTGGATCTCTGTTCTCTGTGGTTGTAGTCGTCAGACATCCTCTCTGCTCTTCTGACCAAGTTCATTATTCATTAATGGTGTTGAATTACTGAAGTTTCAGTTGGTGACGTTTTTAATGGTGGCTGTGTTTTCGTTGATTGACACGCTACTCCAATTTCTTTTGTTCACCCAGTGATTTACAAGATTTCAGATCAAGTGAAGTGTTGCAAAATTGAGGTTGTGCAATAGAATCTGTCAATTGGACAAGCGTCTTTTAGATGACATCAATTCATTTGGCTAAAATAAAAATTCCATTGAAATGCCTAAATAATTAGAATAAACAACAAATGCATAAACATGTGTATGACTTTGACTTGCTATTCTTTATTTTACAACTAATTTAAGCAGCCTGATTGGAAGCTTTATGATTTTAAGAGACTGCATGGAATAAAAAAAATATATATTTTCCACACTAGAGAACTATTTAAAATGAACTAGCAAAATAGGTGATTTAAAAGAAACCATGACCATTTCATAACCTAATACACATTCTCTTTTACACTACCGTTAAGGTTTTTTTTTTTAAAGAAATTAATACTTTTATTCAGCAAGGACACATTCAATTGATCAAAAGGGACAGTAAAGATATAATATAACAGGGGATTTCTATTTCAAATAAACATTGTTGTTTTGAACTTTCTATTCATCAAAGTATCCTGGAAAAAAATATCACGGGCTTCCACATAAATATAAAAATCAGCCTATTACAATAAATTCCGAAGATAATAACATCTTTTTTTTATTGTATTTTTGATTAAACAAATGCAGCCTTAGTAAGCATAAAAATGATGGTGTGCATCAAAAACATAAAAAATTCTTACAGAATACCAACCCCAAACTTTTGAATTATAATGTATATTTATAATAATTCCCCCTAAAATCTTTGTTGATAGAAAAAAGTCCATTGAAATGTAATGTCAAATATATACACAAAAAATGTCACATTTAAATAGATACAATAATTAAAATCTTAGTGTATAGGAGTCTTAGTTCTCAATTTTTAACAAATATTTAAAGATAAATCTAATGTGTGATATCATGCCCTATTATTTACAATCCAACTTTTACTTTTAGTGGTTTATGAGCTCCTTAAATTTGCCCCGAAAGAGAAAACTTGAAAGAAACAGTCCAGTTTCACTACTTGTTTTTAGGGAATAATAGTGGTTATTCCCTCTATACAATTTAAAGGATGTCTTATTTTGAGCCAGTGTGAGACTGATGCCGAAGGATACTGAATGGAATCCATCATAATTTCTATTCAGAATCTGCTGATGTGTCTGTATTAGCACATGAATGCAGACCAGCACCCTCCTATTTCTGAAAGTCTCTCACCAGCATCATAGCAGTTCTTATGGATAGCTTCCATTCAGGTCTAGTCATCAGTTTGATGCCTGAAAACACGCCCATTTAATGTAATTCGAAATTACATTAATTCAGTTTTCAGTCACAAGGGCTGGAACGAGAAGCAAAGGTTTATTCAGTAGAGTAATGAGAGAAATGAGAGACGGCTGATTCTTTAAATTTAATCATGTTTGACCAATTGTGCTCTCAGACTCTCCAAGATCATTATAGTGTATGAGGTTCCTTGTTCAGTTTGACCTACAATTTGAGTATAGCTGTGGTTTTTTGTGTTGATGTCCATAATTTTCTTGGCTTAGGTGTGTTGAGGACAGTTCTTCTAACACGCATTTTTGGCTAAACGAAAGAGAACTTCTAAAAAGTTCAAGTTCAAGTTTATTGTCATATGCATATTAGTACAGAGTACCACAGCAATGAAATTCAAAGTGCCTGAGCACTCTCTCAACACCAGTCAATAAATAATTAAAATTTAGATTAAATTTAAACATCTGCTCAAACCTCAACCCTCCTTCCTCTTGTACTATCGTTCAGTAGCCTTACAACCTGTGGGTAAAAACTGTCCCTAAAACGTGATGTGCGCGTTGGGATGCTCTGCAAACGTCTCCCTGATGGAAGTTGGGAGAAGAGATTATGTGCCGGATGACTAACATCCTGTATAATAACCTAGTGCCTTCTTTGTGCTGCGTTTCCAATAAATGTTTTGGAGCGATTCTAATGGAACCCCAATAATTTTGGATGCAGTTTTAACCACCCTTGTCAGTAGATTCAATTCACGTGAAGTAGCCCTGCCAAACCACACTGTAATATTACCTGTCAAAATACTCTCAATTGTACAGCGGTAAAAATTTTGTAAAATGTTGAGTGACATACCATATTTCTTAAGACACCTCAAGAAATAAAGCCTCTGATGTGCCTTCTTAAGTGATATGAAAAGACCATCGAAGGGAGTCTGAAATATGGATGCCTAAAAATTTAAAAGTATTAACAATTTCGACTGCAGAGTTATTAATGTAGACAGCTGCATGTGTGGGTTTATGTCTTCTAAAATCTATGATGACCTCCTTAGTTTTCACCACATTAAGGGACAGATTATTTCTTCGGCACCACATGATCAAATTGCTCACTTCATCCCTATAGGCAGTTTCATTATTGCGGTCAATGAGTCCTACCACAGTAGTGTCGTCTGCAAATTTTACAATTCTATTTGTGGGATGTTTTGCAATACAGTCATAGGTATACAGACTATATAATAGAGGACTAAGACAGCAACCTTGAGGTGCTCCGGTATTTAACACAATAGAGGCTGAGTATTTAGTGCCTACTCTAACTGTCTGGGAACGGCCTGTTAGAAAGTCCTGTATCCACCTGCAGATGGAATTACAGAGACCCAGGTCTAACAGCTTAGATATTAAAATAGAAGGTCTGATGGTATTGAAGGCACTGCTATAATCAACGAACAGCATCCTGACATACGTATCCCTACCCTCTAGATGTTGAAGTGCAGTATGTAAAACCAAAGATACAGCATCGTCCACAGCTCTATTTGATCTATATGCAAATTGTAGTGGATCAGTAAAGACAGGAATGCAGTTGTTAATATATGATTTCACAAGCAGTTCAAAACACTTCATAACCACCGAAGTCAAGGCTACAGGTCTAAAATCATTCATACAGGTGCCAGTTGTTTTCTTAGGCACATGTACCTGTAAAAATGTACCTATTCTGAGTATCTATATAGGATGGTAGTCATTTATCAATACATCTAAATGCATAATTATGCATTATTAAACATTTGGCGTCTACCTGAGTCAAAGATAACCAGCACTGCTGTGGCTGGCGATACAATTGATCAAAAGTCCAATGTGATGTCCTGGTTCATAGAAGTTGGTTTACTGTCTGCAGTTGACGCATAAATAGTACTGGAAAGGGAAACGATGGGGAAAAATAGGTCAGAGGTCACCAGATGATGCCAAAAAGACAGTGAAGGAAATGTATATGATCCTCAGGTGTGAAGAATAAGGTGATGATAACCATCTGGAATGCAACACGAATTCCTGTGAGTGTGACTTATAATCGTCACACAAAGAAAATCACACCTCGACTGCTCGACAGGCATATAAATGAAAAAGTTTCCTGAGCATCAAATCAGCAAATTAGATTGATTTCTGAAGGATCGTGTGGAAAGACTTGATGCTGAAAATTCAGCTTTGCCATCACAGGAATAAATTACATTTTAAAATATATTATAATAGAAACGGTTATTTTAAAATGTAATAATATTTCACTGTAATACTCTTTTACATTTTTTTTGATCAAGTAAATGCAACCTTGGTGAGCAGCAAAACATTCAAAACTTCTTACCGACCCCAAGCTTTTAAACGGTAGTGCTGCATATATTACCTGAATTATATAGTTTTGTATGTTGGATTACATAAATAGGTTTAGAACACCAATCTCGGTTGGCAATGTAATAGCATAAAATATGAGATTATCAGGGGATGCCACCCCTGTCAGAAATCCTCCCCTTCAAGTGCTGTGGTTTTTAATATATCGCTGAATCAAAATGGCTGTTATCTGCTGATGCTTTTCTGTGACTGCTGCTTTTTCTATCACGTCACCTGGTAGCAACAGTAGTCGAATGTTCTCGCAAGTCAAATACTTGCACATTTTGAGCATGGCTGGCTGACATTTCTCCTTATTTCGAACTTTATTGGTATAAAGGGCTCTTTAAAATTGAGTCAAGAACCCAGTTCTATCTTGAACCCTGTTGAACCTTTTATCTAAGAGTGTATGTTTTGAGAGGAATGGGGTTCTGGAAAGGACTCTGTACATTAATTCCCAGATATGTGTGAAGGTATATAATTGGATGCTTATCTGTGATTGTCTTTACTTATCTCTTGATTGGCTCAGCGTTAGTCCCCAACCACAGGAAGTTCAAACAACTGGTTATAACAATATCAGAGCTTTTACTGTAGAAAGGGGTATTTTAGTCACAAACGATGAATGCTAAGATTACCGAGGGTAGAATATGTATTTATGTAGACGTGAAATGCGATTGATTAAATGTAATTGTTTTAGGGATATTGACATGACAGTCAGTGTGTCAGTTATCAAACTGCTTTTTGTGTCAGAGAAAATGGTTCGAGCTCAGAGACTCCCCACTCATGTCAGGATTTTTGTCATTCTTCACCTCCTCCCGGACTGCTACAAGAATGCGTCAGTTTGAGGATCCCACACCCTGTCCTCGACGTCTGAGGAACGGGTCAGACCAGTGCTACGGGAATCCATTGAAACTGACTGGTAGTGTCCCTGTGAACAAGTGCCACAGAGCTGGAGGGCCCACTGACTTATAGACGTATAGACATGTATCTGATATGTCTGTCATTGTTGCTGTTATGATTTAAAACATTATGGTACAGCACATCTAGCTAGAGATTGAAATAGAGGCCCAGATTAGCCATTAGCGAAACACCTTAACACGTGAAATTAAACTGATTTAATTACACTAGATATCTTGGTTTTCTTAGAAAAGGGTGGCTACAATGTAACTTTTCATTCCACGTGATATTATGTGGCAAAAAACACTGCTTCAGTGTTGTTATTGTTAACTAAATCTAAAGCTATTACAATATATTTTATGCTAATAGAAATAAAGCTGAAATAATCTCAAATGTAAAAATTAGCTGAAAAACTCAACAAACTGCCTTGGCAACTAACTAAAATATAATAAGTTGGAAGTACTCAATTTACTAAAACTAAATTTGAAATAAAAATGACTAAAACTAAAAATATACAAATGCAATATAATTCAAAAGATTTATAAAAACTACAATATATAAATAATACGAAATAACACTAATCTGTACACTTATTCTACACACATTGGCCCTCATTTATCAAAAGTGCGTACACCAAATTTCCAGCGTACCCCTGGCCTACACCCAAAACCACGGTGACTTTGAGATTTATCCATATGGACGTTGGCGTACGGCACGCTCAAATCCTACGCCAGCTCAGGAGGTGGTGTACGCACGTTTTGAGTTAGTGCGGAAATGCGCAGAAAAACAATTCCTAACAGCACAAAATGCACTGACAAACTAAAAGATATTATATATTGTGACCCACTGTAAAACAAAACAACAACATAGTAATTATAAACTAAAGTGTTTATTTTTGTGCAACATGGACTTCAATGTGTAATTTGTGTGACTTTACCAAAGCATTTGATTTGTAAGCATATGTAGTCCTTCAGTTGCGAGCCTGCTTACCCTGACGTTTCAGGGTTTGGGCCGGCAGACTGGGTTCGGTAACGAAAGGCTTTCAATGACCAACAAATAATTCAGACTGACAAAATAATAAAAAATACATTCTTCTTCTTTTAAATAATAATAATACAAATAATAATAATGACATTCTTCCTCTAAATAACAATAATCGTCATTAATAATACAAATCATAATAATAATAAGAAGAATATTACAAATTGTCATGCAATTATTAATGTGAATGAATGGTACTCCACATCACATCATCATCATCACTATTGTACACCCCTACATGTAACGTGATTCGAAATTGAATGCTAATTCAAAAGACGTGCTGTAAAATATTGCATTGTGATAGGACATTTAGGCTCCACGTCAGAGAAGTTTCTCTTCTTTGCCGTCTTCCGTGTGTCCATGGCGTAAAATGAGGGCGTGGGGGAAGCGGAGACTTGAATATATAGGGGCGTGTTATTCTAATGACGATCGTTTTCAGCCGCGGGATTTTACTGTCTATGGATTTATCAAGGGCAGGCATTGCGTAGGCCTACACCTGGATTTCAAGGTACGACCAGCTTCATAAACCAGGCGGAGAGGAGTGTAAGCATAATCTTACGCCAACATACGCCCGTTTCTACGCAAGAATGATAAATGAGGGCCATTAGGATTTTATTTAATTTATTTAGTATACCTGTCATTTATTTAGTATTGCCTATACCATATATATATGAAAAATATATATATATATTTTTTTTTCATATGTTGCCTATATATTTCCATTTTTCTCTGGCTTTGCATATAGGCCCATATTTGTGACCCAAGGGAAACAAAAGACTTTTCATTGTTGAGCAGTCTCTGCTCAATTCTCGCCTACTTCCACTGCATAATAAAAACCTAACAAGTATTAGAGCCAATCAGTGACCAGCCTCTCTCTAGTGAGAGCCAATCGTTGAGTTTTGAGGTGGGTTTCAGAGGGCGGTTCCTGTCAGTTGAATGCAGGCTACAGTCCCGAAACCAGGCGGGTGTTGTCTCTTTTGTATGAGCTGCTGCTCAGGTTTATATTAGGCACTGGGAGTGACTCCTCTGAGCGTGGCCTGTCTCTGCCTTGGCAAAACTCCCACTGGCCTGTCACTTATTCTATCACTGGGGGAAACGGCTGTGATTGAGGGCCACTGAAAGAAAGGATAAGGACACTGGAAAGAACCAAAGTTCAGAGACTGTTTCCACTGCTGACTTGGGTCTGTCATCCATTTATTTGCCCCTGTGGGGCAGTATTTTTTTATATATATATATTTTTTTTTAACTATATTTATCTATTTATTTTATTTATTTATTTATTTATTTATTTATTTTTGGCTGGGTTGACTGTATCAACAAAGACAACAGGTAAGCTTAAAACATACTTTTGTATTTCTCGTAGGCTGTATTATGAGCATGAGTCCCTCACTCTCTCCTATCAAATTGTTTCTTGGGATAGTTTGTCTATTTTCTCCTTATTTAGGTGACTGAGAAGTGTGATGAGACACTTGATCTGGTCAGCTTAACCATCTTTGGATCTGTGTGTGTGTCCCTTCTGTTTATGATTATGTTTTCTGTGTTGGATTGACTGTTTGTGACTGTTTCGTGATGTTGTCATTAGCAGTTCCTGTCTAGTGAGTCTACTGATTCTATGACGGGATAGATATCTATGTTTCTCCACCTCACCAGTTTGACTGGCTTTGCACTATTGCGCTATTCATTGGAGTTTAGGTTGTACAGATGACATCAGTTTTGTGTTGATTCTAAGAGCGAGAGGACAGTAGGAATTTTAGTTGATTTTTTTATTACAACAATTGTGTGTCTCCCTCCTCTTGTGTCTTTATGATGGCTCTGTTCTCTTCTGATGAAACAGGTGGTGATGCATTAGATGTGTAGGCAGATAAACAGTGAAGGGTCTGTTTAGTGTGCTTTGCCATCCTATCCTATCCTATTGTTTCACAGACAAGGCTTAAGCTAGTCCCAGACTAAAATGCATGTTTGAGCTGTTTTAACTGAAAGCAACTTGCACTGATCTTAAAATGTCACTGCCATTGTTTTGTCTCAAGACTAGTAGTGTTTTTTCCCCCCTAAGGCACATTTATAAAAGCTACTTAAATGTCCTAATTGAACTAAGGCCTAATCCTGGCTTTATATAAGCCCTGTCTGTGAAACCAGGCCTAAGTCTTTATAGTCCTGTTCAGTTTGTCTGGTCAAATCTAATGTGGGTTTTGAGCAGTAGAAACACACTATAGTATGTTCATTCAATCTTCTCTGTGTTACTCAACATTGACATACAGAGCTAGAAAGGTGGTGGCTTTATATTGTTTCCCAACATTTTTTGGGCAACAGATGTGAAATACTTTTGGAAAGTTGATGTGCTGCTAAACTATTTCAAATGACATTTTTCAAATTCGTATGCAATTATGCACGCAGAACTTCATATAAGAGACTCCATGGTGTATTTGTACATGTAAACGTGACTGGATGACCATTTAGAATAAACTAGTGAAGGCAAAATGTTTACACCTGATCAGTTACAGGACCGATTTTTCCCTTTCCCTGTGTGATTACTATACATATTGTAGTACACTCAATAGTATAGTTGGTAATCATAATAGTTTGGCTTTATCATGAGTCACTCAGGTTGGGCTTTGTATCCTGTTCACATGGCCAGCTGTTTCTTGTTTGCTTTTGCTGGGCTGTCATTGTTGACTCTGACTCCACTGTCCTCCTGAGAACGGCATATTACTCTGATAATATGCCCTTTACTAGCTGGATTATCATTGTTTGCTTGGCTAGTTTTAACACATTTACTTATGTCCTCCAGTTTATTGGTTGTCTGAAGAAATAAAGACAAGATGTTGCAAGAGGTGTTTTCGAGCGTCATGGAGTTCTACGACTATCTTCTGAAAAGAACTGGTAAGAGCTCATTGCATCGTGCTTTTTAGATGAGCAAAAACCACCAATATCACTGGCTTATGTGTTATGCTATTAAAAACTATTAAAGCTTTCAAATTTGTTTTAAACAGCACTACAGTTTGGCCACTAGTAGAATCTACTTTAGAAAGATGTAATACAGGCTTGTTTCATGTGGCTGATCGGTTGATGTGTAATTTTCTCAGATGCCAGAGTGCGTGATTATCCGCTGATGCAGAGTCCCATTCAGATGACGGTCATCTTGCTGGGATACGTCGTCTTCGTTTTATGTGTGGGACCACGATACATGGCCAATCGCGAACCTTTCAGCCTCAAAACAACTATGATTGTCTATAACTTCTTTATGGTGGCCTTCAACTCCTACATTGTTTACGAGGTAGGAAATCTTTGATTTTTTTTTGTGTTTGGGAGAGTAACTAAACTTATTCATGTACCCGAACTGAT
This sequence comes from Tiaroga cobitis, assembly GCA_030578255.1. Taxonomy (NCBI): domain Eukaryota; kingdom Metazoa; phylum Chordata; class Actinopteri; order Cypriniformes; family Leuciscidae; genus Tiaroga; species Tiaroga cobitis. The sequence goes on from CM060592.1 coordinate 26,349,998, forward strand.
GTCTTTGAGGATAACTGCTAGAGAAAGATATAGTTGATTCAAAGTGAAAATTTGCTCACGGTACAATGGTGTTTCTTCTGTAGATCACAAAAGGATATGTTTAGCAGAATCTTCAAGTTACTCTTTTTCATATAATGAAAGTGAATGATGCCCATAGGCTCATAAAAGTATCATAAAAGCAGACTTGACAACATTATGGTGCATTTTTATGATACTTTTATGGTGTCTTTTTTTTTAGCCTATGGGCATCATTCACTTTCATTATATGAAAAAGAGCAGCGTGAGCATTCTGATAAACGTCTTTTGTGTTCCACAGAAGAAAGTAAATCAGATGTTTGGAACGACATGAGGGTGAGTAAATTATGACAGAAGATAAAAGATGAACAGATAAAAGATTGTGCTTTTGTGTAATTTTTTCGATCTGTCTGACACTTACAGTTCTTGATGTCTGGCTGGGGAACAACGTACACTTGGAGATGTGACCTCTGTGACACCTCCAGCAGTCCTCAAGCTCTCAGAGTAAGTTTGTTTCATTCAAACATGTTCTTATGTTATTGGGAGAAAATAATACATTTATTCGATTGCTCATTATATTTCCAATAACTGCTAGTTCTTAAACTTTCTATTCATCAAAGAATTCTAATTAAAACGCCTCACAGTTTCCACAAAAATAGTAAGCAGCACAACTGTTTTCAACTGTAATAAGTAATATTGTTTTATGAGCATCAAATGAGCATATAAAAATGATTTCTGAAGGATCATGTGAGACTGGACTAATGAAGCTGAAAATTCAGCTTTGCCATTACAGGAATAGATTATATTTTAAAATATGATAAAATAGAAAACAGTAATTTAAATGGTAATAATATTTCACAATATAACTTGTTATGGTGTTTTTGATCAAATAAATGCAGACATGGTGAACATTTAAAAATATTTGAAATATCTTACAAACTCGAAACTTTTTAATGGTAATGCATATTGCTAATTGTGTTTGTCCTTATATCCCCAGATGGTTCGAGGAGCCTGGTTATTCTATTTCTCCAAATATGTTGAACTTCTAGATACAGTAAGAATAATTTGTCTTCATGCCTTAAACTTAGGATAACATAGGATATGCAAAGACATCTGGCACAATATACAGTAGATTCCAAGAGTTAACAAGAACTGTGTCTGTGATCCAGGTGTTTTTTGTGTTGAGAAAGAAGCACAGTCAGGTGACGTTCCTCCATATCTTCCACCATTCCATCTTGCCCTGGACCTGGTGGTGGGGCATCACTCTTACTCCTGGTGAGTCTATCAACACTGTAGTCGCTGACCAGCAAGCAATAGCCGTCTTTTCACTGTCTAGGTTAACTATAGACCCGATATAGTCCAGCTATGAGTAATCCACTTCTAGCCAAAATAACCTTGAATTTGGTTTCATGTCGTTTTTGCCAAAATAACATGCAAGATGTATGATATTCCATCATGTAAGCAAAGTGATTTTGTAAAACAGTGATTACAAGGTGTTTGGTTTCATGTCTTTAACATGTTCTATGCGTAGTCTGTGGGTCTATACTTGGGCTTTGGTTAGACGTCTGTTAAATTTTCACTGACAGGCCAAATTCTGCCTTGTTTTACCCTAGATGGCAGGGCTGTGTTTGGACGGCTATTAGACGTCTTTTAAATGCAAAATTGCTTGCTGGGTGCTTTAATATATCAGTAGTTATTAGCTGGTTTTGCTTGAAGACCCAGATTGTGCCTTTGGCCATGAAGATGCGACCCAAATAGGATTAAAACAGTTTTTTCATATGAAAATAAAAAAGCCTGTGAAATTAGGGGGCATTTTTTACTCCTATAAAAGACTTCTTTCTTTCCTGCATGTGGGCAAAGTATAAACAAGGGCATAAGGTTAGGGTGTATTAACTGGTGTAAAGATGTCTAATTTCAATTACTTCCATTTATTTTCATGTGAAAATGACAGTCGGTGGCATGGGTTCTTTCCATGCTTTGGTGAACGCTTGTGTCCACGTCATCATGTACACCTACTACGGTCTAGCTGCTGCAGGCCCGCGCTTCCAGAAGTATCTGTGGTGGAAAAAGTACATGACGGCTATCCAACTGGTTAGTAGAAACTCATTTAAACTCTCAATCGTATGTGATTAAATTTGAACTGCATTTGCATCAATGTGTAACCAAAATGGCACGCATAATTTGAGATTGAAGTAAAATTATAATTTATACTTGTCTTACAATTGTCATTACATTCTATTGACATTCCATTCCTTTCCATCAATACGGAAGCTTACAGCGGTTGTCGGAAATGAAAAGCCCGTTACAATATCTGAATTTCAGCTCCGGAGGCTTCCTCAGCACTTGTACACACCGTGATACAAACAGTAACGATGGCATTAGTTTTACCGTATCAATTCGAGCCCGAGTCCTTTTCTTTTGGAAGTGCATCAAAGTGCATGTGCTTTCACAGCGCAGAAAACTGCTTCTTTCCGATATATTGACAACACGAAACAAACTCTTTCAGGCCCCAGCTATAGTGTTTGAGGGCGGGTAGTAGACGTTGTTTGCAATAAAGACCATAGGCTGACGTTATGCAAATTTGTTACAAACCTACGTAGTAACACTGGAGTTACTGACGACTAGTTTCAGGTGATTGAGAATCGGTTCTTTCTTTTGGGAGACAGTAACTCCACTCCATTTATCGTGCACACTGATCTTTGAAACTCTGCAGACCGTTTACATTCACAAACAGCTATATATTACACACTACATTTAAAGATAACATCCAAAAAAGCATAGTTGGGGCACTTTAAAATGATGGAGCTATCATTCAATTTCTTTCCATGTATTTTCCACAGATTCAATTTGTCCTGGTGACTGTCCATATCTCTCAGTATTACTTCATGGAAAAGTGTGAATTCCAAGTTCCCCTCTTCATTCATCTCATCTTGATCTACGGCACGTTTTTCTTTATCCTCTTCTCAAACTTCTGGATCCAGGCCTACGTAAAGGGCAAGCGACTACCTGTTTCTAATGAGGACAAACCCAAACAGAATGGCATTACCACTGTGATTGAGCCTGTGGTAGTGGCCAATGGCAAACACTTGGAAAACGGCAATGTGCACTACACTAATGGATTTGCCCACAATGGTAAAGTGAAGGAGGTCTAAGTGGGCCAATCAAAACATCAGAGACATGATTGTTAGATTATTTTTGTCAAATGTTCATTTTTTTTACGATTGCACGGGAGATGAAGCGGCACATTGGATCTGGCGGTGGTTCCCCTTTCTTTGTATTTATGGATGTTGGAGGCTGGGGAGCACTATGCATGAAGAGAATTCGTCCACTGAAGTTGGCTTCGTTGACGTCGCTCTGAAACCTGACAGCATGTCTATGGTTTAATCCGGTTGACCTTGGCTTTTTTCCTGGCATATGAGTCTCCCTGCTGTTTGCACACTGTACAGTTCTCACAAACTCAAACTTGACTGTATATAAATATTTCCTCAGTTATTGGAAATGTATGTGTTGTCCATTTTTCTAGAGTTTGTTCGTAACTTATCAGTTAATAAACACTTTTTATAATAAATTGCATTATTTTTTTTTTGCTTAATGCTCTATTTGTGAAGTTGAAATTATACAAAACGTTGTTTACATGGTGTGGATATATTATAGACACTCCATGCAACTTGCATCCTTCCCTTTCTGGTAAAAATCACACAAAGCCTTAAAATTGAACCTATTTTTTTTTTGTCCAGAAAGCTTATGTCATTTAATTTTTATAATGTTTTAATGCAAATATCTTTTTGCATTACATTTTTAAGAGATCTTTTTTTTATTTTGTTTACTTTTAAAGTTCTAGATTTGTATCAATAAATAATATAATTTAAACCATTCTTCACATTCTTTCAATTTAAATTAAAAATAACTCCAATACATGTAATAACCAGCTCAAATCAGCTCACAATATCTCACATTGGGTCAATATGGGTGTCTCTGCCGACCTCTTGTGGAAAACAAATAATATAACATGATATTTCATGACTCTTGCCACTAGATGGTCTTATAGCTCTATATGGTGCAAATGAACAGAAATCTTCTCCTGGGCCCTGAAGTCAGTTCCTGAATTTATCTCTTCAGTATGCATTCAGATTTACTTGTAGACATAAAATGTTTTTGTTTTTTCAATGTAAAGCATTCATTCATAAGGGACAGAAGACTTTTTTATTACAACCACAAACTATATCCATTCTTTTTTCCTTCTTTTTGTATTTGTTTTTTGATCACTCAATTTCTAAAAAATAAAATAAAAAATGAGTTTTGGGTCAAAATTACCCGAAGGAAGGATGAGAATTGAAAGTTCCCATAGCAGAACCTCAAAGCATTTAGAATGCTTAAGACAGATGTCTCGCATGTAAAGGCCAATCCACACTGTACTGACAGGTGTACAATCACCAGATTACAGTAGCCTGCCTACGTTACTTCTCAGACATTCCACGACCCGACAAGAAGTGGGCAAAGTACACAACTTCCTTACTTGAGTGAAAGTATCTATACTACTGGTCAAATATTACTCCATTACAAGTAAAAGTTGTAAAGACCGATTTTTACTTAAAGCCACACTGTGTAACTTTTTTAGTTTATTCTTAGCTAAAAACACTTAGTTCTTTCAAAAATATATGTGCTCATTAATGTACATTTACTTCGTTCAAGTAATAAAGTATTCTCGTAAGTGTATAATATGCCATTGAAAATACATATGGGTAAGGGGTTCTAATGTCGGTCGCCATGTTGCCCCTCCATCTTGAAAGTACATTAGCCAAAGAGGGACATACCCGTTAATTCAAGATTCGCCTTTCGTGTTTTAACACTCAATGGCACCGTGTCGAATGTGAAGAGGGGGATTGCTTATATAAAAACCTGAAAGCCTTTTTGAAAGTCTGTTGCTGATGGAGGATCCCTCTTATTCTCGAGGATACGTATCAGAGTCGCCAAGGAGGCGAAAAAGAGTTAAAAGTTAAAAATAAAAGTTACTTTACTAAGATTAGCTTGCATTCGTCTGGGAACCTGATAACTGATGTTAGCAATGAAATGGTAAAAAAAATTACGAAAACATAAAACTATTATTCATTTTACATAGATGTCATAACCTACATGTTACCTGACAAATTAAATTACTGCAAATTATAATAGTTTTCTAAAATAACCTCATCACTTGAAGGAACACTCATGGACAAGGTCGAACTGGAAGCCATGCTAATCTTGGACTACATTGGCCACCGTAGGAGTTAAAACGAAATCGGAATTTAGAGGAACAGAAACTAATATTCACTGGATGGTCATATACCTTTTCACCGCTAGATGGGGGTAAAAATCACACAGTGTAGCTTTAAGTAAAAGTACAGAAGTACTTGTTTTTAAAAGTAGCCTACTTAAGTATCAAAAGTACTTAAGTATCAAAAGTAAAAAGTAAATGTCAATACATTGTTTTATTATTGCTGCATTGTTGTATGTAATACTTACAGTACTTATACCTCTGAATCTATGCCTGCCTGCCCTCATATCAATATCAAATTTATTTCTAGAACACAGTTCCAGTAGTGGGATTGAATGCGAGATTGAATAAATGCACTCAATAACGTCCACAATATGGTTTCGGACACCCAAATGGCTGTTCCCTCTAATAGTGCCCTATTTGAAGTTTTTTGGCTTAGCGTGAATATGTTAGCCTTACTGTTATCTGTAAGCTAGTGTGCTCCAAAACAATGACAAAATTCGTATTTAGAAGACCAAACCCAACATTGAAAATGAAAATCAGGTTGATGTCAGAATCCAACACCAATCTCCAATGTTGAAAATGACTGACGTTGGATTCTGACGTCAACCCGACTTTATTTTCAAACCAAAATCATCCCCTGACTGACGTACTTTCTACTCAAGGACCTTGACAGAATTGTAGTGGAGTAAAGAGTGCAATATTTGTCTTTCAAATGTAATAAAGTTCAAGTCAAAAGTTTCCAGAAAAAAAATTATACTCAAGTAGGCTACAGATACTCAAAACGTGTACTTAAGTATAGTACTCAAGTAAATGTACTTTGTTACTGTCTGTCCACCTCTGTCAATCTGCAAAAACAAGCTAAAACAGAACACTTTGATCTGACAAAATCAGTGTCTGTTTCCGTCCGTCAGTGCAGTGTTAATTGCCCTCAACAGCAAATGTCAGTCTTGTTTTCCCCCGCATACGTTAAATTAGTGCTTGGATGTTTTATTTTTTGTATTATAATGCACTGATCCTAGTCCATTTTTCTTAGCTTTAGCGTCAATACATTAACACCATTATCGAGCTTTCCATCATCTATTCAGACTATACCTTGGGCCAGGGGTGCCCAATCCTGCCAAAACAGGATTTGGCACCACTGCCTTCAGCTTATGACCATCAGAAATCACCAAATATTGCATGCAGTTTAATTGCTTGTTCTGGAAAAGCCATTTATTAGGATAAACACACTTTCACCAATATTCTTCCCTTCCATTTAAGAGTTCAAGCTAGTCACAAAACACCCAATGCTTTCAGTGGTTTTTAATTCCACCATTCTGCCAACATGGCAATACATGATTTCACTTAATAGCACTTTAAAACCATGCATTAAAATACAAAATGTAACTACTAATTGAAAACATGCAGTAGAGAGTACCTTTAAGGCAAAAAGCAGCATGTCAAAAGGGGGAAAGAAATTCTTACAAAACTTTATTTGAAAATTTACATTTCTGTACATACTTTAGTGATTACTTTTATAGTTAAATATGCAATAACTCGAGTATGAAAAATAAATCACAAGTCGTTATTCAAGGGTTTAACTTTCAAAGGAGGTGGTCTTCTGGGAATCTCATTTGTACTCATTTTTAATTTAAAAACACATTGTGCCTCTGAAAACGCAAGAATAAGGGAGCGTCTACCAAAACTTAGTGTAGAGCTTTTGGCAGGCATGACAGCACGTAACATTGGTTTGTTTGGCTTTCAAGGGCTGGGGAATTCTATTCACAATGGAAGTTTCTAATAAACAAACCGCTTCAGATCTTTAAAGCTTCCCCAACTCCCCATTTGTTGGATGCATAAAAATAAAATAAAAAAAAATCCACTATCCATTAATCCATTATCGAATACGTTGTTGAATGATGCTGTTGGTGGGCTTGGGTTTCTTGATTGCATCCTTTTCAAAACCCTTCCAAAGTCGAATGGTTTCATCAGCAGCAACAGAAGCCACAGTTGAACCATCTGGACTCATAGCCAAGTTGAGGACTCTGTCTTCATGTCCTGAGATGGATAATTTGGGAAGGACAAAAATTTAAATGTAAATTCACAATTTAGTGTGGTTATAATGTTGAACTGAATGAAGGGTGACCATCCAAATTTACCAAGTACAAACTCAAACTTGCCTTCAAGCTCTGCAACTTTAGTGAGTGAGGGGTATCTCCAGATAATAACCTTGTCATGAGCAAAACCGTGACCAGACACCAACTCTTTGTAATTCGGTGCAAAAACAAGAGACGATACCTGGAGGGAAGCGAAAATGCAGTAATCGTTTAAGATAACATTACCTGTGCTAGAACATGCAGGGATTCAATGGGTGAGCCTACCTGTGAACAAGTATCAAATGCACTGATACAAGAGCCACTGTTGGCATTCCAGATGCGAATATGACGGTCACTGGTGCCCCCTCCTGATGCAAGGATGCTAGGCTGCCAAGGGCACCATGCCAAAGCCTTAAGGGTGCAAAAGGGACAAAAATCTCAACCATAACCTCAGTGGAAAATCAGAGGGGGAATAGAGATTCACGTCCTTCCAAATTCAAGTTACCTTGACCGCTCCCTGGTGTTCACTTAGAGCATGGATGGCTTGATATTCCGAACCCGTCGTCATTGGCCAAATGTACACCATATTGTCATTGCCACCGCTAGCTAAATATTTCCCATCTGGAGACCAGGTAAGGCCACAGACTTCCTGAGTGTGCCCACCGAAGGTGAAGATGTGGTGGTCTGCTACTCGAACATCATGCTGATGAATCAAACCAGATCTGGAGCCACTGTAGAGAACAAAGTGTTAAACCCCTCAAATGCATATATTCTGCAGAGTGCAAGGAGATGTCTTACCTAGACAAAACATGATCATTCCAACTCAAGCAACCAACCCTTGCAGAATGGCCATCCATGCTGCGGAGACGCTTTTGGCACTGAACATCCCATAACTGCAAGAAATTGTATGACATTGCAAATTGCCATCTTGCTTGCTGAATTTCTTAAGCAATATCTTGACTGGTTTATGCATAATAGCTGCAATCTCTACATAACATCCATCATGAGAAACTGAACACTGGAGTCAAAAAGGTGAGAACCACAGTATAATTATTCAACCACAGTATGAGAAAACAAGTCAATTACCTCGACTTTACAATCACTGGTCCCAACGGCCAAGAAATTGCCATCTTTGCTCCATGAGACAGAACAGATGTATTCATTGTCATCCTCCATTTTCTTCAATAAAACAATGCTCCCCATGCCAGCATCCCACAAATACACTTGGTTGGCAAGGCCAACTGCCAAAACATTCTGCCTTCCCCAATCCATCAGGTTCAGATCTGAACATAAATTGCAACATTAGTCTCACATAAATAAATCTCTTCAAATTAGACTACATGGTGGAATGCAAAACTGTCAGCTCACAAAAGTCGTTTTTGATATCAGGGGCATCTAGAATTCGCTCTGGAACCGAGGCAATGTACCGGCTCTTCTTGATCGAGACCGGTGTGGGAACCTGACTGTAGAGAACCTTCAAGTTGTTCTGATAACCTGTGGGAAATGTTCGGTTCATTTGAGGGAGCCATTTGTGGAAGGACGTTACCAGGCAAATTAAACTTAAAGGGATGGTTCACCCAAAAATTAAATTTGTCATTACCAACTCACCCTCAAGTTGTTCCAAACCTGAAGAAGTTTTTTTCTTCTGTGTAAAAAAAAATGATATTTTAATGAATGTTGGTAACCAGAGGCCCATTGACTTCCCTAACAGGGAGAAAATGGGAAGAATAAAAAAAAAACCATTGAAGACAATGGGTGCCGTCAACTGTCTGGTTAACAACATTCTTGTTACACAGAAGGAAAAAAAACACTTATATAGGTTTGAAACAACTTGAGGTTGATTAAATGCCAATTTTAATTTTTGGCCGAACCATCCCTTTAAACCAATAAGCCAAAAACAAGTTATTCAATTTAATATTAGTAGTAAACAAAAACCATACCCTCAGGGGCGTTCAGTGGCTTTCCTCCTAAATGCAAGATCTTTGCTTCCTCAATGTCATATCCATTTAGTGTCACAGACCAAGCTTTTTGATTTGGCTGCAAGGACATTAATTGACAGTCAGAAAACATCTATAACCTGATGCATTTATAATGATGTTTTATTGTAATTTATAATTACAACACAATTGTTATTATTAGGAACTTACTGCTGTAGAGGAGTCTTCCACCGGCTCGTTTTCTTTGGAAATAAGAAAACTTGCAACATCCAACTGCTTGTTATTTCTTGTTGGGATGAATCGATCTCCTCCTGCCTTAGAGGGGGTGTTTTGGGTCTTGCCGTTCTTTCCTTTTAAGAGACATTGAATATTTAACACTGAAGACACCCAAAATTGTGAGGTGAAAATGGGAGAAGCACGATTTAATGTTGATAAAATTCCCAGTTATTCATTTCATGTCTCAGAATGTGCATTTCTTTCACCACTGGAAGTGTAACCACTGCAGGACTCTTGCCCAAATGTGTTGAATCTGTGAAACGCGAGTCTGAGGGGGAAAAAGGGGGAGGCAAATCCATAGCCGGAGACTTGTGCCCCCGTTAGTAAAAAAAAATAAAACTTATCACCAGAGTATTTTACTTTTAACGATTGGGGTGTTGAGAAAAGACACAGGGCAGAGGAGGTTAGCCTCCCTTGGTATATCAATCATCGGCGAGGTGTAAATGACGTGGAATTAGTTTGAAATGCTACCGCTGAACTACCATTCGAACAACTGCTACAAATTAAAAATGAAGGAAGACCCCATGGCTAAGTTGCATATAAAGAATGGGGCGGCAGTGGCTCAGTGGTTCATGTAGGTTGTCTACAAACCAGAAGGTTGGTGGTTCAATCCCCGGTTCCACCTGACCAAGTGTCGAGGTGTCCATGAGCAAGACACCTAACCCCAGCTGCTCCCGACGAGCTGGATGGCGCCTTGCATGGCTGACACCGCCGTCGGTGTATGAATGAGTGTACGAACGGGTGGCAAAATGTAAAGCGCTTTGGTGGCCATTGGGTCTGTGAAAGCGCTATATAAAGAGACGGCCGAACGTGCACTTTTAACATGGACATTTAAAAGGACTGAAGGATGGATTTTTGCTTCAAGTGATAGTCTGGGACTAGGTAGGGTGGGACAAAATGCGGCAATATATCGTTGTACTTTGTGCGATATGATAATCGATTCACTGACACCCAATATCGATATTTCAATTAATAAAATAAGGCACTCTAAATGGATTTCCCTGCTCCCAGCATCACACTTCATCATGGCTCCTCGAAATGGTGCTCAACACATGAATGAGGGAACATCAACAAATTAACTAGCATAAGAAAAATAGGTTTTTAACAGGATGGCGGAGAGCAGTGAGTAAAATAGATGCAGCAACCTGCACTTAACCTTTTCATGGGCATTTTGTTTTCATAGTTAGACGGATATCTTGATGCGTCATAGGATTGTCAAGCAATATTTTATCGCAAAATTGGAGTATCGGGATATTATTGGTATCGTGAGGTACCCCGCGATTCCCAACCCTAGGACAAGGTAAGTGAACGTATATTTATATTGTCTTGCTGTATACGTGTCGCTTTCTATAAATATTCAACAAGTATTCTCTGGTAACACTTTACAATAAGGTTCGTTAGTTAACATGAACTAATAATGAACTTCATGTATACAGCATTTATTAGTCTTTGTTAAATATAAATTTCAACATTTACTAACATAATTAAATAAAATCTTGTTAACATCAGTTAATGCACTATGAACAGCTGTATTTGTATTAACTAACGTTAACAAAGATTAACAAATACAGTAACAAATGTACTACTCATAGTTAGTTCAAATACATTAACTGATGTTAACTAATAAACCTTATTGTAAAGTGTAACCAGTATTCTATAAGTGACCAAAAAGCCATTTTAAAGCAGTTCAATTCCTTGGGAGTGGATTGGACCGCTAAAATTGTGTGCCTCCATTTTAAAACCCACCAGCCACCACTGACAATGATCAGGAACTGGACACATGTGACTCTTACCTGGTGTTTTACTGGGGGTTTTGGAAAGGCTCACTGATCGGTTGACACTCTTGTTTGGTGAGAGGGATTTTGTGTTGGTGGAGCTGGATGTGCTGGCTTTCCTCTGCCACCTCGCCATCGGGGCGTTTGTGATAGGCATGTCCAGCCGGAGGACATTGTGGATGTCAGTCTCAAACCCAAACTGGGACATTACTGCTACAGAGATGGTCACTCTGTAGGAGAAAATAAGACAGGATACAGAATCTGGCCACATGGAGCACGATAAAGTACCGTTTGATGATATAGATATATATATCAAAATAAGCCAACATACATTTTATAGGCTTCCATAAGCTTTGACATAAAAGAATAACAACGTTACATGTAGGGGTGTAACCATACCCTCATTTCACGATTCGATACTGAACTCATGATACGATATTATTGCGATACTCCCAAGACTACTCCCATGGTAAAAGGTAACCAATTTTTTCTTCTTTTCTTTTTTTACTGTTGATTAAAATGCTAAATTTCAAATTACATTGTGGATGTAAATTAATAGGCTTGGCGCTTGTAACCCAATGCACAGGACAATGGTGACACCAGAATAAAAATATCCATGATTCTGAAGCTGAAAATACTGAATTATTTTAATATGCTTGCACTCTGTCAGTAACTAACGTTAGATATTTTTAAAAATAATGTAGGCCACTTTTTACTGGTAACATAAGACATATGGAATCATCAGGAGTAAGGACCCACAAATACTCCCCCATTCCATTATTATACATTAGTCAACACTATATAACGTTATAGCAGTTTAATGCAAGTTAATACTGAGACTAAAACTCTGAAAACTTGACTTTCCCTCTAATTATTTTTATTGGTGAACTATCCACTACACATATTGTTGCAATTTTGTATTACGATATATTGCGACACGATACATTGTTTCACCCCTAGTAAATAAGTTAGTTATAAACGCAACATATACAAAGATGATTACTGCAGTAATGTTCACAACTAACGTTAGCCTAATCATAAAAAAAATATATATATATATATATATATATTTAATCTTACCACAAATCCAGCAACTTCGTTCCTCCGATACACAACAAAATTGTTAATACAATTCAGCCGCTATTGTCTACGTGCAATTTGCGTGATTTCTTCGTCCTTCCACAAGCAGAGTCAAAACTTATCTGAGGCGGTGCAGGTGAAGACAGCTAACGGATGAACACCAGTTTAAATGTCTTAAACGCGTGTCGTGATTGGACAATTCAAAAAACAAAGGTTTTCGCTGTTACCAAGGCAGCCAGGCAGAATGCTGCGCGCTGATTGGTGAATCGCATCATTGAAAACTTCCTGACAGTATTACATATTAAGAGTCCTTTAGGATCGTTTCTCAGGTTATGTCGTTAATCTATTTTGTCGCTCACTGCTGGTTTTACGAATTTGTATTTTGAGGAAAAAAATAAGGTATGAATAATATTTCTGAAATATGCATCCTGATTGAGTTGTTACCTGGAATGGGATTCACTTTATTCTGTGCTGCTCACATACAAGGCATTTTAATTTTGTAAGACTTTAATGTGCCCACAGAAATACAGCAAATACACCAGCTTGGCAGAATTACAAGATCATTTAGAAAATAATAAGAACACATTATACAAGTTATTACACACCGGAATGTGCAATAAATCAAGTAATATAAAAACAATGAACTGATTCCACACATAGATTTGTAAAAGGAAACGTGTTTGAATATGTAAATATATGTGAATTTATGTTTTGCACAATGTCTGGCCTGGCATTCATTGGAAATATTGAGATGGAATGAGAGGAATAATGATTAACCATTCTCTTTCATTGCATCTTTTAAAAAAATAGTGAATGCTGGTAACTACCTGTTTCTTGACTGAGGCTGTCATTAGCAGAACATCTGAAGTCATACGTACATGTTAGACATATTGAAAACGATGACTTATATTTTCGGTGAGATATCCTTTTATTTTGAATAAGAGTATGTCACTTAGAGGTTAGAACTTTTATTTTAAAAATGCTAAAGACCGGTGTGGTCTGCCACTGTTGGGCGTGGCCTGTCTTCATGTTTTTGTTGCATTGGTTGCAGTGGCAAAACAAATCCAATGTTATGAGTACTTCTATGTGCCGCGCTGCATTTTCATTAGAAATTCACTGAGGTAAATAAATTAACGTTTATTTAGTTATTTTTACAGTCAGACGGTTATTTTAATTCGCCAGTATCACGATTCAGCGAATGGGATATTAATACATGTTTTTCTGTTGATTTGAAGTATAAGTTATGTAGTTTTCTGTCTGTGGTGGTGAGTTTGTGTTTTGATGCTGTCACTAATTCCGCATGATGTTTTTGTTGTTTGCGTCACATAAACTGTCAGGTTTGTGAATCGCCTCGTACGGTCGGTAGGAAGGAAGGAGGAAGTGGAGTGGGGTTGCTGTTGACGAGGAAAAGAAAGTAAACTCCTCCACATTTCTTTTCTGGATCATCGGGGTGAGTCAGCACAGCCCACGTGTTACCAGCACATGTGACTGTCGTTTGCTTTGATAAACTTCCTCTGAGCCTGCTGTCAGTCAACGGTTATCAACCTTAACGCTGCTATTAAGTACTCACATGAAAACTTAGTTCAAGACTATAAGATTATTCCATCCTTAAAAACCTTGTATATTTATACATTACATTCTGACCTCAAGCATTCAGGTGCTTTTCTGTCCTGTTAAGGGTAGAGGAGTGGGAGTAGGTCGGGATGTTTGCCCGGAAAAACAAGCGAGCAGCGCCTAAAGGCCAAGGAGCAGCTGCAGCCAAACAGGTCAGTGTTCAGATGCTTTGCATATGATTGTCAGCTGTGAATGGTGTGAGGTAAAACATTTTAAAGCGACAGTTCACTTAAAAAAAAGAAACCTGTCATTAATACTAAACTATACTAAATGATGACAAGTTTCATTTTTGGATGAACTGTCATTCATACCTGTTGTTTACATTGGAAAGGGGCTGTGAGAAAATGGTACTATTTGGACCATGTGATATGTAAGCTTTTGTTTCGTTGTAGATGGGATTGTTGCTTGATTTCAAGCCTGATGATATGATGGGTATGGAGGAAGATTTGGATGATCCTGCATTAGAAGCTGAATTTGCTGCCATTGTTGGGAAGAAACCCAATGCGGCTGCCAAGGGGAAAAAGGCTGGCAAAGGTGGGCATCATGATTCCTGTTTCTTCATTTGAAATTCATATCATGACATGAACACAGACTGTATCTGTTGCAGCCAAACTTAAATTCTAACGGTAGAATTTGAAATATTATCACCTAATGGATTCTATAATGTACTGTTGTGGTAGTGCCAAGGTCTGTATTACCTGGAGAGAGATGTACATTAGCATTCCCATTCATCTCAGTGGCTGTTGCTCGGCTGATGCAGAATCCCCCAGAATGACATAATGACAGGAAACTTATTTAATGACAAAGCTGATGTTTACACACATTCCTGGGCAAAAATGGCCTTAAACACCAAAGATGCTAAACACTAAGCTTTGGTCAGGAAATTAACGAAATTTAAGCAAATGCTCTATTTAAAGGGTTAGGGTCAAAAAGTTCACAAAGAGATCGTAAAACGAATTCATTTGAATTGAGCCATTTGCAGGAGGGTTCCAAACGTAAGTGAACAACTGAATCACTCCACAAAGGGCCCCTCCACAGGTCTGTTAGTGAAGGGAACATGCAGTGGTCACTTCAAGGAAGTAATTGAATCATTTATGGCCATGTTCTGCCTTTCGGAGTGAGTAGGGTATAGAGATGCTCACTTCCGATTGGAATTTACTATTTTTTAGTATTTAGCGAACAACAAAAAGAAGCTCAACCGAACCAGCTTGACACATGAGAACAAACCTCATTGGTTCTTGCGGAAGCTTAAACGTGCTGCGAAATGTGCGCAACACGCAATAATCCAACCTCATTGGTTCTCGCACATCAAGCGAACATGCTTGTGCTTCCGTTTATCATAACTGATGTGTGAGTTGATGAATGTTTGTAAGTTGTTGTTGTTGTTTTCTAATCTAAAGTTGGCGAAGGCTATTCCATGCTAAGTTACTTTATCTACAGTATTTGTGCAATTCTTGCTAATTTCCTGACCAGTGATTTGTGATTAAAATGGTGTATGTGTATATATACTGTAACATTTGTGAACTGTACATGGCAACTTTTGAATGACCTTCCATTTTGGAAAGATGTTTTTTTGCAGCCAAATGGTATAATTACAACATCGACTAGCAGGGACTAATTGTATTATGGTAACCAGCCTTGACCCTTCGAATAACGTTTCTATTGGCTGCCTTAATTTGTCTGACTGTATGTTAGGAGCCTGAAGGTCCTGGAAATGTTTTGTGAACGTTTAAATGAATCTAACTTAAACTTTTATGTTCAAGCTCCATTACCAATGGAGGATATTGAAAAAATGGCAGAGGCCTGCATGAAAGACATTGATGATGATGACGATGACAGTCTGGAGGAGGATGAAGACCTCTTGGTAAATGAAACCTGTGATTTGTGGCAGTTTCTCAGGTATCCCTCTCAGCTTCTTCTGAATGTGTAACGGTGAGTTTAAAGTGTTTGTTGTGTTTCTCGCTAGGCTGAGCTGCAGGAAGTGGTTGATGAGGAGGAAACGGAAGACTCAGGTGCCGCAACCCCAACCTCCCCTGTTAGTGAGGAAACTCCTTTAGCAGAAACAACACCAGCAGCCCAGGTATCATCTAAAATGTATTTAGGAAGCTGTAATCATATTATCTTTGTACAGTTGTAGTATGAAAGTTAGATTTAATCTTTCTTTAAAGATATGTGCTATTTTTGTGTGACATGTGAAGGCCAACTATGGTAATGGTAACCCATACTCAGAATTTGTCCTCTGCATTTAACCAATTAGGAGTAGTGAACACACACACAATTAAACTGTGGACACACACCTGGAGCAGTGGGCAGCTATTTTTGCTGTGGTGCCCGGGGAGCAATTGGGGGTTAGGTGCCTTTGTCAAGGGCACCTCAGTTATTTCATTTCCTGTCGGTATTGAGAATCAAATACCGCAACTTTGGGGTTATCAGTCTGACACTCTAACCATTAGGCCATGATGGTCACTGGCCCCTAGTTTTTTTTAATCATTATGGTAATTCCATTGAATTGCTCGTATAGAGATTGAGCTCATATACACTAGTACTGTTCAAAAGTTTGGGGTCTCACTCTAAATTGTAAATGTAGACATGCATTTTCTGTTATGCTGTTTTTGAAACGTTATGTATTGTAAAAAAAGCTCTATACAAATAAATGTGAATTGAATTTTGTGTAAGTAATATGCTACTTCATATACGATTTTTTCCCCCCCACAGGACACTAAGGTTTCTTCAGTTCCTGGGAGCATTAAGCACACCTTAGAAGAGAGAATAAACCTGTATAGGGTGGCTGTTACCAATGCCAAATCTACAGGGGAAACCTCTAAAGCTCGGAGATATGAGAGAGGCCTCAAGGTCAGCACGGATATAGTGTCACTCACTGCTAAAACAAACTTTGGATAAAAGAAAAGAACTCTTTTCATGATAATTGAGGCTCTCATGTTCTTGTTTAGACACTACAGACTATGCTGGCATCAGTGCGAAAAGGGGGGAAGATAGACGAAACTGAGATTCCCCCTCCAGTTGCGTGTGGAGCATCTGATGGTCCCAGTCGGCCCCCTGCCCTTGCAGTGTCACCTGATCAGCACGGGGAGAGTGACAGTGCTGTAGAGATCTCTCCCGTCTCCTCGGAAGCCGCCCCTGTTGTCATGGATCCAGCATTAAACCGTAGAGACGAGTCTTCCGGTGTAACGTCTCCAGCTTCACTGTCATCTCCAGAAGGGGAACACGCAGGAAGTGGCACTGAATTGCACTTAGGTCAGTCAAGTGCTTTTGTCGTAACACAAAAGGTGAACATACACAGCCGTTTAAAAGTTTGGGGTCATTAAGATGCTTTTCTTTCCTTAAAGGAATTAATACTTTAGAAAGGACACATTACATTTATAAAAAGTTACAGTAAATGCATTTATAATATGACTTTTTTTCATGACTTTAAGTTTCTATTTTAAATAAATGCTGTTCTTCAGAAAATCCTGAAAAAAAGTTTCTTGAGCACAAATCAGCATATAAGAATGATTTCTAAAGGATCATGTGACTCTGGAGACTGGAGTAATGTTGCTGAAAATTCAGCTTTGCCATCACTGGAATAAATTATATTTTAAAATATATGAACATGGAAAATAGTTATTTTAAATTGTTGTTACTGTATTTTTGATCAAATAAATGTAGCCTTGTTGAGCATTAGAGACTTTTTTTGAAAATTCTTACTGACCCTAAACGTTTGAATGTTAATGTAAAATGTTCAGTTACACAACTTAAATTGTTATGCTGATATTATAATTTGTGAAGAAACTTGTCTATATTAAAATTGAAAATATTACAAAACAGAAGCATTTTCAATATTGGACTTTATAATATAATATATAATATTGGATGCGATTTTATGTGGTTATGAGATCATACCAATTTTTACCTTTTGATCAGTATTTTAATACATATTTAAATTCATAAAACAATATTCCCTTTTTTATTAATATTTGACAGCAGTTATGTGTATTTACTTATATTTAGCTTATATTTGGCTTTTCTGGTTAATGAATTATTCCCTGCTGTCCCGTGTCCAACAACCCTAAAAAAAACAAAAATTATATTGATCATATCATTTGATTTGAATCATTTGTCATTTTCATTATTGCTGGTAGTCATAGTTCAATGTACAAATGCAAATGCAAAAAATATATAGAAAAAAGGTCATTGTTTTTGTTCATTGGGTCATCGAGGCTGGATGTGGAAAGCAAACTGTTGAAAATAAGGGTTTTCCCCTTTAAGTTGTTCCTGACTTACTAATTTAACTAAAAGTTTGACATTCTGCATAGCTGTTCTTGTAAAGAGTGCATTGTGGTTTTCTCTGCTCCTAAAGCAGTCTCTACAGTCGGACAGCCCACTAAAGGCGTTCTGCTGGAGCTACAGAAAGAGTACAGGATGGCAGCTCTCAAGGCCAAACAAGCAGGAGAGATTGACCAAGCCAAAATGCATATAAAGGCCAGTAAGGTAAGATGTGGTTTCTATTCAAATGTATACAGCCATGTATTGCTAGTAGGGGTGTAACGGTACACAAAAATCACGGTTCGGTACGTACCTCGGTTTTAAAGTCACGGTTCGGTACGTTTTCGATACAGCAAAAAGAAAGAAATGCCAGAGAAATGTCCTATTTGTTAAAAGAAAAAAATATTTTTAAATAACTGAGTTTTCCTACATCTTGAAACTTTCAGGTTTATAAATGGGGGTTATCTTTGAAGGATGAACAAATAATGTTTTGGTCATCACATTAAAAATAGCATTTAAATGTGTATATATATATATATATTTATTTATTTATATATTATTTGAGTTTTGAAGTGCTGGAAAAAGATGTGTGAAGTACTTGAAAGCATTTCACTATTCCAGCCAAACTGGTTACAGTGAGTGTTACTATATTAAATCCATGGTGAATGTTGCTGGTCTGTGGACGTAAAGTATTACTAGTTCATTCACTGCACAAAGTTTCTCCTGGTTTCCACGTCAGCGCTGTTTGATCTAGTTATAGAGATCTACGGTTAATAACGGAGAAATGTGAATGCTTCTCACTAGATCTCGCAGCGATGTTATTACTTCAGTGGCGAATTCAAATGTTTCCTTCACTGGCTCTCTTAGCGCTGTGTTGTAACAGTGTTGCTTGATCGAGATCGGCTCGCGCTGCACAGATGTTGCTGGTCCGAGCGGATAAACGATTAGTGATGTTACGTCTGACACCGACGCTCCGAAGCTTGCTTCAAACTCGAACCGTCCTTGCAATGAACCACTGCTTCGGAGCTTGTATCATTACGTCACTAGTCACGTGAAAATGACGTCTGAAGCAAACACACTGGTTCACTCCTGTAGTGAACCACCTGACTGCTTTGACAGCCCAATCCAGTGTTGACAGATTTGAAACCTGGTGGCTGTATTTCTTATAAAAGTGAAGCCAAACCATTGCAACACCGTGGGTTGTAGTAGTCGGTGTTTGGATTGGCGTTATTGTTGAGGAGAGTGGATTGAGTTTATTTCAGTATTGTGATGGACCTGAGAAAGAGAAGTCGCTCCCAAGTTTGGGAACACTTTAAACTTATTTCCCCGGATAAGGTTAGTTCTTTGACAGTTCTGCATACAAATATTTTTACATATGTAGTGAATGATATGGAGAAAGACAGAAACTTCAAAAACCCTATGCTACATTACAAGTACAACCAGTTACACAAGCACATCCTTTTCAACATACAAAAATATCAGTCCCACCAGTTAACAAGTTATAGAGTTCTGCTTCCCGCAGATAAACAAGATAAAGCTTTCACACATGATACTGCTAAAAAAAAACTATAGAAACCATTACAGAAATTATATTGAATTAACCATTACATTTTCAAACTTCATGGGAATTTTATTGGTTGTAATGGGAATTATAGTGGTCTCTGTGGGTCTCTACTGATATGTGTTGGGTTCTATTGGTGGAGGCATTAAATCCTGATGGAATATGTCCCAAACACACTACAAAAAATAATTCTGTAGTGGTTTAAATGGTAAAAGCCAATGGTTCCTATTGGTATTTTAATAGAAACCATTAGAATTTCTGTGGTTCCAACTTTTTTTAAGCTGGTCTGATCTTCTGTCCTTGTCTAAAGAAATAATTACACAAACACATATCATGCTTAATGTTTTATTATCAAGGTGAACACATGAAATTAATCAGTATCTGTAAAATTCACCTACATAAATGAGTTTCACAGCACTAACACTGTTTCAGCTTTGATCGCCTCGGTAAACACGTAATAAACGGGGCGTTAACATATATGCCTACTTGCATTTTATGGTTGTCAGCTTTGTTGCATTACATTTACTTCACCAGGAGATGGTGCTGCAATTTCTATCTGAATGAAGCTTCGAGTAATGAACCATTTTCAACACAATTGTATCAGAAAGCAATAATGCTTCGAAACGCTTCATTTGGCCATCACTATAAACGATCCGTGAAGCACAATATAATGAGTAGCGCAGTTTCGTTCCGCTTTCATTACGCTTGCCATTTGATGTTGCGCAACGTTGTGGTGATCGCGCCAGCTCGAATTTTGTCGGCAGGAAAAATGGTCCAAGGAATCGTTCGGTTTGTATGCGTACCGAACCGGAAGCCTCGAACCGAAACGGTTCAATACGAATACATGTACCGTTACACCCCTAATTGCTAGGTCTGTGCTGTTAATTTCAAATAGTGGCATATATGTCAAAATTCAGCCTCCCCTCTCTGGGCTTGTCCTTAGAGTGTTCTTGTATTTTTGTTAATTGTACAGTGTTGGAATTAGTTAATTAGTTTTACACTGTTGATATATGAAGAGATTTGCAAATGTAGTTGTTTTCTTTGTCAAGTAAACTCTTTTGGTTTTATGTTTTGCACACTCTTGTAACAGACGTGGCTTTATACATGTATCGCACCCTGTTAATGTGTCTTTTTCCGTTTGCCTTCTGCTCTAATACGGAAATTTTGACTTCAACTTTCCAAAGAGTCTGTCACTCAAAGACTTTACTGTTGTCAAGTACGGTTTCAATTCGTGGCATCAACCATTCCAGCTATGTTGTCTTGCAAGTTAGGATATTCTTCTTAACCGAGTGTCTTGTTCCCGTAAACCATGATTTCTAATAACTCACTTGTAACAAAAATGTGCTAAGTTATTTGGGGTATTCAAGACTTGTAGGAAGTAGACAAAGAGAAGCTCTATGCTGTTTGCTTGTTTGGCTCAGGGATTCGATGCAGCAATTGAGGCTTTGGAGAAAGGCCAGCCGGTGGATGTGAGCTCCTTTCCGCCCCCTCTGTCTCAAGGTAAGAACTGAATTGTGATCAGTCAAGAGAATGACACTGTCACATATTTGTTATAGATTTCCAATGCATGTATCATTATAGATTTCCAATGCATGTAGCATTATAGAGTAAAGGCTTAATTCTTTTCCACAGCATCTACTCAAGCCGCACCTCAGACTGCTGTTAAAATCTCACCTTCAGCTCCTGGTTAGTACACCAAGTATTTTCAGAGACCGAGCATATTTCTTTTTGTCTACGTTAACGCTTTCAGTTTTCGGATTTACTTATATGCGAACCGCATTTACTTATAGGTGTGAGTCTCGAAATGTCCCATTTACACAGCACCTTGTAGTAGCATCTCGAATACTGTCTGTATGAACGTGCAATGGGAGTCAAGCCCGAATTCTCTAACCAGTAACCATAGTGACCTTGACCAACGTAATATCAAAGATGGTAACGCCCATAAAACTGAGAAGTCTCATTACTTTTGACATTACAAAAGTCCAATCAAGCGGCGACTTCATCGATTCACATAGCGCATGTTTTCTGAGAATGCAGTTGACTTGTAGTCAAGACCGCCTAAACCGAGACCAAGACACTACCAAGACCAGAGGGTATCGAGACCAAGACAAGACCAAGTCGAGACCAAGTCGAGACCGGAGGGGAAAAAAACAGACTAGTGTTGAAGCTAAGCAATAACTTGCAAGATTTTGTTTTGTATTGCCTGCCTATCTCTGCCGATTTCGAAGTCTCCAAATGCATAAATACATAATTATATTTTTAAAAACGAAATTATAGGCTTAATTGCAGGATCCGAAAGTTGGTCGTTTTGTCGCTATGGTTACACACACACACACACACCGTTGGCGGTGCGCTCAAAGCCATTTGTCAGTTGTGCAGTTACCCCAAAATCTCCTGAATGAAGTTAAAACCCATCATGTCACTGATATGTGTTACTAAATATTAATACATCAAAAACTGTACATGATATGTGTTTTTTATATCAAGTGATCAAAGTGCTCGTTACCACTGCGATCAGTGGCTCGGATACGGTGTTTTCTCGTGTGGCTCGCGCACACCACACTGTCTTCACTCGGACGCGCGCTTCAATCCGTTGCGGATATCGTCGTGGATATTGTAGTATTGTATTGCTAAATCCCCCGACCACTATGTTGGTCTGAGACAGTGAGACCTAGACAAGACCGAGAGGTCCGAGACCAAGACAAGACCAAGACCAAAGACCGTCAAGGCCGTGACAAGACCGAGACCATGTAAAAGTCTCAAGACCGGTCTCGAGACATGCATCGATAGAATGCAGTTGTGGATTTACGGGAGTTTGGTTCTAGAATGCGGTTGTCACTCCTGTAAATAACTGAACTGTGTGTGAACTTAACTGTATTAATGACTTGCTAGTAGTCTGATTATCGTCAAACCCGAATTACCGTACTGTATTTGCTTTCTCCTCGTCTCATTTTGAGTTTTTGTTATACCAGCAGACAGCGTTTCTGACTTGGCTCAGCCCAAGACTGTTCTTGAAGCTCTGGAACAGAGGATGGCCAAGTACAAAGAGGCCTTCACACAAGCGAAGGCCAGCGGGGACGAGCGCAAAGCCCGCATGCATGACCGCATTGCTAAAGTTAGTAAAACTGTCAAAATGACACCTAAACCTCAAATAATGGTATATTGTCACCACTGAATGTCCTAGAACTTTCAGTTCCTCTTGCATTGTGTCCTTTTTAGAGTTTATCTGATTGTGGAAATCCATTCAAGTTCATGTTAACATACCACACCACATCTTACCCATAGCGAGGTGTTTGCGCAGGCTTGATTTCAGAGTATGTTCTTGTTTCTGTGGCCCATAGCAATACCAGGCTGCCATACGTGCCCATAAAGCAGGTCGACCTATCAATTATGACGAACTTCCAGCCCCTCCAGGTCAGTTGAGTAGTCTTGACTGTTTTGTAGTAAAAAAAGACCTTAGACCTTAGATATCTTAGACATTTTGCTTGCATAGTTTTGTGTATATGTGCACTACCGTTCAAAAGTTTCGGGTCAGAAAGAATGTTCAATGTTTTTGAAAGAAAAATAATTTAATGTTTTTTAAATAACTGTTTTCTATTTTAATATATCTTAAAATGTAATTTATTCCTGTGATGGTAAAGCTGAATTTCAGCATCATTACTCCAGTCGTCAGTGTCACATGTTCCTTCACAAGTCATTCTGATGATTTGCAGCTCAAGAAATATTTCTTATTAATGTTAAAATAGCTGTGGTGCTTTAATATTTATTATATTCTCTGGTGAATATAAAGTTCAAAAGATCAGCATTTATTAAGTGGAAAACGTTTGTAGTATTATACATGTCTTTACTGCCACTTTTGATCAATTTAATTCATCTATGCTGAAGAAAAGTATGTTTCTTTCCAAAAAAAGTTTTTTTCCTTGAATGATATGCATGCTGAGAAAACAAGGAAACATATTAACTTAAAGCGTTCCCTATAGGCTTTCCTCCAATCCCAGGCCAGAAAGCCGCTTCTCCAGACCAGGGATTGGCTGATGTCCTGGAAACTGCCAATAAGCTGACATCTAATGAAGCTGATGATGGTGAAGAGGAAGATGAAGAGGAGAAGGTATTTTCCTAAATTCTGTAGCAGTTCTTACAATAAGTTCCTTTTTTTTTTTTCTTCGTTTTTTAAAGTCGGCGTGAAACGGAAGTTGAGATTGTCATTTTTTCCTTGTCGTGATGTATATCCAAGTGAAACGGCTTCTGAAATTAGAAAAAAATGTAGGGCAGGGCTTGATTTCATCCTTCGGGAATTGATTGGATCGTTGGAGGTTGAGCGTTGCAAACAATTTGAATGCGATTCTCTGAGAGGCGGTGCACCGATAGCCGCACCCTCATCGGATCTGGCCGCACCCTTTTGCCATTCCACGAGACCAAAAGAGAGAGAGAGGTCGTTTCGATGGGGGAGGGAAGGGTAATGTATTTGATTAAAGATTTCAAGGGTACATGAATTTTAATTTATAATAAACACTACAATATTACATATAAAAAGAAGATTTGTCAAATTTGATTTCATGCCGACTTTAAAGAAGTGACCATAATGTTATTTGATTTCTAGGTTAAGGCTCCAAAAGCAGTAGACCAGAAGAAGCCCACTCTTGCAGTACAGCCTACAGTACAGGAGCCCAAGAGGACTCCTTCACCTTCCCCAGACAGAACATCCAAAAGAGGAAGTGTGCCTGACACCGGTAGAGTTGTGATTTAAGATGGCCTGTTAATTGTGATGCTGTTGTATTCATAACTGATTAATGTGAGAATTGTATGCAAAATCCCTGTCAAACGTGTAGAGGTTACACGTTTACTTCATGATTTGACTCGATTACGATTCAGAGGTTAACGATTCGATTATAAAACGATTCTCGATGCATCTTTTACTAATCACAATATAGTTATTTTAGTTGTTAAAAAATGCACATAAAAAGCAGTAGAACAAATACAATATAAGAAAGAATCAAATTAAATTAAGTTGTTTACTTTTTTTCATTTTACATCTGTTTTAACAGAAGCATTCAGGTAAGAAATAGTAAAGAAATTGAATAATCAAATGTAACAAAAATATCAATGCATAGTCTTTAGTGTACTAATTAAAAATTAACTGATTATTGTTAAAGCTAAAAAGGCTATTTAGTTAAGAGCAGTGAGTGATTCCCTTGTTTTTGTTGCTTGATTAACATTAATGACAGACAGCAGCGGGTTTATTATGTTAAGACCTACTGCGCGGATCTAATGTAATGTTACACATCCGATTTTTCCCAACGGTTTATTCACTAAAGACGTATACGTGAATACTCGCCAAGAGAGATATTTGGAAATAATTCTGTGTGTATCTGTCCGTTGAAGTGCAATACGCCTCTAAAGAGAACTGAATTTGTGATTGCATGCTGTCTGAGAGGCGTCTTTCTGTGCGTTCGCTTCGGGTGTGTGTCAGTCAGTGCGAGTAACCTAGATCTTTGTCGTGGCTGATTGTGCTTCATACATCTGTTCTACATCAGGCACATCCTGCACATTGTTTTCTCATTCATGCATGTTCTTTTCGTGAAAAAACGAAACATCAGATGCAAATGCTTTGCTCTAATGACACGCAACTTTTCTTTATTTATATATATATATATATTTATATAGCTCTACAAACGGGTTTAAATCTGGTTATTGTCTCCTCAGCTCAGCAGCAGCTGGAGTTTCTGGAGGGCCTCAGAAAGCAGTACATGAGAGCAGCGCTGCAGGCAAAGCAGAAGAATGAGCTAGAGCAGGCCAAGACACTCCTGCGCACAGCAAAGGGTTTAGACCCCATGATAGAAGCCACCCGTAGCGGCAAGCCTGTGGATGTAAGCAAGGTAACCACACTGTCCCTGTTTTTATAACAAATACTTTAAAGCTACACTGTGTAACTTTTTTAGTTTATTCTTAGCTAAAAATACTTAGTTCTTTCAAAAATATATGTGCTCATTAATATATATTTACTTCGTTCAAGTAATAAAGTATTCTCGTGAGTGTATAATATGCCATTGAAAATACATACGGGTAAGGGGTTCTAATGTCGGTCGCCATGTTGCCCCTCCATCTTGAAAGTACATTAGCCAAAGAGGGACATCAAGCTTCGCCTTTCGCGTTTTAACACTCGATGGCACCGTGTCGAGGAGGTCGTACTGGAAGCCATGTTAATCTTGGACGCCATTGGCCACCGTAGGAGTTAAAACGAAGTCGAAATTGAGAGGAACAGAAACTAATATTCACTGGATGGTCATATACCTTTTCACCGCTAGATGGGGGTAAAAATCACACAGTGTAGCTTTAAATTATGCTATATTAAAAGTTGCTAGTTTTGTCTCCTTCCATTGTTTTTTTTTTACCTTGGATGCATGTAAACCTCCTTTTTTCCCACATTTATAATAAATTGCAGTCACCTTTTTTCAGATGGCCCAGTCTGTTGTGATTGGTTTACTGCTTACATCGCGTGTCTGAAACCAAAGTCAGAGAAATTTTCAATATTATCTGTCTGCAGTCCCAGAGGCTGCATTTTCAGGACCCCACTTCTAGGACCGCATTTCTAGGACCCTAGTTTATTGTGACAGCGCCACCTACCGAGTCGGAGAACCGCAGTCCCAGGAACGCATTTCCAGGACCCTTGTTTTGGTGGACCGAAAAAAGTGCCACCAAGGCAGTATTTCCACCCAGTTTTAACTTACATTACAGTTTTTTTTTTTTTAAGTTTTAATACACCCAAATACTACTTTCTTTATTGCAATTAAACCAGGTTCCTAGGAATGTTGAGAAATTATTGGGTCTAAGTAGCATACTATAATAACTCAAGTAAAATAAACAAGGAATCATGTTATAGTCTTTTCAGTCACTAGATGGACCAGATTTTCAAGTACATAGGGAAGACAAGGATGACTCTGGGGGTATTTAAGATTGTGTGTTTTACAAAATAATATAGAACACCTGAACTTGAACACAAAAAATATTTTACAAAATAATATATAACACCTGAACTTGAACACAAAATATTTTACAAAATAGTATAACAACTGAACTTGAACACACACAAAAACAAATTTGATCATGACGTGAACCACATAGACAGAACTTCGATGGATGGACAAACACAAGGACAACATCATCACTGACTCCTAAGAGAGAGAAAGAGAAGTGAATTAAATAAGGAACATTTAGTTGAACATGTTCTACTCTCCAATTTTAATATTTAAAAGATCTTAGTTACCACAGAGTAATGATAATGATAAAAATAATAATATAAATCTTCATACCAATTAATGTTTATAATACAATTATTGCATACTGTTCAAAGATTTGAAAAAAAAAAAAGAGAGATGCAAGAAATCTGAATAGAAATAACATTATTGACACGACTTTTCCTGACCATATATATATCAGATTTAAAGCACACATTGTGATGATGCAGCAGCACTACCTACCACCTGATGCTCGCCCCTCTTTTCGCAATTGTTTGGATTATGTGTTTGTTGAAAAACATTTTTAAGTTAATTTCATATAAATAAATAGACATAAATTAGACCTAAGCCTAGTACTTAACCAATTTATTTATTTATCTTTTGTCATATTATTGCCTACCCTGAGCTGTGTCCTTGATAGCACTTCATATAGAGTACAGCAGAGGTCTTCAATCCTGGTCCTGGAGGGCCGCTGTCCTGCAGAGTTTAGTTCCAACCCTAATCAAACACACCTGAATCAGCTCATCAAGCTCTTCAGGATCGCTTGAATATACAAAGGCAGGTGTGCTGAAGCAGGTTGGAACTAAACTCTGCAGGACAGCGGCCCTCCAGGACCAGGATTGAAGACCTCTGGAGTACAGTATACAGTAAATGACACAATCTAACACGTTGGATTTTAACAGTCAATTATTATAATGGCCTCTCTGATATGTCTGACTATTAAAATGTCATATGTCTCAACCAACTTTATAAAACCATGTCAAAATGAAGAGACGTACACCTAACATGTATTGTGGGTAACGTTAAACAGGTTGACTGTGAGCACGTGACAGTGAAAACATTACGATTATTTTAACTGAATTAAAATGGAAAAACAATGAGTAATTAACAAGCTTTCAGAACGAACATGCTACAGTTTATTGTGCTGTAAATAAGTCAACACAGGCTTATCATGCAACAGTTCCGTTAAATGAACGTGCTAACAATTCATTTTCCAGCATTAGAGGCTAATATATGATGGCTATGCATTCAAGACTGTTTAGCAAATCACCAGCACGTTGGCAACGTTAACTTCCCAATGAAATGCATCACAATTGTTTATAAAGTTAAACAAATAAAAATTGATTCGCATTTGATACTCACACTCTGAATGTCATCCATCTTCGCTGGTCCTCTAATTCGGTAGGTGGCGCTGTCACTAAAAACGCAGGGTCCTAGAAATGCGGTCCTAGAAGTGGGGTCCTGAAAATGCAGCCTCCGTTTTTGCAGGCAGATGCTACTCGAAATTTTTGCTCCTGATCTTCCTCAGCACTTTCATACACAGTGACAGTGAACAGTAACAATGGCTTCAGTTTTACCGTATCAGTTTCCAGTCCTCATCCTTTGGAAGTGAAGCGCAGAAAACAGCGTCTTCTCAACATGTTCGACAACATGAACCAAACTCTTCCAGGTCTCAGCTACAACTACAGTGTTTGAGTAGTAGACTTTTGCAGGCAGGCATTATGCATGAAAACCATTATGCGAAATTGTTACAAACCTACTTTTTACAAAATTACTGACGACTCCGTTCTTTCTTTTGGGAGTCAATAACTTCATTTCTCGTGCACACTGATCTTTGAAACTTTGCAGACCGTTTACGTTCACAAACAGCTATATTACACACTACATGAAAGGTAATATCTGGAAAAGCATAATAGGGGTGCTTTATTAATCATTACTTCATTATGGATTTGTTAATCAGCTTTTATGCTTCAGGTGCCTTCACCACCTGGAGATGAGGACGAAGACTTTATTCTAGTCCATCACAGTGATGTTCAGCTCTCAGAGAAGGCTGAGGAGGTGTACGCTCAACTCGCCAAACTACTCAAAGAGCAACATGAGGTAACAGGAACGTGGTGAAATTGTGAAGTAACAGAGAGAACGGATCTGTATCAAAGCCTAGTGAGCTGCCATGCTGTCTACTGCCTACATAGGCAGCAACCTTTCAACCGGTTCTGAAATGAAAGTGAATGAATTTGAACACGTTGTATGTGCACGCGAATAGCTTCTCTTCTGATTGCAAAAGTTTGATATTCATTTTCTGTTCAACAGATTGATACTCTAATAAACATAAAAATACATAGTGTGTATTAATCAATAACAGTCGAGTTATAATCAATAAAAGTATATTTATAGTCAATATTTCACAAATATCACTCACAAGAAACATGCTACACTTGATTCCAACATAATTTGCTATTAGCATGTTGCTATGCAAGCAACAATATATTAAACAAAAATAAACATCAGGTAAAATGTATTATTCAATATAAGCATAAAAATACATATTGGGTAAAATAGTCAATATATATTCAGTTTAAGTATATTTAAAGTCAATTTTCCACATCGTGCTCACAAGAAGCACATGCTATTTTATTGATTTTAGTAGAGTTTGGTGTTAGCATGTTGCTAAGATAAAAACTATACTCTAATTAGAATAAAAATACATATTGGGTGAAATAGTAAAACATTTATTTAGTATAAATAAGTGTTTATAATCAATATCTTACTTCGTCTTATGAATTTTTCCACTGAGCTTGTAAACGAGCATTCTGGGATAGCATTTCAATTGAGAGGACACCTGTGATTCCCTTAAAATGTTGTCCGAGTAGGTTGCTCACTAGGTTTTGGGACAGGACCTTTAAGAGGATGTGGATATGTGAGTAGGACATGTTTCCTTTCTTCTTCAGAAATGTGTGACATACTCCAAGCAATTCACACACATGGGGAATGTTGCAGAAACAACCAAGTATGTATCGCATCAATGCCCCAATTTCAGTAAATCAAATTCAAGCGATTTCAGCGGGCATTTAATTTTTTCCCATTTTCCCTCTTTTAGATTTGAGAAGATGGGTGAACAGTGTAAAAAGAGCCTGGAGATTCTTAAACTGGCGCAGAACAGGGGGCTTCAGCCTCCTAAACATCACTTTGAGGAGAGAACATATCGCACTGTCAGGTCTGACACTCTTTCTGCAGATCTCACATTAATAAACATTTTTTTAAAAAGCCTAATACAGTTTCTTGATCTGAGGATCTTCTACAGGAAGCACCTCTGTTCACTATTGTTCTACACCACCATCAGGGGAAATGTATGAAGTTTCATCAAATATCATTTGTTTTCTTTTTCTTTTTCTTGACTTCTTTTCTTCTAGGATCTTTCCGGAGCTCAGTAGCACAGACATGGTTGTGGTCATTGTTAGAGGGATGAACCTTCCTGCTCCCTCTGGTAAGCTTTAAACATCTGGTCTTGAAAAATGAAACTAAACAAATGTATATTTATGCATATATTTTATCCAAAGTGACTTAAAGTCCATTTAAGGCATACATTTTTTAGTATGAGTGTCGCCTGGGAATTTTCGGGTTGAGTAACAGAACTTAAATAAAATTTCAACAAAATAATGCAATCTTTAATAACCTCATACTAGTAAGGAAATACCTTGCTTTTAAAGTCTTCCCCTCTGCTTCTTTTGAAAGGTGTTGCAACAAATGACTTGGATGCCTACGTTAAGTTTGATTTCCCGTACCCCAGTACAGTGAGTATTAGTTCTCTAGGCTTCATTTTACCTTGTCATCCATTTGAGTTTAATTATGACTGTCTCTGTTCACTTTAGGATCAACCTCAGAAATATAAAACATCAGTCATCAAAAATACCAACAACCCAGGTAAAATGTTTAGCTATTCATTTTTGTATCATTAAATAATTGGTATTACACACAGTACAGTTCAAATGTTTGGGGTATTTTTTTAAATATTATTATCTTAAGCTCACCAAGGCTGCATTAATTTAATCAGTAAAAACAGTAATATTGTCAAATATTATTACAATTAAAAAATCTTTACATTTTAATCTATGTAAAAATATAATAATAAAAAAATCAATCATTCTAATATGCTGATATGCTGCTCAAGAACTGATATACTGTATATATATATATTAGCATCAGTGCAATAACACTACTTATCAAAAGTTATGGTCAGTAAGTTAAAAACTATTTTTATTATGTTTATTCAGCAAGAACGCATTAAATTGATCAAAAGTGACAGTAAAGACTTAATGTTACAAAATATTTATATTTCAAGTAAATGCTGTTCTTTGGAAATTTCTATACATTTTTTCAAATCCTGAAACAAATTTATCATGGTTTTGACAAAAATAAGCAGCACAACTTAACATTGATAATAAGCTTCGCATATATATATATATATATATATATGCTTCTATATATTAATTTGGAAAATTGACTTGCAATTATGACAATCTGACTATATTATCCTGCTTTTCTGTATACACAGATACTTAAACAATTTAATAAATAGACATGAATATGTAAAAATGTAGATTTTATTATATGAGGAGACCACCGAGTGATAAGAGAGACATGAAACTAACACAACTATGCAGGAAATCGGTTGGCTGGGACACATATACAGTTATTTAGTGATCATTACACAAAAATATTTGACCGCAGGTCACCAAAATGAAGTATTATAGAGAGCGCCATGTAATTAATATTTGCTGCTGAAGGTGTTATATTGTGATATATATGTATATATATTTTGTATATATTGAATAATTTGGTGTTTTGGCAGAGTACAACCAGAGCTTTAAACTGAACATCAACCGTAACCACCGTGGCTTCAGGAGAGTTGTACAGTCTAAAGGCCTGAAGCTGGAAGTGCTGCACAAAGGGTGAGTGTTCCTCAGACAACAATTATCTCCAAATAATCCTAATTTTAGGATATTGACAAAAAATATAGTACATAGTTTCTTTAAAGGGCATATTGCAGGTTAGAGGACCCAACGAGTCAACGTATAGAAAAATATACTTATAAATACGCCACAGAAGCTTCTGGAGTTGTTTTTGTGAGAATTTTACTTCCGCATCTGAAAATGGGCGTGACGTAACGGGCGGGAGAGCGGTCAATTCAGACAACAGGAAAACAATGGATCGCAATGACATTTCGGATGCTGAGGAAATACTTACTCGTATGACGGACCACAGCCGTACAATTATGAGCCTGCTATGCTGCCAAGAGAGCAGGACAGGCCAGGATTAATGTTAGACAGAACGGTCAGAGACAAATTGAGTTGTGGTGTGAGGAGAACCAGTGGAGAACAGGACAGGTGTCTTGGTGAGAGAGACCAGTGTTAGCTTATAGATATATATATACACGTTCGCTAACGATATACACTACACTGTTCTCACAATATTGTACAGATTATTACCATCGTATATCAGGCCAGCAGACATGAGTATGTTTAGGGTATATAATTACTATTAAATGTATAAAAACTATACTTGAGTATGTTTTTAGTACAATACAAATATACTCAAGTACATTTTTAATACATATTTTTCACCTGGGTTATAACATAAACAGAAAATTAAAGATTTTAATATTTAAACAATCTGAGTAATTTTGTTTTTCAATTACAAGTTGCCTGTATTTAGGGCATGACTACCTATATCACACTATTTGATGCCATTGGTACAGTATAAGACGATCAATATTCTTGCTTCGGCATCCCATGTTAAACTCCAGATCGGAGGATTATCATCCCGGCGATATGATGAAGTGAACGCTACACACGACCGCGTTTCTCGAAGCCGATGTGGAAGAGAAATCTGTCTCCTCACCTGCACAAACCGCACCAGGCACGAAAGATATATAGCACCTTCCTTTTTCTTGTTAGGAAACCTGTTGACTCGATGTCCTGACAGGCCGGAGTTTTTGCAACCTCCACAAACACAATAATTTACCATGACGATGATAAATTGAAATAGAAAAACTACCGAAAACACACTGACTGACGACCGCCCTCACTGAATACCAGCCTACTCTGCACTGAGCCGAGGCTGAGGCTCCCTGTCGTGACGTAAAATGAAGCGATGCCTATATGTCATAGTGCCCTTATGCCGTTTTAAAACATTTTAAATCCTGCAATAACTTTTCATAAGGTATTTTCATACAAGGTTATATATTAATTTAGTTTTGTTTTTTTACCTGCAATATGCTCTTTAAGTTTCATTTGTATTGGAGGGACCCACAGGTCTAGAGAAACCTCTGACCTCTGATGGCCTGATTGAACTCTGTGACTGCTGTGGTGCAT
The DNA here is from genome assembly GCA_030578255.1 of Tiaroga cobitis. Lineage (NCBI taxonomy): Eukaryota > Metazoa > Chordata > Actinopteri > Cypriniformes > Leuciscidae > Tiaroga > Tiaroga cobitis. The sequence continues at coordinate 26,383,238 of CM060592.1, forward strand.
TCTGGGTCAGTGTGAGTAGGTGGAGCTGAGCTTCACACTGACCTCTTTGTCTTGTGACAGTGGCTTCCTGAGGAGCGACAAGCCGGTAGGAACAGCCCACCTCAAACTGGAGAAACTGGAAGCTGAAAGTGAAGTGAGAGAAATAGTGGAGGTGAGCGGGGCTGTTTTTGAATAGCATGAGCGTAGGAGCTGGAGACAAGAGTGCAAACCTCAGATGTGATAGCAAACGTGTGTTTAACAGATCAACTTGAACTAAAATGGGACATTCACACACCATGAACACCCATCACCATGTTTACATTTGTGTATGCAGCTTATGGATGGGCGAAAGGCCACAGGCAGTCGTCTGGAGGTGAAGGTGCGTCTCAGAGAGCCACTGGGTGGGCAGGACCTTCAGACGGTCACAGAACGATGGGTGGTGTTAGAGGAGCCACAGGTTAGTGCTACTGTCTCGTGACGAACAATCTGCTCAATTACTCATTTCTTCCTGTTCTCTTGCTATTAAAATTGATTAGCGTCACACTTGCCAAAAGTTTTAACATTAAAGGGGACCTATTATGCAAAATTCACTTTTATAAGAGTTTGAACACAGATGCGTGTCCACAGTGTGTGTAAACAATCAGCCTATAATGGTAGAAATCCACCCACTCCTTTTTTTTATAATCCCCATAAATCATAAACTGTCTCTCCAAACGAGTGGTTCCAGAAGCCCCGCCCACGACTGGTGCTGATCTGCCCTATCAGCAGCATAGATCCCGCCCTGAGTGAGCCGCATCAGTCCGCCAGTTTGGTTTCCTCGCTGTAGCAGCTGAAACATTACTAATGTTCTGTTATTGGATGTACCAACGAACATAGGAGTCACCATAGACTCCCGACATCTGAGCCGCCGAGGACACCGTGGTTGAATTTCATTTATAAAGGAAATGTGCTGAAAAAAGTCGTTAAAGGGTTATATATTTGCATAAATCATTTTACGCCGGACTGCTTCACACTTTTATGCTTGATTTGCACAAAAGTTGTTTCTGAAAGATTTTTTAGATTAACACGACGGTAAATGCCAGTCGATGAGTTGAATCAACTCCACAACAACCACATAAATGTATCTACTAACCATTCAGAAACACCCAGTTGCATTCTAAAAGTTGTAACTTCTTCTAGAGTCTCTCCATCAGTGTCCGACTCTGCTGAACACCATTACGCTACTGACAATTTCTGACATTTTAGCGGCATGAGATTCTGAAGTTTTGTTGTTGCCGGAGTATCTAAAGCATGAGCTGTAATGGCTTTGCCCTCTTCTAGAAAGGGGGTGGGGAGCAGCAGCTCATTTGCATTTTAACAGACAAAAATAAAGCTGGATAAGTACAGGTACAGACAGAAGATTGAGGCAACCCTAGTGTCAGGCAATTCCTGTGAGGGGTGGCAGGGGATCAAGACCATGACCAATGTCCCCCACAAGGGCAGAGGGAATCCTTCCCTGATTCTGCCTGGAGGTGAGGGACTGGAAAGGGCAAACCAGCTAAACGGCTTCTTCTGTCCACCCCTTCTGACCAAGAACAGATCCAAATTTTCTTTTGTACCACAAGCCATAAAAGCCTTAAATCAGTCAAAATAAGCTAGATGTCCAGCTGGTCTGGTCAGACCCAAGGGTGTATAGTGTATTGAATTGTATTGTATTTGTTTGTCATGAAGTGCCTTGCGACTGCGCCGCAAACCCAATTGCCCCATGGGGACAATAAAGTTATCTACTACTACTACTTAAAGGGACACACAAATACACTGTGTTTTTGCTCACACCCAAATATGGGCAAATTTGACAAGCTATAATAAATGATCTGTGGGGTATTTTAAGCTGAAACTTCACAGAAGTTTCTGGTGTCCCCCAGAATGTGTCTATTACATCTTGTGAAAAGGGGCATGATAGGTCCGCTTTAAGATATGAGGTCATTCAAGGTGCATCATACAAAGTTAATGACACAAAGGAAGAGATGGCCCGTGTAATGTTTTTATATGAAAATATTAGTGGAAAAATTAAAAACACTTGTCAGATCACACATAGTAACTTTTTTTTTCTGGTGAAACAAAGGCCTATGTGTTTAATTGGACCACCTTATAATGATACGTGAAGAAAATAGGACCGAAATATATTGCTATTGAATGTTAACATTACTACTACTAATAGTGATAATAATAATATTCTTAATAATCACCAACAACAACAATAATATAATAATAGTAATTTAATAATTGATATATTACTTTTATATAATATACCTGTTGGCCCAAAAGTGGACTTTTTGATATTAATGAAAATTAATAAGTAATAAATGAATTAATAAAAACATTATTATTGTCATTCTACCATTCTACAAGTGTATTTTATTGTATTATTTCAGTGTGAATAAATGCTTGTTCTGCAGGTATTAATCTTACACAAACTACAGTATGTTTCCATCCTCCTATTTTTATGTGAATTTTGGGATACATAAATTCAAAAATGTGCATAAAACATATAAGCTCAATTGAGGCAGATATAAAAAAAATCTGATAAGAAGTGCATAAACTAAGATGGAAATGCATTTACCAAATATATCCTGGACACACAATAAAAAACAGAGGATGTGATTGGATAGCTGGCCTAACCAGTGGACCAATTTCTTTGCACAGCATCTCAGATGTTGGTTTAGTCATTTTGAAATGCCATCAAAATGGTTGGGCATAATAAGCTCACGATAACATTCCCAAACACCAGGCATCCGCCTCTGAACGCAGGATAACATGTCGACAGCTTTTATTGCGTACGCTTTAAGGCTCAAGTCATTTGTGACGTATTGAAAAAGAGCAACAGTGGCTTTCCTAATTCCCACAATTTCTCAGTTTTCTTGAGCTCATGGGATGGAAACTGCTTTATTTGCAAATGTTTTATGCGATATAGCAATTGAAAGCATGTTAAACTTGCAACTTTGGATGGAAACATAGCCACTTTAAGTTACATAAAATAATTAAATCTGTATGACAACTAATAGTCTGACAGTACTTCATGATTCTGACAGTCCTATTCCTGAGTGATTTGGTTTTGACTGTCATCTGTTGTCTGTTTTAGCTACTGCTGTAACTGACGTTGTGATTTCATCTTCACAAAGTAAGAAAGTTTGCTCTATTTCTAATGACATTAATCACATCCGTGTTCCACTTCACCTCACAGTGGATTTTTCTTCCAGGTCTCAGTGGGTTTATCAGAGCAGAAGAAGGTATGGACGGTGAAAGCTCAACAGTGCTGCTAGCCTTGGCTACAAACCAAGCGATTGAGATCGACTGACATGGTCACTGACAGAGACCGTTAGCTTGGTTTTTTTCATCAGGGTAAAAGAGGTTAGACCAGGATGTAACAGTTGGGGTGGTTATTAAAAATACAGGAGATATTATTAAAAGGAGTGGGAAAATTTGTACAGACTTGCGTGAGATTGATATGCCTTTTAAATGGGCCTTTTGAGATAGATTGCTCACCCCAACTGGTACATTAAACATTGAAGCTGAAGCCAATGAGAGCTAACTCCTTTTTTTTTTTTACTGCTCTGGGATGCACTAATGCCAAAGTAATCACTGCTGCTGCAGTAAGATGAATGACTTAATCTGTTCTCCCTTAAACTAGAACCTATTCCTGTCATATCTCCAATACTAATGTATGACTGCTATGCAAATGAGTAATATGCGACCAGCTATGCAAAAAGGTTTGAGTTTGAATCCCAAACATTGTCAGACATTTCAAATCTTGTTTACACCCTATGTGAATACAGAGCATTGTTTATACAGGTAGGCCGTGCTAAAGTACTGCTGTTAAATATTATATTCCTTATAAATACCATTAAAGCCATAAACCAGCTATTACTAGTTGAACCAGATGTAAATTATTCATCATGTTCTGAATAGTCTATTTTTTAATGTCTGGTTCAGTGGGTAAATGAGTGTTGTACCATGTTTTGAAATTGTTGAAAATGTTTTTTTTTTTTTTCAGTAAATTTAAGTTTAAACAAGCTTTTTTTCAGCACTTTGCTGATAATCGCTCGGACTAGAACTGGTGCTGTAAGATTCGAGTACACACTCTCTCTGATCAGAAGAGCCAGTTTAGTTAGCAATAAGTTAAGTTAGCAAAAGTTGATAAGTTAGCAAAGTTAGATTTTCGAGCGATTCTGCATTGTTTTGTGTGTGTGTGTATGTATTATTTATATATATATATATATAAATGCCCCTTACATCATTTATGAGAAAAAATTTTAATTGCTGCTCTTCTTGCACACTTAACGGTCTTTCTCTTCTAGTCGCTCCTAGTAAGCACTTAATCCACGTTTAGTCAATGTTTACATTGTGGTCTAGTGCGCACTTAAAGGGACCGTTCACCCAAAACTAAAAATGATGTCATGTACTCACCCTCAAGTTGTTCCAAACCTAAATTAATTTCTTTTTTTCTGCTGAACATAAAAGATATTTTGAAGAATGTCTATAACCAAACAGTTGATGGACCCCTTTGACTTCCATAGTAATTTTTTTTGTATTAAAGTCAATTGGGGCGCATCAACTGTTTGGTTACTCATATTCTTCAAAAAATATATTCTTTCATGTTCAGCAGAACAAAAATTATACGCGTTTAGAACTTTAGGGTGAGTAAATGACAGAATTTTAATCATTGGGTGAACTATCCCTATAAATTATTATATTCAGACAGACATGATACCTTTTGATTTCACTTGCCAAAGCGATGATCTCAGAAACAGCTTAGCTTTGTAACATTTAGTTACAAGTTCAAAAATACCTAAATTTTGGCCCATTTATATTTTGTTGTGTGTTGGATTACAATTTGCAAAGACATTTGGCTTTTAAGTGTGGACAATGTGCGATCTAGAGCCATCAGATAAGTTCAACTTCTTACTCTGTCCATTCATTTCAGTTACAGATGTTCCCATCTCATGTGAATTGTGTGGTTTAGCACATTTTCCAGTCTCGGACCGAGCTGGTTTAAATTGCACTGTCAGTGTCTGTTCTTCATTAAGTGGTTATTTCATCCATCGCAAGGTTTAGACTCGATTGTCTGGTCGTTACACATGCCATAATGTTTCACTTTAGTCATGATGTTCTCAATGCATCTTTCTACTCTTTCCCTGCAGAATCTGCCATGTAATGTAATTCTCATTTCACACCAAGTTTGTGAATCTGTTAATGTTTTGTTATTAAACGAGAAACGAAGACCTGTTGCTCCTGATATTTCTTGATTGAAATAGATCATTTTTATTTTACTTTCAGCAGAAACTATTAATATAAAAAATTCGTTTTCAGTTTTATGTACAACGATGACGTTTTTGTATATTCAACAGGTTTGATAAAGAATGCTTTTATTGACATTGGTAGTGTACAATAAAGAAAGGTGGTATTTTTTTCCTTTTCTTTTTTGGCTTTTCATACATTGCAAATTTATTTCCATTCCCCCACCCCATGTCAGGTTTTAACAGTGATTAATCACAGATCAAACCAATAGTATGTAAAACTGAGCAGATCGTCCTTTGAAATGCTGTCAAAATGCAAAGATTTTCTGAGAACTACAAGTTCTCGTTTGTTTCAGCATGCATGCTGTTACTCTTTGGGCCGGCCAAAAAAAAAAAAAAAAAATAACGGAAAAAGGCTATGGTTAAATATATAAATGTCGAAATATACAATACTGCACATCTAGAAAAACAATGGCAAAGGTGGATGCAGGGAGTAACAAAAGGCTGTTTTGAACTGTGTTTATGGAAAAACAATACAGCCTTCATGTGCTGCCATTTATTTTTCATGAACAGTCTGCTTCCAAAGCTCTCGGCACTCTTCACCAAAAGCCAGAAACACATGCTTTCTGTCTCAACTGTTGACCTGCTAATAGAGTGCTGTGCTGTGGATCTTCATATCAGCTGCTGTCCTCATTCATGCGTGGGCCATCTGATGAAAACAACCATATCTGAGAGTCGTTATGCAAAACCATCCCACCTTTACTTTGTTATTTGACTAAAAGATGAACTACAGTTTGATTGTCATGTCAAAATACTACTTCAGCTGAAGTTTAGTTAGCTAAAGAGGCCTTGTTAAAACACTCTGAGGTCACAATGTCTACATCAGTTTAGATATGATTGACAATCTAGTTGACCTTTGGAATGTCTTGATGGACGGATCATGAAATTTTAAGGCAAAAGCCCTTTTCTTTTAAAATGTCATCCACAGTGATTTCCCAAATTCCAAGCGCTCCTTATATTGGTAGTTTTCCATTTTGTAAGAATTCCATAATTAGCTAGCTAACCGTTGTAGCAATCAATTTTCTCCATGTGAGTGAAAAATCAATACAAAAAGTTCATTAAAATAATAACTCCCGCTTTTAGAGTAAAGGACTTCTTCTATCTAATACCACATTACATCAATCAAAAAAATACAACAGGCTGAATTAGGGAATCTCCTTATCTAAAGCAGGACTCCAGACTAACAAACGTGACTGGGAAGCTATTGGCTCCTAAAATGAAATTACTGAACCGATAAACTCGGTAAAATAAAAAATGGATGTTTTGAAGCGCTTAGGTTCATGATTGAGAACTGACTTGCAGTTAAGCAAAACCTTTGCTAACTCTGCAACAGCTCTGAATGATTCACCGACAGAATCGGATTAAACATGCTAACTCTCAAATCCGATTGATGAACTCGTTCTCAGGAATCATTTGTGCGTGAATCACAGATCGTGCTGAGCAGACAACACTGATGTGCCCTCTAGTTGTAATTAACAAACGCCACCTCACAAAATGATATATAACGAAACAAAGTCCTATGGACATGGTGATCTGATTTAGTTATTTATTTCTTTTTTTTGTGTGCGTTGTCTTGCAAAAGTACTGCGCTCCCCAAGAAACTTGCATTCGTGCGCGTGCTTGCATTCTCTCGCAAAAAGTATTGTGTTCACCCGAAAATCTTTGCATTCACTCGCATCACAAAAGCATTGGAATATAGTTTATAGTATACAAAAGTTTTGAGAGCATTCTTGGGGGGAACAAAAAAAGTTTTGCAAGAGAATGCATAAACATTTAAAGATAATTTTTTCCTCCAACACATTTACGTTTAGGGGCTCCGTACGAAACTGAGATAACACAAAAACACTCTAGTAGAAAATTTGTACTGTGTCACATTTGCGATTATCCTAGAGTCAGTCTGGAACCCTGCTTAAAGCACATTGTTAATGGTCAATATAGAAGGACATAAAACATGACTAAAAAGTGCGGTCACATTTAGTTTCGCAAGCAAAATCCAGTCATTTCTATAGGATTCTACGCAATCAGAATTTTGCGTGAGGGCGAAAGATTTCCACACACCTTACTCACAGATTTAAGATAGTCAGACGGATTTATCATGTTGACCAAGTTTCTTGGTTTGAAAGTGACTTTTGCGTGAGCAGTGCTTCATATAATACTACAATATTAAAAATAGACCTTATTTGCTCGCGAAATCCCTCTAATGTGACCAGACCTTAACACAGTGAAAAACTAACAGAGTTAATGGCCCCAACCCAACTAACAGCTGAATTAAGGGCTTCCAAACCACATACCAAAATCCAAACTTTCCTCATTAATGAATATAGCATTCATCTCTGAATAATACTTAAATGTCAGTAATTCCATTCTTCTTTATTCTCTCCTTCTATTTCCTAATGATGGCTTTATATCCCGTGCACTGCATTGCTATTCCTTACACAATCCTTTATATGATAACATGTTAAAAACATTGGCGGAACACGGGCCACTAAAAAGGGTGAGAGAAGAGATAGGACAGGATGCTAAATGCAGCGGCCCAGAAAAATGGTAACATTTCATCCTCTATCACGGTCCAAACCAATGCAAAATAAAAGCTTTATTGGACTGAGACCTTCAGTCATGTCAAAACCTACCATTATGTGGAACTTGAAGTTGTAGTTGAATTCCTGAAGGCCGCTTGAAATTATTGTTCGATCGTATTGTCTCATAATAATAATAATAAAGTCAGTGACAGAGGTCCGTTCTTGATACTTGTAACAGTAACTTAATCGTCAACATTCCTAATACTGTTCCACAATCTTTCCGCTACCATGCCAAGCAGTCCATCTCTGAGGAAGCTACATTGTTTTAGCTTTGGAGCAGTTTTATCTTACCAACAAAAAAAAAACAAGGTCCATATTCATGAAATAAAGCATCTGGTGATTCATAAAGCTTAGAGGCGAAACCGAAGCTCATTCTTCGTTTCTTATTGAGGCCCAGGCACTGTGCACCAGAAACCATTTCATAGAACAAACCTTCCCTCTACAGTTCCTCTCTCGGCCAACATCAACATCTGAACAGCCTCTATTAGGGCTGAGTGTGTAGAGCGCCCTCTTGTGTTTCAGGAGCTTAGTGTTGCTACAACAGTTCTGAAGAGATCGAATTCAGGGTCACCACCCCTTTTGACTCAACAGGGCCAATGGTTTCCACAGTGGAGTTGAGAGGTGAGAAGAAAGGAAAGAGAGCACCACGTTCAGCGGGGCTGGGCAGAGGGCGTCCCAGTGGAGATGGTGCATAGGTGGTATGGAGGACTTGTTCCAGCACAGCTTTCAGGCTCTTTGAAGTGCAAATGAGAGAGAGAGAGAGAGAGAGAGAGAGAGAGAGAGAGAGAGAGAGAGAGAGAGAGAGAGAGAGAGAGAGAGAGAGAGAGAGAGAGAGCGAGCGAGCGAGCGAAGAGGGACTCGAGCTGGTGGGAGGCATGAGTCTGAGACTGAACGGATTCCCTCCTTTTAAGAGATGATCTCCAGGATGTAGAAGATGAGCTCCATCACCACAGGCCCCTCACTTAGCTGGCAGGCCCCACTGTGGATCACTGGGATGAGGGCGCTGTCTAGATCGCTCAGGTACTGGGGGAGCAGCGGCTGACCGTTACTGCCTGCTAGGTAGCCCACCTGTAAGACATTTCAGAGTAAGCCAGGAGTCGTCATCTTAGCTTGAACTGAGGCTACATCTAGATTAATCTTTTGATGAAATCTGGGAAATTTCTGTCCCTCCATTGACAGCTACGCAACTACCATTTTGACGCTTCTAAAAGTTCATAAAAAGATTGTAAAACTAATCCATATGAATTGGTTTAGTCCAAATTTTCTGAAGAGATACGATCACTTTATGATGAACAGATGGAATTTAGGTTTTTATTCACATTTAAACATTGATCAGCAAACATAAACAGAAGCTTAAAGGGTTCACCCAAAAATGAAAATTAAGTCATTAATTACTCACCCCCATGCTGTACCAACCCCGTAAGGCCTTCGTTCGTCTTCGGAACACAAATGAAGATATTTTTGATTAAATGTGACAGCTGGATCACTCCTCAATAGGCTCCCTAAGGGAATGAAACCTGACGGCCCAGAAAGTCAATGAAGAAAATGTTTAAATATTCCATGTCACAACAGTGGCTCAACTATAAGTTTATCAAGCGACGAGAATACTTTTTGTGCGGAAATAAAACAAAAATAACGACTTTATTCGACTATTCCTTTTCTTCCTTGTTGGCCTGAAACGAGACTTCAAGAGATTTCCACGACGCATGCGCGAGAATTGCGATCTCCTTCAACTACTTCAGTTAAGTTCTCGCGCGTGCGTCGTGGAAATCTCTTGAAGTCTCGTTTCAGGCCTACAAGGAAGAAAAGGAATAGTCGAATAAAGTCGTTATTTTTGTTTTATTTCCGCACAAAAAGTATTCTCGTCGCTTGATAAACTTATAGTTGAGCCACTGTTGTGACATGGAATATTTAAACATTTTCTTCATTGACTTTCTGGGCCGTCAGGATTCATTCCCTTAGGGAGCCTATGGAGGAGTGATCCAGCTGTCACATTTAATCAAAAATATCTTCATTTGTGTTCCGAAGACGAACGAAGGTCTTACGGGGTTTGGTACAGCATGGGGGTGAGTAATTAATGACTTAATTTTCATTTTTGGGTGAACTAACCCTTTAACCGAACCTGCTTGATGCCTGAGAGCAAACCTCTTTCTGAAGCTGGTTCTCGCACATCAAGCGAACATGCTTGAGCTTCCGTTTATCATAATTGATGTGCGCGTTAATGAATGTTTTTATGTAAAAAAAGCCTAAATTAAATCTGTTCATCATATAAAGTGACTGAGTGGTTTAGTCCAAATTTTCTGAAGAGAAACAATTCATATGGATTAGTTTTACGACCTCTTTATGAACTTTTTGACGGGTCAAAGTGGTAATTACGTAGCTGTGAACGAACATCTTACGAGTTCGGAACGACATGAGGGTGAGTAATTAATGACAAAATTTTGGGGTGAACTATCACTTGAAACCCTAATAAAACGTTTTACTGGGATAATATCGAGAGACCAGACATAATAAAGTTCTCACACTTCTTCTGGTCCAATCATTTTATTTGCAAAAAATTCCACCACTTCTGTCCAGGTCACACTCAATCGCCATTTCATGTATGGTCTAAAACGCAACAGCTCATGTTTTTTTGCAAGACTAAATTTTCTGTCATCTTTGCAGGAATATAATATGGTGATTGTACAAAATTACATTTATCTTTAGCAACACTGTGCAATAGCACCTATATGTACAATATGCGTCACATGATTAAACATGCGTCATCATTTTCAAATACCTCAGCTATTACAGTCCACACAATATAACATGAACACTGTTTTTGTTTTTTTTTCCTTTATGTATCCACTCTGTGGAAAAAACACAGTCTAAGGGCGCTTTCACACTTGGTTCGATTGCCTGTTCCGAACCCGAGTTCGATTGCTCCCCCCTCCCCCTGCCCCCGATGGACTGTGTTCACATTATATTATTTGTATCCGAACCGCGGTACGCTTGCTCATCAAGCTGCAGCTGGCTCGTAATCAAGTTGCTTGGTAACCGGCGCCGCTATGAATGAAAAGGCGTCAAAATGGATAGAATTGCTCGCTTCACATTTGTTCTTTTTTTAACCTTTGGTTTTGTTTTCAAAGAAAAGATACAGAAACACACTTGGGTATGTCTGCTGCAAAAGTACTAAAATCGTTCCAAAGACAGCTGGCTGTCAGCCGAAGACAATTTTTGCGGAGGCGAGCATAAATCGAGCGTCAATCCCGCTTTTCGTCAAGGTAAGTGTACACACACACACACACACACGCGCACTGACAACTGTCCTGTCGACCACATTATACATTATACGTCATCAATAGCGGTTCACTTCCGCGGTTTGGTTCGATTGCGTTCATATCAGCAGACAGGGAACCCCCAGGATCCTCCAACTTAAATTCAAGGCTTTTTAAGACCTTTTTAATACCATTTCAAATGAAATTCAATGCCAACTTCGTACCCATTCCGACAGAAGTATGAGGGGAAAATGTCAAATCTGTATACATTTTAAACCCTAGAAAATAATTATGTACAAGGAGGCTACTTGAATTAAATAAAACATTTTACTTAAATTATCAGTCATACTTAATACATCCGCAACAGCATTGTAGCGCGCACGTGTGTGTAGCCCAGTGTTAATTTTGGCAGCCATTTTTGATTTGGTCTTAGTCTTCAGACGAAAATGCTTATTGGTCTTAATCACATTTGAGTCATCCTGTTTTTTATAGTTGTAGTTGACGAAAAGTCTTTGCAGTTTGACCAAAAGTTGACAAAAAATGTAGTTACTTTACTTTTGATAGTTATTTTATATATTCTGAATAACTATATAATATATTTTATATATTATATATTCTGTCTTTAGACAGAAAATGTCATAATAATTATTCTCTCTAGGCTAATTCAATTAAGCTTATGAGAAATTATTGACATTGCACTCTTTAGCAGTAGCCTTGTAATGATAATGATCCCTTTTCCTAAGCTCTGTGGTTCTCCAATGTTTTAGAGTGCCGTACCCCCTGGTGCCCTCTCTTCCACTTAGGCTGCAGTCACACCCTTTCCATTAAGGGACAAGATTTGCCCCCTTTAATACATTTTTCCATTTAATTTTTTCATTAAATTTGCAATGTTAAAACACATTAAAATCGCCAGTAGGTGGCAGTAACTCACTATCTGTATGAGTGAGTCTTTGAGTCATTCATTCATTGAATCTCACGATTCGTTCAAAGCCACATATTTCGTTGCAAAATAGAGCAAGCCTGACAATGCTGTTTTAAATGTAGTACATCACTTAATGTTACCCTTTTTTCTTTTCTTATTTACTTTTGTATAAAATCAATGTCACATTTGAAATCGTGTGGATATTCGGGAAACATTGCATTCTTGCTCGTTTGAACACTGGTGTATATATATCAGCCTGCATTTTGATCGCAGGTTTAGTCGCACAAACAGCGCAAGCGGCTCGTGACAGAACACAGACGGACTGAATGACACTTTAATTTAAGTAGAACATCTTAAATAAAGATCGCTGAACTCCAGCTTGTCTGTGTTTTCAGATCATCCGTGCTTCTTCAGCAATGTAGAGAGAGTGCGCGCGCATGGTTGCCAGATACTATTGAAAAGACCGGGTAGAAAATATGTTCTTTTAACAGAAAAGCTCTTATTTAAGGTTTAAATTCTGTCATTTAAGGCCACAGCGGATTAAACTAGGCTAGGTACTATCTTGTTCTGTACCTCACTTGGCTAGTAACGGGTGCGCACGCAATCGCTTTTTCTGCTATGACGTGGAGAGCGAGGTGCACTCAGCGCTGCATACATTTTGAATTAGCCTACATTAGTAACAGTTAATTTTGTTACGGTATGAACTTAATCCTAGCAAAGGCAAAAATATATATATAAGACCTTTGTAACGAAATCCAAGACTTTGTATACTAAATTCAAGGCTTTTAAGGCCTTAATTTGAGATGATCAAATTCAAGACTTTTTCAAGGCTTTTAAGACCCGCGGGTACCCTGAGCAGAGAACCGTACTGGAGTTCACATGAACCGTACCCCAGACCACCTTTTTAAGCGGACCCGAGTACGGTTCGTGGGTACGCACCCGAGTTCGGAAGACAGCGTCAGTGTTAATTTCGTTGACGAAAATAATGACGAAAATTATTCGTCAACGACATTTATTCACAGACGAAAACTAAATAAAACCTAGTTTTGAATAACAAAAACTATGACGAAAATCTATTGACATTTTCGTCAACGAATAAAAACTAGACGAAAATGTTACAGTGACGATCTGGAAAGCGATCCAGTCAGAACTGATGTCCTGCGCGTGTGTGGTAGATGCGCACATTTGTAGGCTGTAACGTGATCTACCCCGCGGTCTCATAAAACGTTAAAAAATATAAACGTCTGGGAGAATGAGTAGAGCAGACATAGCCTATAGATCTGAATAAGAGTGACGACGAAAAAAAGAGCTCTATTCGGTGCGGTTTTCTGTGCGCACACACCTAACCCGAAGCGTGCAGCCACATGACACATATAGCCTACAGCGCGCGAGTAGCTACTGAACTGAGCTCTCTTTCGTGTCTGAATGGAAAAAATAAACACAACATTATGTCTAAATGTCCGTTTTGGAGAGTATTCATGTAAACTGTCGGTTGTGAGTGTATCGGATGTGCATCAGTGCGATTGTATCCGCATGTGTGCGTAATAAATATAAATATAAGTGCGTAATAAACCTAATGCGGTCTGTGTCCTTAATATTCAAGCAACAAAAGAAAAAGAGAAAGCATTCACTGTTTGTTAATAGCTTTAATAACGATTAATTATATTTCATACAAATAAATATGTCTGCTTGAAAGAATAAAGAATGATGTATGCAAGTTGTAAAGAATGCATATACCGGTATCATTCATTGAAAAGAAGACTGTTTTACTTTAGGAAAGTGGTTTTATTTAATTTTAAGATATTTTTTAAGTCACAATAGTTAAATCTGTATTGCATATTCAAACTTAAAAATCATTCATATTAATAGGTTAATAGATGTTTTCTCCGGTATATGGGTTTGGACATTTAAGCGAAATTCTAAATTAATCCATTACAATTAAACTAAACCCATTATATTTTAGTCGACTAAATTTACTGTAGATTTAGTCGACTAAAATCGTATTGTATTTCGTCGACTAAAACTAGACTAAAACTAAAACAATTCAGATGACTAAAATATGACTAAAACTAAATGGCATTTTAGTCAAAAGACTAAGACTAAAACTAAATCAAAATTTGCTGTCAAAATTAACACTGGACAGCGTTCACATCATCCAAACGAACCGAACTCTGACGTCATTCGAACCCGGGTGCGCACCAAAAGTGCTAGTGTGAAAGCCCCCTAAGTGTGGACAGAATGCCAAAACAGAGAGAAAAAGAGAAAAATGTATCCAGATTAATGTAGATGTAGCCAGAAAGCAACAATTAAATGGAGCTTTCATTGTAACCTGATCAGAGTCCAATGTAACCCTCAGGCCCAGTTTGGCCATCCCATCCTCTTTGAGAAGTTTGAGGTGAGGGCACAGGGCCATGCAGAAAGCCCTTGCCACGTTCTCGGTGAGTCTGCTGTGGTCTGCAGGATCGCTCAGGCCATTGGTCTGGTCCTCGCTCCGTAGGAAGAATACCTAAGCAAACAGCACAATTAATGCACAGTTATCAACATTGGATCCCACTGACTTTCATTGTATCGTCAAAAAATATTTTTCAAATATATCTTAATTTGTGTTTCAACAAAGAAAAGGCTTACAGATTTGTAACGTCATTACAATAGAATTCATAACGTTAAATGAAGATAAATAATGACAAATGATGAATAAATACCTCTGTCCAACGGATGACTTTCCCATTGGCTTTATACTCTGAGCCATGGAAGATCTTAATGCTGGTGACTGACTCCATGGATTTCCCATCAATGGGACTGATCACTCTTATAACAAGAAAAGTACATGGGTGGGATGAGAATGATTTTTGGGATTAAATATTTTCCTTTGTAAACAGGTTTTTTGATGGGATATCCACAAAAGCTGCTAATGCCACACACACACACACACAGATGAGCCAAAACATTATGACCAGTCAACATGGAAAGCGAATATTGTTTATCATCTATTGAATAAGTCTGAGGTGGGACAAACCACAAACCGGGGACAGGTATTGGGACACATGACTATTACACAAACAGGGACTTAAATGACATTGCATTCTAAATACATAGACATTAATATGGATTTTGTCCCCCCCTTTGCAGATAGGGAAATGATGTCAGTACACTTGTCAACCGAACGAGTTAGTTTTAGTTGTCTGCTCACCCCTTGTTGACGTTGTGGTCATCATCAACCCACTGGATATGGACATGCTCCTGGTTCTCGTCTTGATCAGTTTTCCCACAGGCAATACTGAAATCTTTCATCTCTCTCAGGGCTTGCCGTAAGGCCTCCATCGTTTCAGCTGTTATCTGCACCATCACGCCATCTGGGGCACAAGCATTCAGCGTTACTACAGTGAGGACACAAATCTGCACTTTAACTTAGAATCAGGTACAAAAAGTACAATTCAGTCTGACTCTGTTGACTGTCACTGTTAACCCCTTACACCCTGCAGGCATTTTTAATGATTCACGTAATTTCAAGTGGCATAGTTAAATGTAATGATTTATAACTCTACAAAAAACACGGTATCATCAAGTACATGGTCTCAATTGATAGAAATCCTTTCAAATTTGAAAGAAAATTGATTTTGGCATGTTCTCCTGCAAATGTTCTTATGTTACAACACTGCTGAGAAAAACCCAGACAAAGTGATGCAATTAGTTGATTTATTTTGTTACTCATGCTTGACATGATGACTATTAAATAGTATATATGACAGGTCGTAAAATCAAGTTTGGCCAAATTTTGTGTTGATATCTTAAAGCAATCAAAGGTTATGGGATTGGTTCCAACATGGTAGCCTTTTTATCGAAAGACCAAAAACCTCTTCATACAAGTGATCTGAGTATTTTACCTCTAAGTAGAAAGCACTTTAAATTAGAATCAAGTGGTACAAAAAGTACAATGCAACCTGACTGGGACTGGGTCAAAGACGTTAAAAGGGAGATTATGTCCAGTTTAGACATTGTTCCAGGGGGATCAGATGTCCTACATTTAGAGAAAGAGGCTGCAAATGTTGTACCTTCCACAATGCTGGTCTTAGCCAAGTAGCCCGATGAAGCCTTTAAAGCCCCGCTGAACACAAAGAAGGAGGCACCAGTAACTAAAAGAGGGATAAAAGGAAATAATACATCAAAAACATACTTTCCTCATCCAATATTACTCATTCACTTTTCAAACAGAAACAGAACTCAACATATCATGATTTATTCGATGTCATCGTCATCTTTTAATAAAATAATCCATTACATTGCCCTACACTACCGTTCAAAAATATTATTTAGTAGTATTTTTTGTTTTTGAAAGAAGTCTCTTAAGCTCACAAAGGCTGCATTTATTTAAAATCTTTGGGTGCGGCTTTTTGCAAATGTAGGTAATTGTGCCGCACCTTTGCGAGGCTGGTGATGAATACTGATGGCCTGCGTCTGGTAGTTACCATCATCGTTCTGAACACAGACAAGATGGGAATCCGCCCGCTCGTTGAAGCATGCGCCCATTGCCAGCACATGCTCGTTGGACTTATTCATTGCCTTCATAAGCTGAGAAAAGAGAAAGCCGAAAGATAACTTGTCATGACTTTCCAAAGTTATGCATAATCCGAAAACTTAATTAAGTTTTTAAGGGTTTATAAGTCTTAGATGAGTGAATGACAGCTTTTAAAGAAAGCAGAGTGTAAGACACAAGGCAACCAAGGCTTTAAATAATCCCTGCTATGTCAAAGGTCTGCCACTACAAGTTCTTCTCCGTCAAACGCTTTTCAAACACAAGCTAAATACCAAGAGTCTCCAACTTTTGGTATTTAGGACACAGAAGACAAGCTGTTGTCAATGCTTCACTTGTTTCATGGGACATTTGTCATGAATCTGCTACGCTCGCTGTTACTCATGCTGTTCCACATAAATTCCAAATACATTTTCCATGAACTCTATTGGAAATTTGTTTCTTTCTTCATTCACCTCATTGTAACGGTTGCTCGGTATCTTGAGGCACGTCTTCCTCACTTCCATGTCCACCACCAGCCCCTTGACCAGCGGCAATGTGTACTGGTAATTTCTGAAGTCCTGTAGATGTTGTAAAATTCAAACGCCATCAGACGATTTGACATGGGTTCATATTGACAGTAAGGCATGTGCTAAATGCAGAAGAAGTGAAATAAGAATACTTACTGCCAGCAAGTTCATGATGGTATGACCAGTTTCTCCAAAAAGAGGTTTTCTAAAGCGAACACTAAACAGTGGGCAGGGGTAGACTGCAACACAAGTGCACGATAAGAACACGCCAGGCTACCACAACAAGTCACGCTATTTAAATCAGCAGCTCACAATAAGCTCCTTCACACTCCAAATGACTCAGAGGCCCCTTTTATGTAATACTGCAATTACTATAATGTAAAATCGGGGGCCTGCGTCCTCACACACCCCGGTTAAACATGAGACTAGAACCGTACATGGTGCTTCTAAATGTGAGAATGCTTGTATGTCATGGATGAGGACTCATGAGTTGAGAAACACACTGATAATATATTCCATCTCCACAGGAGGCAGTGCTTACGAATTAGTGCAGAGAAAACTCTGCGTGAGAAGAGAGCACAGAAAAAGACATTTTCTGCATTGTGGTTTCCTAAACAGCTCTTATAGAGGCATCAGAAAGGGGCCTTGCATTCTCACTATTCTGTAATTGTACACGTCTCCATGTGAAGGTCAAAGAAACAATAAAAACTTCAGGAACAATCCGGATCTTTCAACGTCCGATACAGCTAAACCATTAAACAAGCCTCAAATTCAGCATCAAACCACAAACTCACATCGGTATTCCGCCCCTAGTCGGAGCATGAGTCGGATGGGAAAGACCTTGGCCCAGGGGGTCTCCCACTTCTGCACCAGGATGCCAAAGAGGTAGGGCGGGTTAGGCAACGGCAGGTCCTGCAGGGTCTGGAAGCTGGGGCTGATGTAAAGGAAACCGCCGTGCTCCTTGCTGCCCAGGAAGCTCTGAGTGAAGAAGGAGTGACCCAGGTGACTTAACACATTTCCTGCACAGAAGGAAGTGTGGGATTAGATCAGGCTCAACCACTTTATTTTCATGATTAAGCTATTTCTACTAAGATAAAAGGCGAAAATAAAACTTTTAGATCGCTAAACACGTTTGCAGAAATGTAAATACCATAAACAATAACAATAATGCTGGGTAACATTTTATTTTACAGTGTCTTTGCTACAGATGTTACACGTAGTTACTAGGGATGTGCACGAATATTCGAATTATGAGGTTTCGAATTAACCTTTATGCTGAGGAGAACATCCAACGCAACTTCGAGGGGACCAAGAGAAACATGAATATGTATTTCTGCTCAGCTAGCAACACTGGACATCAACCACACGGCATACGCTAATACCTTTTCATATACTGTCTACTTTCTATGTATAACAATTATATCTAATAACGTATTAGACAGGACTGTTAAGACAGATCTGGCTGGCGTTCTCAGCCCCATCAAAATAATGGTCTGCAGCGCCATCAAAATTAAAGTCACAACAACAAGCGTGTTTACGTCACTTCAGAGTTCCTACTGGTGGTGCGAATGCAACCAGGTAAATGTTCCTAAGGGAACCATTAGTTCTTGGGGAACCCCCCTGGTGGCTAGTTCCTAGAACTACCCGGTGCGAAAGCCCCTTATGTAAGCTGATCGACGATGAATCTGGCCAGTCAGATAACATTATTTCACTGAACACGTCTGAATTGGTCACCACACTTCTGGCACACATCCTACATTAGGCTAACAGGGAATGCTTTCAGAGTAAGAAGACATGGGAACTGTTTTGAGGCTGAACCTATTGAGCTGAAGTACGACTGGGTGACAAGGATTGTGTCTGGAAAACAATTTCTGCTGAAGTGGATCCTCAATGCCTTTGGGGCCAGCAGCCTCATTTTACCTTTAAGGGCCTCCTGGCAGAAAGGTCTAATTTTATCTATGTCGGCTGCGCTCTCATTTTGTCTGGATCAGTTTACCAGTACGGGCCCCCTGGTGGAGGCGTATCAGTTTACCTGTGAGAGCCTCCCGATACAGCTGGATGAAGTGGCTGAAGACGTCCTTGGGAATGGTTTTCTCATCAGGGAGGCACTGCAGAAGCAATACAACCTCTGCCTGGCCCACGGCATGCATACCCTTTGTTGTCATATACCAGCACTTCCTATTTACATCTTTAAACAAAGATGGCACAGATGACTGTTATGGCTCATGGGAATTGACTTCTATTTCAAAAACATGCTGTTCTTTTGAACTTTCCTAAAACAATTAGCAAAAATCTATCACGGTTTCCAAAAAAACATTAAGCAGGACAAGCGTTTTTCAACATTGCTAATAATGAGAAATGTCTACTGGGTCAAAAATGGCCATTGTTGATGAAACACCCATGAATGAGAATTTCCCCCAAAAAATCACTCCAAATCTAAACCAAAGTAAATATCTAGCGAGGAATGGCTCACTTACAATTGACCAGTTTGACCATGGCCAGTAGGTTGGCATTGAGGACAAACACAAGGGGATCAGGGCCACCCTCCTCAAGCTGCTGCATCAGCACAATCTCAGCAGGTCTTTCCTCCACAGCATAGTCTGCAGACAAGGCAAACAATATCATTATTGTAACTAGCAACAAACTGATCCATGACAAACACCCAGATGAGGAACCAACCCAATGAAAGGCCTCCCTTAGCATGAGTGTTGGAGACCGAAGCAGAAACACAGATACATGCACACAGACATGCACAAACAAGCACCAATAGTGGAGACAGCTGAATGGTGAGGATGGGCAAGCACCTGTGATGTGGCCTCCCGTACCTCCTTTAATGCCTGTGGAGATGAGGATGGGAGGAAGTCCGTCCTCTGGGATCAGACTGAGAGAGCTGCCCACAGGGCTGGCGGTCGGGGCTCCAGTGGCACGGGCCGTCTACAGCAGCGGGGAAAAAAACTAATTTATGACCGCAACATAACATGACCGTCTCAGGATAAGCACAACGATTGGAAATGAGCCTACGCCTGAAAAAACTCCATATTAGAGATGCATTGAAACAGTTTATCAAACTTGAATGGAACAAAGTAAATTGTCACCTCAGAAGCATTGGCTCCTGAGGATTTGTTTGAGTATTGGGGCACTGCCACAGGCTGTGAGGGGTTGGGGTTTGCCGGCGGCCCTTTAGAAGAGTCTGTAGCTTCGCCGTTGGGTAGAATACCGTCAGCAAACCAAACCCTTCTTTGCTCTCGAGGAAGAGAACCTGGAAGTACATGCACACGGTGAGGCTTAAGAACAGCTAACTCTGGACTTTAAATGATAAACAGCCTGAAAAGCAGTGTTCAAATCCAGAGTAGAGTTAAAGGGAACTGTCAGATAAGGTCAAACAAACAAACAAACAACAAGCGTGATAAGGTCAAACAAACAGATAAGGTCAAACAAACAAACAAAAAATTTTCAAATTATTGCTCTGACAATGTGATTTTTTCAATCCAATTATCAATAAATTATCTGAAATTGGTTTGCTGTTACGGAAGGTTCTATGCACATGTAAAGTGCTCAAGATACTTTATTATCTCCATGTTAATGGGAGAGTTCACATAAAAATGTCAATTCTGTCATCATTTACCCACGCTCATGTTGTTTCAAATCTGTTCTGTGAAACACAAAATAAGATATTTGAAGAATATTGGTAACTAGGGGTGTCGCATTATACTAGATGATTGTTATTGTGAATTCCTTTGGCCACTATATTCATGTAGTAAAAACCTGATACCGTGATAGCCCTAAAGAGTTTGGTGACCATTGCCTTCCATTGTATAGACACAAAATTCAGAGAGACATTTCTTAAAATATTTTATTTTAAGTTCAACAAAATAAAGAAATTCATGCAGGTTTGGGACAACATGAGGGTGAGTCAATGATGACAGAAGTTTAGGAAATGACAGTAGCACGATTAGGTTTGGGCAGTGATTCCTAATCTTGGTCCTGGAGTACCCCAGAACTGCACATTTTAGATCTCTCCCTAATCAAACACACCTGATTCAACTCATCAGCTCCAAGACCTCAAATATGTGTATTAGATAAGAGGGACATCAAAAATGTGCAGTGTTGGAGGCACTCCAGGAGCAGGGTTGGGAATCACTGGGTTAGTGTAAGTGAAGCTCCCACCAAACAGACCTAGAATGAAGTTTAGGGGTTGAGGACCCCCAAAGAGCCCTGACACAATTTGAACACTGCTGAAAAGTCCAAAAAATCTGCAATCCACAAATTAACAACGCTATACTTTGGCAATATCCTACAGACTTTACCTTCAGACCCTGGTTGTTTAAGGACACCAACAGGCACCATGACGGTTGGTGGTGGGGTGCTGAGTGCTCCTGATGCCTGGGCTTGCTGCAGAGGAGGAATTGTGGAGCAGTACTCAGCTGGGTTGTTGGGATTTGGGCTCTGGTTGCCACCACCTCCCATGTTCTCCCATGCTTGAGCTAATGAGCGAGTTCAAAGGATCTGGTTATACACATAGTAAAACACTAATTTCAAGTGTTAACTGGTTAATTTCTGCATAAAGCTACTTGGAAACAAAGCTATTTTGTTCTTTATAATCCTTGAAGTCTTGGAAAATATCAAAACCTTTCTCCGACCTGCGCAAAACAAAGGCTTCAATTGAACTCCGAAAATTTTACCATAAAGAGTATGTATTAATGAAAACTACAGTACATCAGTAGTACCATATATATATTATATTATATATATATAAAAGTGTATAAATGTAACCAGAACTCAAATTAGGAAAATTTGAGGTCAAAAACTCCCAGTCTATAAAGCGAAATTTATAACTTTTCCTATGAGTTTCATTTCACTCACCATTCATGATTGCACGGTGGCAGGTAACACAAACCCTGGCTTCTTTCCTGTCCATGTACATCAGTCTGCTTTTCAGACTACAACAAGCAGCACAGAACACCTGGCCAGACACACATCACAAAAACATTTGCTTTGATAAAAAACAATCTATGCCGAAAATGATACATAATAAAATAATGGAAAGAAACTATATGAACCAGACCAGCCATGACTCATGAACCATTTATGGGGATGAGGACATGGTCTAGAACAATCACAGTTCTGTCAGATAAAACCATTTTGCACCACAGCTACATTTCATTTTCACTGAGTTCTTTTCAGCTGTTCTTTCCAGCCCGTATCTGTGAAAATGTCATCAACGATGCAGCAGTTTATCACCAAGGGAAATTAAGACATTACTCCAGCAGTCTTGCAGTTATTTATGAGTGCTGCATAGACCAACATTTCTCCCTGAAGGAATTTGACAGCTTCAGGTTTAGAGCTGCCCGACAATTACCCATACTTCCTTGAAATGCTGCTCTCTCTCAATGTAAGCCAGTGTCCCACTAGCTGTCACACCCACTGACTACTTTTCCTGAAATCTCAACCTCTTCTTTCGAGGGTCTGTCGCATTTACTGATTAAGAATGGAAGAGGGGTGTGAAAAATAAAACAAATGAAGCTTATGAATAAAAATTGCCTCAAACTCTAGTGGATGCCAGCTTAGAGTGGTATGGCTCAAAACATTATGTTAAATAGTTACAACATAAGTAAAACACAGATAGGTCTGCAGGAGGTGAGACAAACTTGCATTCTGCTTGAGCTTCCAACTTGTTAGAAGCCAATATTAAATTGATTTTTAAATATCTGAAGAATGCTGCTTGCCCATGCAAAACTCACCTCCACAATGCAAGGATGCTGTGGCCTGTTGTCAGCACTGTGCAATGCGGTTATTAAAGTGTAAAGTGTTTTAAGCATGTTGCTTGTGTTTGCAAGGGACTTTTTTCATTAGCTACCAAAAATGCAAACTGAAAAAGATCCAAGTTAAAAGAGCCAAAGTTTAACATAAACCTGATTGCTTAGAAAAGTAACATCACACCAATTCTCAAAAAGCAGCATGATTGAATATACCACAAACAAGTTACAGCCTGTTAGTTAAATACTTGGATTAAGGATTTAAATAAAGTAAAAAAATATACCACACAATAATGAACAAAATGCTTTACCTTGCCACATGCCCGACAGTGATGTCTTCTTTTAGTGAAAGTGAACTTGACCTCGCACTTCATGCAAATGGGTGCTTGGGAGTCAGGAACCCAAACAGGAGCCACTTCCCCCAAGGAGCTAAAGGCTTTCTTAGAGAAAGCTCCCTGTTGGTCTGCCTGGAGATCATTGTCTGGACTCTCAGATGGGATGAGTAAGCCTGAAGAGCCATCTCCATGCTCTCCATTCATTCGAACAACCCCAGACTCGGTTACTCCACTCGATGTCTCAAGGCCTCCAGTCATACTCTGCGGCTCCAGGTTCTTATTCTTGCCCGTAGAGCCAAATTCATTCTTAACTTGACTCGAGAGAGGCTGGGGAATCTGCAGCTTCAGACTGACAGGCTGTTTTGGGCGGGCACCACCGTAGGGAACGCTGACAGGCTGCAGCCGGCTGTTGTTGAGTTTGCCTGTTCTGCCAGATTCCAGTCCTCGAACTGGATCACAACACTCTTGTTTGCTCTCCTCCATTTCTTTTTCCTCCGTCACAGAGTCCTCCTTTGAAGGGACCGCTGGCTGGCTGTGTGCATCTCCATCAAAGTCCGCATTCAGACCATTGGACAGGGAATTCTCCGCCCCTGATGATTCAGAGTCTCTGTGAATCTCTTTGTGGTAATTCTCTATTGTTTTCTCTTTCTCTTCCTGATTTAACACCCAAGTATCTTTCCCTGTACTTTCATTTTCAACCAGTCCACCATTCTGAAAAGCACCCTCATGATTCTCCCTCTCAAAATCCAGTTCTCCGCCACCATTCACAGAACTGTGCAATACTGCTTCCCCTTTCTGGGGATGACTTCCTTCTGGAAATACCAGATTACAGTCCCTCATTCTGACCTCAAGGACAGGTGAACCAGCTTCAGGCTTGATTGCCTCCATCTTAACACCATTCTTAAAAACAGGTGTCCTAGTCCCAAGTTCATCAAGGCCAGCACCCGTTCCCTCATCGGTACCATTCTGCTCCGTCTTAAGCTCAGTATCCTTAACACTTTGCTGATCTGTAACAGCTTGACTTGTCTCATCATTGGCCAGAAGGACGTCAGACCGGCCACTATGATCAGGGCTAGCTGGAAAGCCGTTTTCCACCACCACGCTGTTGGAGGCCGGCATGTCTGCCAACTGGCCGTCAGTGCTCACCAGCTTGCCAATGTTGGGCTGGGGCAGAGGGGGACTGTGAACATCTGCTGGCCGTTCTTCGCTCCTGCCCTCTGGCTGTTGCCCCAGGCCCTGTTTCCCCTCTAACCTGGTGACCTCAGCCAAAGAGGGGCCATCTGACATCTGGGCATCCAGAAGCGGCTTGAAGCTGATAGGGCTGTCCCTTGGGCTGAGGTCAGAGTGGGTCAGTGCTGGATTCAGGGAAAGGAGGTGTGATGGCGGAGCCAGAATCTGAGTCCACTTGGCATCAGAGAGAGTCGGCGTGTCCGTTTCATCTAAAAGGATGAAAAAAGAGCTCATTAGCTTGCTTCTGAGAAGATTGAAACAAACAGATAAATTGAGAAATTAGGTCAGGCTAGATTGGAAAATGTTGAGGAAGTGGGCCAATCTGGTCATTGGCTTGGGATCCATCTGTCAAACTGACACATCAATGCTTTGGAATGTGGGCAGGCATTGCCTTTCTCTTTCATACATCCAAGCGTGATCAAGCAGACACATACTCGCACTGCTCTCCTTCACTATTCAGCTTTGTTCTGGGGCCGTTTAATAGATTAAAGTCTACTTTCACCCCATTAATCTGTCAAGATTAGTGTCGGAGAGGGGATATACATTCATTCCACCGTCCAATGGCTTCACTAAGAGGGTGGCTGTGTGTGAGCCAAGTTTGTGTGGCTTTAAATGTTCTTTGTGACATACAGGACAAAGCAATCAATAAATTCCAATGTCAATTTTATACGGCTGTGCACCAGGATCTGTTGTCCGCATGTCCCAGAACCGTGATCAAAATAATATTAATTGCAATTTCTTGCTATAACTCAAAACGCACATACAAGCTTAACCTTGTAAATTACATGTGCTTGACTGTGTGACACCAATTAAACAGTGTTCAGGAAAATCAGGGAGAGGCAGAAGTCCTGAGGGGAAATGCTAATTCAGTTGACCCCATTTACACCACAGACTGCTGCCACCAGCACAGTTACCTGCTTGTGCTAGCCATGCTGTGGGCAGCTCGACAGTGCCAAACATTTGTTCTATTTATATCAGCACCTGTGTTACTCTGCGTTCAGTTCTATGGAAGTAAAATAATGACACATGTTTTTGAAACAAAAAAGCTTGTTGAATTGCACTACTTGAAAAAATATGCATTGCATTAACACTGCTTGCATTTTAATGCATTGTATTTTTTTAGGATTTGCATTTTTATGGGCTGAAATTCAACATGGTTGTATATTTAAGCTGTGAATATTTAAATTCAAAACATTTCACATTCACCTTTCAGATTTCACTTCTAAAATATTCATTCTGTTTAAAAATACAAACTATAATATTTGACAGGCAATTTTTGGTCCATTTTATTTCGCCTCCACAAATTCAGTGGTTCAAATTCGACAGAAAATTCAACATTTGACATCCGGAAACGGCAGGAATATCAGTGGATTGCCGATTGATAATCTCCATAGCTGTTAGTCGACCTCACCACCAGGTGGTGCAAGCGGCTGTCGACTAGGAAAACTATAGAGCAACTTGAGAGAGACATTCATTCATAAAAACGGATTTACAGAAAAGAAGCAAGCGGTAAGTATTTGTGATGATTTTCAGGGCCAGTATAGCAATGGAAAAGCTGATAAAGACACAAAAGCTGTGTTTGCATTTAAGTCTTCACAGTTAGTTTTGCACATGTAAGCAGCTTTCTCTACCGTGAACGAGATTATAATGTTATTCCCCGATGTACAGATAAAACGTTAAATATGAGGTAGTAGACATATTTCTCTGGGTTGTTTAGTTTTCTTAAAGGGATAGTTCACCCCTAAATGAAAACTCTGTCAGTAATTACTCACCCTCAAGTTGTTCCAACCCCGTAAGACTTTCGTTCATCTTCGGAACACAAATTAAGATATTTTTGATCAAATCTGAGAGCTGGATCACTCCATAGGCTTCTAAGGGATCGAAACTTGCCAGCCCAAAAAAGTTAAAGACATCTTTCAAATAGTCCAAGTGACTACAGTCTTTAAGTTTATCAAGCGACGAGAATACTTTTTGTGCGCAAAAAACAAACAAAAATAACGACTTTATTCAACTATTAATTTCCTTCTGTGTGCCTCGAGATTTCGCGTAGTGTAACTGTGCAGCGCTTCTAGGTTATACGTCACACGCATCACACACGACCATCGTCGGCCAATAGTGAGCCTACGTGTGACGTACAACACAGTTCACGTAGTGTAACCATAGAGTGTAACTGCGCAACGCTTCTGTAGGAGCCATTTATACCTTCACCTTTTCTGGATAGGTTAGGATTGCTATTACTTACTCTAGCCACTTGGTGGGAGTGTTGCACTGGGTGTGACACGTCACAAGGAATTAGGTATATTTACAGGTGTGGCAATTAGTTAGGAAAAGGTGTGGATGGCTAGGAACACACGGTTCTTACCGTAGCCGTGAGCACCCAATACCAACAGCACGACAGCACTTTATTATTTAGCACTGGGTGAAGTACCATTTTAATGTAAACTATTCCTTTTGTACTTTTATAATAAACGGGAACACCACCCAAAGAGAGCAAATGTTTGGACTCTGGATTTTCTGCTACGCGTTGAGAACACCATGCCATCTATGCCGAGGCCTATAGGATAGCCTCAACAGCTTCTATCTCGAGGCCCACAGAGAAGGAAATGAATAGTTGAATAAAGTCGTTATTTTTGTTTGTTTTTTGCGTACAAAAAGTATTCTCGTCGCTTGATAAACTTAAAGATAGAGCCACTGTAGTCACTTGGACTATTTTAACGATGTCTTTAACTTTTCTGGGCCGGCCAAACTCGCACCTTATTGGGGATGTAGGCTATACTAGATATAGGAACAGGCTAGCGGATTCAGAATATGAAAGTAACGTGCAAAGTTTAAAGGTAAGCGATTCCCAGTGAAAAACTTGCATAAAGTTGGCTTGACACTGGATATTCGATATTCGCACATTTAGGGACCGGCTCTACACACATTGGTACACACGTTTCTAACTTCAATAGCATTTGAAGAGAATTACTCGCAGTCATAAAACCAACTTTGTTCATGTAGCCTCGCATGATGCACACTTTTTAGATAGTTGATATTAAAATAAATATGAGATCATGTGGCATAGGCCTACTGAAAAAGATAGCAATATTTACACATGATTTAACACTTTATTTTAGTAAATATCTTATTAAAAATCTAAAAGGTGTGCATCATGCCTGGCACCTACATAAACACTTTACAGTTGGTTTTATGATCAAGTCATTCTCTTCAAATGCTATTGAAGTTAGAAACGTGTGTACCAATGTCGTATGTAAGTTTAGAGACGGTCCCTAAATGTGCAAATATCCAGTGTCAAGCCAACTTTATGCCAGTATTTCACTGGGAATCGCTTAGCGTAAAACTTTTCACGTCACGTGCATATTCTGAATCCGCTAGCCTGTTCCTATATCTAGTATAGCCTACATCCCCAATAAGGTGCGAGTTTGGTCTTTTATATCACTGTATTAGTCCGTTAAGCGTTAAGTGCCCTGACCGCAGGGGAAACCTGGAGAATGACTTAATGAGGGAATCCCCAGTTCTGCAGCACAGCATGGCATATAAAGTTAAGAAAACTAAACAACCGAGAGAAATATGTCTACTACCTCAGATTTATCATTTAACGTTTTATCTGTACATCAGCATCAGGGAATAACATTATAAATGGTAAATGTTCACGGTAGAGAAAGCTGCTTACATGTGCAAAACTAACTGTGAAGACTTAAATGTAAACACAGCTTTTGTGTCTTTATTAGCTTTTCCATAGCTATACTGGCCCTGAAAATCATCACAAATACTTACCGCTTGCTTCTTTTCTGTAAATCCGTTTTTATGAATGAATGACTCTCTCAAGTTGCTCTATAGTTTTCCTAGTCGACAGCCGCTTGCACCACCTGGTGGTGAGGTCGACTAACAGCTATGGAGATTATCAATCGACAATCTACTGATATTCCTGCCGTTTCCGGATGTCAAATGTTGAATTTTCTGTCGAATTTGAACCACTGAATTTGTGGAAGCGACTTTGTAAAGCGAAATAAAATGGACCGAAAATTGCCTGTTGAATATTATAGTTTGTATTTTTAAACACAATGAATATTTTGGAAGTGAAATCTGAAAGGTGAATATGGATTATTGAATTTTAAATGAAAACGTGTGAAATATGTTTTGAATTTAAATATTCACAGCTTAAATATACAACCATGTTGAATTTCAGCCCATAAAAATGCAAGCCCTAAAAATACAATGCATTAAAATGCAAGCAGAGTTAATGCAATATATATTTTTAAGTAGTGCAATTCAACAGGCATTTTGGTTTCAAAAACATGTCTCATTATTTTACTTCCATACACTTCATTATGCTCTAATTCACCTGACAAAGTGGGTTATCTGAAGATAATGTAAACGTGCCAAGATTGAGAATTTCTTTTGTTCTGTTGTATGGTCTCAGAACATCTATGACTGTCAGAGCTCCTGCTTTATTCTTTCAAAGTTTTGTAAGTTAGCAGTTCTCTTGCCTTCATTCTGTTCAAACTCATCCAGCACCTTGTCCAGGTTAAAGGCCTCAGCCTGGAAGTAATTCTCCATGGGTCAAAAAACTCCACCCTGCCAAGTGATGAGTGAACCTGAAAGGGAAGTTGCTTTTTTTGTAAGCACATAAATAGAATATTTTCCACATGCACAGGAACACAGAATGCTAACAAATTAAAACCTTTTAAAAGTACAGTGACCTGTGAAAGTCTTCCAGAGTCTGGTTGTAGATCTGATTCATTAAAAAGTGTCATGAAAATGTCACCATTTAATTTAAAGGCTGATACAGATGATTGTATGTAACTGATGAATAATGTTTGGATTGGTGGTTGATAGGTGTGTGACGAGATCTTGTGCCACGAGATCTCGCGAGACCAAAATGTGACGATTTCTCGTAGAGTGAAAAGCTGTCTCACGATATCGCCATGACGGGGTGTGAGTGTCAAATTAGCATAGAATATGCCACTATTCACATTTCATGCCTCCACTGTCGTTTTGCTGATTATATAAAAATAAAAACCATTATAAACTATTAAAATGTTTACTCTGCTTGTCCAGCACGAGTTGCAGTCACACACAGTGCAGCAGGAATCACAGTTCACTGATCGCGTGACGATGGCGGATGATTCGATGCGCAGCAGAGCCTAAGCGTCTGATAAATGTCTTATCTTGTAGAGAATTTGCGCTCAGCACTGCCGCTCCCTATACACAGAGTACCCACGATCGCGAACTTCAAAGTGAAAGTAAAACACAAGCTCCCTGATGCGCGCAATTTAGGCTGCATACAATAGCCCGTCTCCCAATATCAAACCTATCTCTGGACTGTGTAGTTGTGGCTCTGGTCTCTGTTTTGGTCTCTGTTTTCTCTTCGAATACTGAGAGAGTACTTTGATTATGGTTGCACTTGTACTTATTGTTTGCACTTTAAAAGACTAAGAAATTTATTTTTACTGTTTTTATTTCTATGTTAAATTTGTGGAAAGGAGTTCAACTAGGAGGTCACACACAACCTCAATCAGAAGTTCTGGAAGCTCATAATTCATGTACAGTAAGGTCTGAAGAGACTCATGTTAAATCACAGGAGAGAAGCCAGTTTGTTTTCTCCTTTGGTTGAGTTTATGGCAAAACCTTTTAGAGTGCTTGTATATTTTTGTCTTTCAATGCATTTGATAATGTATATTCATAAAGTAGAACTGAAATGACATTCATTACAAGATTATTAGTTAAAATACTTCAAAATGCACCTGCAGACTATTTTTCCAGTCATGACTTGTCATTGAGGATTTCTATACAATATTGTGCAAAAATCTTGTCTCGTCTTGTTCTTGTGAACCCAATCTCGTGTCTCGTCTCGTGAGACAAGTGTCTCGTCACACCTGTTGTGAGGTGTTTTTTTCACTATTTATTGGCATTAAATATTTAATTAAATTGAAAATTAAATCTTCACCTATTTTAATACTTGGATTACCTTTGCCATCATCTTTTACTAACTTAGGGATAGCAACAGATCATGGCAAATATTTACCCTTTAAAGATCACTCTCTTCTTAAGAGATAATTGCACTTTTTCCCCTAATTTAGCAGCCACTTTTGTCCAAAGCTACTTACAAATGAAGAATACAACAAGCGATTCATCATATAGCACAAGACCATGTTAGCTGCTGTGCACATGAAATGATAGCAGTGTGGTGTGGGTGTATAAAAATAAGTTCCTTAAACTTTAAATGTAACACTCTGAAACAATCAGTAAACTCAGATCACATTCAAGAAACATACAAAAATAATAATAATTCTCACCTGCCCAGAGGTCCTCTTCAGTAATTGCAGGTCAATCTGCACAAAGGCTCCTGATAGAGCCTTTGTCTCATCCAGTCTCGCACACATTGGACAGCCAAACCTGAAACAGAACACTGTGATAAGATTTCACTAATGACATACAAACTCTACTGGTTTGAATTCTCCCTGTCGACTCGTGTCTGATTCAGCCATTCGCTAAATGGATGCCTTATGTTGATACCCTTAAGGTCCAAATAAAACCAAAATCTTCCAGTTAACCTAATATTGTTAAAATAAGAGCATTTCAACTTCCAGTATAATTTGCTGAGCTTTGAAGATGGACAAAATCAGGAGCACAAAGTTGTGGCTGCCTCTGTTACATCGCATTGGATAGGCCGTCACTGTCATAGTGGGTAACGGTGAAGGCCGGTCTCACATTAGAATGAGCGTGCCGAGGATCACGCCAGAGAAAAGATTTTCCACCAAGCAGAGGGCTCTGAAAGTAGCAGACTAGACACATTTTACACTTAGTTAAAGATGCATGCTTTGCCACACTGTCAGCACAAAGCTAAGAAGACACGGAGGAGGGGAATAAGAAACACCAGTCATGCAAACTGCTTAAGTGAGGTTGGGGAACAGGACCCCTGATTAATGCATTTGCTCTCTTTTTTGCTGTGTTAGAATAGCATCTGATATTGCTTTAGACCAGAAAACATTATTAAAGAAAATGGTAATAAAGAGGAAAGCAAGTATGAAAACATATAATCTCGACAGGTCATGTGACAAAAAGCAACCAATCAGCTTCGGCCTTTCCGTAACAACATCGAAAGCTCGGCCGAACAGCTGATCAATCATAGCTGTACAGGGCGGCTTTTCATTTCTCATCTCCATGAATATAACTAATAGTAAATGTCGCCATGTCTCAGTGTTTTTATGAGGAGGACGCAACTGTGCACCTTTCGGACAGCGCAACAAGAACCGGATTAACCCGGTACTTCGGTACCACCGGTACTTAAGAAAAGCAGGTACCGTAACGGTTTAATTTTTTTAGTACCGACTTGGTACCGAAGTACCGGGTCTTTCGACAACACTAAAAGAACGGAAAACCTACACTATACAACAATTATTTGGACTACAAGCGTTAGTTAAATTCCTTGAATATGAGTGACTGAGCGGCTTTCTAGGTCTTTCTGAAGGTCTTTATGGGTGAGTCATTGAATTATTCACTCAACCAATCGTCAAAAATGCTATTAGTGTGCCTTAAGTCACAGAAGTGCTGATATTTAGAACAACAACATGATATATGCACTATATATCGGCGTGACGAGGAGTACATCCGCAATAGCCACATCGCAGGATGTGAGATAACAAGTATAGGGATAGTGGTTGATTGGTGATCTGTACTAATCAAACAACAAAAGACACAAAAGAGAAGAAGAAAAATCACTTTTATGGCTTTATCAAAGATTAATTATATTTAATTAATACAGTGAAGACTATAGAGATTAGAAGAATGGCTCACAGGTGGTTCTGATGATCATAAAGACAACATGTAACCTAGATGACAGAAGTGTAATGAAGGACCGCAACTAAATCTCATGGCTGAAAAATAGCAATTATCCCTGTGAACATATATCAGCTGTCCAGCTATGGGTTGATGGAAGCAACTGTTGCACAAAGGCTCCTGATATAACAAAGAAAGGTCGAACGAGGAAATTAAGGTTTACTGAGTTTACAATCACGTTCTGTTTTCACTGTACCAAAGAATCAAGTTCACTGCCAACATGAATGTCTTGTAGGACTGTCCTGTAAAGTGTTGAAAGTTGTTTTGCCATTTAGTAGCTAGATGATTACTAAGAAAATATTTGTTTTCTTAGTATAAGAAAAAAAATACATGATCGGTTCAATTATGCTATTGTGTTACTTTTGGAGGTCTTTTCAATTTGACATTGGTGGCCAAAATTATTAGAACGATAAGATTGTTTTATGTTTTAAAAGAAGTCTTTTCTGTGCTCACCAAGGCTTCATTTATTTGATCCAAAATACAGCAAAAACTGTAATATTGTGAAATATTGTTACAATTTAAAATAACTTTTCTATTTGAATATATTTTAAAATGTAATTTATTCCTGTGATCAAAGCTGTATTTTCAGCATCATTACTCCAGTCTTCAGTGTCACATGATCCTTCAGAAATCATATGATGATTTGCTGCTCAAGAAACATTTATTATCAACAATGTTGAAAGCAGTTGTGTACAATTTCTTTTCAGGATTCTTTGATGAATAGAAAGTTCAAAAGAACAGCATTTATCTGAATAGAAAGCTTTTGCAACATTATAAATGTCTATACTGTCACTTTTTAATGCATCCTTGCTGAATACATTTTTTTTTTAAATCCAAAAAAAAAAACAACGTACTGACCCCAAACTTTTGAACGGTAGTGATAATGTTACAAAAGCTTTCTATTTCAGATAAATGCTGTTCTTTTGAACTTTCTATTCATCAAATAAGCCTGACATTTTTTTACACACAACTGTTTTTAACATTTATGATAATTATAAATGTTTCTCGAGCATCAAATCATCATATTAGAATGCATTTTTTTTACGTTTATTTAACTAGGATAATCTCTTCGAGATTAAAAATCTCTTTCACAGGAGTGTCCTGGCCAAGATTGGGCAGCAGTTACAATCACAAACTTACAGATCAAAACAACAAGTAAAAAATTCAAACACTTAAAAACAATTGCACATCATTGAGTCTTCTTGAAGTGACCGAATAATGGATTTAAAATGTTCCATAGACACCAGAGTTTGTGCTATTAATTATTTTCAATTTCTTTTGGAGTAGATTGCATTCAAATGGAGCTGCATACATAAAAGCCCTTTTTCCCAGTTGGAACAGAAAGACTATAACAATTTTGAGACTGGAGGGAATATTTCGGAAGGATCATGTGACACTGAAGACTGGAGTAATGATTTTCAGCTTTTAGCTTTTCAGCTTTACCAACACAGAAATAAATTGCATTTTAAAATATATTCAAATACGAAACAGTTATTTTAAATTGTAAAAACAATATCACAGTTTTTGCTGTAATTTCGATCAAATAATTGAAGCCTTGGTTTGCAGAAGAGACTTATTTTAAAACATTACAAAAATCTTACCGATCTAATAATTTTGGCCACCGCTGTACTTTTGGACTTGTACAAACTTACATGATATCATGCAATATTTTAAAGCCAGCCAACCAAACTCTTCGCATCAGGAGTAAAATCCCCAAAGCCTCTACAACCGACTAGGGATGCAAATTATCGATTAATTCATTAATCATTAGTTGATCAACCTTATCGATTGATTAACGATTAACTGATAAGCGGCTATTTTCCTGAGAATGTAAATTTCTCACGGTATCAATTTAACATAAAAAGCAAAATATTGCTTACACTGAATAAAAATGCATGTTATATTGCTCAATTGATGTTTTATTGTAACAGTTGGGATACGTTACAGATTATGGCATTTATGTAGTTTAACAAAATGAATTATGCACAGAAAATTAAAATACATAAAAAATAATTGTGCACTGGCTCACAAGTTGCATGTGAAACATTAAGCAACATAAAATACATTTTAAATAAAAATCTATATGGGTAGGCTTAGCCCAGGGCCGGCCCTGACCAATTTGCTGCCCTAGGCAAGATTTTACCTGGTGCCCCTGGTTAACCTGGTTTTACATAAACGTTGCTATTTTTAATAAACCATTATAAAATAAAATATCATTACTAAATTTGGCAAATACATTTTAAAAATGCCATATATCCCCCCCAAAACTGCACAACTGTAGAGTAAAACATTAATTTTAAAAAAGTGACAGTAAATGCGTCTAAAAAATTGACATAATTGTTACAAAATCAGACTGTCGGGGGCATCTGGAGAACTCAGAACAACTGTTAGCATAAAGTTTAAGGTAAAAATAACTGCCAATAGCATCTTACAACTATGCAATTAGAGAAACTGTTAATTCATTAGGCCTACATCACTTTACCTCTGTCTTTATCCTCTTCTCTTCTTTATGTCACTGTATCAATCGCACAAAATGCTATTTTATAACGTGTCATGTATATTCGTCCATCCGTCACAATCAGGAAACGTTCACGTTTCTCTACGGGGGTGCTGGAGTGTGTTAAAGGGGTCATGCCATGAGAAACCAAATTTGCCTTGATCTTTTGGTATTTAAGAGGTCTTTGTATCATTAAAACATCCTGCAAGTTTCATAGCTTAAGACGTCCTCCCCATTATAAACGAACCATTTATTTAATCAAGCTCTAAATTAGTGCTGCACGATTAATCATATCACAATCGTAATCGCGATGTCAAGCCTATGCGATTATATGACGCAAATACTGCGATTTTATATGAAATAAACAAATTAGGGCTGTTACCGCAGCAGCAGTTATTTTTTGTCATCCTATGGCTAGTGTTACATGATCCCGCTCTTATTCATGCGAATGCTTTAAATTTAAACCATTCAGCGAGACAAGTCAAAAGAGAGCGCGCTGCCTGTGAATGTCCTGACTGAAAGACGCGCGCCAGTATCATGCGCATGCACAGACCGCGCGCCAGAATACAGTTCTCTTTCCGCTTGAAGTGAACGAACAATAACACACACAATTATGCCAAAATATCATTTGTCGAGTGTCTTCATAACATAAGAGCAGTCTTATGATGGTCGTAAATAGTTGTGAGAGAATAAGGCGCGTGTGAGATCCGCGTCTCTGTCAGCAACTCTTAAAGGGCCAGCATCCAATAATGCTTTCTGTCAGTAAAGTTAATCAAAGAACAAAGGGAACAGAGAAAAACACTCACTGCTCTTGACCAAAGAACTTGTGTAGCTTTAAATAGGATTTTAGTCCATATAATTTATCATTTATGCAGCGCAGACTGTTTGATAACTTTATTCAATTTCTGTATATGTCCAACCTGTAGACAGGAAGAGCACAAGTAAATATGACATTTATTATGGGTTTATGTGAGGATTGTTTGAAGTTCACTTAAATTAAAATTAAATAATTTTTTATCCAGACATCAATGGCTTATTGATCATTATAGGTGGTATCAATCATTTAGTTGTTGTTGCTAGTTTGAGTTGAGAAATACACATTTCAGAATTATCTCTAATCTGTGTGTTCATTTTGCTTTAGAACCAAGCAAGTTGACTCATGAAACGATTTGTTTATTATATCGCAATCGCATATCGCAATATTGACCTCAATACTCGCAATATGACATTTTCCCCAAATCGTGCAGCCCTACTCTAAATAGGCTACAGCTCGTTCTAGATCCTCTGAACTTAGTGACGTCACGGTACGAAGTGACATACCAGTCGTTTGCATATGACCGCCTCCAGCGCAAGGCAACAACGCCTCATTTGACATCATCGCATGCGTTGAAGTGCAGCGAGGGGGTCTGTTTACAAGATGACTGCGATGCCACGCAGATGTGCTGTTCCTGGCTGTGGACGATCCAGACATCAGGGAAAGCAGTTGGATGCAGTTTATTTGCAGCATATGCAGCCCGCCAAAGCCTTATTTGTTCGGTGAGTGATGTAGATGAGTGTGACAGGGCGCATGTTACTGAAAGAACGACAAGAGAGAGAGAGAGAGAGCCCCGGCCGCGCGCCCGCCTTCAAACTGTTCTCCCTCTCTCTCTCCCTCCCTCGCGCATCAAAATCAATTGAGAATTGACACGATGGTAAAAGATCGGAAGACCGAAGTTTCACGTGGCGGAGCATTGTGTAGCCTACACGTGATACAAAATGATTAACATTAATAATTTATGCATAAGCAGCACTGACGTTAGCCAATCATAACAATGGGCGTTAACACTGAACTCTTAAAGGGGAAACACCTCCAAAACAGACTGTTTGAATCAGAGGGGGAGAAACAGGGTGGGAAAAGGTCATTAATCACTACTTTTTTAAAAAATTTTTGTACAAAAAACTATAGTAATACTATAATTGCACATAAGGGAACATAATAAAACAAAACAAAAAAGCATGTCATGACCCCTTTAAGCGCCCTCAAACGAAAGCAATGCAGTCTACACTGGATGCGGCGCGGGGCGACGCTACACAACACATTATCAACAGTAAACTGATCGTGCGCGCGCGCGCTCTGTTTCTGACTCACTTCCCTCGCTGGGCGGGGGGAGATTGGGGCGCCGAACCAGAGTCGGGGGACTTAGTTAAGATTTTGTGGAGTAGTATTACGAATTAATGTTTTTAATATAGTATTAGTATAAAAAATCCTATATATAATAATCTATCTGGTAGATATATGGGGGGGGGGGGGGGGCGTTACAATGTACAACTTGTAACGAGTGGAAATAAGGTGTGGCCCCTTTAAGAGCTGCACGCTCCCTGTTGAACTATCGGCAGTATTGTATTGTATGTGACGTGCGCCTCGAACACCCCTTTTACTGTCTATGCGAACACCCCATGTATGTGGGTAATTTCTGTTTGATGCTCATTTTTATCTTAATTTGTTTATTAAGTAACGATGTGGACAGTAGAACGTGTGACAGACAGTTAGACTAGTTTCCCGTAAAAAAATATCAAACCGGGAGGGGTCGGGGAGATAGGGCTAAAAAACGGGAGAAACCTGGGAAAAACGGGAGTGTTGACAGGTATGAGCTAAGTTATTGTTAGAATACAGCTGGATTTTCGATGTTAGCACGCTGTATCGGTCTTTGTCAGACACGTGGGTTTGTTGTGTGTGACGTCACCGCGGCGCCATTTTTGAGGTATCGCTACTGACTGTGAACATTGAAGAGATTACGAGAGTAGAGATAACAAGTAAATAACTCGCAAAACTGGATAAGCACAAGAAAACTGAGAAAATGCCGTACCGCAATAAACTCGATAAATATGGCAGGTACCGTTATTTGGAGAAATTGTCATCCATTCAGAACGTAGATCCATATATGAGCTCAGCTGACTGCAGTAAGTTGAAGTGCTGATCCCGCATTGCTTTCTCATCCTCATACTTGGGCATTGTCAACTATCTTGTTTATGGTATAAGCGCATATAACGCTACCAGTGAACAATTTGAAATCTATAAATCTCTTAAAGCCCGCGGACATTTCACCAAGTTACTGTATCTTTCGGTAGGAATGTAAATAAATCCTGTAAAGTTAGTAACAGCAAAGATAGGGTTGCTGTATTGATGATGATGATAGTGTCATGTTAAGGATGGTTTAGTTTGAAAAAAGAATGAAAAAAAACAATTCTCCAACAATAGAATACCCCAGCATCGATACCTTACAAATGGCGGCCGCGCCCATAATGCACTTCGTGTATCACGAGTGTGACGTCACCTGACAAAGACCGATAGCTGGTAGTCAATATCGATGCACTCCACTCCGTTTTGACCGCCTCATTTGGTTTCTTTTTTGCCGCCTCAAGTTTGTGTCGGCTCTCTCGCGTGAGAATCTCATGTCACGTTCGCAATATTCAATTAGCGACAATTAATTTAATTTAATCAAGTAAATTCTTGTCGACAATTAATCGATAATCGATGAACCGTTTGCATCCCTACAACCGACTATATGGGTTGTGCTTGTACAAGTCTTTAATTACAATCCGCAACCGTTGCTATAGATAACTGGCAGCGCAGAAACAAACCCTTTAAAAAACAAAGTTTCCATTAAACCGCACTGTGACTCCACCCCTGCTGAAATACAAAGAGCTTTGTTTTCACACTCACAGCTAAT
This sequence comes from Tiaroga cobitis, assembly GCA_030578255.1. NCBI lineage: Eukaryota > Metazoa > Chordata > Actinopteri > Cypriniformes > Leuciscidae > Tiaroga > Tiaroga cobitis. Next base: position 26,421,721 of record CM060592.1, read on the forward strand.
TGTCAAAGTTCAAGGAGCACTGCACAATCCACTATAGACTGAATGCATGGTGCACACAGTTAAACTTTGCATGTTTGAATTGCTTTTTAAAGGGATAGTTCGGCCAAAAATGATATTTAACCCATGCATTACTCACCCTCAAGCCGTTTGAGATGCATCTGTCAATCTTGTTTCAGACGAACACATTTTCAGTTATTTTAGAAAATGTCTTAGACCCTTCAGTGGATATAATGTGAAGCAATGGGGTCCACCTCCTTCAAGTCCCAAAATGTGAATACATCCTTCACAAAAGTAATCCATCCGGCTCCAGGGGGATAAACGAAGGCCTTCTGATGGTAATCCGTGCGGTTTTGTCGTAAAAATATACATATTTAAAACTTTATAAATGAAAATATCTGACTTCCGGCAACGATCGACGCGCGTTCACGGGTGATGGAAGTCGGCGTACGAGGTAAGACGTAGCCTAGGAACTGTTGTGACGTAGAACGAACGCGCCAGCGCAGCCAGAGAGCAGAGCAAAACAAAACACGAAAGCGCGTGAACGCACGCGCGTCGATCGTTGCCGGAAGTCAGATATTTTCATTTATAAAGTTTTAAATATGTATATTTTTACGACAAAACCGCACGGATTACCATCAGAAGGCCTTCGTTTATCCCCCTGGAGCCGGATGGATTACTTTTGTGAAGGATGTATTCACATTTTGGGACTTGAAGGAGGTGGACCCCATTGCTTCACATTATATCCACTGAAGGGTCTAAGACATTTTCTAAAATAACTGAAAATGTGTTCGTCTGAAACAAGATTGACAGATGCATCTCAAACGGCTTGAGGGTGAGTAATGCATGGTTTAAATATCATTTTTGGCCGAACTATCCCTTTAAAGCAACTATAAACATGAAATGTATTTGGAGACAAGCTGGTTGCGACCAAGAAACCAGGGACCATGCCTGATCAAGATTGAATTACTTGGTATACTCTAAATAATACATGCACAGTCAGAGTCAACTAAGGTGTTGTATTTTTCACATGTAAACTGAGTAATACGATATAAAATCTAGACATTTAAAGCAATTTGCAATCCTTTTGGGATTGCCAAATAGTGGAATAACATTTAAGCAACATGGAGCTCCATTGATATAACTTTTTCATTTATACCAGAGGTAAACATTTAGTTTTTGAAACAGAAATAGGTTCACATCAGAAATAAGGAGTGTTGTTACTAAGCCGTTAGGAGAGAGACCCAACATATCCCACACTTTCTTGCGCAGTTTTGTAGGTCTGCTATGAAAAGTTGCTCTTCATGCAGGCCTCGACATTAAGCCTTGTCATGTGCTTATCCTTCAGACAAATAAATCAGTCATTCACTTGTCCGGAAAAAAAAAAAAGTTACTTGCCCTGGGCCTGGGGGGAAGAATTTTGGTGGTGTAAACTTAATTTATTCTGATGCAATATTTTCATCAGTGTTCTATCAGCTTTAGTTAAATCTGCATTGGTTTGACATTTACCCCTGGGCATCATTTTCCTTTATAAAGGTCCATTTTTTAACCTTATTAAATGTATGTGCCATCTTTCATGCCAAATTCTTGCATTTGATCAATAAATTAAATTATAATAATAAGACACTATAGGGCTGTTACAAATCAAATCAAATAATTTACACTGCAATAAATAATGTTATGTTTTAAATACATTTTTGTATATACAAATCATCAGAAATGTTGGAAAAAAATGCAATGATACTTTTTTAAATATGACACTAAACCACCAGTAGGTGGCGGCAATTCATTTAATGAATGAGTCATTGATTGAGTCATTCATTCAACCAATGAAAACGCAAAATCCTTCAGTAACAAAACACCGCTGATATGAGTGTTGCTTTGAGAATGCACAATAGGCTAGTTCTGCTGTTTGTGATCTTTGTTTGGTGAAATAGAACAAAAACAGTCAACATTGTGTCTAAAATGTAAGTAACTAATACTTGTTTTTTGAACTATTAAATCAATGTAACATTTGCAATCGTGATAATATTTGGCAAAACAGCACCCTTGGTCATATACTCAACATTTCGATTTTTTTTTACATTATTTATCTCAGGTTTTGTACAACCTTTTGAGTGAAATTCAAGCACTTTTCAAGGGCTTTAAATTTTTTCCAGCACTTCAGAGCTCTAAATATTACCCAATTTGAATGGGTATCGTATGTCAGCGGAGTGCGTTTTCTCACCTGACCATGTGGATATTGTTTTTCTCAACATGAACATGTGCAACAATATAAACACGATAACCATATGCTGACTCGAGTACATGAATTTTCTTATTGTGCATTTGTATTTATAGAAAAAAAATTTATTTAGTCTACTGTTTTTTATAAGAAATACTATAAAAACCATCTAGAACTATAACTTTACATTTTACCATGGTAGTGAGGTGCTATGTGCGTGATTTTACCTATGGTTATCCTGATCTAAATACATGATACTGTAGACGGCTAATGGTCAATTTTAATGAAAGTGGAATCAAAATCGCTAAAATTCAAACGATATCAAACCTACTCGCGAGTTGTGAGCACCCCCTTTCGTGGTCGATATGCGCCCTCAATGTGTGCACTGAAGCGAGCTCCGCAGCACACTTCTACCAGACATTCAAAGCAGCATTACGCCGCAAAAGTGCAGACTCATAAGAAGACCGAGATTGTTTAGGGTGCCATTTGGGAGTTGGGACAGGGCCTAAAATGTATTTTACTTGCTACAAAAATATGAACCATCAATCAGGGCAAAAGGCACATAGAATATTGTTTTCAACAGGTTTTTCAGCAAAGTTTGGATCATGTTAATAATTTAGAGGCCGTAGAAATTTACATCACGATACTTAAAGCTTCATAGGGTTAAACATGCAATATTACCACATTTCCACACATCGGCACTCCCTGTATTCCCAGTAAAATCTATTCTCACATGTAACCACTAAAATTTTAATAGTGTCATGTGACTAGTTCAGTTTGGACTTGATCACTTGTGCAAGACTCTGGAATGTTGAGATCTCACTGTAGTTTTTACTCACTTTCTTCCTGTTATTGTTCATTTTGTAAAGCATTTTTCTGCAGCACACCGTGTCGCTAAGACTGTTGACTTGAAGCTTCCACACTCCAGGCATGGTTTCGCTGTCACTTTCTTGCCACTGACTGCTGTGGCATTTCACCCATGCTTTGCTTATCAGTCATCCTGAACATAAAAGCTGCATAAAGTAAGGAAATATATACAGCGATGCTCCAAAAGCTAGGGAAAACTAGAGTTCACAGCTGCCATAGTGTCTCTCACAATTTGAACATCACAGTAGAGGATTCTACTTTCTACTCCAGGATTTTACTTTCATCTACTCTTAAAGAAGAAAAATGAAAACAGCATTGGAACTAGCCTTTGTTCCCACGTCAGTGTCATATTTATAAGAAAAGGCATTAGAAGTAGCTCAGATGTATAGGACAGCAGGGCCAACTAAAGGACTATCTGTTGCTGAAGGAAGCAGGAATCTGTCAACCAGTCACTGGATTTCAAAAGCTTCCACCGCATAATTTCCTCTCTTCCCAAGTGCATCTCAAACAAGTGCTTTATGTCACACATTAGAAAGCTGAATGAGTCATTTTAACTTCTGCATTGCGAGTTTGATTCACTCTGACAAAGCAAGAACCAAACCCTTGATGACTATACTCCCGCCCTACCACGAAAAAAAGTAAAATCTCCACATAAACGATTTTTAGGTTCTTGACAGTTGGTCATGCTAAACTATATTCCCAAAGCATCCCAAAACAGACACAAGCTTTCTATAAAACCTGTGGTTGATTACTACAAATAGTTAACACTTTAAAAAACTTTTAACTGCTTATCACAGTTAAGTGTCATATAATCTATAGGCTATTCGAGAGGGTTAGACATGTTGATTAATGTATTCGTTTTGCAATATCACCTAGTTAAGCAATTTATTACTTATATTAATGTTAATTGTTATAAAGTGTTACCTCATCAATAATTACTCGAAAGCTCCTCATTACCGTAATATGATATTATTAAACCAAACAACAGTCGCATGTAACGTTATAACAGAGTATTGAAGTTCATTCTGCAGTCTCTAGACTCTATTACCGTTAGCTAACTAACATTAGCCTGTCAAACAATGCATGCGTTTACTTAACTTACCTGCTTACCAGCTATTTTTACACGCTTCACAAGCAGTCAGAGACTAATCGTAGTGATTTAAATGTGAACACATAAGATAAATTAATCTTTGGCAAGAAACACGCGTTAAAGAGTCAGTTTACATCTCGCAAATGATCCGTCTTCAATCTCCTAAGTAGTATTAAATGCTGTATTCGTTGGGTTTCTACAGTAAACATACCACAGATGTCATAAGCGAATAACAGTTTGTGGGTTAATCGTTTACTCACCGGTGGAATCCCCATCATCATCATCATCATCATTACCATCATCTTCACGCACGATTCAGTAACGTTAACGTTAACTCCACGGGTACAATCCAACACACTTCGCGTCATATAAAGCAAGCGATAATGTATTCGACATCTGCAGGAAATCTCCAGGAACAGCTAGGCCATTTTCCTGTGTTCCACAGAAGTGTAGGAAGAAGTAGTTTGCGCGACAGCCCTCGTATATCCCTCCCCCAAAGGTTTAATGGAGAAGGTTACTACGAACTGCAGCAAGGGTATGACATTTTGGCTCAAGCTACGCTACAGTGGCGTGAGATTCCCGAGATTCCCACGCTAGCAACTTACAGTTGAGCCAAGATGGCGTCTGTTTCGTAACCTTGTGTGCTAAGCGTTTCACAGCGGGTGACACCACCGTGCCTCTGGATTCAGACTAGAGGAAACATTACCGCGGGGCGGCACCCGAGTCCGCGTGACGTCGTTACAACGCAACAATGTATCATATTTAGCGATCAAATTCTTTTCATGTATACATAATAGCATAAATGTTTAATACTTGCATTTGTACGAAAGTGTATAGATTTATAAAAAAAAATTAATAGGGATTCACATTGGCATTGGCAATAAACTCGTAAGGAATAAACATTTTGTTACAGATCTTGTGAAACTGGGCAGTGGGAGTATAGGACACTTGTTTGATTGACTTTAGATTTCAGTTTCATACATTTTAATCATACATTAACTGAATCAGTTGCTGCAAATGTGTCTTTGTAGTTAAAATTCCTGAATTAATTTCTGAAAATTTCTCCGTCATTCTCAGTTGTACAGTTTATTTTATTTTATTGTCCCACTTTGTTTTTATATTAGTTTATTAAGCTTCAAGAGCTGATTGAATTGGTACTAAATCCTGAATGTTTTGGAGAAAAATAAAGAAAGAAATTGCACTTGCTGCTATTTTGCTATACTGGCATGCCACCAGTTTATCAATATTCAAACGTGGGCTCAAGCATTTAGTTCTTAAATTTAAAACGTTATAATAAGTATTTTAAAGAGTCTTAAAATAGGCAAACTGTAGGCCGAAAGGATAGGCTACAAAGTGGCCTGAAAGGCAGGGCTTTTGAACAGTGTTATTTCCTTTATACAAAAGTGAAACAAAGGCCTAATGCAAATATTAAACGTGACAGCAATGTCAAAAGAAAAACATTGTATCTCTGTGGTGAAGAAATACATCCCTACCCTTAGAGAATCCTACTGTAATGTGGAATACTTAGTTGTCTCAATGATATTATAATAGGCTATAATGATAATAATTAGATTAATTGATTGGACGCTCCAGGAAGGTTACCAAGCAACGTCAACTTAAAACTATTAATATTCATGAGCTATTAACATTCGTTTAATTTCCCCTAGTTTCACTCTCTGATTAAAGTGCGACACCAAGTGTTCATTGCGATAAGCTGCATGCTGCATACGATTTTTTCAGTCAAATGCATATTACGCATATATTTATGCCTTTGTTAGCTTACTATTTATCCCTTTTAAACTCATTAAAATCGTTTCAATGCCGTTTCCTTATGGAGTATGTGCACTGTAGTCACTTGGTGGCAGTATAACCTATCAGACTGTTATGGTGGGCTTGCCCTGCTTCTGCTGTTACAGCATTATAAATCCAGAATCTGAAAAGCCAGTACACAATCTTCTGGAAATTACCAGAATTTCAATGACCCCTGAACTAAAATGCATGGTTTGTAAAGCATAGGATGCCAGGAGTCAACTGATTCACAAGAACTTCAATATTAAACTAATAACTTGGTCCCGCCCAAAAACAGCAATTAAAATGCTATTGATCTAATTCAGTTCCCTTTTAAACTAATAAAAATGAATGCAAGCAAACAAAGTTCGCCATAGAAGCAGGCTTTCAAGAGGCATGTTCGACACTGATTAAAGTGTTGGAGGTAAATGCCTATATACTTGATGAAAAAGCCTTCGAGATGTAGCCCCAGCTGCTAGTGGGACAGAAGAAAAGGATGAGCAGGAAAAGCAGCATGAACACCACACTGACAGATGCAGAGATGGCATTAATCAGATACGTCACTACATTCAAATCAGCACATAGATTTACAGTGACATTACCTTAGTAAATCTAAATTTTGCTGTCCCTAAGACAGATTAAACCTTTTATATGTAGTTATGTAATTGGACATATACATTATATGGATATAATTGTATTGGATTACACATATTAGGTAATATATTCTGATCACTTGCATAGTTAAAGTATTTATCTGACAAAATTATTTTGGACCAAAAAAGCAGACTATCTACAATATTGCAATTTTCCTCGACCAGACATTTTGCCAATAGATCATGAAATGCATTAAACATTACACCAGGGTTTCCCAAACTGGAGTTTGTTCAAAAAAAAAAAAAAAAAAAAAAAAAACTGGTGGTTTGTGAGTTAATGAAAAGCTAATAATGAATGAAATCATAAAAATGTGAAATTCAAATTAATAAATAATTTAAAATAAAAAACAGTCCAAATAAAAACACTTGAACAGTAAAAATAGAGATACATAATTTGTTTACCTGCATGTCAACGTGACCATTAGCTGGCATCAGAGAACCGTGAACATGCAAATGTGTTATTAAATTATTGAAATATCAACTTCAAATATCAGGGGGACTTCAACTAGAAAAATTTAGGTCAAAGGGGTTTGGCTGACAAAAAAGGACCTGCGTTGCATGAACAAACATTAATAAACAAAGCAGCAATGACTTGACCAAAGTCTTCCAGGTTTGAAATATTTTGTGCACACTTCCAGAATTAGTGAAGATCACTGTTATGATGAAGACATTCAAAGCTATACATCTGCAGTGTTTAGTAACTTACATATTTATTCGTCTCATACATGGTGTAATTGATTGATTTTCTCCAAAAGAATTCAGAAGTCTGATTTAAAAAGACAACACATGATTCTTTTAGCATTTTTATATTCGTATTCAAGGTTCCTATAGCAATCTGTCAGCTATTGTATGTCACAATCAATCACAAGCTTCCCCTGATGTTCTCTCAACAGCTCATTTTTTGTCTGAGACTGGAATTCGTTACATAAATTATTCGTTAGGGACTCCACTTCAAACTTCTCTTGCACATCATTCGCTTTCTCATAGAATAAGACTTACAGTAGCTTCCTCCAATCATTGTCATCCCGAGAAGAATCTGAACCTGACCAGGGCTGCTAAATGCACATTCAACAAAATTAGCAAAAGCAGAACTTGATCCCAATGCTACAACAAACAAAGGCAATCATTCAAACAAGGCTGAGATTTGTTTTTCCACTCTTTTGTGTGCTGCTACTGTCCAGATGTTGAGAGCGAAAAAAACTGTAAAAACAGTAATATGTTGAAATACAGATACATTTTAACTGTTTTTTATTTTAATATGTAATATATTTCTGTGATGGCAAATCTGAATTTTCAGCAGCATTACTCCTGTGTCACATGATCCTTCAGAAATCAATCTAATATGCCGATTTGATGCTCGAGAAACATTTCTTATTATAAATGTTGAAAACAGTTGTGCTGCTTAATATTTTTGTATAATGTGGTAAATTTTTCAGGATTCTTTGATGAATAGTCCAAAAGAACAGCATTTATTTGTAATATAAACCTTTTGCAGCATTCTATTATAATATCTTTACTGTCAATTTTGATCAATTTAATGTGTCTGACCTCAGACTTTAGATTCAATCCACTTTAGTTAACATTGCCTGCATAGTGCATACGTTAAAGACAATCATTTCAAAGTAGATGTAAAGGTGATGTTCAAGGTCAGTGTAGATGACACACTATAATCCACACAACAAATTAAAGGGAAATATATTTAAATATGTAGATATGTTAATTTAACAACTCTTACTAATTTTACATTTTACAAAACTGGGGGAACATTTCAAGAGAGAGGGACATCACATATCAAAAAGAGAATATATTTAGTGATTTAAATATGACCAATTTTCACATTGTTCACTTTGTTTATTTACACTGTTTTGTGTTAATGCATCAGAGTTTCAATTGAATAAAATATTGAAATAATGGTTTGTTTGTTCATAAAATATTGTAAATACTATTTTTATACAAAATATATTATATGCACAAATATCCCATAATTATAACTTGGAGTGTCTATCACACCCTGTAGAGTCAGTTCAACTTTCATGCAGCCTATAAAATAAATAAATATAATCTGTGGTATAAAACAATTTTAGGACTCACCAGTTTTCACTTCTGAACAGTTTGTCTGTTTTAAAAGTTCTAGTGGTTGCGCGTCAACAGGTGAGTCAGTTCAGCTATGATCCAGTAGATGGCAGAGTCTTGTCATTTACACGTCATGTAAATCTGTGGTCTCGGCAAAGTGCATGGCTCGCCATTGTCTTGAAGGTTGACCATTGTTAAAATTGATTGGGCCTGTCTGATCCAATTACACAAGATTGAAGAAAGGCAGAGATTAGAAGTCAGTTTTTCAGTCTAGCACCCGTTTTCCATCTCTGCAATGAGCCACTCCAGCTTGCCGGTGAGAAGAAGCCCAAAGTTCTTCAACACCAAACCCAAATCCGTAGAGCGCTGACCCTGGCATCCCTCTGCCTGGTGCCCCACTTGCTCCCCCTGCTGGATGAGACGAAGATGGACAGAAAAAGAAAATAGTGTTCAAGCTAAAACTAGTCATGCGTACGAGGGAAGAAAAGAAACGACTTTTACTGAGTGATAGAAATTAACGATGGTGAAAGATGGTGGGTCATCATTGAGATCAATAAAACACACGCTTTGATTCTCATAATAATTATGTTTTGCAAATACATCAGAAATCAGCAAAACTACAGTCCAGCATAGTCCCCACAGTACATGCTTAGGAGTGGCGGTATGTATATTTTATCAGCAGGGCAGGGCTGCAATGCACTTCAGAGAGCACCATGTTCCCATCCTTCTCACGGGTCAAGTATGTGTCGCTATCTCCCCTTCTTTCCTGGGGAAGGAAGGCAGAGGTCACCTGGAGTCAAAGTCACCAAGATGACGTGACGGATCAACAAGGATTCCGGGAAGGCAGGATATTTTCCTTGAGAACTACGTAGTCCCACGGCCACATTCAAATATGGGAAAACTTCCATTTAAAGGAATTTAAAAATAATATGAAAGTACATCTAACAAATGTTACAAAATTAGATTATTATTGCTATGATTAAATTATTAATTTTGAATCAGTTGCAGTCAAGTCTTAAAATGTAATATATTTTTTTATTTGATCATTTAACTAATGTTACTGTACTGTGTTTACTGTAAAAAAAAAAATATATATATATATATATATATTGTCAGAGTTATTGTATTTATTATATTGTAGAATATTTATCTTTATTTCACTTTCATTTCATTTGATTTACAATATATTTTGCTGAACTTTTGTAATATTAGCTGAACATTATATTACTAATAAATATTACTATATGAATATATATATATATATATATATATATATATATTTAAATATTACAAAAGTTCAGCATGCAAGCAAAATAAAGTAATTCACAAGGTAAATAATAGTAAATAATATATATATATATGTTATTTACTATGTGAATTAACATAATTTAATTCACATAATAATAACATAATTCAACATAATTTACTATGTGAATTACTCTTTTGCTTGCATGCTGAACTTTTGTAATATTTAAATAAAAAACACAGAATGATCCCATTCGTCTCTGTGCCAATATCGATCTGAGCTGCAGCACAAGGTTGAACTGGTCTATCCTCACCTCAATGTGGAGCAGTTTGACTACAAGCAGGTAGTTGTTGATATTGTGTTCCAAGCGCTCCAGCACAGTGAGTCTACAGCCAGGTTGGCTGAGTGTCCTGGCAGACTGCACATCCTGCGCTAGAGTCCACAAAGACAGCAGGATCTCAGCCCTCCACTCGTGCACCTGGAACACACACATACAGGTGTCTCAAAGAGTGCGTGCGCGAGAGCAGCGCGAGTGGGTTGATGCTGTATTGGAGCGAGTGTGTGGGAGTGGGAGCTGCATTGAACGACTCACTGATTTTCTCTCCCAGGTTGGTTTGTGAATGCCGACGCATGGTAATTGAATAGAAAAGGGTAGAGCATCTACAGCACTGCAGTTTTTCTGTAAAGGGAGTGAAAAGCACAGCCTATAAAATGTCTCACCGGTGGATAGACAAGCAGAGATGTAAACGCTGAGGAGTCAGAGTGGCAAACTGTCAAACAAACAGAGTCCAGTCAATAAGATTACGGACGCCAAGACAGAGGATGACAGCAGAGAATCAGTTAACATGTAAACAGGTAAACTGACAGATACCGGTCAAGTGAAGTGTAACAAGTGTAACATCTAATGAGGCTGAGCTATAATGATAAAAGATATACGACGGGTCACTTGGTATTGATTCCAGCAGTTCTTTACAAACATAAACGAACACCAATAAATGGCTTGAGGAATTAAATTGAATTTATATAACCTGGGTAAAAATAGATTTTAGCACATAACTCATTTTGGATTGGAAAGTCAGTCCAAATCCGTTCACCAATGAATATCTTCTTACAACTTGTGCCTAAATTTAAACGGTTCCACTGTCCTTGCAACATCATCTCTTACCTGAGTTATGGTGTAAGATAGGAATTTAAACATTGTGGTAGGCAACAGATCCTAAGAACAGAACCTAACAGAAACATCCTAAGAAACGCACAACGAAGTGAAAGAACGATTTAAATCTGGAGATGTCACAGTCTTACCATTTCCTCTTGGAAGTCCTTCACCTTGTTCAACATTCTTCTGGCATCGCTGTCACACACAAAGTCAATTGGTCTAGTGTGAACGTGAGACAGTTCAGAGGCAACCATGCTGAAGACTACTACCAGAACTCCTATAAGACAACCAGTCCAATGAGAAAACGTCTGTCTGTATTATGTAACTCTTGGGACGATAATATTGAATTACATTAGTGGATCCATTCAGTCACAAATTTGCCATATTCAATGTTACTTTACATTAATAAACATTATTACATTATAAAATGTCTTAAATCAGAAGGTAATAGTAACATGAAACAACTCTCTGGAATACTCAATTCTGATTCTGATCAAATAGTTTTTATAACAACAATGCATGCCAACTTTTTTACCGGCCTGGTTTCGTAAGTATTTTTGCCTATAAGGATTTTTAAGATTTATTAAGCCATGAGCCAAAGCAACCTGCAACAAGTTGAATCATAACATTACAAACTTTGATTAAAGCGAAAAAGTTATTGAGAATCAGACAAAAAACAAGGGTAAAATTGTGTACTTAACGGCTTTAATGAGGAAAAGAACTTCAATCTCATGAAGCATTGCAAATAAAATAGAATTAAAAAACAATGATAGAACTATCGATTTAAAGAAGTTGATCTTATAGGCTAGCTTTTATAGAAAATATGCAGAATATGCATACACATATTTAAGTAGATTGAGAGCATAGGGAAACATACAAGCATACTAATCTTACTACTTTTACCATATATTTCTATGACCGAAATTATAAGAGTAGTATGCTAGTAGGCAATATGATTCTGAATTAATCTAAGTTTTATGGGCATGGACGGTTCTGTTGGCGGAATTTCCTTGTTGCAATTATCTAATTGGTCGAGATTTTTATTCAGAATCATGGGTAATGTATTTTTCACCAGGAATTTTGTTGTTAAACAGAATTATTTAAAAAGTATGCGGGCTGATAGCTTCAACAAAAGCATATAGCATCAATTAACAACCTCATTGCTTACAGTAGCCTAAGCCTGTCTTTAAAGGCCCCCTACAATCAAAATGTAAGTTTTTTAGCTTTTAGTATGAATATGTTAGGCTTAAGGTTATGAATAAGCTGGTTGGTTCCAAACCAATGACAAAATTTGCATTTAGAAGATATGCATTCAATACGTACAGTCCCTCACTTCCGCTAAAATGGGTCACGGATTTATATGACGTCACCGCGGACTTCAGCTTCTCATAATCTGTCCAATCAAATGTTCTAAATACCCCTATGCCCCTATGTAATGATATTTTTTTTTTCGAAAATTGTTATTGTACACATATTGTACATAGGCCTATATCTTTGCATTGTAGCAACCTCCACAACCGACACCCCACACACCAGACTGTCCCAACCACATTTTAAGACCAAATTACACCACTGGTTGGAGGTGTGTGTTCGGTTCCTCAAGTTGTATTCCGTTTTCCAACTGTACGTTGGTTAGGAATGAAATGGCTAGAATTTATACACACCTCTACTATTGAATCCAACGTATCATCAGCGCTCTGATTTGCTTCCATGGTGTTTTTTTTTGTTGTTTTTTTTTTTTTTTTTTCATGGTGCTGTGAAGTAAGACTTGCAGTCTGTGAGGTAAATTAAATGCTATTGGCTATTTGAAAAGGGGGAGGAGCCATGCAATATGTCCCACCTTAGCTTTGTTTCAAAAGCTGCGCATTCCAGGCACTTCAGTGAACCTTTAAAGGTTTAGAAGCTTTTTTTTTTTTTTTAAACCTTACAGAAAAAATTAAAGCGGTTTTAACCTGGGTGTTGCCCTCTCACATTATTTTTAATGGAAGAACGGTGGAGGCCATTTTTAACTTGAATGTGTGAGGCTTTCAGTTATTAGCTATTAGCTGTACAAAAACAGTTTGTAAATCCTGCTTGCACAAATGGTATCTAAAGTCGGCATTAAATGAAAGTTGTGATCGTCATTTCACTGGTAAACTAATTCAAAAAGTAAACTAACTAAACTCAAAAGTTAATTTTGTCACAAACACACTGGTTTTTAGCACAAATGCTAGTTTTACGGCACTTTAATATTTTTCTAATTATTTACCTGTAGCGAATATTGAATCGGAAGTCTCGCACATTCACAGAAGCTGATTTCCATGTTGCAAAAAAAGGTAACGCTAATGTGTAACCGCTGCCCATGGCAAAAACTGTCTTTCACATCTCTATCACGCCGAGGTCGCTGTCTTCTTCTCACTGCAAGATAGAATAGACAATAGGCGCCATCTTGTGACTCAAAACGGTCGACAAGAAAAAAAAGTCCTCGAAGGAGAGGACATTATTTATTGTAATGAATAGGGATAATAAACCATTTAAAGGTACAATATGTAGGATTTTTGCAGTAAAATATCCAAACCACTAGACCAATGTTATATTTTGTTTAGTGATTACTTACAATATCCCTAATGTTACCAACTATTTGTAAATCGTGAGAAAATTGCGATTTTAACCAAGGAAACGGGACGTGTTAGCAGGGGTGAGGAGTCGCCAGTCAATGGCGTCATATCCGCGTTACCCTTGGTTTCCGCTCGTAATGCCATAGTAACTATGGCGACAGACGTGGACAACTGGGTTATGCTTAGCAGGACTGTTGTTGTTTTGTTCAAAAATTTTGGACCATGGCAAGCAGACTTTGAGACAAAAAGAGGACTAGAACGAAGATCAAAATCTTTCGAGATGCCGAGAGCTCCACGTCCGCGACTAACTTCGACTAGACAGAGACGCGAGTGTTCCATGTACTTTATTAGACAGGTGAGCAAATGTAAAGTTACATAACACTAATCAATGTTACTTATTTAGTTCAATATGATGAGATGTTAGAATATGATCTGTATGTTATTCTAATGTTGATCTAGCTTGATCTCTGCTAGTCTCATACAGTCAACAAACAACCTAACTAACAACATTCAACACACTCAAATGCCGTTTAGTGTGATAGTGTAGCAGTAACTGTTAGAGCAAGTGAAACAGTGCTGCGTTACCTCAAGTTTAATTCGTCAAATAAACTGTGAGTAACTTATTAATTCAGCACTTGCGTGTAGTTCGGTAGAATGAAATGTTCTTATTCCTTTACATCCGTGGGACTCGCGTTGCGTGTGGCGCTGGTATAACGTCTCTCGTTAGCAATCGCGCCCTGCTTCACACCACAGACATGTTAAAAACATCACTGAATTCACTCATCCATGAAAGATCCATCAGCTTGACGACAAGATCCATAATTCCGCTTAATGCTTTGCATCATCGATATACGCCTTTGTTATTGTAAGAGATTAGGGACCCCTGGTGGCCAAAAATTGCATACTGTACGTTTAACAGATGGCTATGAATCTGAAAAAAAAAAACGAAAAAGAGTCGAGAAAACGAAAACATCGGAACTGGAAAGAGACGAATGACAGAACATAAAATAAGTTCCACTTTAGCTAAATATGCTAGTAGCTAACAATAAATAAAGTGTTCATCTTGTTGCTACATTTTCTCTGTGTTATAATGGACTTTAGTGCAGCTTTTAAGATAATCTACAAATAAGATAAATCAAATATGTTATGCATGTATATTTGCCTAGCCGTTCAAGATCATTCAAACAGCTGGCCATTTAAGTAAAATAACGCCCTTTTGTGTAGGCTATATATATTATTATAAATATATATTATTATTAGTATTATTGATGTAGCCTACTGCACATGAACTGCCAATCGGTTAGGCTAGCTAGGCCTATATAAAGTTTTTATTAATGACTTTACTCAAAACTCAAATTTATCAGCATTTTCAAAATAACTGCGAAAAGGTAGGCAACATGTTTTACAGAGAGAGTTTTTTTAAGCGTTAACACAGCACTGAATTGATCAGTCCGGTACAATGAAGACATCCATGCATACTTACTACTTAAATCCATGCCCTGCGACCACATAAGATCTTCAGTCGCGTTTCTTTCCATTGGAGATCGTCTTTTCTGAAGAAGTAATGCAAAAACGCCCACCGAGATGTGCGCTTCTCCACTACATTCCCAATCATGTGCATCACCCCCACACTTTCTGGCTTTTTCTAAATATTCCTTTCCCGGCTGGGACGCTTTTTATCTTTTCTCTGAACATGCCCTGACGTCCCTTCAGTGAGTCACCGTGCACTGAAGCCAGGATAAAAGTGAGGCTAACCCTGAGTTTGTAGGGGATACTTATGCAATTCTAAATAAATAAAAAAGTAACAAGGCTTTTGGAAAGAGAGAAAAAAAGGTAGGCTGAACAAACACAAAGAGCCCACAAATTTTAGTTCTTCGGTTAATATTTTATTATGTGACCAACCTGCTTTTAGTGTATTGCCACATTCAGTAGGACATGCTTTTGTTTGTATTCTTCCGCTATAGCCTACTTATTTATTTTTTTAATTGAACAAAGATCACAGGGGACACATGTATCAAAAATTACAGGATAAGAAACTACTTATTTGTTCTATGCACACTTCATATTTTACACAATATATTTTTTATTTATTCTTCATTTCTTGTTCTATCAAATATTTCTTGTTTTATTGAATGTAAAATCCATTGTTCCATTTAGCCATATACTGTATGTACATTTAGCCATATACGCCGGACATTAAAAAAATTCAACCAAAACTGGTTGTGCCCTTTTGTAAATAAAATCGAAGAGCTATACCATGCAGTCACAACCTGTATTGATAGTGATATACCACATTGAATGTGCTTACTGATATCAGGTAATAAAATAAAAATAAAAATAAATGAATATAGGCTAATCAAGGGTATTTTATGTAATCAATTACAGTTTTTGCTCAATTCTCAAAACAATAAGTTCAGATCTCTGAACAATAAGTTTCTTGTTCAAATCAAATTTGAATTTCTAATTGATTTGAGCAAATTGCATGTGTTTTGGCACATGTATTCAAAAAAGTAAGTACAATTGTCTAATTTGCACAATAATATACATGGCATGTTTATTAAAAAATTAAGAGTTGATTCTCTGTGAAATTGTCAAACTCTTCACAACTTCTAAACATTCTTTCATCGTGTGAGCCTTCACATGCAAAACAATCCTTTCAGTGATCAAAATCTGTCAGACATGTTATAATCCATAGATATTTATGACATGGAATGTTTGTAATGTTTTCTAAATTGGCAAATGGCCTTCCGTTGTAATGAATAGGAATCACAATCAATCAACTAATAAATGAGTTTGCTGACAGCACAATCACTACCATTTTTGAACATGCAGGAACACTCTGAACAGCAGCAACTATCAGTGCTATATAAATACATTTGTATATTTATTTTTGTAGAAATGTGAAAACTGACAATTCTTGTCTTGGAAGAGCAATAGAAAGATATAGGCTATGTGTTAGAGAAACACATAATAGAGTGTGTAAACATAAAAAAAGCACCAGAGAATTTTCAGTTTACAATGTAACACATTTTTGCAAAAATAAATGTAAATACAAATGTTAAATCTTTTGTGTACGACAGTATTGACTTTTCCCAGTCAATTTTTACCTACTGTCTGAATCTGTATTTAAAACGCTCAGTGTGATACACAGACAAAACGGACATTCTTGTATAGCTAGTATAGTTGGTGTCAACAAAAAAGTATTTAAAAAAAGATGACATTTATTTAGCAAATATTTCCATGCTAAAAATACATTTTATTGACACAATAACATGGATTAAATGTTTTGGGTGAGTAACTAGCTACATTTTGCAGACATGCAAGAGTTCTTATGTTCCAGTAAACATTGAGACATTTGCACTACAGTTTAGAGAATGTTAAGACCGTTTAGAAAAACGTGCCCCAAAGCGATTGAGAAAAACTGTATAAAATATTGAGATGTAGTCAGTCTCCATTTGTGGATGGTAACAGCCTATAATGATACAAATATGTTTAAGGATCTCTATTTTTAATTGTCCAGGCCTAAAAGAAAGCAGGTGAATCATCAGAGCTGAGTGAGTGTGCTCAGACGGCCTACTTTCATGACCAGCCTGTGTCTCTGTCCCTTTGTGAGTTACCCTAAATATTTGTTTTATTCAGCTCCAAGCCTCCAACATAGCCTATCTCTTTGCCATATTAAACACACACACACACACACACACACACACACACACACACACACACACACACACACACCACTTAAGACCAGCTTCAACTGTAATTTCAATTCACATTTTTCAGTCTTAGCACAGCACTTGTTTGCCTGATGTTCAAATGCATGCACAGTGCCGAAATAAAGCAGGTATATCTTCCTAGCAACACACCTGTTGTCTTTGGATTTGGCGAATTGTTGTAGACATGAGGAGATCATAGCGATTTCACTCTTTCTTCGCTGCAAATGAGAACGCTGAGCCAGAATGGTGATAGTTATGTTTAAATAGGCTATGGGAGAGTGTTTGTTCTGAACATTAGCACACACTGAAATTAAAGGATCTCACCACCCTCTTTCTTTCCCAGTGCCGAAACAGTCTTACGCTCAGTCACCCTGCAGCAGCCCACAAGTCACAGCTGTGAAAAATCAGAATAGGGCTAAAAGCCTTGGAGTCGCTGTGATCACGACAAGCTCTGAACGGCAGCATCAGTAGGCTAATGATTACAACACCACACAGGCGTATGTGGAAAATGTCAGATAGATAGATAGATAGATAGATAGATAGATAGATAGATAGATAGATAGATAGATAGATAGATAGATAGATAGATAGATAGATAGATAGATAGATAGATAGATAGATAGATAGAAGTTAGTGAATGAACAAAAGCATTTACTCAAAAACGTAACATTCTGTCAATCAGCACAATATGATGAAGACAAATGCGCCATCAATTGTCATTAATGACGGGAAATAGGAACAGAAGTGGAGTCAAACCCGCTATAACTAAACCAGTGACGGAACCCGCATTGCATCACAGAATCAATTCCTGGCCAGTGCACGCGCTCCAGGCTCTGCCGGCTTAATTACTCCTTTACCTTTCAGCGCGTGCTGTGCACACTAATACTAACCGTTTAAGTGATGCATTAACACCGTCAAGTATGTGTTAAGGAAAGCGCACGATTTTCTTTTTCTTTTTTTCTTTTCTTTTTTTTGAAGTTTAGCTTCCAGTCTGAGGCGAATTCAACGACGAGCGAGAGGCATCAGCAACAGGGCACTGACAATTCACCGGCGTGGACAATTATACAGAAAGTCTCTCGATCATCAATCGAGCAATTGGTACCGAACATCACTGACGTCATTACTGGATATTGATTGCGCTGCTCTAATTGTGTGGGGATTTCTTAACATTTTTGCGTCATTAAATGGAGCGGCGTAGGTGACGTTTGGACTGTTGCGTTCGAGAGGAGCTCTTACTCAAGACTAAAAGCCGGCGCGGAAAAATGTAAGTAGCCGCCACAGACGAAATAGCAACCTGTTAAGGTGTCCAATATTGCTGCTGATAAACTGCGCTGTTAAAGCGGTTCAGAAGTCATACAACTGCCTTCAAAACAATCTGTTTAAAGCTTTTGCGTGTCATTCTTATTCCGAAGGACATTTAATCGACGTGGTTATGTTGTGGGGCTCAAGGGCACAGTGTTATTCGTGCAGGGAGTTGAACAAAACCTAGGCTACGTCTGATTTTCTTGTCTAGATCCTCTAACGAGGACAACAAGGCTTAATGTAAGATGATGTCTTAATATCTCTTTCAAGAAATCCCTTGGATTCAGTCGTTTATGCTTCTAGATCCAATGTCCCTTCAAGGTCCTTTCTTGGAGGAATCTGAAGAGCAAAGGAAACAAATTAATTGATATTGCATCCACATAATTCAAAACAGAAATCAATACCTTCACCTCTGCATTCATCTTAAAGGACAAATTCACTTCACAGTTCAGAAGTGGGCAAAATCACATAACTTGGAGAGAAACTTTATCTTCTTAACTTGTTGGATGTGGCATCAGAGTTGATAAATCAATTAGTCGATTTTGATACAAAATTGAGCAAATCTGGCAGCTGTGTTATTTAGTACTTTATCATAAGAATACTCTTGACGATATTACAAGCATTAGGCTACATGATGGCATTTTGGTGACCATATTTCACAATTCCTAAATGTGTGTCATTATGTTATTATACCAGCCTATTTGAGCTATTAAAATCGGTTTGTTACAGTAAACGGTGCTGATAAGATTCAGATAAAGCCACGTTATGACTTGAAGTTCCGCAACATTGGCCTCTCCAGCAGCAGTGACTAATAATAACTTTAAGACAGAGAACAGTGTTGCCCACACAAACACAAAACACCATAAGGGAAACATGACACTAATGTAATGCTGTAAACATTATAACTAAATAACAAAAAAGCTACTTAAACCCCTCAATGCACATAACTAATAGTAAAAAAATAAAATAAAAACAAAATAAAACAAATGTGATTGATCATGCAGGGAATTTTGGGAATGCCCCCTTTCATCAAAATATATAAACATTAATTCTCAGTCATATTTTGCTGTAGAGACTGACAACTAAAATGTAATATAGCCTAATTTTATCTAGCCTACACATTTATTTTTACAATATTATGCATTGTTTTTTGAACAATTTATTATGCAATGCAAATAACATGTTAATTAGTTAAATGTACAATCAATTTATAGCATTTCTCCATTCAATTTATAGCATTTCTCCATTATTTTTTCTGTTCAAATTACAAAAAAAACAAACACAGTGTGGTCGTTTATTTCCATGCTGAATGTATTCACACTGATAGAACTTTGAATGAGCTAAAACCACTTTGTTGCAGGCCAGTATTGAGCATGCTATTGAGTTGAATGCACACCAGGTCTTATTCCCTGTCTGGGATGGTAATGTACATGCATGTAATCTAATATCGACCCTTGTTTCACACCCCCACTACGAATCAACGTCCCAGTTTCTCACCCATACCCTTTATTTAAATAGTCAATGAGGAAGATGTTCTTTTTAACTCTTCTGAGCTTCCACAATTCATTAAAACATTACTGAAAGTTTTGTGGGAGATGCATCGAATTGGGTCAGTGTGTTAGCGCTGAGGGCGTTGGAACACCCAATTCAAAGAAATGTGCTGTGGATGAGGATGCTCACCTGTCCAAATCATATTTGTATGATGTGTGTAGCCAATTGAAGATGGTTTGCACAATGCAGTCTGATGTACAGGTATAAAGAAAGAAATAACGTCTCATGTTTATTTGCTTATTAATCTGAAAAAGATATTATGGTCATCCAAAAATGAAAATTGATTTCCAAACCTTTCTTTCTTCTGTGGAACACATACACTATATATATATATATTATATATATATATATATTGAAGAACGTTGTGGTTCAAACAACATTGGAACCCACTGACTTTCATTTATTGATGTGAAAGAATTTTTTTTTTTTTTTCAAAATATCTTCTTTTATGTTCCACCGAAGAGAGAACTTAAAGAGGACACGAGGGTGAGTAAGGATTACAGAATTTTTATTTTGGGGTGAACTGTCCCTTTAAATAGAAATAGCTTATTTCTGTGAAGTACTGTTAGCAGTGACTGCCAGATATGACAGTGTTTGCAATCATCTTTTTGATGACCACTGCACAAACAAAGACATGTTGTTTCTATCAGCAGAGACAGGGTTGTGTTATGTATGAGGATGCATGGATGGAAGAGAAAGAAAGAGCTTGAACACATACACAAAAACTCTGCAGTGTTGCAAGAAAATTGTCAGAATTCACAGTGATGCATTCATATTTCATCCCAGCCTGTGCTCCTGCTGTTCCCTGAGCTGGCAGTGGACCTGTTACTGAGCCCAAAAGCAGCCTACCAGTTTCTATCTCTGTAGAGAAATCTGTTTAACAACCTATTGGTTTCTTCCCTCTCTCCAAGGAATTCTGTCTTTCATCCCGTGAAGCCTTTGAGCTGCTCGTGGGCCGATCTTGAAATGCATCTATATTTAGTATTTACTGTAAGCACAAGTAATGTTAATGAGCAGTGTAATGAACTGCCCACTGGCTCTCCACTGGTTTTTAAAGAGAGGATGTTCTGTGTTATTACAGATCAGTTCATTTCTCCTTATTGGCAAAAGAAAGGGTAACAGGTGCATCCCAGTTTTTCAACTAAAACCATTTTGTAGGCTATTTTCTTTCATTGAAAGAACACATTTTAATATGAACTTTCTATGAACTGAAAACAGGCTACTTCTCTTTCTGCCTTACTGGATTGCATGGTTCGTTTAAAATTTAGTCATAAAACAATAAAACAGCCTGATATACGTAATCTACGCGTTAAGTGCTTGAGTTCACGGTAGTGCAAAATAGCGATTAGTCACACAGCGGGAGAAAATATTGATTTTTGACAGTCGAGTCAACAGGTATGGAGTGTAGTAACCCCTGTCTTCCCACACAAAGTGAGTTTTCAGCGCTTTATGACATTTATGGCTGCGCGCGCACGAGCACATGGAAGAGTTCATTCGACAGCTGGATGAGCTGGGCTGTTTTCTGCGGAGAAAGACCTGTTACTCAGTTCATGCAGCTTTTTGAATAGCGTGCCAGTGATGCGGAGGTGATCTTTTGGCGTTTGGGAATACCGTATCGCCTTTAAATACTTAATTCCCGCTATAATCAACGTTATGGCACGAGACCGAGCCCAACATCGCGTGCTTCAGTACCAGCAAACTCTGGTGAGTATTTCTGGTCAACCTGATTGGGTTTTTTTTTATCGCGAAACGAGCTGTTTTATCCTTAGAGGGACGTAGAAGTATGATTGAGTAAGTGTAAAACTGTGGATTTATTTAAGTTATGAATGGAATTTCCCATTGAATTGCTTATAGAGGATAATACATCAGGCTAAGTTGAATGGCTAGAATGTAATTGCCTAATAAAATTGTTGTAGGCCAGGAGTGTAAATTACGGTTGATATTGTGTGTTGCTCAACATTTGTATCAAACATAGGCTATATGCCTTTTTCAGCTAATTATCAACTGTATATTGATAGGCTATAGGTGGTAGAATAATTCTGTGAAGTCCGCAATAACATTTGAAGCAACTAATGGCATCATTTGCATTGAGTTCTAACAGATTTCAAGTTTAAGGGCATCATCAAAGTCCTCCCTTCATTTCGCTTCATCCCCTCAGTGCCCCTCCTCCTGCTCTCGCACTTGTGGACTAAATGTAGATCTATCCACTCTGCATATTAATTGACTCATGCACCAGTTTCCCCCCCATCTCTGTCACATGATGATTGACAGCTGAACCCTGGAGCACTTGACAGGGATGTCTCTATATTCAGGCAGATGTGAAGAGGAGGAGAACTGTAGAAGGACACGTTCAAACGGTTGGTATGGGGTACAGTCTTCTCATTCTGCACCAAAATCCCCTGCTTCACCCCTCCCACTAACATCCATCTATCTGAGCAAGTTTTTTTGCACTGTTATGACAAATGTGTTTGCATAATGAAGGTAGGCGTGAAGTGGCCACACTCGGATCCATGTGTTGCATTCGTGTCTTGTCTTTTTGAGTTCAGGCTATTTCTGAGCAGCCTTTCTCCCTGCAGGGCCAGACGATGTGTTCCACAGCATCTATGTGTGTGATGAATGAAACTGGGACATTTTTTTCTGGCCCTGCTTTCCTTATCGGCGAGAGGATCAATACAGCGCTGTACAAAATGGTGGCTGGAGACTCACGGTTTCATTGCCTCTCTCAACACCTTTTCTCTTTGACCAGGGGTTGGACCCCGTTCTGATTGATGCCTTTATCATTGACTGTCCTCACGCTGTGCTTCGCTGCATTGCCAGACACTTGGCCAAAGGAGGATTAGTCTGTGATGAGTGTTTTTCCATTCCATGTTTGTTTTTCTTTCAGTATAGGCACAAGCTCACTCTGTATTTTATTCTTTATTGTTTAAATGCTCAAATGTGGCAGATACTGTCAGTTTTAAGAAATCTTGCTCAGTGATTCATGTTTGCACTGAAACTCATGATTGCACTGGCGATATTAACTCCTCAAAGGGCCTTTTAAATGGTCTTGCAGGTAAGAGCATCACAAGTGCAGTAAGTCTGCTCTTTAGTGGCCTTTTGTATCTTGCAGCTCTCGATTGCACATATCCACACTATTTGTGATTTTCTTCCCTTCAGCGCAAAGAATCTATTTCTCTCAAAACCTTCTCATCTGCACTGGCAGTACCATTGAAAGATTCTGATGTATTGTTTAGATAGAAGAAGGAAAAGAACAATGAAGCTTACATTTCTGCTTCCTCAAGAGAGCCAGGTCAAATGTGCTTCCCCCAAGCCCTCAGCAAAAATAGCATGCCTGGGGAAACTTTCCTCCTGGCTTTAGCACACATCACTCTTTGTCACTGCCACATCTGCATGGACTGGTGGAGAGTCTCTGCTATCACCCTGTCTGATCATTGGCAGCATTCAATCCATCAAAAAATCCGTCCAGCATTTCTAGCTGAAATGCTGCAGCCCTAGCAGAGCTGATATGAGATGAGAACTGAATAAGAGCTGAGTAAAGATTACAGACAGGTGTCCGTCTGGAGGAAAGCAGAGGGAGAAACCAGGTGCACCTTCTTTTAAGAGAAAATCGTAAGAGTTTCTGTTAACCTAGCTGAGAGGATGGAAAATTGATAGTACTGCTGAAGGTTTAGTTGAGTAAAATAGGGATTGAGTGTTCTGGTGAAACTGGTTGAGTCATAGAAGACATTAGTCAGGACAACAAGAGCAGTGGCAGTTAAAGGAATAGTGCACCCAAAAATGACAAATGCATTTTGTCATTATTTACTCGTCGTCATGTCATTCCATTTTTTTCTTATGTGAAACACAAACTGAGATGGGTTTTTTTTTCATAAAAAGAAAGTGGTTGGTGACTGCCAAATGACAAAATGGCACATAAAAGTGCGTTAAATGTTTTGTGTATACACTTACATTCAAAAGTTGTCAGTCTATGATTTTACTTTAAATACATACTTTAATTCTGCAAGGATGCATTAAATTGGTAAAAAGCGATAGTGAAGACATTTATAATCTTACAAAAGTTTCAAATAAATGCTAATAAAATTTCATTAAACTATTCTTTAAAGAATACTGAAAAAATTTATCATAATTTCCTATATAAATATGCTATCATATGGCTTCAGAACACATGGAGTATAATGCAAAAACCACATGGAGTATGTAAGGGATAATGTGCATCCAGCCACTCTGCTTTGTTCTGAGATAACAACCGGCTGGATGTACATTATCTTGCTTATTACACGGCTACTTGCCACATAAGTAAATAATTAGACACGAAATATTGATCTGAGTCAAAATATTTTATTATGTCTTTAAACGCTGCGTTAAGCTTCCACGTAGCAGTTGCTAGCGCGGCAAGTTCAAACTATACGGACGACGGTAGTATGGGGATAAGAGATACTGATTTGAGATGAAAGTTTTAAAATCGTACCTGTTTGTTATCTTATAATTCAATCAATGTATAAAACAATATTCGCAAAATGGCACCAGCTGCGTTTGAATGAAACAAGAGACAGCGAGTCCACGATACTGGATGACACAGTTAAAAAACTGTACACAAAATATTGATTTGATTGAGTTTTTATTGTTTAATAGCTCACCAAATGCAAAACTTCCACGAAGAAAAAACTATCCTAGCAAGCGAAAAGCACTGCTGACTTCATTAACCCATATGAGCCTGTGTTATCTGTTTTCAGCGGTTGTTATCGAGGAATAACATACCGCTGGATGGCGCGATTGACCAATCAGAATCAAGTATTCCACAGAACAATTGTTTTTAACCCTTCCAGACGTAAGTTTAAAATATTCTAACTGCCCCCCCTAGAGTGAGTTTTTTAAGGCAAACGTTGTTTTAGAACGTATCACCTTATTATTATAAACCTTTTTAATGATCATGTTAGCTGACCTATAATGTGCAAAGGGCATCGCCATGTTAGTTGGCACCGCAATTCAGAGAATCGTATCTGTCGGATTTATAACACGTCAATTCATCCATCCCAGCAATCGATAGGTGTCATTTCACCGTCTTGGTTAACTATAGACCCAAAAAAGTACAGCTATAGTAACCCACTTCTAGCCAAAATAACCCTGAATTTGGTTACATGTCGTTTTTGCCAAAATAACTTGCGATATTTCATTTCTTTGACATGTTCTTTGCATAGTCTGTGCGTCTATTCACGGGCTATTGTTAGACGTCTATTACATTTTCACTGACAACCCAAATTTTGCCCTGTTTTAGCCTAGACCTGAGTCAGGGCTGTGTTTGGACCGCTATTAGATGTCTTTTAAAGCAAGATTGCTTGTTAGGATGTCTCCCGAAATACATAAATGTAGGTGGCCTGTGAAATGGGAGAAGAATAGAGTAAGTTTTATAGTTCCCTAATACGTACAAAATGTGAATCTGACATGAATAAAACACATTGTCAATTTATATAGTCTGTATGATCAGAGACTATTTATATAGAGAGATGCCACTTCCTTAATCCTTAATACAACTATATAGGGAAAACCAAAGATGGCGGTTGTATGCACATGCCCCGCCCCTCCCGCTGGAAAGCCAATCGTCTGCTTTTAACAGTCAAGCACAGTATGTTACTGTTTGAAAAGGCGGCAGATTTGATATGTGTTAGTTGTGTAAATATCAGACATCCCAAGTCTCCCGGAAGTTCCGTGAGTCTCCCGCAGATTGATAGCGGCTCCCTGATGACCGCAAATTAGTTCAAATCTCTCGGAATCTAGAGCGAGCGAGCAGTAGCGCGCGCACGACAGAGAGCGAGAGAACCCTTGCGCATGCGCAGTAAAAGTATAACCTGTGGGGAATAAGGCGTTTTAAACCTTATTTTGGGGCAAAGTCATCAAACTTTTTCAGCGATTTTTATTATATTTTATTACTGTTTGTATACATGCAGTTTTTAGGTCCCGGTGACCAGTGAAAGTGCAGTTCTGAGTCTCTGCCCATTCATTTAGATAGAAGCCTGGTCTTGTTAGTCCGAAATAGCGTTGCCAAGATAGGCGTTGCCAAGATGGCTTCCGAGTGGCATGACTTGCCTAAAAGGACTTTGGTATGATGGACTAAACGTTCTAATCACACCGGTGAAATCACAAAGGGTTTAAGCTTGAAAATTCTGCCTAACATCTCATTTTGTGTTTCATGGAATGAAATGAGTTGGTATGATAAGGATATAAGACAAGTAAAGGATGATTTTAATTTTTGTGTGGACTGTCTCTTAAAACTCTGCCTCAGATTGAGTAGTGAAGGTGTGTGACCCCTGGTTTTGACCTTTCTGGGTGTATTTCAAGATAGCTTGCCGTTTCCTCTACCAGAGGAGGAGGATTTCGGCCACTGATGAGATCAAAGAGTGTAGATGTCCTGAGGACACAAGTCCTACAGTGTGACATCAGCCTCACCACACATAACCAGCATGGTGCCCACAGTCACAGACATGTGATTATGCTTTTAGCATTGCTAGAGGATCTTTACATTGCACTTACTAAAGCAGGAAGATGGTTATGACCTCACACTTTACCCACAAACCATGGCAAGAGAGAGATGTAGGGGCAGGAAGTCTTTAATAGCCAGTGGTACTGCATGCGGTTTAGTCATGCATGCATGTAAATTGATCAGCAGTGTCCATACGCTCTTAGATGAATGATATGCTGAAGAGATATGCTATCCATCACTCCCCAAGATGATTTGACTACCCCATTTATGACTTTTTTCTACAAATGAAGCGATGAATAACCTTAAGCAGGCAAGGCCAACAGCTCTAATGACAGCCATACCTACTTGATTGCAAATTGGATTAAAGAAGGCAGTTTAATCTCACATCAGCTTTTAGTCGCATGATCGCCATCCAAGCATCTGAAACACCATTTGGCCCTGAACCACTATGATTTAATAGAACACCTCGGGTAAAAATATTACACATTTCTTTAATATTCTTCATTCTGGCTCAATGTCAAACCGTCCCACACCAGGTGCGGTGGAGTCATTAGTGTAATGGGATCAATGCCTTAATTCTTTTTTTTTCTTGCAAGGGATGTTTTGGGGAAACAGGAAACGTTCTGGTTGCTGACAGAGGTTGGTTTCGTGAATCTTCTGGCTCTGTTAAATACTAATCCAATACATCCTTTGCCTTACTTTTTCCATTATATAAATTGAAGAAGGTCTGACGTGGGGGATCTAAAACCTATCTTGATAAGCTTGCTTGTAGATATGTGACATCAAATGCCCTGATAGGGGAAGGAATTTGCACAAAAAGGCTTGATAGCATCTCATCAAGAATGTCTGCAAAAATGTATTTTAAAGCTAAGAGCTTATGTAAGATGTTGTTTATGATCTTGAGAGGAGTTTCTGCGTTGTTTTCACTACAAAATAAAACTAGAGCTGTGTATACGCTACCTTTCAAAACTTTGGGGTCAGTAAGTTGTTTAGTCTTTTTTTAATTAAACTAATACTTTTATTCAGCAAGGACACATTAAACTAATCAAAAGTGACAGTACATAATTTGTAATTTTGCTAAAGATAGTTGTTTCAGTTAGGCTGTTGTTTGAACTTTCCAAAGAATCCTGAAATATATTTTGCAGCACGACTGTTTTCAACATTGATAATAACATCCACCTAGAAAAACCTCAGGCTGCCGATTTCCACACCCTGCTTGCATCATTCGACCTCAAACGAGTATCTACTGTGGCTACTCACAAATCAGGTAACCAATTGGACCTTATCTACACGCGGTACTGCTCTACGGACAATACACTGGTACACTGCACACCTCAGATCACTTCCTCCTCACTCTCAACCTCAACCTGCCTCAGAACACAACACACACTCCTCCAAAGGTCACCTTTCGACGGAACCTACGCTCACTTTCACCCTCTCACCTATCCTCTTTGGTCTCATCCACACTTCCTCCACCTGATCAGCTCTCAACACTAGATACTAACAGTGCAACTGATACTCTTTTCTCCACTTTAACATCCTGCTTGGACAACTTCTGTCCCCTTTCCTCCAGGCCAGCCCGCGCCACACCCTCTGCCCCCTGGTTATCTGATATTCTCCGCGAACATCATACTAAACTCAGGGGTACAGAGAGGAAGTGGCGCAAATCGAAAGATCCGACAGACCTGGGTCTTTATCAATCCCTTCTCTCTTCCTTCTCTGCTAATATCTCTACTGCTAAAATGGCTTACTATCACAACAACATTTTCAATTGTTCTGACTTTCGCATGCTTTTCAAAATCTTCTCCTCTCTTCTTAACCCTCCTCCTCCTCCTCCTCCTTCATCAACCCTAACAGCTGACGATTTTGCCACATTCTTCATAGAAAAAACAACCACCATCAGCGGCCAATTTACCAATCCACAAACTGACACACACATTTTACCAACAAACGCACACATTCTACCCTCCTTCTCTCTACTTTCAGAGGCGGAAGTCTCTAAACTCCTCCTTTCCAATCGCCCTACTACCTGTCCGCTTTATCCTATCCCCACTAATCTACTTCAAGCCATTTCTTCCTCAGTTGTACCTACACTCACGCACATCATAAACACCTCTCTTCACACTGGTACCTTTCCCACAGCTTTTAAGCAGGCTTGAGTAACCCCACTGCTTAAGAAACCCAATCTAAATCCAGCACATCTAACAAGTTACAGACCGGTATCTCTTCTTCCATTTGTCACAAAAAAACTTGAACGAGTTGTTTTCAACCAGATCTCCTCCTTTCTTACACAGAACAACCTCTTGGACAACAATCAGTCTGGTTTCAAAAGCGGACACTCAACTGAGACTGCCCTGCTCTCAGTAATTGAAGCTCTGAGACTGGCAAGAGCAGCTTCCAAATCCTCAGTCCTCATCCTGCTGGATCTGTCTGGTGCTTTTGACACAGTTAACCACCAGATCCTCCTGTCAATCCTAAAGACGAAGGGCATCTCGGGAACTGCACTCCAATGGTTCGAGTCTTACCTCTCAGGTAGGTCCTTTAGGGTGTCGTGGAGAGGTGTGGCGTCTAAGACCCAACATCTAGCTACCGGGGTGCCTCAGGGCTCAGTGCTTGGACCACTCCTCTTCTCCATCTACATGACATCACTAGGATCTGTGATTCAGAAACATGGGTTTTCCTATCATTGCTACACTGATGACACGCAACTCTACCTCTCATTCCAGCCTGACGATCCGACGGTAGCTGCTCGTATCTCAGCCTGCCTGACAGACATTTCTGGCTGTATGAAGGACCACCACCTTCAACTAAACCTTGCGAAGACAGAGCTACTTGTGGTCCCGGCCAACCCAACACTTCATCACAACTTCTCCATTCAGCTAGGCTCGTCATCCATAACTCCATCAAGGTCAGTTAGGAACCTTGGGGTTGTAATTGATGATCAGTTGAAATTCACAGACCACATTGCTAGAACTGCCCGGTCCTGCAGATTTGCCTTGCACAACATTAGGAGGATCAGGCCCTTCCTTACAGAGCATGCTACACAACTCCTTGTCCAAGCACTTGTTTTATCCAGACTGGACTATTGTAATGGTCTCCTGGCTGGTCTTCCAGCTTGCTCTGTCAAACCTCTACAATTGATCCAGAATGCTGCAGCCAGAGTAGTATTTAAATGGGTCAAAGAGAGCACACGTCACTCCTCTCCTCACACAATTGCACTGGTTGCCAGTTGCCGCTCGCATTAAATTCAAGGCACTGACGTTTGCCTACAGAACAACCACTGGCACTGCTCCCTCTTACCTAAACTCATTACTTCAGACTTATATGCCATCCAGAAACTTGCTCTCTGCTAGCGAATGTCGTCTTGTGTTACCATCTCAAAGAGGCACAAAATCTCTTTCTCTGACCTTTACCATGACTGTTCCCTGCTGGTGGAATGATCTGCCTAACTCAACCAGAGCTTCTGAGTCAGTAGCCACTTTCAAGAAACTGCTGAAGACGTATCTTTTTCGGCAGCACTTGATTCAGTAGTACTAACACTTTCTCTTCTCTCTTTTCTCTTTTCTCTTCTCTCTTCTCTTCTATTTAAAAAAACTGCACTAAAATTAAACTGAGAGGGGTTATAGCACTTGCGTATTGTTGTCCTACTGCTAGTTCAAACGGCTTCTATTGTTCTCATTTGTAAGTCGCTTTGGATAAAAGCGTCTGCTAAATGAATAAATGTAAAATGTAAATGTAAATAAGAAATGCTTCTTGAGCAGCACCAAATCAGGACATTAGAATGGTTTCTGAAGGATCATGTGACACTGAAGACTGGAAATTCAGCTTTCCCGTCATAGGAATAAATTACATTTTTAAGAAAAGGATTTTTACAGTGTATGCATGCTTTAAATTCTTTATGTGCTTGTTATTGGTTTCCAATGTTCATTGTACAGTTAGCTAAGCTGAAGACATTTTGGCTATTTTTTTCTGGCAAATCGTAAAAACAAAAAAGTTGTAATGCAGAATCTGCAGTCTTAAAGGGATAGTTCACCCAAAAATTAAAATTAGCCCATGATTTACTCACCCTGAAGCCATCCTAGGTGTATATGACATTCTTCTTTCAGACGAATACAATCGGAGTTTATTAAAACATCTCCTGGCTCTTCCAAGCTTTATAATGGGAGTCAATGGGTATATTTTTTTGGAAGTCCATCAAAGTACACCTATCCCTAAAACTATCCTTTTAATGTGACATGCTCAGTGATGGCCTTTGTGATTAATCTTCTCTGGATGAGTTCTAATGTCAAAATATGTGGGCCATATTATGTGGCCATATATTTCATTCATATATATGTGGGGGTTGCTCTGGTTTTACTTCCCTTATGACACCCGTCTAGTAACGAACCAATTGAAACACAGCAATTGATGACGTTATTTGTGCGTTTGTGTGTACCTGATTTTCCCTATACTACCTAAAGAGACAGATATAAAAGAATAGAGATGTTTGGTTGAAAATACGTGTTTATATAAAAGGGCTAACACAAATGTCTTTTTGCCTTCAAGTTATCTTTTATCAAAATTATCTTGTGTCTGCTTTGAAGAATGTCATATTTAGCCTAGCCACAGACTCCAGACACTTGAAAGAAAAAAAGGTCTTGCTTTGGCTTGAGCAGCCCATTTCAATTTTGCATGTCAATAAGGATGTCAGAATGTGATAGGGACTGTAAAACGGCCAGTCATACCTGTCAATCATGACCAAAGTCTAAGTTAAGATGCACGATGTACGGTTAACATAAAAAAAAGATCACAGTCTACTGTGGACATCGTGGAAGATCTCTTGCACAGTCTGACAAGCAGCAATCAAAATGGACAGCAAATATTTCGCAGTATATAGCAATATTTAATTGCGGTGGCTATTACATCCCATTCAGCCTGCAGTGGAGTGGCGCACCTGCCTTAGCGACACAGGACAGGGCACTTGATGCTCTCAGACGGCTGGCGAAAGGCTCTGAGGCAGAAGTGGTAAAAGGTACCATTTACACTCCAAAACCCTTCAGAGAGATCTTTGCCACAGGCCACTCATATCCACCTGAAATATTCCTTGAGCTTGTGTGCCTGTGAGTCTATTTGATTTGCATACTTGCTAGCTGTGTACCAATAAATGTAGGCCTACGGGTCAATGTCATATAAAAGTGTACTTGATAAAGAGGAAAAATTTAAATATGTTACAAGTTCTTAGAAACTCACTTTTTGTATTCATGTAGGTTTCATATGGTATTAAAAACACATTTATACCATTTTCAAGAAAATACATTTAAAGGGGACCTCTATTATGCCCTTTTTGGGTCTACTAAAGGTTTTCATGCTTGGATGTTTAAAAAACGTCTCGGTTACGGATGTAACCCTCGTTCCCTGAGTAGGGAACGGAGACGTTACGTCGGATGACGGAGAATGGGGGGTTTCGCCAGAAAGCCAATCCTCTTCGAGTATTAAAAAACGAGCCTATGGCAATGAAATGCCATGGGTCTGCGGAATTTGCATAATGTATCTCCGCCTCACTGCGTGAGTACTTAAGGAGAGACACCTGCAACAGCAGATCATGTCTTCGCTGAGGAGCCGAGACTGAACTCAGGCGTCTACCCAGCGGTACAGCGGAAGTGGCAGGGAGACGTTCCCTTTCGTAGTCACTCCGAGTTACGTCGGATGACGGAGAATGGGGGTCCCCGTGTAATCACGCCACCTTCACAGCTGTCTTCCAGTGCCCTGCGAAGTCTGACCTCCCTGTCGTGAAATAGGCACGGACGAAGGAGTCCTACTTAACACAGGAATACCAAGGTACACTGGGAAGCATATCTCATGGGAGATATGCCGCAGCATGCCTACCCATAGGGAGGACTTAAGAATACACATATGGCCCAAGGGGGCTACATATGGAGGAACACTGGAGTGACCAGCCCGTAGGGTGGCATCTACTTTCAACTCCAGGAGTGGCAGGTGACTTGCCGAGGGAAAGAGACATGCTCAAAGAGGCTTACAGTGGAAATACACATGTGGGGGTTACTCAGAGGAGGAACCATGCACACGGAGGCACCTAGCCGACGCACAGGCAATAGACACTGGCGCCAGCGTCAACAGTGCTGGAGGAACTCAGGGCTTCAGAGAGGAAGGCTCACCTGAGGAAATATCGCACGTATCCAGTCCGTGGAGTGGAATGGCGAGCAAGCGAGACACTTAACAGCTCCCATGTTAGCTTGAAAAAGACAGTACATGGGCGGAGACTGGCTCCACTCGGAGATTGTAAAATCTGGCGAATGTGTTAGGTGTCGCCCAGCCTGCAGCTCTGTAGATGTCTGTTAGCGAGGCGCCACGCGCTAAAGCCCAAGAGGACGCCACACTCCGGGTGGAGTGGGCGGTCACACCAAGGGGGCATGGTCGACCTTGCTGCTGGTATGCCAAAGCAATGGCGTCCACTATCCAGTGAGACAACCTTTGTTTGGAGAGAGCCTTTCCCTTCAGCTTCCCACCATAACAGACAAAGAGCTGGTCTGAGGTCCTGAAATACTGCGTCCTGTCTACGTAAGCACGGAGGGCGCGTACTGGACAGAGCAGTGCCAAGGCTGGGTCTGCCTCCTCCCGGGGCAGCGCTTGCAGGTTCACCACCTGGTCCCGGAAGGGAGTGGTGGGAACCTTGGGCACATATCCAGGCCGGGGTCTCAGGATCACGTGAGAGTGACCGGGCCCGAACTCCAGGCACGCTTCGTCAACGGAGAATGCGTGCAGGTCCCCTACCCTCTTGATGGAGGCCAACGCAACCAGGAGCGATGTCTTCATTGACAGGATCTTAAGCTCAGCTGATTGCAGAGGCTCAAAGGGAGCCCTCTGCAGGGCACTTAAGACCACTGAGAGGTCCCAAGAGGGAACGAGAGGAGGGCGAGGAGGATTCAGTCTCCTCGCTCCTCTCAGGAACCTGAGGATCAGGTCGTGTTTTCCAAGAGACTTACCTTCAACTGCTTCGTGATATGCGGCGATAGTGGCCACATACACCTTCAGGGTGGAGGGAGACAGCCTTCGCTCCAACCCGTCTTGCAGGAAGGAAAGCACAACGCTGATCGAGCATCTCCTGGGGTCTTCTCGGCGAGAAGAGCACCAGTTAACGAAGAGGTTCCACTTCAACGCATAGACATGTCTCGTGGACGATGCTCTAGCGGAAGTGATGGTAGCCGCCACCGCTGGTGGCAGGGTACTCAAACCTGCCTCGTCCCATCCAGGAGCCACACGTGGAGTCTCCAAGGATCGGGACGAGGGTGCCAAAGGGTGCCCCGTCTCTGAGAAAGGAGGTCCTTCCTCAGAGGAATTGGCCAAGGAGGTGCTGTCGCGAGGAGTATCAGTTCGGAGAACCAGGTCTTGGTGGGCCAGTATGGGGCGACCAATAAGACCTGCTCCTCGTCCTCCTTGATCTTGCACAGAGTCCGTGCGAGAAGGCTCACTGGGGGAAACGCATACTTGCGTAGGCCCTGCGGCCAGCTGTGCGCCAGTGCATCCGTGCCGAGCGTGCCCTCGGTCAGGGAGTAATACAGGGCGCAATGGGATGAGTCGTGGGAGGCAAACAGATCTATCTGTGCGTCCCCGAACTGGTCCCATATCAGCTGGACCGACTGGGGATGGAGTCTCCATTCGCCAGAGGTTGGCCGGAGCCGAGACAGCTCGTCGGCTGCACGGTTCCGCACTCCAGGAATGTAAATAGCACGAAGGGACCTCAGGTGCTTCTGACTCCATAAGAGGAGGTGGCGTGCGAGTTGCGACATACAGCGAGAGCGTAGACCACCCTGACGGTTGATGTACGCTACAGTCGCGGTATTGTCCGAGCGGACAAGTACGTGTTGACCCAGGAGCAACGCACGGAAGCGGTGCAGGGCAAGGCGTACTGCCAGCAACTCGAGGCAATTGACATGCATGAGGCGCTGGGGTCCTGTCCAGGAGCCCGCGGCTGCATGTCCATTGCACATGGCGCCCCAGCCCGTGGCAGAGGCATCTGTGGAGACGACAACATGCCTGGAAACTCGTTCTAGGGGAACTCCGGCCCGTAGAAAGCTGAGGTTCCGCCACGGGGTGAAGGTCTGACGGCAGGTCGGAGTTATTAGAACTCTGAGCGTACCGCGATGCCATGCCCACCTCAGGACCCGATCGCGAAGCCACAGCTGAAGCGGTCTCATATGAAGCAATCCGAGTGGCGTTGCTGCGGCTGCGGATGCCATATGCCCCAGGAGCCTCTGAAAAAGTTTCAGTGGGACCGCACTCTTGCCCTCGAACTGTCGAAGACAAGTCAGCAGTGAGTGTGCGCGCTCGCTCGTAAGCTGCGCGGACATGGCGACCGAGTCTATCTCCATACCGAGAAAAGAGATCCTCTGCACGGGGCAAAGTTTGCTCTTCTCCCAGTTGACCCGAAGGCCCAGACGGGCTAGGTGCCGGAGCACTAGATCTCTGTGTTCGCAAACCTGATCTCGAGAGTGAGCTAATATTAGCCAGTCGTCGAGATAATTCAGGATGCGAACCCCGTGTTCGCGTAGGGGAACAAGGGCTGCCTCGACGACCTTCGTAAAGACGCGAGGAGACAGAGCCAACCCGAATGGGAGAACCGCGTACTGGTATGCCTGCCCCTCGAAAGCAAACCGAAGAAACGGTCTGTGTCGAGGTAAAATGGAGACATGAAAGTAGGCGTCCTTCAGGTCTATCGCTGCAAACCAATCCTGTGGCCGCACGCATTCGAAAATGCGTTTGGCCGTGAGCATCTTGAACGGCAGCCTGTGAAGGGAGCGGTTCAAGACGCTCAAGTCCAGGATTGGCCATAACCCACCGGTTTTCTTGGGGACAATGAAGTACGAAGCGGACTCCCCTGAAGCGGGGAGGAGACCGTGCGAACTGAATCGCATAGCCGAGCCTGATCATTCGGGCGACCCAACAGGACAGATTGGGGAGCTCTAACCAAGCCACCAAACACTGATCCAGTGGAATCATCTGAGCCACAGGCGTCCCCCCGGAGGGGCAGCGGAGCGGAGTGACCGGCACAGGTGAGGGTGGCATAGCGGCCCAGCACGCGTGCACAGTCATGCTCCGGGTCCTGACAGAGGAGACCAGGGAAGGACCAGCGTTCCGCGGGGGTCTGCTCTGCCAGGGGTCTGGCGATAGAGGGGGACGAGAGTGGTGTGGTCTGGAGACGGCACGCACTGTCATCCGCACCCTCAGAGACAGAGGGGAACGAGAGTGGCGAGGCTCGGGGGCGTCGCGCACTGCCGTCCAGCTCTGCGTGCTCAGAGATGGGATGCAGCTCTTTTTTTTAATTTTTTTATTATCCCCCAGCCCTCCACCGGGGGAAGGAGTGGGCCTGCAACCACTCCCTGAGAACTGCAAGCCATAACTGAGCTGCCCGTAACGGGAGCGCCGCATAGCCTGACGTACAGCGGGGCTGCGGGGCTGGTACGGGCAGGGGCACCTCCCTGCAACCACCTCCACGGCCCGGCCCGGTGCTGCTGGGGCCAGGCGGGAGGGGGCGGAAGTCGCAGGAGGGCGCCTTCGACGGCAAGCGGACTGAAGCGTCTGAGCCGCCGGCTGATTGGCAGCAGAAGCCGCAGGGTCAGAAAAAAGCCACAGTCCACTTCTGTTGGGCAGAGTTCTCGACCGCGCCGCCGAAGAGGCCAGCTTGGGATATGGGGAAGTTGAGGAAACTGGTTCACTCAGCCTCGCGCACATCAACCAGGTTAAGCCAGAAATGTCTGACCACACATGTGGACATCACCTGACTCAGGGAGCGTGCGGTCACCTTCGTCGCTCGTAGAGCAAGGTCGGTGACGGCAGGCAGCTCAAGGATGAGCCCTGAATCAGCCCTACCCTCGTGCATGTCACTGAACACCCAGAAGGATGGCAATAACACACAGTGAGGTGGCAGCCTGCCCCGCAGCTCTACAGGTCCCCGCCACCGGAGTAGACAAGAACCTACAGGCATTGGGGGGGGGGGGGGGTGCTTAGGGTTGCCACGCCAGGTGGAGGCACTGTGGGGACACCTAAGTGTTGCCACAGAACACTCCACAGGGGGGAACCCCAGTGTACCGTAGACTGCGGCCTCTACGAGGGCAGAGAAGGCGGAAGAGGCCGCAGAGCAGTCGCAAAAAGTCAAAGGAGACTTCCACGATCTCATGGCTTCTTCATGCACATCCGGGTAGAAAGGATTTGGGTTCGCCACCCCCAAAAATCAATCATCAGCCTCAAGTGCTCGGGATATGGCAGAATTTTCCACACAAACCCGATACTCGTGGCAGCCCGGGAAAGTATAGCTGTGAATTCTGAATCAAGCTTGCTATGCTAGCACATCCGAGGACAGCAGCACAGACGAGCCATCTCCAGAGGACTCCAGCTCACCTTGTGATGCGGCGATAAACATGATTTCATCAGCTGGTGGACCGAATGAGAACGCGGGCCCGCGGGCGGGCCGGCGAATCCACTCGGGACCACGTGGGTTGCAACGTGAAAGACGGGGTGTGGACCGAGGAATTTTCGTCGGTTAGTTCCAGACCTGACGTCTTAGTCACCCTGGCCACCAGCCGAAGTATTATCTCACGTGGAGAAAAATAGATCGGGTGATGGATGAGGGGACTCTCACTCAAATGAGCTCACAGAGTCTCGACCGTATACATTGCGATGGTCACGTTCCCACTGAGAGAACGTGACACACCCACGAGCGCTGTCCGAGCGTGATCAAAGCCCAAACACGCCAAACAGCGCTCGCGCCCAACAGCAGAATCTATCAGAATACCGCACTCAGAAATACACGGGCAGATCGTCTTTAGAAAGACGCGTCTTTAAAAAGACGTGCCGCGTGCACGCTCTTTTAGTGAGAGGAAAAAAACTCTGCGGATGCTGAAGCGACCAGGGAGAGACACACAGACCGGCAGACCACTGCTCAGATCGCAGGCAATATGAAACTCGCTGGATACCGCCGTCACACCAACATCAGAGAGTTCGCTCGTCTCGAAGAGATGTAGTCACTGAGAATACTCAGGATTTGGCTTGTGGAGTGAAGAGATTCTCTTGGCTCCGAAGCGAAAACATGATCTGCTGTTGCAGGTGTCTCTCCTTAAGTACTCACGCAGTGAGGCGGAGATACATTATGCAAATTCCGCAGACCCATGGCATTTCATTGCCATAGGCTCGTTTTTTAATACTCGAAGAGGATTGGCTTTCTGGCGAAACCCCCCATTCTCCGTCATCCGACGTAACTCGGAGTGACTACGAAAGGGAACACCTTATTTTCCACATATTTAACACTATTGCAGCACCCCTCTTCCTAGTCTGTCATTTAGTTCCGGTCTCTATGAAGCCCCTTCTTCTGAAAAGTGTATTGTGCTCTGATTGGTTGGCTGAAGCAGTGTGTTGTGATTGGTCAACGACCTCAAGCGTGTTTTGGAAATGTCAGGTCCCTAATAGTAATCGTGAGTTTTAACACACCACTAAAAAATCTCAACCAGGCCTCGCCCTCTTTTTTTTTTATTTGATTTTGTTGGAAATTATTTAAATTTAAAACGTATTTAGTGCTTACTGATATAGAATATAAGTCCCTTTGTGGACTTTGTGCTTTGTAACATTGCAGACCTTTTTCATGATCAAACAGCAACATTACACACTAATTCAAGTAGAAAATGTAAAAAAGCATAATAGCACCCATCTAATAGGACCCATGCATTGTGCTGTAACCATCAAGTATATAGCATATTTTATCATTTTTTTACATTTTCCTTAGGCCTTGAATAGCATATGCACATCTTAATAATTTTTTTAAAAAGTTGGAAAAATATTTTTTAAGGGAATTTTTTATTTTTTATTTTACAAATGTCATTAATTATCAAGCCGAAAGTATACTTCCTGTGTACTAGTTCTACTCTGGCTCACCAACAGACCCTGTGACGTAATTTTTGTCATCAACACAGTGCACATAAAAACGTGTCGTCAAATTATGTTTGAAATGATTATTGCCACTTCCATCGATATCAGTGTGTATTTTACAAACTATAAATGTTGTTATGCTAGTTGTGTATTTAAATGTCTGAAACCTAAAATAAATATTGTGTGAAAAACACTGTTGTGGATATATCAAAGGGTTAATGGATAGGACAAAAAGCAAGAGCTTTACGTCTTAAGTTACAACAGTTACTGAACTGGGGTTCCCTTTCGTAGTCACTCCGAGTTACGTCGGATGACGGAGAATGGGGGTTTCGCCAGAAAGCCAATCCTCTTCGAGTATTAAAAAACGAGCCTATGGCAATGAAATGCCATGGGTCTGCGGAATTTGCATAATGTATCTCCGCCTCACCATGTGAGTATTTAAGGAGAGACACCTGCAACAGCAGATCATGTTTTCGCTTCGGAGCCAAGAGAACCTCTTCACTCCACAGCCACAAACTGAGTTTACAAGTGACTCACCTCTTCGAGACGAGCGAACTCTCCAGTGTTGGTGTGACGGCGGTATCCAGCGAGTCTTCACATTGCCTGCGATCTGTGCAGTGGTCTGCCTGACTTTGTGTTTTCTCCCTGGTCGCCTCAGCATTGCAGAGTTTTCCTCTCCTAAAAGAGCTGCACGTGGCACGTCTTTTTAAAGATGTCTCGCCCGTGTTCTTCTGGTTGCGGTCGTTATCTGTCATCTTCTGATGGGCACGAGCGCTGCTTTGTGTGTCTGGGCTTTGAACACGCTAAAGCAGCGCTCGCGGATGACTCATGTTCCTTCTGTGGGAACATGACCATCGCAACACTTAGATTAAGACTCGATGATCTTTCAGTGAGAGTCCCCGCGTCCACCACCCGTTCTGCTTCCTCCACGAGAGGTGGTAGTTCGGCTGGGGGACAGGGTGATCTGAGGGTGACGGTGTGGAGCAATCCGACGATGCGTCCTCGGACCACACCCCCCTCCGCTGTGTTGCAACCCGCGAGTGCCGCGAGTGCGGTCCCACTGAAACTTTTTCAGAGGCTCCTGGGGCATATGGCATCCGCAGCCGCGGCAACGCCACTCGGATTGCTTCATATGAGACCGCTTCAGCTGTGGCTTCGCGATCGAGTCCCGAGGTGGGCATGGCATCGCGGTACGCTCAGAGTTCTAATAACTCCGACCTGCCGTCAGACCTTCACCCCGTGGCGGAACCTCAGCTTTCTACGGGCCGGAGTTCCCCTAGAACGAGTTTCCAGGCATGTTGTCGTCTCCACAGATGCCTCTGCCACGGGCTGGGGCGCCATGTGCAATGGTCATGCAGCCGCGGGCTCCTGGACAGGACCCCAGCGCCTCATGCATGTCAATTGCCTCGAGTTGCTGGCAGTACGCCTTGCCCTGCACCGCTTCCGTGCGTTGCTCCTGGGTCAACACGTACTTGTCCGTTCGGACAATACCGCGACTGTAGCGTACATCAACCATCAAGGTGGTCTACGCTCTCGCCGTATGTCGCAACTCGCACGCCACCTCCTCTTATGGAGTCAGAAGCACCTGAGGTTCCTTCGTGCTATTTACATTCCTGGAGTGTGGAACCTTGCAGGCGACGAGCTGTCACGGCTCCGGCCAACCTCTGGCGAGTGGAGACTCCATCGCCAGTCGGTCCAGCTGATATGGGACCAGTTCGGGGACGCACAGATAGATCTGTTTGCCTCCCACGACTCATCCCATTGCGCCCTGTATTACTCCCTGACCGAGGGCACGCTCGGCACGGATGCACTGGCGCACAGCTGGCCGCAGGGCCTACGCAAGTATGCGTTTCCCCCAGTGAGCCTTCTCGCACGGACTCTGTGCAAGATCAAGGAGGACGAGGAGCAGGTCATATTGGTCGCCCCATACTGGCCCACCAAGACCTGGTTCTCCGAACTGATACTCCTCGCGACAGCACCTCCTTGGCCAATTCCTCTGAGGAAGGACCTCCTTTCTCAGGGACGGGGCACCCTTTGGCACCCTCGTCCCGATCTTTGGAGACTCCACGTGTGGCTCCTGGACGGGACGAGGCAGGTTTGAGTACCCTGCCACCAGCGGTGGCGGCTACCATCACTTCCGCTAGAGCATCGTCCACGAGACATGTCTATGCGTTGAAGTGGAACCTCTTCGTTAACTGGTGCTCTTCTCGCCGAGAAGACCCCAGGAGATGCTCGATCAGCGTTGTGCTTTCCTTCCTGCAAGACGGGTTGGAGCGAAGGCTGTCTCCCTCCACCCTGAAGGTGTATGTGGCCGCTATCGCCGCATATCACGAAGCAGTTGAAGGTAAGTCTCTTGGAAAACACGACCTGATCCTCAGGTTCCTGAGAGGAGCGAGGAGACTGAATCCTCCTCGCCCTCCTCTCGTTCCCTCTTGGGACCTCTCAGTGGTCTTAAGTGCCCTGCAGAGGGCTCCCTTTGAGCCTCTGCAATCAGCTGAGCTTAAGATCCTGTCAATGAAGACAGCGCTCCT
Source organism: Tiaroga cobitis (assembly GCA_030578255.1). Classification (NCBI taxonomy): domain Eukaryota; kingdom Metazoa; phylum Chordata; class Actinopteri; order Cypriniformes; family Leuciscidae; genus Tiaroga; species Tiaroga cobitis. The sequence goes on from CM060592.1 coordinate 26,462,903, forward strand.
GGTTGCGTTGGCCTCCATCAAGAGGGTAGGGGACCTGCACGCATTCTCCGTTGACGAAGCGTGCCTGGAGTTCGGGCCCGGTCACTCTCACGTGATCCTGAGACCCCGGCCTGGATATGTGCCCAAGGTTCCCACCACTCCCTTCCGGGACCAGGTGGTGAACCTGCAAGCGCTGCCCCGGGAGGAGGCAGACCCAGCCTTGGCACTGCTCTGTCCAGTACGCGCCCTCCGTGCTTACGTAGACAGGACGCAGTGTTTCAGGACCTCAGACCAGCTCTTTGTCTGTTATGGTGGGAAGCTGAAGGGAAAGGCTCTCTCCAAACAAAGGTTGTCTCACTGGATAGTGGACGCCATTGCTTTGGCATACCAGCAGCAAGGTCGACCATGCCCCCTTGGTGTGACCGCCCACTCCACCCGGAGTGTGGCGTCCTCTTGGGCTTTAGCGCGTGGCGCCTCGCTAACAGACATCTGCAGAGCTGCAGGCTGGGCGACACCTAACACATTTGCCAGATTCTACAATCTCCGATTGGAGCCAGTCTCCGCCCATGTACTGTCTTTTTCAAGCTAACATGGGAGCTGTTAAGTGTCTCGCTTGCTCGCCATTCCACTCCACGGACTGGATACGTGCGATATTTCCTCAGGTGAGCCTTCCTCTCTGAAGCCCTGAGTTCCTCCAGCACTGTTGACGCTGGCGCCAGTGTCTATTGCCTGTGCGTCGGCTAGGTGCCTCCGTGTGCATGGTTCCTCCTCTGAGTAATCCCCACATGTGTATTTTCCACTGTAAGCCTCTTTGAGCATGTGTCTTTCCCTCGGCAAGTCACCTGCCACTCCTGGAGTTGAAAGTAGATGCCACCCTACGGGCTGGTCACTCCAGTGTTCCTCCATATGTAGCCCCCTTGGGCCATATGTGTATTCTTAAGTCCTCCCTTTGGGTAGGCATGCTGCGGCATATCTCCCATGAGATATGCTTCCCAGTGTACCTTGGTATTCCTGTGTTAAGTAGGACTCCTTCGTCCTACTTAACACAGGGGTAGGCATGCCTATGGCATTTCATTGCCATAGGCTCATTTTTTAATACTCGAAGAGGATTGGCTTTCTGGCGAAACCCCCATTCTCCGTCATCCGACGTAACGTCTCCGTTCCCTACTCAGGGAACGAGGGTTACACCCGTAACCGAGACGATTTTGCACTGCCAGACCTGAGTTCTAGTACCAGTTGTGTGAAAGAATAGAAAAACGTGCCCCGTTTGCCCAGTAACTTTTGCAGAGCCCTTCCTGGTTAATAAGCCGCAGGTCTGTTTGAACACTAGGATACTGAAGGGAAACACTTTAAAGGCTTATTGTATCGAGTAAGTGTGCTCTGAACTGTTGACCGGGTTGAGCATGATGTGATGAGGCAGCATCTGTTGGGTAAACCTTGTTTTTCACAGCTTGTCGCCTAAACCCTTTTCCTATTTTCTAGGAGAGGTCAGGAGCTCACCTGTGATAGGAGCGTCGCACTTCGGACGTGCCATTTGATTGGTCGCAGCAGGTCATTGAATGTGACAGCTTGTGTTGCTAAGGTTAAATGTCACTGTTTGGAAATGGTGGGAGAGTTTAATTGGGCCAGACTAATATATCAAGCTGTCCAGGATGGACGGGTGCCAAGCTGATGAAGACGATGACTTGGTGCGATTAGGCGTCGCGTGTCGGGCGATGGCTTCAGGTGGGTAGCTGTTTAGAATGAGTGACAAAGGGGTGCAAAGGTTGTGTTAAACGAGGCAGACGGAGCAGAGGAGGAAGAGGAGGGTATGGATCAATCTGTGCTGGGCTACTTTGCTTTCTCTGAGCTGCACCTGCTCATGCGAGCGAAGAGAGAGTCTGCTGGAATCGTGATGCTCATCTCAATGTGCCGCTGGCTGCAGAGCTCCTCAGATCAGAGTGCCGTGTGTTTATAGAACAGAGAGAGAGGGAGAAACAGGAGGAGGGAGTGGGAGAGAGGGATTGTGGCGCTACACAACGGACCTGCCAATATTCCCGTCTCTCCATCTTTAGCACCGTGGGCATGTGCCTGTGTGGGAGCAGCTGACTGTAAGAACGAGGGGTGGGAGAAGAAAGGAATAGGGAAATGCAGAGGACAATGGGTGGGAAGGGCTCAAAATACCACCTTACGTCACCCACACAATATCGGAGGACAAAATCATGTCAGGATGATACAATATGAATTCAGCTGAAGGATACAAAATTGTTGAAAGCATTATTGTAAGTTTACAGTTGTTTGGTTGAAAGGACAGACTCCCCAATTTCTGGTGTAAAAAGACAAATTGATTTACACTTTAATCAGATCTCTAGTCAGGGTCCAAGATGAACTCAATGCAAGCTAAAATTGCAACATGACATCATGACTTTTGCGTAAACAGACACGCCACTTTCAAGTCAAGTGGCGTGTTATCTATACGCATTTTGAGATATCCGCGTGTATGCGTGTATGTCTACGCCATTAATGTCCAAGTGATTCCGCGTATATGTACACGCCATTACATTTCCGAGCGAAACGAAGCAAAATGTAGATCTACATCTGGGGAGCGATATTTTTTTTCCCTAGGATGGCAGGGGAAGACTCATAAATGCTATTAACCCCAGTGACGGGTAGGTTTAGGGACGGGGTGGAGGTAGGTCATATATTTATATATACAGTAATAACGTTAAGTCAACTGCGTTCATAAACACGCTGAAAAGCGATTGTGCGTGTTGATAGCACGCCAAAAATGGAAATACGAATTGGCGTGTCATACACACGCAATTTTATGAGATCAGTCTGAAAATTGGGGTTGGCAAGTAATTAAAACGGTTAATAAAAAATCGAATTGTAAGGAGAGTCTGAACATCACTGATGTGTTGTATGCGTAATTCAAACCATAGTGATTCAAATCTAACAATTTTAAAATTAGAAAAAGTTTATTTTGTCTGTCTACATTTTTCTCCAGAACTATATGTCAATTCCTCCCTGTGTTAAAAATGAACAGAAGCTGAGGCTAGCACATCTTGTGCATGATGCTGCAAGTGACACAATGACCTACATTGTTTGTCACAAATATGCAATGAAAAACAGCTAAATATGTCATAGTGATAACATATATTTTAGCAAAAATAATACAAAATATAGTTTTAATGAGCGTTAAGAAATATTTACAGATGGTAAAAATTCACTCGTCATTGGCAGTTTTAGTTTTTCAAGAACAACCTGTGTGTAATCTTCATCTGTTATAATTTATGTTCATTTATTTCTTTCAGATTATTTATATACTTAGAATATCAGAGAGAAATCATAATGCTATGATCTATGGCTAAAAACATAAATTACAGGTATACTTTTGTAGATCAGTAACAACCCTTTTGTAAATTTGTTTCTGAATATTTTTGCAGTGCCCTCAATATGTCTCTCATGGTGTCCCTGAAATCCCTGTATATTGAACAGAACTTATAACTTTAAAGTTATTCAGACTGTGTCATTTATTGTGGATTTTGGAGAAACAACACACACAACAAACATCATCTTTATCAAATAACAAGCAATAATTTGTGTTTAGAGGAGAAGAACAGTTTCACTGCTCATTTAAATCACATTCTCCTCGATATCGCCTGAGAAAATTTGTGCTGGGCAGTCTGAGGATAGAAGTATTGATTTCAGTAAAAAAAAAAAAATTGAAAATCATTTACAGAACAAACCATACTGTTTTAAAGTATTTGATTTGCTCAGGCGAATTGCCACAATTTGACATTACCACAAATCACAGCTCAATGCAGCAAAATCAGAAAGTAGTTTAAATTCTGATGGTGTGTTATGTTCCTATATCTCTGCGAAACACCCAACCAGCACTGTTTCTGACACTGTTAGCTTTAATGTGTAAAGCCCCAGGAGATTAGAAACACATCATCAGCTGCTTAGAAAAAGCTTACATTTCATCTATTCTTCTCTACTTGAAAATTACAGACACAGTATAGCACTTAATTTATAGTTTCTATAAGAGATATTTACCTGCATTTGACTTTTTTCACATTTACTTCTATTACGGCATTGAACTTAATCTTTTTTTTTATTTGTAAGCAAATCAAATTGTCAAGCAAAAAAAAAAAATGTTAAACAGAATAACTGTGATTTTCAGGACATTGCTAAGAAAAGGCCCAAACACTAAATGCACACTTTTGTCAAGAGGGAATTAATTTCTCATCCCTGAAGCACTGCATTATTGACTATTAGTATGTCTAGACTCTAGAATGTCACACAAGCCGAAAGAACCGTTGAGCATATCCAAGCAACACACAGTAGTCATGTTTCATTCCTAAACGAATCAGTGTTTTTGAACTACGATTCAATGACTCGCTAACATAACTTCCCAGCTAACAATTGTATGTTCTGGGAACGTTCTGGGAACGTTAGTTTTTGGTTCCCAGAACGTTCTGGGAACGTTCCCAGAATGTTCCCTATTGGTTCTCCAGGAAAGTTTTCTTAAAGGGACACTAAGTAAGAATTACTCCCATCTAGCGGTGAAATTGTATTTTGCATTCAAACGAATTGTGCTCTCCAGCGCCTCGCGTTTTCAAATGCGTGTTGCATCTACGGTAGCCGTTATGTACCAAAAAGCTATGACAGGATGTCTTCTAATAGCACTTCGTCGAGTTTTCCTTCGGGTGAACAGGTTTGTTATTTCAAACAAACTTCAAATTGACACAACGAACAAATGAATGTTACAGTATGAAATAATGAGTGTCAAAAACATGAACTATTGTAATTAGTAGTTATGCCTTCTTTATTCGTTATATTTTCTGAAGTAGCCTACGTGCATTGTTAGATATCATCATCAACTTTTAACTATACATGTTCATCTGTCTATAAAATAAAGTACACAAGCAAACAATGAAAAAAGCTTGTAATTAAGACTGTAACATTGACTTGCCTGTCGAGAAGAAAGCAGGACTTCAGCGTCTCTTTTGAAATATTTCTCCTGCATTAGCTCTATCCACCTGGAAAAAGCTATCCCGACATTAACTTGTGTTTTTTTGTAATCTCCGGTCACGTTTCCTTTTACGATCTATTTTGGACTTTTCTGGCGACGAGGATTTGCAATGCAGCCTTTTAAACTTGCCGGGGCAGTGACAAGCGCCTCTCACTGCTCTGCTCCTCCGCTTCTGCTGCGTTCAGTCACGTCACGCCGGCTCTGAATGAAAACGTGTTGTGGAAACGCGTTGGCCTAGTACTTTTTGTCGCTCTCTGCTATTATAGTTTTTCAAGATGGCGGAACTACATGGAAGCCTCCGTGGACTTACCCGTCCCATGTATATAAATATAATAAATTCTTTGTTTACGAGGATAAATCAGATAATTGGCAGAGGTATTTGTGCACCATTGAGGACATATTTATGAATAAAAATATTGATTTTAGATTATAAATTAACTAAAAAGTTACTTAGTGTCCCTTTAACGTAAATAGAACATCCCCTTAAGGTTAGGGGAACGTTCCGGGAACCTATTCGGAAAATGAAACCTAAAAAAACCTGCAGGGAACGTTCCTGGAACGTTCTCGTTTGGTTCCCAAAAAATAACCAAATGGGAACCATACGGGAACGTTAGGGGAACGTTCTGTGTTTGCTGGGTTATTTGTTTTCAATGTATCCATTGGGTCATAGCACTTGCATATTGTTGTCCTATTGTTAGTTTCACTGCTTCTATTGTTCTCATTTGTAAGTCACTTTGGATAAAAGTGTCTGCTAAATGAATAAATGTAAATGTAATGTAAATGTATCCAGTTTCACGTGTAATGTAAATTAACCATTACTTTGGAATGTAATGGTTACTTTTCTGAAATGAAGCAGCCTCAATAATGTATGTGGCTGACAAATGCAACCTCTTGAGGACGCATCCTTTGAAATGGGACAGTTAGTGTCTTTGAAAAAATCCTACTTGCGTAACAAAATGCAGAAAAAGTTACAGCAAAGTCTCTCTGGAATGTGCAAAGTTTCTACTTTTAATATGATTTTTTAAACTGATGTTTGAATAAATAAGCTTTTAGTGCCTTGCTTTAACAGGTTAATTATCATTAATCTAACCAGTACAACAAGCCAGAAATTGCACATTAACTTTACTGGAATCTGTGTATCTGCATCTGAGGTATGAGGTACGTGAATCAAAATAAAGCACACCTGGGTGTGTGTGGGAGCATCTCTGCAGTTCTAAAGAAAACATATCGGCATCAGGGCAAAGGCACTTTCAAAGCAGAACTGCGCCAAGTCCATATAAAATACCAGTCGGGGCAAGTACGTAGGACCTTTCCAAAGCATTGAACATACCTTGAAGAAAAAGTAAACTCTGTATTTCTTTAAAATGTGTAACAGCTGTGAATAAGTATGTTAAGGAGACCACTAAAATGCTCACAGTAACTATATAAGAGTTACAGCCCTCCATGAAAGATTGAAGAACATGTGCATGAGACAACAACAACATGAACAATGCATAACTCTTGTAGTCTTGTAAGTCAGGTTGACTTTTTCCCCAAAGGAATAAGAAGTGAACCAACAGTCACAAGGATGTTTATATGGCCCAATTAGGCCAAATGTGGATGCTTAAGTTTAAATCTCACAAATAGCACCATTTCAGTGAAGCAGGGATGTTTCAGGGATGGTGCTCAGGGACAGGAAACTGACAGACTACCTCAATTTATTTAAAGGGTTTTTGAACAACCTGTTAAGTCTGACATTATTTCAGTGAAGCACTTCTCGGCTTGGTTTCCCTTCATTTCCTTCCCGAGTAACATATTCATTCACTGCTGTCTCACTTTCAGATGTATGGACGCTACACACAGGAGTTGGGGGCCTATGCCAAAGAAGAGGCTGCTCGTCTACGTGAGGATGGAGCGCTGCGAAGGACCACTAGTGTGCGCGGCCAGGCTCCAGAACTGCTGGAGTATGAGAAGAATCCATGTGCCAAGTGTCAAGGTGGGTGTGTTGTATACATATGTGTGTGCCAACTGCTCGCTGGCTGTTCTGCTAAAGTCATAGCTTGCTATGCAGTGATGGCTACTGAGCAAAGCTAGGAAAGCAGAGCCAGCAAATACACAATGATGAAGGGAAGCAGGGATTGAAAGAGGAGAAGGGTCACAAAGGCCAGCAGGCGAAAGAGTTAGTTAGAATGTTCTGGAATTGGGGATTAGGTGAGGCCATTGCTGGAGATTAATGGGAGGGAATGGACTGAAGATCAGAGCTTTACTCTGGCTGCTGTGATGCATCTACACTCTTGGCCAGGCCCTCATGGAATCAGCGACAGCAGAACTTTGCACGAAGATTCACATTTTTCCTGCAGACCTGGAACAGTCGTACTTTCCTCTCCTTCTAACACAGTGGTTTTCAACCTTCTTGACTCCAAGGCCAATATTCAGAGGCCCTCCTATCTAAGCTGATATGTGTACCTCTAGTACTTCTGTAACCCAAAAGTATGTCAGTTTAATGTTTTACATCTTTATTTTTAGAGTTTTTAGCTTTAATTTAATTGTGACTATGGTAATATGATTAAGGCCACGTTCACACAGCAGCAGAATACGGTTGTCAGGCCTGTATTTGAGTCCTTAATAAAGTTGCATTCACACACAGTTGAGTTATTTATGGAATAACAACCGCATTCTATTACCCGTACATTTTTCATTTTCCAAAATCCAACCACTGTTCTCCACCGGAGCTGCTCTCATCAGTTTTGTGTTCTACGCGTGACTCAAATGCTCCACCTTTCACCCAGATATAAACACCGCTGTCGGTTGATGAAGATTTGACAAATGAACTCGATTAGACTCTTGTCGTGTCAAAAGTGATGAGATTTTTCTGTTTTATGGATGCTGCCATCTTTGAAAATACTTCGGTCACTGTTTCTATGGTTACTGGTAAGAGAATTCGGGCTTGACTCCCGTTGCACGTTCATACATACAGTATTCGAGACACAACTGTAAGTGTATACAGGACATTTTGAGACTCACACCTGTAAGTAAATGCGGTTGTCATTCAAAAAAAAACTGACAGTTTGAATGTAGCCTAAATTTGAATCATTTTAAGACTTATTGGGGCTCCTCTGGAAGTTTTCCTAGCATCATTGGTCAAATGTTACAGCATTATGTTGTCTTTTGGATGCTGGTGTCAGTGTGAGAATTATTTAATGATTTTTGACGGTTCGGCATTTTTATAGAACTTCTGACAGTACATTTCTGGTTTTCAGGCTTTGTTGAAGTTTGTCATGCTAAACCAATTTTTGGCACCTGCGGTTGCTTAACTGAAACTTAAACATATTTTAAAGTCAGCATTAAAACGGAAGTTCCGATCATCTTTTCTTCTCTATTCGGACGTATATCTAAGTGAAACGGCTTTTGGGGGCGCCGGGGGGGGGGGGGTTGGGGGGGGGGTTTGGGTTGTATATGGTTGTTTATGTTTGTTAACTTTTGTTGTTCCTATTAATAAAACTAATAAAAACAATATTGAGAAGAAAAAATGTTGGACAGGAGTTGATTTTGTCCATCAGCAATTGATTGGATTGTTGGATTGTTGTCGTTTGCTATTGCTGCGATCTCATGTGACGCACACACCATGGTTAGAAATTAATCGAGGCTTGGGGCAAAAATGCCATCAAAATTAATTAAAAAAATACTCCCAAATTTAAAGCTATATATGGCAAAAATGTCCCTGTATGAGTCCTTGTTTTTAATATTTATAACAGAATATAAACTAAAGTGCTGTTTTTTTCGAACATCAGCACTATTGCAAAAATGATAGCCTATTGATTTTATACATTTAAAATTTTCCACATCATAAATCATTCCACATTCCAAAACCACATTCCAAATCATACCTGCGTTCCACCATGCTGCAAGAAAGATTGTCTGCACTTGCCTAGATGTCAATTGAACACGACGACGTTAAGAGATTGCTGGATAAGGATATACTTGTCAGAGATTTTGCAGCAAGCACAAAAAAAAATTGTGATAAAAATTGTTATGTTTTGTCAATGTAGTAGCCTACAGACAGCGATGAGCAGCTGTTGCTATGGTTACACCCCTCAGACAAACACGACTTCTGTTTGTGCTCTGATTCATCTAATCATTTATTGGTTAAGGAAACAGTATTTGAATTTTTCCTTTATATGTAAAAGGTATACATACTTTTGAGATCCACCAACCTTTTGTGGGGTTTAACCGTTTGGGTTTACGGTTTAGGGAGGCAGGCCCACGATCGGCGGCACAATTCAAACCCTGGCTGCTGTTCCAACAAGGCTTTGACCAGCGTAACCAGCAAGACTTCCTTAGTCAACCAGGATTACTTTTCAGTTAACATGCTGGCCAACCAGCTTCATCAGTTTTTCCTAGTGAACAGTATAGCTAGATCAGCACTAGTCTCAGCCTTAGACGTCACACCCACGGGCCGTTGGCTGAATGTCTGATGCATATGGCACACTTAACTGGAAACACTTTAGGACTTTCGAAGTCATCATCTGATTGGTTGAATTCTACAGGATGCCCGAGAGACCTGTGTGTCACATTTTTTAATGATCCGCCTATAGACCACTTTTCAGTTGGTAAACATGGTGACGTTTTTTTGTGGGCGGAGCTTAGGTGGTGGCACGTTAGTTTGCAAGTTTTGTTAGCTTGTTTTTTCAATGACTGGAGAAAATCTGATTTTATCTTAATGTGCAAGGTCACTCACTGTCCAGGACCGCGATTGTTATTTGCAAAAGTTAATTTTAACGGACGGAACCAGATTGGCTGACCCGTACTGTACACGCTGTCAATGGATGGACGATCTGACAGGATTAACGTTAACGCTACCTCCGGTTGAGTGGCCTGACTTCTACACCTAACGTTACCTGATAGAGAAACAGAGCGGAAAAAGAAATTGAGGGCATATAAATCTTTAGATGTCTATAAATATGTACTGAATGGTCATGTACAAGACTTGTGTGGTACGATCCGCAGTTCTGCCTAGCCAGCGCCAAGAAGACGACAATGTAAAGAGTGACATTACGGTGCAATTTTAATGATGTGAATATTTTCTAGAAATAAAAATTCCAGATACAGCATATTCATTTTTCATCGATTCTTGCACCCAACAACACAACAAGATGACATTTAATAATAATAATAATCATTTAAGCTCCTTATTATGTAGCCGAATCTGTGCTGGTTTGTATTTGCCGCCTCCAGTTTTTCCTTTGTTTTGCCTTCAGCTAGCGCCGTGACGTAACTGTGACGTCGGCTCGAAATTGGTCTATAAACAAAGCCCTTGTGACGCCAAACCCCTCATGGAAGAAGAAAGCCGTTGTGTTTCCAACTGTGACAATGAGCGTTTATCAGGATGAGGATCAACTAAATGGTGGATATTTTAAAGTATGTGACGTTCCATTGTTGCAGTAAAGTTGCACAACATTCTTGAATGAATAATTTATTGGATGCATGCCGGTCTGTCATCGTAAGGGCATCGACTTTACATTTTCACGCTCCTAAACGTGACGCAGAACAAAACGAACTGTGATTGGTTGCGTTACATGTCAGTCAAACGCCCTCTACATGTCAGTCATTGCGTTGCATGTCAGTCAAAGGTCAGTCCTTGGCCAATGAAAGTTGCGATGGAGTCCAGACCTTCTGCTGTCAGTCTGAAGATCTGGCTACGCAAGACAAGATCAGCACCTACCTAAAAAAGCATAGATTTGATTATATTCAGATCCATATTTAAATCGATTCCAAATATTTTTCGCAACAATATGAAAAAATTGGAAAATATAACGTGATAGGTCCGTCTGGCTCTGCTCATGTATTTGAAGCAGTTCAGTGAGACAGGATATGGTCTGATGCCTGCAGATGTGGTGGTTTACCTACTGCTTTCTAGATTGCCCTACTGGTGATTAATTGTCCCTGGTTTGTGTAGCTGCCGTTGTTTATCAATGTGTCACGCACATTCCACAGGTGTGGCCATCACCTGAATCTTAAAAGCTTCTTGATGGTCTTCACATTTATGGCGGAGATATTTTCCCCCAAGCATTTTTCAAGCATTGACACTGAACGTTTGCTGTTGTCTAGCCTGTAAACTACAACTTGCAGCATTTATCAGCCTGTTCAATTCCCTCTGCACCTCAGTGCAGTGTTCGCCATTCACCAGCAGGGAGCATAATCAGTCTGCGCTGTTTAGGGGTGATAGATGAGACACACAGACGTGGAGTGTATCTGTAATGAGCCACTGTGTCTTTGTGTGTGCCTGTGCATCTGTATCTAGAAATACATCACTGTTCACCAAAGGATATGTCTTACATGGACTGTTACATTATTTTAGGGGGAAAATATATTCGCCCAGTAACAATTTATTTTTCCATTTAATGGTACGATAAGATTATTGGCTTTGAACAAAAGCAGTGGCCGTTCATAGAAAACTATTAAAAGAAGTTGGGTCCTCATTAAATAGGCAACAGTGTCTCGCAGTCCAATGTTTTTAGTGCTAATGATGTATCTCATTGGTTTCTTGTCATATAAATAGACTGCTCTTTTGGTCTTGTGTAATCTCCAAAGACACACAGCATCTGTCTCTATATCATCCTTCCCGCCTCCCTGTTGAGTATGAAAAGCATGAGAAATCTATCAGCACAGCGTGCCGCGGAGGTCTTCTGATCCTCCTTGACTGAGTTTGAGGGGTTTGGAGGCTTGTCAGCTCACTACCTACACACCGGTCTACAGATATCTACATCATATGTCTCTCTCTGTCTCTCTGTGTGTGTCTGTCTCATTTCTGTTTTATTCCTCCATCTACCGTTCCAAAACCTAGCGAGCTGCCACAAGCATTCTGCCTACATAGGCTGCGGTATTCTAAAGCTGCATCATACCAGCCATCATGAAACCTCAGAAGTGACTGATTTATTTGAAACGCTCTACATATGCAGCAACAAAATGGACCAGCTCGGAATCTGAAAGACGTGAGACTGACCGCCCGGTCGCCGGTCCTGGCCGATAATGCAGAAATTCGTCCAATTCCGGTCCCTGGCCGCCCGGTCGATCGGTGCATCTCGATATTTTAATGCTTATTAGCGTATCATGCTACATTGAACTTGACTTCCGACTCAATAAGAGTTTGCTCTTTGCTTAGCTTAGCAACAAGCAAATAGCAAACTCTTATTGAGTCGGAAGTCAAGTTCAATGCAGAGAGCCAGCGCTGCATATGCAGAGCGTTTCAAATCAGTCACTTATGAGGTTTCATGATGGAGCTTTAGAATACCGCAGCCTATGTAGGTAGAATGTGTGTGGCAGCTCGCTAGGTTTTGGAACAGTACTAGATGGAGGAATAAAACAGGGGCGGCAGTGGCTCAGTGGTTCATGTAGGTTGTCTACAAACCAGAAGGTTGGTGGTTCAATCCCCGGTTCCACCTGACCAAGTGTCGAGGTGTCCATGAGCAAGACACCTAACCCCAGCTGCTCCCGACGAGCTGGATGGCGCCTTGCATGGCTGACACCGCCGTCGGTGTATAAGTGAGTGAATGGGTGAATGTGAGGCAAAATGTAAAGTGCTTTGGTGGCCATTGGATCTGTGAAAGCGCTATATAAATGCAGTCCATTTACCATTCTGGAGGCCCACCTACAATCAAAATCCTGGCGCTGCTAGTGGTCGCAAGTACCAAAATGAGTGACTTACTGCGCTTAAACTGTCAAATACACACAAAATTATGTCAAAATGCTCATCTTGGTGACTATTCAGGTAAATACAGTCAGTTTTAGAACCTAATTATTTAAGAAAGATAACACAAGTTGTGTAGCAGTATATCGGATCCATGCATAAACTCTTAAAGTGACAGCAGCCTACTATTCCTGCTGCTGCCTGTCATGTTAAAGGGTTAGTTCACCCTGTCATTAATTACTCACCTTCATGTCGTTCCAAACCCGTAAGAAGAAATTGTTGAATAAAGTTGTTATTTTTGTTTGTTTGGAAGATAATGAAAATATCTTCATTTGTGTTTTTTTGAAGATGAACAAAGCTCTTACGGGTTTGGAATGACATGAGGGTGAGTAATTAAAGTAACACTATGGAACTTTTCAACCTTCATAATATATTTCCAAGACCCTTGTGATGGTACATCAACTTACAATAGGTTAAATGACACGTCTGCCATAGCCTGACGTGGTCTGTATCGCTTTTACTTGCACTATGTAACTTCGGGTTTCGGGTAGTAACCCGAGCACAAAAAGAACTACAAAACTCGACTGCTTTACGGCATACGTCACTTCCCCCACCACTTCCTCAAATTGTCTATGGCCATTGCAGACATCCCAAGTCTATAGCGTCTTCCTGATGCCCGCAAATAAGTTCAAATCTGCCGGAATCTAGAGCGCGCATGCGAGACAGAACATACTGCGCGCATAACATACATAGCGCGAGCACGGCAGAGAGATGCGAGTGAGCCTCACGAAACCTAGTCAACCAACCCGCCACCCCCCCGTCAACAATCCAGTCACCAAGATATACCTCCCTGAAATGACTTCTTGCAGGTTGGGATGTCTGCCATTGTTGATTCCAAAGCCGGTGCTGGATAAACAGCGAGCGTGCGCGTGTGACAGTAGGCTGCGGTAGGCTAAATTATTTACGACAGCGGTAATGGACAATTCCTCTTCCAACCTGTAGGGCGACCGCTGAGGAAAAGTTCCTTGGTGTTGCTTTAATGACAGAATTTTCATTTTTGGGTGAACTAACCCTTTAATACAAGAAGAAAAGACAGAAAATCACTCTCTGCTCTTGAATGAATTACTTTTGTAACTAATTTTAAACATTAATTAATCTGTAGATTTTTTACAGTCTTATTTTATTACTGTCTTTTTCTTGTTTTTTATGAAAACATTTTGCATTGAAGAAAAGTCGATTTTTGTTTGTATATGCTGTCAATTATAGTTCTTTAAAGGAAAATGGTATCGGCAAAAAAAATTGGTATCGGCAGGTCACACATTTTTTTTTAAATCGGAATCAGCCAAGAAAATTGCTGTTGGTGCATCGCTATTAAAATACATAGCACACAGAAATAGATAATACATTTGTATTCACTCTAAATTATTTTGTCAACACTTTTACGTATCGAGAAAGGTAGATACAGTAATTTCACTCACCTCGTCCACCATGTTGGAATTGTTTTTTTTGTTTTTGTTTTTTTCATTGAGCTTGTCACACTGCTTTTGTCATTTGTCTTTTCTGTGAAGGATAAATATGATGTTTTGTCCAAAAGAAGAAGAAATGTTGACTGGGAGCATAGGATGCCTTCCCTTTGGTCAGGATTGTAATTATGATGTTTTAAAAATTAGTGTTGTTATGCCCACTTATCATAAAATACTTTTAAAGTAAATTTACTTATAAAAATGGGCTGTTGTGGTTTGTGCTTTCTGGGCCTATTTCCAGAATACAATCACATATTTGGGTTTGCTAGTGTTTGACCTGCATAGAATAGGGTATGACGGGTCGCTAATAGCAGTTGTCAAATTTCTCCACCTACAGTCTACAAAAAAAATCAACTTTCCTTCAGTGTTTCTGTCTGTCCCAGCTCTTTCTTTACCCCAATGATGTGTAAATGCAAAAGAGAGAAATGTTTTGATTGATTTAGGTGGTCAGTTTTTTATATAAAAGCAGGGTTTGGGACAGTGATGATATTTTTCAAATGGCCTGGTTAGATTTTTAATTTCCCTGACAACATTTTCAGCGGCCTCCGCACATAAAAAGACACAGTTTTTAGCAATGCACATAATGTGGCAGAAATAATATTTATATTTTTCATTGAATGTGGTTTCTCTTTATGCTCTATAAAACAACACTTTATAAACAGCTTGAAAATGATGGCATATAATGCAAAATAGTTCGTAATTTTTAGGCCTTTATGCTACAATAAATCACACAATGAAGTCATTTTGAGTTGGCGTATTTTTGGGCTTGTTTTGTCTTATGAGATCTGTCATCAGAGTGTATATATCCATGCCGAATAGAGTATATAAACACATATACTGCTCTCCCTGGTGTAATTAGACTTTATTTGTGAATTTTAAGATGTCAGAGGGGGGTAGATTTGCGACAAGCTGTCAGCATCCTGCAGTTTGTTCTTTCTGCAACTTTAGAGTGAAGGCCTACGCTGACATAATCTGTCTATTTCAGTGCTAATTGTTTTGGATCTGTGGATGAAAACAGAGAACTGGCAGCAGTCCACCAGCTCGCCCTCGTGGGAAATTGTGAGTACTGCTCGGAGACTCCGAATAGAAAATCCCGCACAAGTTGTCATATCAGGCAGAGTGAGGGCAGATACTATTGCCTCTCACTAAACCTCCTACACCTTTCTACTCGCTCTGGGAATATAAATAGATCTTGGATATATAATACATTGGTATATTATGCATGCATTCCACATAAGGATGTCACTTCCACTGCTGGCCTGTGACTCACTTGTCAAAGACACTAAAACCTGCGTGGGGAAGCATAGGCTCTGCATATTTATACGGTTATTCCTCAAACTCCAATTAAGTGTCAAAATATGCTGCATCTCAGCACTTCTGTCTGGCGCAGTTTGGAGATAAGCACTGCAGGTTTGCTTGTCCAAAATGCATCTTGAATTGCGATAAATTTGGTTCGGCTTATTGCTTTCTCGGTTGTGGATTGTTACAGGGTTTATTTTGAGAGCAAAGACATCTGTTGTGCCACTTCAGTGGACAAATCGGCCCACGTGCCAACTCCCGCTCAGAGGAACCGGGCGAAGAGCCACTTAGCAGGTACTGAGGCTGGCGTGGCAGCAACTCTGTCACGTTCACAGAGGTGTCCCATCACTTGCCGTGACCCTTCCCTTTCCGCTGTCTTTCAGATGCGTCTTATCTTCACATACACAAGCTATTTCCTGTCTGGGTCTCCGTAACCCGGTCCACTATGCAACAGCGCAATTGTTCACACTCTCATGAGTCTGGAAATGTGGGAATCCGGGAAAACAAGCTCTTTTATGAGCAATTGTTCACTTCATTAAAGCATACTGTGCACCTACTGCTGGGTTCAGGTAATTTCTCTGGGTTGTTCATTTCCTGTTCATACAGCCTATCTCTATGTTGTGAACAGACTGACCTATAAAGCAAAGGAAAAACGGTGAATATTATAGGTGCTTAATGGATTAGATCACTCTAAAAATAGAAAATTCTGTCTACATTTACTCAATCTCACGAAACCAAAATAGTCAAACATCAAGACATTTTAAAGAATGTTTATGCTTGCTCTTGCAATTACATAAATGCATCTTAAAAGTAGCCCATATATAGACTGATGGGCGCAAAGCACGAAACCCACAGCACACTTTCATGTTTCAAGCCTTTTTTCTACTGTATTTTTGTCAAATAAATGCAGCCTTGGTGAGCATTTTTTAAACAAAAAAATCTTACCCACAACTTTTAAACGATAGTGTATACAGTATAGCATATACGCTGTTTTTTATGTTGCTTTTGCATCTTTTTTTAAGTTTCAGTGGCTTAGTGCTCATTACTTAGAACTGCTTGGACAAGATCAAACAGCATATTATTATATATTTACCTTTTGTGTTCCTCAAAAGAAAGTCATGCAAGTTTGGAACAACACAAAAGTGAGTAAATGATGACAGAATTGTCATTTTTGGGTGAACTATCCCTTTAATGTCCTTCTGCAGTCTGTACATCACGGTGTAAGAAGTTCCTGATTTCCCGTGTGGGTGAAGACTGGATCTTCCTCATCCTCCTGGGGCTTCTCATGGCATTGGTCAGCTGGGCTATGGACTACACTATTGCCTTCTGCCAGCAAGGTGAGAGAGAGAAAAGAATGAAAAGAAAGAAAAAGACAATTTTCTGCTTGACAGGGTCCCATGAAAGTACAGATGGTGTCATTTAGTCAAGTATTGTTTTTTTTCAGTGAGGTATCATCATCATGTGTATTCTGGGATGGAAGGTGCATTAATGCCTGAACGAATTGGTGCCAACTCACTGACCTCTTTTTGCAAAAGAATGAGTTTATTTACAAGAACTGGGGGTGTGGCAGTTCAGTCAATTAACAAAAAGGCACATATCAAGGGCGACTTTTTTTTATGTTGCAGCATTAGCTAAAGGTGCATGAAGTGAAGGGTCAAGAAATATACAAATATGACAACTAGTACTTTTGACAGATATGTTCAAAATGATTTACACTTACATGAAATAAAGACCCCAGTGATATTAATGGCCTATTTTATTTTATTTTACATAAGGTCTGTTTCTCCTCCGAGTCCACACTTTGGTGTTGTCAGGAAGAGAACATTGAGGGTGCATAACAAGCACACTTCCGACTCATAAATTGACAAATGGCAAACAATGACCATAGCACTAGTACACATCAAGTGTGCCATACAAGACAGGGCCATATAGTAGGTAGCCCATCTCATGGTGGTTGCTTGCCTCATAGGTTTTAATCATGGGGGGAAACACTAGAGGGATTGCTTAGATCATATTCAGCTGAAAATTATCTCAGTGATTCCTCTATTAATGCACACTTTTGATTCCATCCCTTTTGCTGGGAAAACTAGGATGCTGCTGGAAGAGGTGTTAGTGAGGCCAGCAGGGGGCGCTCACCCTGAGGTCTGTGTGGGTCCTAATGCCGCAGTGTAGTGATGGAGACACTATACTGTCAAAGATCACCATCCTTCGGATGAGACGCTAAACCGAGGCCCTGACTCTCTGTGGTCATTAAAAATCCCAGGATGTCCTTTGAAAAAAAGAGTAGAAGTGTAACCACAGCATTCTGGACAAATTTGCCTATTGGCCTCTGTCCATCATGGGCTACTAATCATTCCCATATATAAACTGATTGGCTGATTGTCTCCTCTCCACCAATAAGCTGGTGTGTGGTGGCCGTTCTGTCACAATATGGCGGCCGTGTCATCATCCAGGTGGATGCTGCACATTGGTAGTTGTTGAGGAGATTCCCCCCTTCCATGTGAAGGGCTTGGAATACTGAGAAAAGCACTATATTATGTAACGAATTATTATTATTAATAATTATTATTCAGTTTTTGGGCATTTCTTCAATTAAAATTAAAATGACCTTTGCTTTTTCATCCACACCAGTAGGTATCAGTATAAATTCCAAGACATCTGTCGAATCGGGCAGGAAAATTAATTGAAATAATTTAACAACAAAATAACAGAGCACATGTAAAAATGTAGATAGATGTATAGTCTAATCGATATAGTCTATATGTATAATCTTTATAGTCTTTTATTAAAGTTGATGCGAACATGCAAAACTCTCAAATGCTATCCTTATATTGTAATCATTATGAGCACAAGCTTGTGAAATTCTTTTAATGGGGAAAGATCATTACTATCGTTACCTTAGATCCTCACGTAGAAATATCGTAGAATTGTCATTTTTTTGGTGAACTAACCCTTTAAATAGAAGCCCCTGCAACGCCCCTGCTATGTGCTGTACCATCAAGTGTATGAATTTTAGACAGTTGAGAGCATGTTGAGTGTATGAAGTGTCCAAAATTCCACATTTTTTGGTTAACTAAGTGCATTTTCCAGGTCTTTTTGTAATTTTCTATGCGATCACCCTATTTGTACTAAAAATAGTATAGAATAGTCCATAAGTATGCAATTTGGGACGCACCTTATGTGTCTACAGAGATGTAATTATGTGGTGTGTGTCGGTGTCTGCAGCACAGAAGTGGATGTATGGTGGTCTGCACAGTAACATTCTGCTGCAATACCTGGCCTGGGTCACCTATCCAGTAGTTCTCATCACCTTCTCTGCCGGCTTCACACAGATACTGGCGCCACAGGCAGTGGGTGAGATACGCACACACTGACCCATGCTCACGTAATCAACTTAAGCCAAATGGCCTTTACATGTTCCCAGATCTCTTTGTAACCCCTCTCCACTTTTCTTCCTCTAGGCTCTGGGATCCCAGAGATGAAGACCATCCTCCGAGGTGTTGTGCTGAAAGAGTACCTCACTTTCAAAACCTTTGTTGCAAAAGTGATTGGCTTAACTTGTGCCCTTGGAAGTGGCATGCCTCTTGGCAAAGAGGTGCATGAGAGGGGATATCTGATCCTAGATAAGCCTTCTAATGCTAAAATACCGTGATCACATCTGTTATTTCTTTCTCCTCTTGCATTCTTTAGGGACCATTTGTTCATGTTGCCAGTCTGTGTGCTGCTCTGTTGAGCAAATTCATGGCCTTGTTTGGAGGAATCTACATGGTGAGAGGCTTTCTAGTGATCCTGTCTCGTGTCAATAAGTTTCTGACATTTCAAATTTTGGCAACACTTTATAATAACCTGCATTAAGAACATTAACAAACATTATTACAACATATTATGCTTTACATAAAATCATTTATAATCAAAAAATTTGAAATTTCATATACAGTGGTCAACACACAACACTTTTGTACACTGTCACATTTAAAAATGCATGAATTTCATTGCATTAGATAACAAATTTGCTCCAACATTTTGTGCTTTTGTGCACACAGCCCAAGTTTGAAGCTGATATTTTCAGACATCTCAGTGATAAAAAAAGAAAAGGAGCCTGTGTGACTTTACTTTAACTATTGATCTATAAACCTCATATAATGATTGTTAAAGACCTCTTAATGAAATGTCCTATTAATAATCACCTATTAATGAGAGATATTATAAAGCGTTACCAATGACTTGTGTTTGTATTATCACTTTACATGTCACTGCACTTGAAACGTCATGGCCTTGTTCTTCTAGTCTCATCTGCGTGTATCATACAAACAAGCAGCTGAGGGTTCTCTAGGGCTTTTTGCTAGGCTGTGATTAGTCAGAGTGTGTAAGGTATCGGTTCTCTTGGGAATTGCAACCACAGTAAATGGAACTGTTTGTAAATCGTGCTAAAAATGAGTCAAACGGCCTTTGTGCGATTCCATATCAACCCTCTGGACTTTGCCCACAAAGTGACCTGAGAAATCACAGCATGGGAAATGGATCAATAACATGCTGTTAGCGCAGAGTGAATCTGACAGAAAATCGGAGGCCATAAACATTCTGACACATCTTAACTGTTCCTCTGTAATTTAATGCGCTTTAATTGGGCAAATGTCAATGGCATGTTTACACAGTCAATCAGGCAGGGAGGTCCGGGGTAACGGGCCGTGCCGATAGTTATTTGTCTGACACTTCATACCTGTGGGTGTCACTTTTGATAGTGGGATATGAATGTTGAGCTCTAATTAGGGCCTGGGTAAACGAAAAAAGGTCTAGTACCAATATAAAAGGGGTAATTTTTCCAGATAGATAGATAGATAGATGGATAGATAGATAGATAGATAGTGTCACGGCCAGCTCATTTTTGACCATCACATAAAGAGGATCACACGCACAAACAAACTGTTTGGATTATAAGGTTGTTTATTTATACAGAAACTATTTATTTCAAAAGTAACAAAGTCTAGGGGTTTAAACAATAAAGGGGAAAATAATAATCCATTTGTGTGACAAATATCGGTCAGTATTAAACAAAAGGAAAATAAGCAGTTAGAGCAAATTACTTCTCTGAAAAACCTCAGTACTTCTTTCTCCAGAAGAGGTACTGTTGAGAAGGACACCACAAACGTTTATACCCTGCATCCCAATGTCCATACTATCCATCCTAAATAGAATGTGAGATTAGAATAAATGTGTCCCAAAGCATAGTACCCTATGTTGAAAAGAGTATGTCAAAAGTCTCCGGATATTTTATTTACAGTAGATTTTCGAAGTGTGAATCTGTGCACATTCTAAAGGCTTATATTGCCTTGAGGAACTACAAACACGAGTAAAAAGCTATGGTAAAAAGTGTTAAAATACTACAAAACATGGGAGATATGCGCGACCCACGGTGAGAAGTTTATATTAAGGGTTGAGTGACTAATCAAAGTTTAACCTGATAAAATATATTTATTTAATGTTATCCGTGTAATTTTTCATCTGCAATAACAATGTGGATTTTTATAAAGATCCGTTTGGCCATTCACTACCCTTGTGTGCTGTTGGGGATGTTTTCAGCCACTACGGGGTATTTTTGAGTCTTAATTTGGCCATAACTTTCTCCGCGTTTCAGCAAATGGAATGATTTTTGGTGACAAATCTTATTTTGACACATATTTTGGGAAAATGCTTTGAAAATTTTCAAAAACCCAACAGGCAAATTCACTACCCTTTCGTTATGTTCGTGGCTGAAAACGTCTCAGGTTACGTATGTAACCCTGGTTCCCTGATAGGGAACGAGACGCTGCGTTTGAGACGCGGTGGGAACGCTCTGCGTGATTGCGTCATGAAGCACGTGTAAAATCAGTCCAATGGAAGCCCGATACGTCATAGGTGACGTCATAGACCAGGAAACTATAAAGCACCCTTGCAAACAGACCGCGCCAGCTTCTGAAAAGTCTGAAGCAAGTCGATCAGGGTGTGCAGGAAGTATGGCAGGCAAACGCAGCGTCTCGTTCCCTATCAGGGAACCAGGGTTACATACGTAACCTGAGACGTTCCCTTTCAAGGGAACTCGAGCTGCGTTTGAGACGCGGTGGGAACCCCATACCCACTACGCCATAGTGACAAATGCCCGTTCTGTGTGAAGTCCATTGCGCACACTAAGAAGCAAGCAACCTAGCCCCTGGAGTGGAGAGGTCAAGGTCATAAAACCTGACAAATGTATGCGGAGAGGACCATCCTGCCGCATTACAAATATCAGGAAGGGAAACCCCTGAAATTAAGGCCGTAGAGGCCGCCATACTCCTAGTAGAATGGGCCCGTACAGCCATAGGTGTAGGCTGACCGGCCGCTTCATAAGCTAGTGAAATAGCCTCGACTATCCACTTGCTCATAACCTGTTTAGATGCAGGGCACCCTCTTTTGAGTGACCCAAAACATACAAATAATTGCTCTGATTTACGCCACAGGGCAGCTCTGTGAACGTAGGCATCCAATGCCCGAACTGGACATAACAGGTTTAATTGTTCCTGATCTGGGGTATTAAAAGGTGGAGGATAGAAGGCCTGCAGCACTATTGGGCCCCCAACATTGACAGGGACCTTAGGAATATAACCCGGTCTAGGGTATAGAAATGCTTTCACCATACCAGGTGCAAATTCCAAACATGACGGAGCAACCGACAGGGCGTGTAAATCTCCAATTCTCTTGATAGATGAAACAGCAAGGAGAAATAAAGCTTTCAAAGTGAGGAATTTTTCTGAAACCTCTTCAATGGGCTCGAACGGAGCCAGAGCCAGACCCTCAAGTACAATGGCTAAATCCCAAGTCGGTGCTCTGGAGTGCAGTGCAGGTCTCAACCTCAATGTACCACGGAGAAAACGAGTAATCAGAGGATCTCTCCCAATAGAAGTACCCCCCAGAGGGGTATGGTAGGCCGAAATAGCCGCCACATAAACTTTTAAGGTGGAAGGAGATAATCCAGCAGAGAAACGGTCTTGCAGAAAATCGAGAACTGAACCGACAGGGCAGTTAACAGGATCTAACTGACGCTCACCACACCAGGTGGAGAATAATTTCCATTTCAGCGCATACAGTTTTCTCGTGGAAGGGGCTCTGGAATGGAGAATGGTCTCAACGACCTCAGTCGAGAGACCGGATTCTATGAGCCTGGCCCCCTCAGAGGCCAGGCCCACAGTTTCCACAACTCCGGTCGAGGGTGAAATATCGTGCCCTCTACCTGGGACAGCAGGTCCCTCCTGATTGGAATCTCCATAGGAGAGCCGCTCAGAAGAGACACCAAGTCCGAGAACCATACTCGAGTCGGCCAGTAAGGGGCTATTAGTAACAGACTGGCCCCTTCCCGGCGAACCCTCTCCAGAACCCCCGGGAGCAACGATATCGGGGGAAAAGCATACAGGTGAAGCCTCGGCCAAACCTGCACCATCGCATCCAGTCCGAGAGGAGCTGGGTGCGTGAGAGAGAACCACATGGGACAATGGGTTGTATTTGAGGATGCGAAAAGGTCTATCTGAGCACGACCAAATTTCTCCCAAAGGAGCTCCACCACCTCGGGGTGAAGTCTCCACTCCCCGGGCCTCAGCCCCTGCCTTGACAGTATATCTGCTCCCACATTCTGACGCCCCGGAATGTAAACTGCTCTGAGAGATAGCAACTTTCCTTGGGCCCATAGGAGGATCTGATGGGCCTGCTTGCAAAGGTGACGTGACCTCAGACCCCCCTGATGGTTGATATATGATACCACCGACGTGTTGTCCGTACGGACCAACACATGATGGCCTCTCAGGTCTGGCAGGAAATATTTGAGAGCTCGAAATACCGCCATCATCTCCAAGCGATTTATGTGCCATGAGAGATGATGGTCCTGCCAAAGACCTTGCGCCGAGCGGCCACTCATGACCGCCCCCCATCCCGTGAGGGAAGCATCCGTCGAAAGCGTGACGCGTCGACAAGAAGCCCCCAGCACTGGGCCCTGGGCGAGGAACCAAGGTTTCTTCCACATGACCAAGGCACGAAGGCATAGCCGCGTGACCTTGATCTTGCGGAACGGATTTCCCCTCGGAGAAAACCCCTTGGTTCTGAGCCACCACTGCAGGGGTCTCATGTACAGCAGGCCAAAAGTAATCACGTTGGACGCTGCTGCCATGAGCCCCAACAGTCTCTGAAACTGTTTCACAGTGAGTGACTGGCCTAGTTTTACATTCTTT
This sequence comes from Tiaroga cobitis, assembly GCA_030578255.1. NCBI lineage: Eukaryota > Metazoa > Chordata > Actinopteri > Cypriniformes > Leuciscidae > Tiaroga > Tiaroga cobitis. Next base: position 26,486,618 of record CM060592.1, read on the forward strand.
ACGGCTGTGAGGATCGCAGAAATCCGAGCAGGAGATAGACGTGCCTGCATTGTGGTCGAATCCCAAATTACACCTAAAAAAGTGGTCCTCTGAGCAGGGAGGAGAACACTCTTCTTGATGTTGAGCCGCAACCCCAACTCCTTTATGTGAGACAGAACGACATCTCGATGCCGAACTGCCAACTGCTCTGACTGAGCTAAAATCAACCAATCGTCGATATAATTTAATACGCGAATGCCCTGGAGTCTCAAAGGAGCCAGAGCTGCATCCACGCATTTTGTAAAGGTGCGGGGTGATAAACCTAGGCCAAACGGTAGAACCCGATACTGGTAAGCTTCGCCCCCGAAAGCGAACCTCAGGAACTTCCTGTGATGAGGATGGATGGATACATGAAAGTAAGCGTCTTTCAGGTCTATTGTGACAAACCAGTCCTCGGACTGAATCTGTGATACAATTTGCTTTAGTGTGAGCATCCTGAACTTGAGTTTCTGAACTCTGCTGTTTAACTGGCGCAGATCTAGAATAGGACGCAACCCTCCATCTTTTTTCGGAACAATGAAGTAACGGCTGTAAAACCCTGACTCTCTGCTGGGAGGAGGCACCCCCTCTATCGCTCCTTTTTGAAGAAGTGTCAGAACTTCCTGCTCCATAACCAGAGCCTGCTGTGGGTCCACCACTGTGGGAAGGACCCCTTGAAATCTGGGCGGACGAGAACCGAACTGAATTCTGTAACCCTTCTCTATTATATGCAGGACCCATAAAGAAATATTTGGCAGAAGTTTCCACGCTGCCAGAAATTCTGATAAGGGAACCAGTCTCTCGAGACTGGCCTCTGGATTTGATTGAACAATCATTTCGGCGCCCTGAAGCGGCGAACCGGCAGGGAACAACCGAACTGACCGTTCTACAATCCTCCTCAGAGGATTGCATGGGGACGCTGACACCTCGGTGCCCTGAAACGGCGAACCGGCAGGGAACAACCGATGTGGCAACGCTGCGACTCTCCTCGGAGAACCGCCCCCCGGAGGGCGCCAAAGAGAAACGGTTCCTCGGAATCGTTCCTCCCTGGAGGGGACCACCCTCAGAAGCCTGGCACACTTGGCGTCAGGACTTCTTCTTAGTCCAGGTTCTTTTAGACATGACAGTCCTCAGATCCTGTCTGCCCCCAGCAGGCCTGGACTGCGAACGCCACTCGGGAACCCCAGATTGTGGAGGAGCCCGAGCAGCAACGCTCTGTTTCTGCTGGTATCTGTATGAGGAGCTCGTAGACGGACGAGGCTGCTCAACCTTTATATTGCGTGCAGCCTCGGGGACATTAGACCGGCGAGGAAGAAACCTCTGAAACGCAGCCGCTTGTTTTTTATTTTCTTGAAACCTATCGACAACACAATTTATAGCATCGCCGAACAGACTTGTAGGAGAAACCGGTGCGTCCAGAAGAACAGATCTATCTTTGTCCTTTATCTCAGAAAGATTCAACCATAAATGACGTTCCGTGGCCACCAGGGCTGCCATAGAACGGCCCACAGATTTGGCCGTCTCCTTGGTGGCCCGGAGAGATAAATCTGTCGTGCGACGTAATTCTCGAATTGCATCAGCACTAACTTCCTCACATTCATCTATGTCCCTCA